>CM032062.1:46076402-46685550 GCA_018831715.1 Matsumurasca onukii | reverse complement strand
ACCGACAACTACATCCATCATTAAGCGTTGATGAAACAGTACAATTAAAACCATGTATTCATATTACGTAACTATGGACTTGTCTAAATGCACTATTCAACTTTTTAGTTTAACATTTTAAACATTATTTGACATTTTTAGTACCTTGAAATACTTTCTTCTTACCTGTAAGAAAGTATTAAAAGATTACTCTATTGAAAACATTGTAAAGTGATGAAGGTTTCGGCTCTGAGGCCATGGTCACATATTTTTGCAATACATACATTGTGTTTCAATAAAGTAAGAATTGAACCAACAAACGAAAAACCAGTTCCTCAACCTTTTTTATTAGTACAACTCAGTTGTCAACTTTACAGTTCGATCCAAACTGGTTATTTGTACTTTTGTAACATAAGATAATAACTTTTGGAATATGTAATATTGACTACTGAAGAATACAATACAAATGATACTGTATGTACAATATAAAGGATATTTTCAATACAATCTTCAAGGCGTCATTACAAACATAATTGTGCTTAAATTTTTAAAACCGTCAAAATTGACGATCAAAAATGTCTAATTAATTCAATTAAAGTTTCAAACTTTTCAGTTGTGATGGTTTTTATGACTCAGCAAAGTTTGTTTTGTGTTTAAGTCAAACGCATAAACGTTGCAAGGCAGTAAAGTGTTAAGTGGATGGGACAGCTGATCGTTAATGTAAGAGGAAAGCGGAAGTAATGTGATTCAAACCGGAAGTTAGAGCCTCACGTGACTGACTACTTCCGGTAATTGTTCCATTTAAGAGTTCCTTTTCTTTGCTTACATAATTAGGTTAACTAGATCATTAATCATTTAATGTCATCAGAGAGTTTTGTTCATAAGATTATAAACTTAAGTAAACAAGGTCCTTTGTTAAGAATTATAAGTTGATAATTTGTTCATCATTTATGCAAATTTGACACAGCGTTGATATTGGTGCAACGCATAACGTTTCAATTAAACTTTTACAAACTAAAGTCACACTTTCTTTAAATAACTTTAATTAACTACCGAAATATTTTACACCTTGAGTTTTAAATCAAAACTTCTGAGCAGTATTTAGCTGGTATCGTCTATCGCTTTCATAATAGACAATAACTTTGTGTTCCTAAAGATTTTTAAAATTTGTCTAAAAGCACTAAGATTTGTCTATTTGCCTGAGAAACCCGGCAAAGTGTAGGTATAACTTGGAAGTTAAATTTTATTTGGTTTACCTTGATAAAGGTTTAACACGACGGTGCTAACTACGATGGCCTTCCATCAAAACAAACAACCTTTAGATGCAAATACAGTAGCGACAAAGCAAATGCAGTAGCGATGAAACCTATAAATTTAAACTCTTAGTAATAAGTTCAGTACTAATTCAAAAAAGCTATTAACGGGAGTTTTAATTAAACCAGTTCGTTTTGGTAAAACTGGATATTAGTTTCCAATTTAAATTAAAACAAACGACGTTGGGCGTACGATTCGTAATTGAAACAAAACATTTCAATACGTTTAATGCGGTGCATTTAGTTCTGAGGCTATAGAAAAGAATTTTAAAGAGGAGGCCAGTGTAATCATTTTTATATTTTAAATTTACTACATTGGTCTCCCGTTGAAGTATTTGTGTATCAAGTGCCAATATCATCACGAGGAGATCATTTGCTAGGTTTACATAAACATAACTGAGTGAAGCCGTAGTTTGACTTCAACAATCAACATGAAATCACTGAATCAGCGCTATTGTTAATCAACAACTAAATAGTTAAAGTGAAACACGATTGTGATTGTATTTGACAATTCAGACGTCTTTACATTATTCTTGATTTAACTGCAGTTAAGCTAATGTTAGAGCTTTGATTCGTGTTCAATAGTGTACTCGTATGTTATCTGCTTCTATTTCAGTTTTTATAACTAAACTATTAAAAATTATATTTCTGTAAAGAAATGAATCAACTTTCCTAGCTTTAGTCATAGTTGTAAATCGCGACTTAACTGTAAGAAATGTTTGGTTTACGGTTACACAATTTGTATGACATACTTTGGAAAACGCCCAGAGATATTTTTAACTCTTCATGTTCCGTCACGCAACATTCCAATTTACAACAGACAAAGCTCTTTATAATCACTCCATTAAACTTGTATACCATCAAGAGTCAATAAGCACGCACCATGTCTGCAAGGAAAGAGGTGGAAAACCTTAGTGACGACGATCTTGTAACTTTTCGTTTTACTGAGGCATTTAAAATAAATCTATCAACTAAAATGTGTCTCCAACTTGTAGCCAAATTAAAACCCTATAGTATCTTTTATTAGCAAACTTCCGTTTGAAATAGAGCTGTTTTTTCTTGTGCTGATTTTAATTAAACTAAATGTAAACATTTATGACACCGTACCGAAGATGTGTACAAAAACCAACAATATCCGTTCAGCCTGACGAATATAGCGGTGAGAAACGATTTTTATTGTTGTCATTATAATGAGCCACACATTGTTTTACCTAGTTTAATGAAAATCACAGATTTTAAAGCATAAAACCCATTTTTGGGAAGATACGCCTTTCAAAAGGGAATTTCGGGTGTAAATTATATTTCGGAATTAAATTATCGTTATACAGAGTTTGCTAGCATACACGGTAGTGTTTGTGGCTACGAGCCGGCTATATTTACCTTAAACTTTTACAAACTAAAGTCACACTTTTAAATAACTTTAATTAACTACCGAAATATTTTACACCTTGAGTTTTAAATCAAAACTTCTGAGCAGTATTTAGCTGGTATCGTCTATCGCTTTCATAATAGACAATAACTTTGTGTTCCTGAAGTTTTAAAAATGTGTCAAAAAGCACTAAGACTTGTCTATTTGCCTGAGAAAACCCGGCAAAGTGTAGGTATAACTTGGAACAATTCAGTTAAATTTTATTTGGTTTACCTTGATAAAGGTTTTAACACGACGGTGCTATCACTACGATGGCCTTCCAATCAAAACAAACAACCTTTAGATGCAAATACAGTAGCGACAAAGCAAATGCAGTAGCGATGAAACCTATAAATTAAAACTCTTAGTAATAAGTTCAGTACTAATCAAAAAGCTATTAACGGGAGTTTTAATTAAACCAGTTCGTTTTGGTAAAACTGGTTATTAGTTTCCAATTTAAATTAAAACAACAACGTTAAACGATTCGTAAATGAAACAAAACATTTCAATACGTTTAATGCGGTGCATTTAGTTCTGAGGCTATAGAAAAGAATTTTAAAGAGGAGGCCAGTGTAATCATTTTTATATTTTAAATTTACTACATTGGTCTCCCGTTGAAGTATTTGTGTATCAAGTGCCAATATCATCACGAGGAGATCATTTGCTAGGTTTACATAAGCATAACTGAGTGAAGCCGTAGTTTGACTTCAACATGAAATCACTGAATCAGCGCTATTGTTAATCAACAACTAAATAGTTAAAGTGAAACACGATTGTGATTGTATTTGACAATTCAGACGTCTTTACATTATTCTTGATTTAACTGCAGTTAAGCTAATGTTAGAGCTTTGATTCGTGTTCAATAATGTACTCGTATGTTATCTGCTTCTATTTCAGTTTTTATAACTAAACTATTAAAAATTATATTTCTGTAAAGAAATGAATCAACTTTCCTAGCTTTAATCATAGTTGTAAATCGCGACTTAACCGTAAGAAATGTTTGGTTTACAGTTACACAATTTTTATGCTATACTTTGGAAAACGCCCAGAGATATTTTTAACTCTTCAAGTTCCGTCACGCAACATTCCAATTTACAACAGACAAAGCTCTTTATAATCACTCCATTAAACTTGTATACCATCAAGAGTCAATAAGCACGCACCATGTCTGCAAGGAAAAAGTGTGGACAACCTTAGTGACGACGATCTTGTAACTTTTCGTTTTACTGAGGCATTTAAAATAAATCTATCAACTAAAATGTGTCTCCAACTTGTAGCCAAATTAAAACCCTATAGTATCTTTTATTAACAAACTTCCGTTTGAAATAGAGCTGTTTTTTTTTTTGTGCTGATTTTAATTAAACTAAATGTAAACATTTATGACACGTACCGAAGATGTACACAAACCAACAATATCCGTTCAGCCTGACGTAGCGGTGAGAAACAATTTTTATTGTTGTCGTTATAATGAGCCACACATTGTTTACCTAGTTTAATGAAAATCACATATTTTAAAAGCATATAACCCATTTTGGGAAGATACGCATCTCCTGAGGTGTCTATAGCACAAAAGTCTAAAGTTGACTTGTAACAAAGACACTTCTATACTCTATGTGTAAGGGACAGACAAAGGTAGAGTCATCATTAGAGCCTAGAGGACGAGTGCTCATTAACTGCACAGTGTGGACTGAGTCAGCTGTCTTGATGACGTCATCGTATCATTGCTAAAACCTGCGTACAGAAAGTAATTGTAAAATTATTTAGAAGCAAATTCCGTAAACTGAATTAGGAATTGAACAAATCTCATACCGTAAAGCCGTTTTATAATAATGCAGTCAGAAAAATTAGCTAATATTATTTGTATTTATATACGCTATTGAATATGTTAAGTGTAGCCTGTATATTTTACAGTATTATACTTTTTAGCATTATTTACAGTAGTATAATCTTATGATAATACTGCAAACATACTGTATAGTTTTATTCAGAACCACCGTTCTTGAATAATATAATAGACTATTTTAGCCTACGAGTCAACTAAAAATAACGTAAATTCGTGAAAGCCCTTTGTATATTTCCATTTGTTAATTTTGGTTCTTATAGTGGAAAGTTTAAGGGTAAGTTTTAGTATCGCTAACAACTGACCACTGATGAACAACAGTTCATAAGGTGATAAGATCCAAACTGACTCAATAATATAAATCGTGTGCAAGCGGGGTCCTTTCAGGTTGATTCGGAGGAGTTTACTTGTCATCGATAATTAACTATTTTTAACCGACTTTGCTAAAAGGAGGAGGTTACTAAGTCAAAGTGAGTCTTTTTTTATCTATGTCTGTCCATGTATTTCTCTGGAATGATGCAGCACCTAATTTTGATAGTGCCTAGAAGTTTATAGGGCTATACCCCATAGTGGTCCCGTATATAAATATCTTTTGATCGGACTTATATTTCTATATAAAAAAGTAAAAACCTCAAAAATCTACAAAATTTGTGTACTTGTTGCGTATTTTGCGTGGTAAAAACACTATTTCAAACCGGAAATGGATTTCTATAGTTTATTCTGATGTAGAATTAAATTTTGCAAAACAAGATAGTAGCATTGAATTTTCTAAATCTAAGGTTGTTGAGAAAACAGATATTTTCGTCTAAAAATACTCTAAAGAATGTCTTGTTTGTATTTACAGAGGTATAGGAGCCAAACTATAGAATTTTGATCAAAGTTTTGAAGGAACCAAGTGAGGGTGAAATTTAATTTTCTTAAGAAAATATATATATTTGTTATGATTATATCTCATTTACCGAGCTATGACCAATCTTCTCGTCAAAACACGTAATTTTATTGTTTTTTATGCCTAATCACGAATAACTTTTAAACACGGCCATCATTTTACAGCCAGTTTGCGTTGATTAATAGGTCCTAAATTCCATAGTGGTCCCATTTAAATGTAGTTTTGATCGGACCAATATATTGGCAAAAGGTAAAAACCTCAAAAATCTCAAAACCCGTGTACCTAATGCGTATTTTTGCGTGTAAAACACTATTTTGAATAAAATAGGACTTCAATAGCATTATTTCGATTCAAAATAAATTTTCAACAAGATAGCCTTATGATCTTCAAATATTTGAGTGTTGCTGAAATAAAATGTTGCCGCCCTTATAAATACTCTAAAAACATTTCTTTGTTTGTATTTGTAGAGTTATAGATACCGAACTAAACATCTGACTAAAGTTTTGAAGGACCAAGTGAGGGTCAAATTTAATTGTTTTTAAGAAAATATATACCTAAATGTGATTGAAATTGATATTTACCGAGCTATGGCCTCCTTCGCTAAAACACGTAATTTTGTAAGCACTTCAAATAAGTTTGATAGCCATAGACACTTAATTTTTAATATAACAAACCAAAATGATAAGATTCTGTGTATAGCTAAGTTTTCAACAAAAACGCATTTTACAAGCTTTGAAACCCTTATAGATTCTGTAAATAAGAATAAAATGTCCAAAATTTCATGTGTACCTCGGTTTGCTTAGTAGTATAGTACCACTTCATAAGGCTTGTAAAATTTGGTAAATGTACAAGACCACTAAATAAAAATTTTCTACAAAATGGTTTCCATAAAGTGTTTTAAGTACCGTAAAACTTATAAAAATCTTCTCTGATTACTTCACGCAAATACAGTGGCCCTGTATTTTAAGTTTCTCGATGATGTTTTCATTTTTGATGGGATTAAGCATATGATAACGGTACCGTTCTTGTCCAGAATTACTTACTCAAAAATTTTACCCTGATACATTTAAAATACGTATATTGCTGGTGAAAATTGAAAACACCGACATTTTGAGGATAAGCGCTAAAACTTCTCGTACATTTAAAACAGCATTTGCGTTAATTTCAACTTGAAATATAAGTCTTAGAAAACTTACTCAAATGCTTTTAAAAATATCACTACCTTTTTACAATTGATAAGCAAAAAACAGTAGCAATAAGTCACACTGAGTAAATTAATATTTATCCTAGTTACAATTTAGAAACAGTTAAAGCGTAGTTACAAGCTCCTTTTTGTAGAGGCGCCCCTTCCCGAAAGGCCTTGTAGGTGGCTAACTAACTTAACGTTTAAAAAACTAACGAACGAAACAAGTGTATTAAGTTTCGTAAATTTAGATGGAGGAATAGCTCGACTTCCTCTAGACACTCACTAATAACACGTGACCTGAGTGTGATATCTGAGCTATGCAAAGGCGTAACACATCACTTTTAGTAGCATAGGTTCGTTTAAACTTAGTTATATCGTAAAATTAGCGGTGGATAGAGGTGAGGTTAAGTAGATGATCCGTAGTTCTTATTCACCTCGCAAGACAACACTAAATTTATCTCTACCATTTAACCAAATAAAAAAGTTTTAATTTAACAAGTAGCAAAAGTCTTCAACAAGTGACTTGTGTTGTATGAACCGAGAAATTCTCATCTGGGTTTACTCTCTGTTTTACGGTCGTCCCTCACGAGATTGCTTGACCGACACAAGGTTGTGCTGTACAGTTATCCCACATCTACAATCTGCTGACACAAAATGTGAAAAGAACATTTGTTGCTCTATGTCGAAATTCACCCCTGACGTTTAGAAACAAAATATTATTCAATACGTAATACGCAAAATATTAATTTGTTTACAAATCATTGAAGTTATAGGGAAACTGTACTTAGAGGCATTAACATTATGTTGCCATTCAAAACAACCCTATAATTATGTTTGGTAACTTAAAGGTAGTGGCTTAGCTGTATCCGCGTTTAATATTTTACATAACGTAAATACGCCTAAACAAGCAACGAGCCTTGTTACTTGAGTACATCGCTTGTGTGTCCAGATAGGCAAACCAGGTAGAGAGGGAAGAGAGTGAGTGAGGGGGAGAGAGGGAGAGGGAGAGAGTAGAGCACAATACACTGGGGGATGGTGTGGAGAGGGTAGGTATTGTTAGGGGATGAATGAACAAGACATAACGAGGCTTGAGTATGTACTATCTACATAGAATCTGCACTTAGTGTAAACTTCAAAACATTGCAAACAAATTAAAAATAGCTGACAAGTGCTACCGTGAGTCCTAAGAGATTTCCAATAACAAAGGGGATTGTTTACCCCAAAAGTGTAGACTTTGGGATACGAATCGCCCCTAAAGGAGGGGTCGCACTAAAACCGCCTTTATGATTTAGCTATTTAATGTTTTCAATGAATCTGGAAATACACAACTATGTCATTGTAACCAACACGCGTACTATCATCGAACCAAACATGACCAACCAAACCAAGATGGCGGCCAGACCTTTCTCTTCCCTCTTAGTCTGGCTGACGGATTTTTTCAGTACGCATAGTTTTTACGGGGAAATAAATGAAACCTGTTTTCCCCAAAAGAACACTGCCGACTGATTTCACTGGTCGAGGAAATGGAACACAGGAATGACAGGTGTAAGCCTGCACATATCTTAAAGTTATGTGTATACATGTTCTTGTGTATATAACGGTTTTTTATTTTACTCACTATGTGTTTGGAAGCGTATAATTATTTTCCGGTTCGTTCCACGACGTTTCGTTTTATATATCGATAGACATGAATATCATCACCAGACTGTTCTTTGAGATCTTTACTGTAGCATTAACATAACCTGCTACCAACTACTACCTACGAGCCAACCGTGTGTTCCTGATACTTCCTTAACCACTTGTTTTTTCAGGGGTCCATGACACGTTTTCACTGTCCTCGTATACTAACCAATGTATTTTGAGCAGCTTCTTGCTGCTTCTTCTTCTATTAGATATTTTATAATAAAACCTTCGAATCCCAATCTAAGAAGAATTAATACTTCCATCACTACTCGGATGTTCTATAAGCCTTGAATACCTCCCTTTTAGTAGCCTGAATGTTCATACTCATGTAATACGTATCAAGTGTGTAAAGGTTTCAATATAACTAAGCAAGCATTTACAACGAAAGGTCCCAAATCATGCTGTATTTTTATTGAAGGTGCATACATTTTTCAAAATATGCTTTTAGCTTGGCCAAAGGAACAACATGCTTTCCACGGCTGCACCTGAGTCCAGTTATTGATGGCCTTCTCAGCCTGTTGATGAAGCTAAACCATTTATATTTTGTAAATAATAGTGATGAAAACCATTTATCAAGTGTTGAAGAGTTGAATGAAAGAGTTGAGTAAATGTTTCAATTAAACGCTATGTGTTCATATATCAACAACATTAATATAACACCGTGTATATTACGTCTCCCTTAAAAGAAATTTCTGTGGTTTGAGAAGTACAAATAATTTTTCCAAGTTATTTACAAAGTTGAAAATATTGTTACAAGTTTTATTTTAAAAAGGAACTACGGTATCGTAGTTGTCTCGATAAAGAAAACTTAACTTCAAGCTTGTTAGTAAACCTCTCTAAGTATAAAAGTAAAACTTTAATTAAACTATTGTAATCTGCAACTGCGATAATTATGTTATCAAATACTTCATTTTAAACCAGAAATAACAGTAAACTCAACCACCCGACGCTTTGTTGCTAGTATTATGTGTTTATTATTATAGCTTTTATTGATGTAAGTGAGTACTGGTCAATATTATTAGTTTTAAACAGTAGTTTTTAGAATTGGTTATATTTCGTACACACATTTATATTATTGTTGATCTAACCTTAACAAGTAGCTTATCTTCTTGTTTAAGCCTACTATCGATAGAAATATTCTCTATAACAGTGTCAATACTGAAAGTCTCCCATTATTGATAAACCTTTAATCATCTTTACTAGAGAGGTTCTGATTCCATCAACATAGTCTTTGATATCATCTTTGCAGGCCTCGCATACCAATTACTTAAAGTATTGGATTATGTATTTATTTTACCAAACTTTGTGTTTAAAAAGTGAAGTTTAACTCTAGCACTAAAATGTAATTTAACCAACAACCATAAAACTAAGATGAAGTATACCAAGACGATGTAAACTTCTTTGATGCACATATTGAAAGAGGTTTACTCGGAACACGAGAAGGGTGGTTTCAAAGATAAACAAATGTTGATTACTAAGTCGCTTCTTACATCTCCAAGTCTTCGTATCAAACAACGCTTGGTTTCACTGTTTGCTTTACATTTCATTCAACATTTTCCTTTTCGACAGATGTTATTTACTATCATATTATTCTGTATGTACAGACTGCAGAAACTAATATGCTTTAATAGATGTGTGTATTCATTTGGTCAGTTACAGGGTAGGTCTGAGATTTAACTAGTTATTGCTGTGAGTTCTTTTTTATGTTTAAGCTGTGCAATATGGTTGGAAAAAATAAACATATACTGCAATTGAAACTGCTGCGTTTGTAGTAGTATGTTCAATTTTATAACATATACTCGTATATTCTTTAAACCCAATTGGAAGCCAATTGTCGACATTTTAATTTATTTTTTAAACTTGAAAAAGTTCCCAGTTTTTCCTTATGGAACAGTTTTAAACCCTACGAGAAATCAAAATAAGTAGTGGCTGACACACTACTCCTATTAACAGTATTTTAAAATATGTATGATGCGTAAAGAAAGTATTGCTTGAGAGTAACTAAACATACAAGATGAGTTTTGAATGCCCCATAGCTTTTGAAAAGAATATATTTTGAAACCCCCTTTCGGGATTGTTTTTAAATGATCCTTAGTTTTTTGACGTACGTTGCGTCACTTACTCCCACCCAAAAACTGGAAGGGGGAAGGGGTGGGTTTAACCATGATGACGGTTTTATTGGGTTAATTTTAATAATTTTCCTAGCCTACAAACCCACCTGACCTAACCTAACCTAACCTGGGCGTTTTTCAGAGGAAATATCGCAGAAAAGCTAGATCGAACCGTAAATCTAGAAGAACAATCGTAAACTGTCTAACATAAAAACCAATTCCCGAATTCCGCCGTTTTAATTTGAGTGCAGCTTAGATGAATCAAGATTACAGAATCGCAACTCACTACGAGAAATTCTATTGTTTAAGTCAGGTTTTGTTCAAAGTCAGTTTCATATTCAACAGTTGACCTTGCTTCTGACATTGTCTTTGCAATGTTAATGTAACAAAGCTCTTTCACTAATAACTACGTCCCTTTCAATTCAAAACTGTGTCCCGAGTAACGTAAATAGAACAAGGTTCCTTGGTTGTTGTCTGTCTAGTTATAAGTGTTTGGTGGAAATGTGCTGATTAATTTGTAGAATTAAAAGAAGATTGAGTACAGTTCCACATGTGAAACTGTTCAACGGTGGCAATATAGTGTAGTAGGAATTATAGACAACTATAGGAAACGGTGGCAATATGCTATATGAACGTTTCAGTATTTAGACCAAAAGAATTATGCTGTTTTGAGTCGATGAATAGTAATCACTGCCTTTGGTCGAACGGTAATGACCACAGCGACAATATTTATATTCGTTACTCGAAGTGAAATGTATTAGAAACACGAGCTTGTTATTGACAGGTTGTAAAAAGCCAATTTGTAAATGGGCCTAATCAGCTGTTTTAAACCAATAAAATACACTTGGTGGTAACAGGACATCTCTAGTTACTGAAATTTATTTCCTGCTATAAAGATACTTGATAAATTTCTCCAAGAGTTGTGTTTTCAACAAACTGTCCATCGGTAAAATACCGGCAATATTGGCAGAGTTGGTCTTCACACGTACAAGTTTATTATTTACGTTCATATTTATTAAATATAGTTTTAAATTGAAATGTCTTTATCAACGAGACAACGATAGGGCTGTTAAGTCCTCGTTTCCCATCATTATTATCGTTACCATCAGTTATTTAAGCCACGAGCAAGACTCCTTGATGTAATAACTTGTGCATTCTAAAGTGATTTATATATCTTCATAACTATTTAACTTTTTATTTTCTCAATATTTCATTTTTATTTTTACAGACCCAACTAACAACTAGTTGTTCACCTACAACTGACAACTAGTTGCAACAAGTGCAGTTTCAGCTGAACTAGCAGATAGCAGATAGAGGTCACGTGATCTAACACAGGAACTTTAATTTCCTTCGTTTGATTGATTTTGTTGATTGCTTAACTTTTGAAGGAAATCCAAACTAAATACTTCTCTCGTCGAGGGATTTATTCCCGTGTAATGGAAGGTTTCCAGTGACATGACAATATCTTTCCATTCTATATTTTCATTTTAACATAGACATTATTAAAAGTTAACTTGTTAAATAGGTGGTACACAAACTAGACTTAACTAAAGATGATGGGTAAATGGAACTTGTATTGTAAACAGTAGCCTACATAGGTTGCAAACAGTTTATTTTATAAGTTACATGGAACACATTTGAAGAGAAAATTGGTATACTTACGTCGGGTTTGGTCGCACAATGATTAATCATGATGAGAAACTTATTCAGAAAGTACAGGATCTAGGTTCAGGATTTTCTTCAGCACACAAAGATTGTCTTTAGTTTTACTTGTAATAGAATAAAAATAAAAAGATAGTTTAATATCAAACCTGGCTACAAAACGCTCTTAAACCATGTTCATATAACATGATATTGAATGTGCTTTGAAGAAATAAGGATATTTTGTCATCTGAGTTGCTTGTTATTTCCTTGGTGGTCGTATCAGATTCCTCTCCTGGCACGAAACTTGTGTTTTCTTTAGAACCAAGTTTTGTTTATGTGTCATTATTTTTATTCGTCTCTATTTTAGTCACTTCTTTTCATGTTAATCTAATTTTAGTAAAAAATATAGCTATTTATATACACCATCTAATTACGTGAAACGGCAAAGTACAAAACAGTAAGCAGTTTTGAGTCAAATAGCAATACTGTATATTTTTTGATTTTTATACATGTTACGAATTGCTGCATTAGACTATTCTACCAAGTGTCATATTAGTGCAATGTTGTAATTGGAAAATACCTGTAAAATTTCATTTTGTAAATTGAAAATAAATCAACATAGCAGCTGGTTTGATCACAGAGTTTCGTGTTGTATGATTAGTGCCTTCACTTCCTATTAAAAACAAGTGAGCTTTAGTGAGAATAATAATTTGTCGCTTGCTTTGACTCACTCTAATCTTAAATCTACTTTAATGTCAAAATAAACATATCATCCATCTAGGAGAGCTCCTTGTTGGATTCATAATTTTGATGTTGATGAAAACAAAAATTATCCAATCAACACTTTTACTAGTTGGTAAGGCTTTTCGGGAATAATGTTCCTATCTACATACCTACATCTACAGGTGATGTTAGCAGTAGGTGGGAACATTGTTTCCAAAAGGCCTTACCAGCTAGTAAAAGCTTTTATTGGATAATTTGCATTTTCATACACTTTAAAACAATCATATCATAGCTTGAGTTTTATACACCACGTGTTGTCTATGTACGTTGATCATATGTTGGATTCCCCTGGTATTTGTATGATCAGGTGACTATGTTTGTGGCATCACACGCCACAAAGAACTGTGTAAAACGTACGTAGTAATATTTAATCTCGATAACTCAACTATCGAAAACAAAAACTTCAAACTCAGAGTTAGGAGTCAGTTGGTGTCCTATAAAGAGATTTGACGGTTATATGCATCACACTAAATATCATTGGAAGGAAAAACACGTTTCAACTTTTCAAACACGAAACAAATTACTCAAACAGTAAAACAAACTTTACTAGTGTCTTATAGATGTTACAGCGTTTTTATTTAGAACCACTGCAAAATTAATACTTCAGATAATTGGATCTAAATCATAAAATAAATATTATCACCTTTATCTTATCTAAAAGACCGTGGTTCGGTTTCCGGTTCATTTTTATCTTCTGATTTATTTAGTTATACAAGTAAATAATGTTGTATATAATTGAAAAGGTTTTAAAACTAACAAACATTATTTTGTGTAAAGCCCGTTTGCAAAACATTACTAAATCATACAGTTTCCATACTACTAAATTATACATTTAAAATAAGCAACTTTATTCCACGAATAATACATTAAACATTAAACATTTACAAACGGTAAGCCGGTCAAACGATTCAAATACTCGCCTTTGAAGCTGTATTGGGCTCCAACTATATATATGTTAATTATTTACAATTAATGCTGCATTTCACTTAAATACACCGAGTATGTCACAGTCACAGGCTAACTATTCTGACAATGAAGGTTTTAGATCAGGTTGCCTGCTTGATTTATGTATGAAAATAAAACATCTCATTAAGACTAATTATGTGGTATGCAACTAAAGTATAGCTAACAGGAACTCTACTTGCTTTTATCAGGTCACGTGTAGCTAAGAAGAATAAGTGTAAAACATTTGTATGTTACAGAAAATCATAAAATTATCTTTTAATATCCAAACTTTCTAATATAGAGAATGTACATAGTTCACTTAAAGAGTACTTGTGTTGTTTTGTGTAACTTGTGTTCTAAAACTGGGATCAAATAAGCTCGGATCAAACTTTAAATTGAGTTTGCGAAGCTGATTTCAATATCATTTATCTTCCAACCTCCTGAACATGTGTTGTATTTCATATGCATACATGCAATACGCAAGATTTTACTTCCAATCCTCAGGTTTATACAATTTTTAAAACTCACTCGTCTTTCGTTTTTGTTTCTTATATTGTTGATGTAGTAATACAAGATCAAAATGCTATTTAAAACACAGAAAAGACATGCGACATATTTAACATGTTCCTTTGTTCAGTACTGATTATACAGGGTGACACACTGGGAACGGACGAATTTTAATTAGCTGTTACATTGTTGTTTGTTTTGTAGAGATTTCTAGGTTATGTCATCGAAAAAAGTATTTCATAGCATTTTAGTGACAATGGTTCAATGAACTGTCGATCATCGTGTTTTTGCATACGATGCTTATGTTAAAAATAACAACTCAGTGACTAAAACACAGCGTTTGTTTCGTCGACATGTTGACATCCTTTGGTATCAAACCCGTACCAAAGCGTAGCACGTTGTTGAGATGGGTAAATTAGTTCAAATCAAAAGGAAACATAATGAAAACAAAATCTCCAGCCCCAGTAAGATCTGCTAGGACACCTCAAAACATTCGCTAGGGTGAGAATGGCAGTCACCCCAGTGCGGTTTCCCGTTCCGGAGTGATTGGACCGTATTTTTCGAAGAAAATGGTGTTACCGTCATGGCGATCTCACCTCGTTATGTCCACATGTTGAACACATTTCTCAAACCAGAACTCCAAAGGCGAAGAATGAACATGAGAGCTGTGTTCATCCGACAGAATGGTGCCACAGCGCACACCGCCGCTACCTCAATGGTTACTGTCAGGAACATGTTTCCCGGACGGCTGGTTTCACGTTTTGGTGAAATATACTGGCCACCAAGGTCACCAGATTTGTCTTGATGGGTATATTTGAAAGAACGTGTTTACTCTTACAAACCCCGAAATCTAACACACTTCAAACGAGCAATCGGGGAAGAGATACAGTCGATTCAACCAAACATGTTGACCCGAGTGGCGGATGGTTTCAACAAAAGACTGGACATCTGTATCCAGGTGCGAAGGCACCATATGAGTGACGTAATTTTTAAATAGAGTAATTTATAAAATGCTAATTCCTAGTTTTATATCTGTACAAATAAAATTGGTTATCTTATAAAATGGCTTTGTACTACTCTTTTAAAAAACGTCCGTTTCCCGTGTGTTACCCTGTACGTATATGGTTATTTGTAATGTAGATTTTGTTGATCTAGTTTCTACATAACAGTGTCAAGGGTGATAAAGCAAATTGAGGCAATTTCTATAAAACGTATGGCTAATACAATGAGAATTAAAATTTTAAATGTTCTTAAGTAGTTAGCTAACAATCCTCATATGTCGCCACGTTAAGATTTAATATATTGTATTTTGAAGTTTATGTAGAATTTGAATACAACTTATATGAGGGGGCCTCAGCTCAGTGGTATAGTGCGTGCTTCTCACCAAATCAGCCGGGTTCGATTCCCGGGCGAAGTGATAAATTTTCACGATGGGCACTCTCCGTGGTTCTGAAGTCACGTTAAGCCGTTGGTCCATGCCATTGGTCGTTAGGCTATTAATTAATGACCCAATCTGGGGAACAGTCGCCCCTTGTTTGTAACAAGACTGCACTTAATCATCCATCAAATTCACTCAACAAACTCACCCTTCATTCCATATTCACCTTAAAATACCCTCTAGGAGTGGTCGATGTCTCAAATCAAAGTATCAAAAGGTTCAATCAAAATTTAAAACGGCTTGTATATTTTACTTGAAATTAGGGACAACTAGTAAAATAGCTTTACAACGGCTCAACTGTGTTTCACAGACTCGTACATAATCTAACAAATAAAAGTGTATAATATGAAACAACCTAACAACACATAAAGGTAAAGCACGTCTCAGTTACAAAGTCCTGTGGGTGAGTCTCTAGGTCACCGAGAGACTTGTTGGCAGAGAAATAAATAAACATTGCAATCAAGTCTTGACCTAGATTCCCAGTCACAGCGGAGAATATTAATTGCATTTCTTTTTAAAGAACTGAAAATATTCTATGATTTATTCCAGCTTGAAACATATACTTTACATCATGTTACTCCCAGTACAGCATCCACGTAAGACTTTCATGTTAATAAAATGACATAAACCTTTCGGAGGATTTGGGAATCAGTTCGTTATTATCATATAGAAGGCATGTTCATATTGAAATAAGACTTTTGGGTTAACCACAATGCAAAACAGTAAAAATCAACACAAAACGTTTTGACTACTCTATGACAGTCATCATCAGTTGTATAAAGAATAAAGAAGAAAAGTAAATCATTATATACATAAAAGAAAAGTGATTTGAAAAAAAAAACAAATTAATAACTTTTTTGTTTAAAATCACTTTATTTCAAATTATTTGAAAGATAGTACACAAGAATGCTGTACACAAAGAAATTATTTGACATGGTGACCAAAACGTGTTTAAACGTGCTTACAACTACTAAAACTGCTGTCAATGTTAAATTTTATAACATATCAATAAAAGTGCCAATACAATTTTTGGGCTAAAAGAGCTTCAAAATAAGACGCCATTCGATATGTTTTCTTTACGATGGTTAAAATATCGAGTTATACTGTCCAATTGTTCAAGGTTTTCAAAACCTACCAAGTAGCATACAGTTTCAACTCTTAAATATCCTTAAAATAATACCTCTTTTTTGCATTATAAAGATCATTAAAATAAACAAACCTTTATACCCCAGAGAATAAAACTGCAACTTTATGGGCGGTTTTTTCAATTGAGCCTTAACCGGCAGGCAGCCAATTTAAAACTGGATATTTTTATGAGGTTAAAGTTTACTTTGTCTGTTTTTATTTTGAATTTTTGTGTTACAGTCTTAGTCATCTATATAAGCATAATGTATACATGTAAAATACGTTAATAAATAATGAAAAATAATACCTTTATTGGATGTGTAGTTTTCAATCTTTTATTAAAATGTTTTTATCGTTGCGTGAAAATGTGAATATGACATACTGTAAACAACTTAACCGGTGGTTAGTTAACCAACTGGTTGGCAGGCAACTGAAAAGACGGTTCTATGTGTCTAAGCAGCTGTTTAAATGTAAAATTGCAACACATTTTTTTAAGATTATACGTGAGTATGATTCTAACCAGTCACTAATGATTAAATCTAAATAAAACAGGGAAATTATATATTGTGGAAAATACTTTAATTCCATTTCAAATTCCTCAAATAAAACACTACACACAATTCATTAGATAAAAAAATGTTATCTAGAAATATTTCTGTAAGTCATGACTTTGTTTAGAATGTTTTCAACTTATTTTAAAAGGTATACACGGATCGAAGTGTACCTTCAACTTAAACTAATTATTTCTCATAATCTATTCATTTTAATCTAGCACGGTGAAGAAACCGCACAGTCGTGAGCATGTTAAGAACAACTTACTGATAAATACAACAGTTTAATCAGGAATATGTGAGATAGGTTTCATGTAGTCTCGTGTTCCGGAACATCAGGATTTACAGTTAACTATGCTTGTTTCCAAACCCAATTGAAACATTCACTTTTCATGGCTCTGACCGGTCGTAATACTTTGAATCAGATTTAGAATTTGGAATATCGGTGGGAATAAAATGTTTTAAATTAGTGATTTTGAGACAAATCGTGTTTGACCGAGCACACGGTTTGACCGTTAAAAATAGCCTTGACTAATATATTTCCGATTTGGAGAGCTATATCACTATTTTTAATGGAACATTTACTACTGCTTGTATGGATAAAAAATGTGCTCGAAAACTCATTTTCAAATGGGTTTGCACGTAGTCCTGGAGTGGATTAAATTATTATAAACTCCTTACATACCATTACTGTATTACATTTACAATTCAGCTTAACGTTTACTAACGCATCAATTTATTGTTCGTACACAATAGGCATTTCAGTAGCTATTTACTATTTATTTGAGGCTATTCCCTCGGCTATAAATCTACACTTGTATTAAAATAAGCACTAAGTTATCACTAAATGTATAACACTATCATATTGATGTTAAACTAAAGACGAAGTGGACAATATGTGGATAGGTAAACAAAAGCAGCAGGGGAGGCGTTGCTATGACAACAGAATAAACAAACTCCAGTCTGACCGCAGAACCGCCCGTTGTTTACAGTGCAACAAACAACAACACTAGCTTTCATCATCACGGTCTCTTCACAGATATTCAATAACACACTTCCGTCTTTAAACATGTGGTTTTATTATTCTTATTTTTCGGCTACCTTTGTATAGTAAATTTTACACAACTACCTTTTTACTTACCCATCTTGCGGCCTATTTGAGTATGTATAAAAAATATTGCTGATGTGCACATATTTTATTTAGTAAAGTTTAAACTACTTAAATTCTCACAAATACCGCAGAATCCAAAGGTTAATAGGGGAGAATAGACTCACCTTTGGTGTAAAGTGACAAGAGGGTGGATAGTCTGGTCCCTGTAATTAAAGACCTTAATCAAGCAAATTTTAAAGGTTACGTTGAAACAAGGTCCTTCTCCATCCTTCTCCAGGACACTCTTGGAAATCAGGAAACTGAAATGTACTCGAAAGGTAAAAGTTGGATTTTGCATTTTGGGGCATTTTAACTTTGATGTATACTCTTTACAACACTCAATGAGTTTTGTCTTTAAATTACAGTGATCGTAAAAATTTTGGAAATTCACAGACATTAAAATGTTGTCAATAGGTATTGCGGAAAGAATTAATTGTTTTCCGCCGGTTTGAAGTAGAAAATAAATAGCTAAACAGAAAATCCTCAAAACATTTGAATTCGGTTTTTAAGTCCATTGAACTAAGTTTATTATAGTTTGTTGAGTATTTTACAAAATGCACGATTATGTATGTATGTTTAAACTCTGTCAAAATTTGGCCTATAAAATTATTTTGAAAATCTAGACCTTAGGTGCGAGGTAATGATGGATTTTCGATTAACTATATCAGTTCCACTTATTTACAACAGACCTAAATATTGTACAGATAAATTATGTATATAGATATGTCTAGAATTAATATAAATACTGGTTTCATCTCAAAATAAAGATGTTTTAAAGTTAATAAACACTGTAATGTGAGGTTTAATATGGTTAAAGACTATAATATGAATATTTAGTGTTTAGTAAATCATGAATAACCCTGTTACTGGGTAAAAGTGTTAGCTTTAGGTTTTTGTTATAAGCCCACATAACGAGTTTATTTAGGAACGTAGCTAGAATCACAGAAAACACAACACGTGGTTCTTAACAACAACAACGATGTGTTTCTACAAAAAATAATAAGTTTTCTCTAAACATGTGTAATGAAATAATAACATAGTTTCCAAGAAATTGTTCTCAAATAAGCATATTTTGTTACATAGCTTTAGAAACTAGGATGTTAAATATACGAGTTAATTTTTCACTCCGGTGATTTTGTCTTGACAAGAAGTAAAAAGTGAATTATGACTGAGTAATTTCAACCGTGTCTCCTTCGCTTTTATGAGAAACTCTTCGCCTTTCTTGTACCTTGACTTGATTTATTTCAGTATTTCTCTTCTGTAATTTGTGTTAAAATAAAAATGGGACAGGCTTGTTTTGTATTACTGTTTTCTGGTATATATCTTTGGATACAAAACTAGTAATGTTTCCTTAACCAATTTAATGTAAATGCTACTATAACCTTAACACATTTGGGTATTTTTACTGGATCTGTTAAAATACATAGTACAATGACATTGTACGCATGTTAATGGAAACTGTAAAAAAGGTTAATATTGTGGATTTAAATCCTAATGGCAGAGTTTGGGAGGCGTCAAGTTACGGCAATTTCCAAACTGGCCTTGAGCTTTGTTTTAACACATTTCACATTCAAGTCTTCAACTTTCATGAGGTCTAAACTGTTTGTACTTGTGTGAATTCGTACATCATTGTCTGATAAATATACTCGTACTTTTTCAAATAGTAACATCAGACGATCTAGTCGGACCATTTAATTCTAAAAGCATATACTATACACAAGTGACTTAATTCCCATTGAAAGGGACTTTCAATATCCACTTTCCGTGATTTCCCTTAAAAGGCTAAAGGTAGTTGTTTTAATAATTAGGTGTGACTCAAGTTCCTCATGATGTAAAATCAAAATATATTAGGTAATTTTCAAAATCAATATTTACACTTGGATTGCTCGTTACATGCCGCCTTTCCCACTCATTTTAAAGTGGTTTAGGCCTACATAGTTTTCCTTTAGGAGATTTATTAGTGATAATACTTTGATGCGCTATGAACATACAAATGTACTTGATACGCTTATACTTTGTCAATAGCAGAGTGGACCAATCGGCAATTAATAAAGCTTGCTCTGGGAGGTATAACATGTCAATGCTTAATATCCATTGAATCAGTACTGGTCATCGAGCTATTAAGTTTAATTAGCTCATATTACTTTTAATCATTCCGAATGTATTTACCTATTTTCAAATATACCCGTCCAAGATAATAAAATTATAACTTCCTGTATTTCACACATTTGTGTTACTCGGTATTACAATTATGCGTATTTGTGATTTAAGAGTATGTGTGACAGCCAGAAAGTGTTGTCACTGTTTTTCATGGATCTCCTTACCCATTATTTTGGAATTTTATTTCTGAAACTAGTTCAAAAAGTAATTTAAATATAATATACCATCTTAGACGTTTATATTAGTTTATATTAAACTGTTTAGGGTGAAAAGTCTCCAACGGAGCCAATGGTACCTTTTTAGGTAGTCTCATAAAAATACGATTAATACATATAAGTCGTATACTTTAATCTAAATATTAACTCGCCTGTATAAAATGAGCTCTGAAATTAAATATATTAGCAAAGGTAACTTTGAACGGTCTACCGAACTTGCACGCAGAATGGATAGTGTATTGAAGCTCTGAGTCAACATAAACCTGCATTTTATCAACTACCAAAACCGCTAGGCTAATTAAATTCCTGATTAGAAGCTATTAAAAATACTAATACTCACAAATGACGTGTTTACATTATTTATTAATCAAATATATTATTTTATAACTTTATTCTTGTTCTATATTTTGAGTTAAACTACAAATACGACAAAAACAAATAATTAAAAAAAACAACGAAAACTAAAGAGCCGAAAACACAAGAAACCTAGAAATTAATTGATATAACTACGTATGAATCACATTGTATTTGAAAGTATTCTGGTTGACAGAAGACAACACGACATCAGGGTTAAACTCAACTGACCGGAATGAAATTCTTCGTCGACCACACGAGACATGAGGTCTTAATCAGTGTCAAACACTAACCCCGTGTTGTCCCTCGTTGTTACATGAATAAAGTATTCATGGGTAAAAGTAATCTACAGTGAATAAATACTATGAAGAGATAGTGTGCACCATTTTACATTTTTGTTGAGAAATGCAACCACCTTCTAAGTATATACATGGTGTTTAATACTTCTTTAGTATACTTAAATATAAAGTGATTGATTATTAGTGGTGTTTATTTTGAATCCAAATATAGTCAAAATATAGTATTTATATAATCTTTTTATCCGTACGTTGGCAATGATTGTTTTAACGTTTTATTTTGAATTGAGCAACTACACAACGTACAATTGAGTATGAATGTACTAACCATGCTGACACGCAGCTAAGCGCTAAAGGGCAGCTGGCATGAGTGAATCGAATGTTCTTTGCAATTTGTTATCTAATTTTCAGCTCACAGCCTTGCTTCGGCCTTCAGCCTCAGTCTTGTGTGGTCCATTATCGCGGGCATCCTTTAACTCTAAGTTTTATTATAAATCTTAAAGCGATAACACATTTCAAACTGCATTGAAAAAGTACTGCTCATTCCGCTGGTAAAGCAAACAATAACTTTTGCCGCCATTTTGGAACAACACAATGAATTTCAATAATTTTTGGTGTATTAATAAATACTCTTAAAATGCATATTTAGTTTAAATTTCATCAACACCGGATGTAACTAACTATTTTTAAAGCATTAAAATCCTCTTTTTTCTTAGAAAACTCCGAAAAGTGGGCTTGTGGTGGTCCGAATATCTTATTTTTTTAAAGGATTTCGATGATAAAGAAAAAATCCATTGTTAAGTGAGTTCACACTTGTGACCACAAATTGTGTTGTGTGGCACAAATCTAGCCATATCATGCAGGTTTGGAGAAATGCTTTAGAAATAATGGAGATACGGTGGTATGTAAATAACGTGAGAACAACACACTATATTGATAGACGTTTCAGACGGCAATAGTGGCAACAATTACATGTACAACAAAACTTGTAACAATGTACTCGTACTTTTATATATACTTTTAATTTACTTTCATTTACTTTACAATGAACTTTCTACTGACAATTTGTCAATTTGAAGAACCTTTTTACACTGTTAAAATGTCTCTATAGCTGGCACTCGTTGAGTTTTACAGTTACATCAATGGGTTGGGTTCCCAAAATCCCATAAGCACCTTACTGGCTCGCTATTGATGTAGTCTAATTTCACTGGGTACTAATATCAAACTGTTAAACAGCGTAAGTGCGTAACTACTATAGTTACAAATCTTGTCAAGTTTTACCTTTACACATTGCCGTTACTTAAGAAAGAATTTGGCTTAGTACTTACGTTAAACTGTTAAGAGGTAGGGTGAACCAAGGCAATGAACAAGAAAACTAAACTTTTCATAATTATTAACTTAAAAATATACATGAGAAAATAAAGTAAAAATACAGGTAGATTCAGGTTGTATAGCTGAATTCAGCCATGCAATCACCAAAGTATATAGGTTCTTATTTATTCTTTAAAAAAATAAAATCATTGTTCAAATTAGCCCCATCAAAAGGGGCTAATGTGAACAGCATTTGGGCTAAAGTGAACACTCCTTATAACTCTGTTGCAGACACCAGTACAGAAATGTGGAGGCTAATTATTGTGAACAAGCCTAGGCCCTTAGCTATCAACTAAGCCAAGTTTCACTGATTTATCTCAAAGATTTTTGAACTTACTGGAAGTTTATTTAAATGACCGCTGGCTAATTTCTAGTGACCATTAATTTTAGATTGACAGAGACTTGATATTCTTGTCCTTGATTGTCATCGGTCGGACGCTTGTCCATTACCTGACCAGGGAAAATTCCTCTTCATAAAAGACGGTGACATAATCATTTATCTTGAAGTTTTTAATCTTCTAGATCTGAAAATAATTCCAAGGCACAATCTTGGTCTGATTCCATATAGACTGGTTCTTCTACTCCCTCTGACGGACAATCTGATTCTCCATCCCATTCAAACAGCTCCTTTGAAACCTTTTTCATTTTAGAATCAATATTTTTCATCAGAGTAGGTTTTGATTAATATATAAAACAGTAGTAATTGGAAATTGGATCAGAAAGTAACAAATGAAAGAGAAAACTATACATTTGTAATTTTATCCCATAGACTGTATATAATTATGTGTTCATAATAGCCCCGAGACACTGTTCATAATAGCCCCAGACCGCTGTTCACATTAGCCCCTCGACTTTATTAGCTTACAATTTTGGTCTTTGCAAGTATTTAGTAACTATAGAAACATTAAATTTATCACCTAATTTTCCTTAACAAAATAATAGTTTATAATTGTTTCTACCTTGAATAGCAAAGGAAGGGCAATACAAATTTTAACTCTCCGCAAACAAGTTTTTCGGGAGAAAAAGTAGTGTAGCCTATTTACAAAAGATTTTATTTACGTTACTTTTAAATTTTAAGAATAATACAACTACCATGGCCATGGAAAATATACTAAACTACTATACTTTATATAATTGTTCATGGTTTGAATAAATTAATTAGTAGTATATTTAAGCACTGTTCACAATAGCCCCATATTTTTGCCTTGTTCATATTGGCCCCGGTTGACCCTACCTGCTAAATGTTGCAAACATACCTGAAACAAAAGATACCGTATACAGTAGGTGAAAATAAGATTTCTCACTAGCTTTAACAGATAACTGCCTAATTAATAACATTTATTTTATATTTGAAAATGGTATTAATTTTTGCAGAGTTATCTCAAAATATGTTGAATTAGTAACCTTCAAATATATAATACTTAAGTATATTACTAAATAAATTTTAGTAATAAATTAGATATTTAGCATTTATACAAATTAAGATCTATAATACTTAAGTATGTTATATTTGTATAAAAAGTGCGTATGAAGCTGTATAACAAACAACTCTGAAATGGTCGCAGTTTGTTTCAAAGAAGTAGTGAAGATTATTTTTAATCTATGTATTTTATTTATTTATTTATCACCGATATACAAAAGCTGTTTATGTTGGTATTTAAAACAATACAATAAATACTTAAGGAAATTTACAAGCCACTACAGCAAGTATAATTAAACACATTTTAAAATACAACGTATATAATAACATTTAATTAACAGACTTCTTAGTGGCAAGTAAGTGGTCCATAAACTCTTGAACACTGTAAAACCCCGGTGACTAGATAAGTACTAAGCTCTTTTTGAAATAATTTTGTGTTTTGAACATTTGAATTTTGTTCGGAAGATTTTGAAACAATATGATTCCTGCCTGAGATGGGTGTTTTTGAATAATTCAAGTCGATGATAGTCAATTATATAACTGATCGAGTATCATAACTATGAATTTCAATGTCTTGTGTACAACTGCATTTATTTAGGCAGAAAAGAATATAATCAAAAATATAAAGGAATAAAAAGGTTAGAATGTCTAATTGTTTGAAAGCATCAGGACATGAATCTCTGGTCTTCAAACTGCATAAGATTTAAATGACAACTATTGTTTAGATTAGTACGTCTTTAACTACGATCAGATGAGTATAATACAAGAGCCGACAGCAGCATAAATAAACCCTCCAGCGATAACTCTAAATACTATACATTGAAATATTTAATTGGAAACTATTAAAAATAACTTAAAATATTTTACAGCAGATTATTAGAAAAAGTATATTACTTTATTGACAAGATCTGGTTAGATAGATAAAAATAATGAAATGAAAGTTAAATGTATTTATTTTTTACCTTTAGGAACTTTGTATAATAACGTAACCTTCTGGGGCAGGAAAATTAAAACCCTTCCCTCCTAACACCCCCTGCTGCTCTACAGCAGGATGTGAGATGACTCATGCTTTGTCACCTGGTTCTCAGAGGTGACAATTAGTGTGGGTAGTCTGGTTCAGTAACTAGAGACCTTAACCAAGGCCTTGTTAAAGCTGTGTTGTAACAAGGCTCAGCAATTGCTTTAAACGTACCACACTCCTGAGACATGACTAGCTTATACCACAGATTACATAGAGTTCCTGGCTATAATGTGCTTATA
Source organism: Matsumurasca onukii (assembly GCA_018831715.1). Taxonomy (NCBI): domain Eukaryota; kingdom Metazoa; phylum Arthropoda; class Insecta; order Hemiptera; family Cicadellidae; genus Matsumurasca; species Matsumurasca onukii. The sequence goes on along the minus strand of CM032062.1, from coordinate 46,659,922 downwards.
CCGTTGTAGTTCAGAAGCGGATATGTTGTTCTAAGGTCGGTGTGTCGGCAATAAGCAGTGATCTGAACCGAACTTAAAAATAATTATAAATATATAACAAAGAAATTATTATACTTTACCACATAAATTTTAATTAAAAATGTATGTGGTCAAGTACAAAATGCTTTGTATACCTCGACTACCACAGTTAATGGAGAAACCATCAAGAATATATAAATAGCTTGTCCTGAAGGCTTTGGGTTCCTGGGTAACTTCACTTGAGTTGTGGTCTTCCAAGATATCAATCATATCACTGCACCCACAAGGACTGTTGAGTGTGAGGAGTGTTCTTGCTCTCGCCTCCTCATACCGCATTACATCCAGAGCAAGTTTGATCAAATTCACACACAAAATTTTCATGTAAACGACCTGCCCTGGTTGCCCTCTGCAAAACATGACCCGTCAAAAAAATGAACACGAAACCATTTTTTCTTTTTTTTTTTTTTTATCGCGAGATAATGTCGAACCTGTGAGTTGCCTCATTGGACACCTAGCAGCTCTGGTCCACGGGGGTGAACAAATGGTTGCTGCCGAGATGTAGTGACTGGTCCGCTAAGGCCCGAAAAAAGCAGAATATCTGGTTCTGCATGGAAGTGGTGGCTCTAGCATCATTCTCTATGATGTGCGTCTGGTCTGTACTCAGTAAATTAAATGAATGAATTAAATTTTAAAGTTTCCATGGAAATAAAATTAAAAGTAAACTGTGTACCAAACATTACACAATGTAGCAGCTGATTGATTTAAAGTTTAGGTTAAATATACATGGTTTTTATTTCGAGTAAAACTTTAGTCTTCATCTGAAAATACATTACCAGGTTTTAGAAATATATAAGCTAAATATTGTCATGATCTCTAAATTTTGGAAAATATCTGGCATGTATCACGAGAATTAGCTTTGATATAAATTATATATCAAGAGTATATTTTATAACATTAAACATATTTTTATTTTTTATTTTCTCTTTGAATACTTGATAAACCTTGAATATTTGAATATTTAAATAAATAATTATTCTTCTTTTAAAAGTTAATTTTTGAGATAGCTTTGCCGGTCGCTTCATCATCATAAGTTGTTTACAAGACAGTAAAATCTGTAATAAAAGAAAACACAACTTAAAATTACACAAATACATTTTAAAGATAAGCCAGCTATAGTTAAAAATAGACCTTAATAGGCCTACTATAATAATTGCACTCTGTATTTAAAAGGTATGTTGCATTTTTAGCTTTCTTTTGATTTCATCTTCTATGAGTGGAATAAAACTAGTATAGTTGTCAACTTCTAGTTTTAGTAAACAACTAACTGATGATGCCTTGACCGGCAAAAGCGATCTTGAAATTAAATTGTATGAAATTTTAAACCGAATAATTATTTAAATATTATTATTTGTCAAATACAATGAATAATTTTATGGACATAATGTTGAGCTTAAATAAAGTGTGGTAAACCACTGGTAACAAAATTTTACAGTCAAATGTGTCGTTAAAATAACATTTGTTTTTTTAATATTAACATAATATTGTTCTAATACTCGTATATTACCAAACTGCCTAATTTTAGTTCTAACTTTGGTGCACTGACAACTTAAATTGTTGGTGCCATTTTGTTTAATCAGGTTCATGGGTTGAATAGACTTGATCCCTGCATATAGTCTATTGTAAAATCTGGCACCTTCTTGTGAAAGCATGCTCTCAAACAGTTTTACCCTATGGATATTTTGCTGAAACAAATTTTTATTCCTTGTGTCATACTCATGTATATCAGTGCCTTTAACTAGATGACACATAGTAAGACTAGAGATTATGGCTTCAAAATATACAGGTATCTTTCACAAATTTTGAAACATATCTCGGAATTTACCACGAGAATTAGTTTTTGAGATATGTATATATCAAGAGTATTTAATAATAAAACCTAATTTCAAAGTTGATCTAACAACGATCCTTTCATCTTTTGTTTACTAGAGACGTCACGTGACTGCAGTGAACTAAAGATTCACGTATTCCGTGAAAAATGCCTTACTGAAAAGTACCTTCACAGGTTAAGGGGCTTTCAATTGAATGTTTTTTTTCAAAATGGATACCTTTTGCTAGATCTTGCAAAACTCAACCCACAAAATGATAGCATAACCAAACTGGAAACGAGCCCATTAATTAAAAATTAAAAAACAAAACACGTTTAATTAGAACGTTGTAGGTTATTTTATTTACGTTTTAACGTGTTAACTGGTCCTACTTAGAAGTACTAACAGGTACACTGAAGCAAACCGAATCCAGGGGTTAGTTTAACATTTAAACCGAACTCTCCTAAAACGAACTCTCCACCATTCAAACTTAAATTATCCGGGTTTGTCTGACAGCAATACAAACTAAGCTTGAATGAATTAATTGCTATACAAACTAACCGTTTTTTATTCTTAAAGATGGAACTCTTACATACCAAAATCAAACAACAAATATGGAAACTAAATAAGTGGCTAGGAAAGTTGTTTAGGTATACAAACGTGATGAACGAGTAACTACGACTAAGTTTCAGGAGAGCAATAAACCATGAGAATGGACAAGTAGAAGGACAGGAACAGGTTAATGCTTTCAAACCCATTTACTGCGAGCTGTTTATTTATTTGTGTTCCTTCAAGTCAACCGCATTCTGCAAACCAATCCTAGCTAGACTCTCTGATGGAAAAGCAGTGAACTTGCCTTAAAGTCTATATTTGACATATTTTACACGACCCAATTTACAATTGTGTTATACAGGGTGTCGGTGAACTCTCTGGCATACTTTGTAGACATGTTCCTTGGGTCAAAACAATATTTAACCTTACTAACAGGGGTCTCCAGCGCTTAGTTGTCCATCTGTCTATGTGGATGTGTTTTTTCTAAAATAATTTTGACAATAACCATCAAAAAATAATTCTTACCATTGGTAAAAAAAGTTTAAAATGTCACTTTTTAGTTAGGAAAGAATAATAATTTATTTTGCTATAAAACTTAAAAATCGTGGTCGTTTAAAAGTTTAAAATTGAATAACTCAACAACAAGTACTCTTACAATAAAATCACAATGGAAACTATTTATAGTGTATTTAAATTACCTTCAAAAAATGTATAAATATTGAAAATTAAGTAAGAAATAACAAAGTAACTTTTGTCTTACTGGTCTATGTTCGCCGTGCGGGGAACGCGAACGAAACAACAATATTTTGTATACATTATTGTTGTATACATTATTTTAAATTTGGAGTTTGTTAAATTCGCATGGACATTTCTACAATCAATGATAAGACGTTTCCGGTTATGCTACCGTTCGAATGTCGTTTCGGTACTTTTACTTTTCATAACTAGAAAATGTCCTTTTAAATTTTTGACTAAAGTTTGGTAAAAATCGACGCAATAGTTTTATTGTCATTATTATTTTAGTAAAAAATCACATCCACACAGACATACGGAAAACTAAGCGCCAGAGACCCCTGTTTAAAAATATAAAATATAAATATTTTTCCCCTAGGAACACGTCTAAAAGTATTTTGTGAGAGTTCACCGACACCCTGTACAACGTATCCCATTCACCCTCTTCTTGCTTATCCCCTTGTTTTTCAACATATAAATATGATCAAACTCGTGGAATGATACTTTGTGTACCTAAATACGTTGTGTTTTGTCAAGAATAGTCATTGTCCATTCTTCTTTGTATCACAAAAGATTAGAACATGAAGGGACCAAGTCCATGAAAGTTGAGACCCCTTAAATGGCAAAACGCCACTTAACCGTAACCGAGAGTATCTTTTAACCGCTAGCTGAGTAGTAGAAATACATAAAACAATAATGTATTTGATACAATAAAAAACTAATTAAGGAACAAAACTGCATGTTGGCAAATTAAATGAAGAAGCTCTTTGAATAACGCTCTAGCATTGAGAGTATGTAAAGTTTGGGGTCTTGAATAACTCTGGGTGTATAAAAGCTTGGGCGAGGAGTATAGGTTAGGGGGATCGAGAAAGAGTGGGGGTTGTGCAAGGTATATAAGAAGGTGAAAGAGGATGTTTAGTCTCAAATGGGGTTAAGTGAACACGGTTTGTAAATAAGTTATACATATTCTCAAAGGTCTGACTCTTGTCAAGGTTAACATTTTGCTATGTTCATGAATCTTTGAAGCTTTTACATCGCGTGACATGCAGTCATCGCTGGAATTTTACAAACACGGAAAATAAGCTCTTAATATTTCACTGTATTGAAATATTATTACAAATTTCGTAAATTCGTAGACCTGGAACACACATGCTGTACATAGTGAAAAGAAAAAGGTTTTGTCAACCTGATTATAATGCACCTATGTTTTCTCAGTCTACACATATACAGTTCAGTATAACTCCACATGGTTTTCGACAGGAATCTAAAGGATTTAATCCAAAACAAGTTGAGTTAAGTGTTTTATGAAATATGGAAATTTAATTATTCAACCCTTTGGAGCAACGGAGAACATTAGTGTTGGTAGTAAGAAACAAAACACGTTTACGTGGAAATCAGAAGACTATTAACCTTTACTTTCCTCACTTGATTTACAAATAAACCATTAGAATGTACAAGTAGAAGAAGATTAACAGATTGCTGTTTTCAACCCGCTGTCAAAACACTTTCTTTTCCAGCTGTTCAGTATTTGAGTATCTTAATCAACCGTACTCTGTCAACCAATGACACTTCTGTTTTAAACGTGAACAAATATACTTTATCTCAAGTCCTTTTAAGACTGTAGATATCTTTGTAAGAAGTTGATTAAAACGTGTTAAGTCTAAGACAATTGACAAGTCTTTGAAGGACGAGAATAGAGTCCGTTCACATAATTGTATTTTAGAACTTGATTATAGATATAAAATAAAATGTAACTATGTTAATGAAAACTTGTTTTGTCCCAGTAGATTGAAATACGTCCTAACAAGAGCCAGATGCCTGTCAACACCTTTCTCTTTTCCTGATCTGAATACAAGATAAGCTCTTGTTATAACATAGTTCTTTCTCCCATTTCATATACACTTTGACTGTATGACACGTTTAACCATGTAAGAAGAAAACATGTTGTATGGTTAAATGATCGTTTCGTAGAACACAATCTTAAAGTAGTTTTATTTATTTATTTATTAATTATAATGCTTCATAACAGTCGTACCAATTACATCGAGCATTTAAAAACAAACAATTAGATAAATATAGATAACAGAAATGTTCATGGATGCACAAAGAGACAGTATAAAAGTCCATCTTAAGTTATAACACAACCAAATGATGCAGAATCATTATTAATTACATGCGATGACTATAATAGTTTAAAATTAATTTACAAAAACTCCTTGGAATTTGGGAAGATATCTAAACAATGATTGTTGCAACTATTAAATTATATAACATAGTCATATTATTGAGAGGTGAAAAGGCTCCCCATTATAGTACGGGAGAAGTGGGGAGGAACAGCTGACGGTCCGAGAATTGTGCAGAGGCACTGTAAAACGCACGCGAGCTAAGAAAGCCATGTCGTTAAGCGCCCCACCGACCAGCCCGCGCAGGTACACCAGCATCGCCAGTCCACGCCTGGAGCTCAGCAGATCCAACTCAAACATATTCAAAAGTTCATGATATAGAACCACTGTTGTATAATTGCCAAAGGCCTTGAAATAAAGGTATCTGATAAAACGTTTCTGAACGCTTTCCATTAGTTGACAAAGACAATCTGTGCGAGGATACCAAATGACCGATGCATATTCCAACCTAGATCGTACTAGAAGCTTTAGACTTCTTACACTGTTGAAAATATTCTACGAATAAGGCTAAGAAATGAAAAGGCAGATTTACAAACAAACACAATGTGCTCAGAAAAAGAGAATTTAGAGTCAAAGACAACGCCAAGATCCTTAATATATGTTTTTTTTAGACAAAAACTCATTACTCATGTGATAATTAAAAGAGATGACATTTTCAGGGGCCTTTTGTGAAGGTGACATCAGAGCATATTTTGGAAACATGAAATGTTAGATTATTTTGACTCCATACAACTAATCTATCCAAATCAGCTTGCATTAAAAGACAATCATTAAGACATTTGATGGACCTGAAAAGTTTCAAATCATCAGCATACAACAGATATTCACAATTCACAATTAAATCACAGATACTATCTATAAAAAGTACAAACATCAACGGGCCAAGGATTGAGGTTTTACCTAAAATCTAGATTTGAGGTATAAAATAAAAGCTGATCTAGAACGAGACTTAGTATGAAAGCGTATAAGTTCTCAAATTACAGTAGTTTTCGAACTGGTCTGAAACTTATATCATGGCTCATTCTTCTTAATTTAGATTACGTTTCTTCCTCATCTAGATTACGTTTCATACAATATTTTGCTATCTCAACTCTTCGTTCAATAGAATTTGAGACTACTTTAAGTAGTCGACTTAAAATCACCGTATTAAAGTTTTTCCTGAAAATCTTTTGAGGAAAATATTACAACCTTATTACATAATATCATGCGGTATTTAGAAAAGGGATTTGTCCTACAAAAAGTTTTATGTGAAATGTAGCGTTTTAAACCTAATTTTTGTCGAGATAAAATCTTTCTTTTCGTCGTTAGGTTTGTATTAAAATTCACTTGATTTTGAAGTGCCACAAAAGGCGGTTTGTATTTAAAAATGTGGCACAAAGTACGTCAAAACCAATTATAGAATCCTATAAAACATTTCCGAAGGAGGTTAAAAATGTTTCCTGTTCAAAAGTTAAGGTGGGGTGGGCTTTTAGAATTCACCTTGTATATAGTGTGAGAACACAGTATGGCAGTATTTATTTTAATAGGCTTGACCACAGTTTACTCTCATCGCGTAAATATTTCATTCGTAGCTGTTATTCATTAGTTACACATTAGAAATATATGCAGCGAAGAACAATTCGGACTTTAAAAAGGTAAAAGCAGCGAGTACCTTTACACCTGTTACAAGACCGCTACAACAAAGGTGAAGGTGACGAGGAAGTTTACTGTAAAACTCTTCAACAACTTGTCCATTAGTGAGTACAAATATTGTTGAATCACTTGAAACTCCTCAAGCTGTTCATTGCTAGTTACGGTATTTAAACACTTCAAACTTTAAAGTAAACATTGCAAGCGTTTAGTTACTAATACAGTTACTTCTCTCTAGATCGTCTGAGCATGTCTGAATGTAGACCAAAAATACACTCGTTTTGTCTGTAAAATCTGAAGATTGATCCACTTTACTAATTGACTGATAATGTAACCTCCTTACTAAACGCAACGGAATTGATTTGGATCCACCCGTTTGGTTCTAAATTATTGCCTAAGTCGAACCCGCTAGAAAATTATTAAAGCGAGAACTAATCTATTTATTTGTTCCGTACAATCTTAACTTAACGCTCGTATTGTTTAATGTTGGAAAATTGTAATATTTTCTTTCATCATTAGTTGAAGAGTTGCAAATATTTCAATGCGGTACATAAGTATCGTTGTATTAACTGTGTATGTTTTTTGTGTTAATGTTGACGTTTATGTATTATTGGAAAATTAAATTAAGCTCTTTAAATAAAGCTCGTGCGGTGGGAGTATGTAAAGGTCAAAGTCTTGAATAACAGTGTCTGGGTTTATAAAAGCTCCAAAGGGGAGTAGAGTGAAAGGTGAATAAAGGGGAGGGTGGTGCAAGGTATATAAGAAGGTGAAAGGGGATGTTTTTAGTCTCATGTGGGTTTAAGTGAACACGTTTTGTAAGCAAGTTTTACATCTTCTCAAAGTTCTGACTCTTGTCAAGATTAACATTTTGCTATGCTCGTGAATATTTGAAGCTTTTGCATCGCGTGGCATGCAGACATCACTGGAAGTATAATGGGGTTTATTTTACACGCACGGGAAATAATTTTCTCTTATATTTCACTGTATTAAAATATTATATTATATATTTCGTATAGACATAGACCTTTATGTACGAGATAGGAAGCAAAATACGTTTACAAAAAATTCAAGCTACTATTAATCTTTGCTTCCCCACTATTATTACATACGTAATGCAAATATTTAAGTAACAATAAACCTTGGGAATGGACAAGTAGAAGGACAGGAACAGGTTAATGCTTTCAAACCCATTTACTGCGAGCTGTTTATTTATTTGTGTCCCTTCAAGTCAACCGCATTCTGTCAACCAATGATTCTTTTTTTTACGTAGACAAATATATTATTTTATCTCAACTTTGTTTTTAATAATATCTGTGAGTAGTCGATTAAAAACGTAAGTTAAGTCCAAAACAATTACAAGTCGTTGAAGGACAAGTATAGAGTCCGTTCACATAATTGTATTTTAAACTTGATTAGAGACATAAAATAAAATGTTATTATATTAATGGAAAACTTGGTTTGTACCGGTAGAATTGTCACGTCCTAACAAGAGCCAGATACCTGTCAACACCTTTCTCTTTTCCTGATCTGAATATAAGATCTGGTATACTACAGCTCTTTCTCTCCTTTCATACACTTTCACATTACACGTTTAACTTTGCAAGAAGAAAACCTGGTGTACAGTTAAATAATCTTTTCAAAGAATACCTTAAAATCGATTTCCTGAACAAAAACTGAGAGGTATGAAATTAACTAAAATCCCGATTTGAGCTACAGCAAAGCTGATTTAGAATGAAACTTGATATAAAAGCGTAGAAGTTCTCAAATTACAGTAGTTTTCGAACTAGTCTGAACTTCTACAATGGCGCATTCATTTGGGTTCGTCTAGATTAAGATTGGAAAGCAGTTTCATACAATATTTTGCAAACTATACTCTTCGTTTGACAGAGTTTGAGACAACTTTGGTTAGTCGGCTTAAAATTAACCGTGTTAGAAAGACCTTGCAGTACCGGGACTAAAACCAATAATTTTTTTATATATATTAGTTAGATAAGGGTTTTGCTAATTTTCCACATTTAAATCAAGTGATTGTCGATAATCTAGACTTTGTTATGACAAATTTTTAATACAAACACCACCCTTGTAGCACGTCAAAGAAAGGTTTTTTTTAATCATACAAAATGCAAAGCAAAATGTTTGATCTTGACTTGTTTTTTTTTCAATACCAATTTAAATATTACGATAAATCAAGTATAATATCCTATATTTCACATATAATTTTTGTATGACAATTCTTTTCAAAATCGTCTATGGGATTATATTATAGGACTGTAATGTTTCCCTCAGAGAATTTTCAAGACTAATTTGTCATTAACAAACTGAATGTGAAATCTAGCATTTTAAACCTGATTCCTCCCATGGGTTTTTGGGTGGGGATGGTTATGCCTAGGACGTCAAACAAACTTCAGAATCCCATACAATCGATTCTTTAAGTGTTTTAAAATATTTCCTTTTGCAAAAGTTAAGGGGGGGACATTTTAAACTCAACCTGCATATAGTATGAGACATATTTATGGAAGTATTTATTTTAATAGACTTGACCAGTCTATACTATCACGCATTAAAAATTAATTTGTAGCTGTTATTTAAGCCATTTTAAGAAACTGTTGAATTTTAAAAATACGTAAGTCATGTTGCAACAGTAACGATATAGCTTATTACATTGTCACACATTTCTGATTAGAAATATATGAAGCGAAGAACAATTAGAACCTTAAAAAAGGTAAAAGCAGCGAGTACCTTTACACCTGTTACAAGACTGCTACAACGAAGGTGAAGGTGACGAGGAAGTTTACTGTCAAACTCTTCAACAACTTGTCCATTAGTGAGTACAAATATTGTTTAATCACTTGAAACTCCTCGAGCTGTTCATTGCTAGTTACGGTATTTAAACACTTCAAACTTTAAAGTAAACATTGCAAGCGTTTAGTTACTAATACAGTTACTTCTCTCTAGATCACCCAAGCATGTCTGAATTAAAATGAAAAGGGATGTTATGTATATCAAAAATACGCTCATTTTGTCAGTAAAATTTGGAGATTGGTTTTGGCTTTATTAATTGACTGATAATGAAACCTTCTTTCTAAACGCAATGGAACTGGTTTGGATCCACCCGATTTGCTCTAAATATTTTCACTATCAACGTAACGTTTTAATGTCAAAAGATTGTAATATTTGTATTCAAATTTAGTTGAAGACATACATTTATGTGCATTTACCATGCAGTACATATGTACGTTGTATTGTTTGCATTCTTCTCTAGGTTAATGTTGACGTTGCCACATTATTGTAATCAACTCATGATACACATATAACAATGCTAGGCCATGAAAGAATCATATTGAGTTTCAGGCGACTTTGATATTCAATCGGAATTTTTGGTTCACACATAAGTATTTAAAGTTGTGGTTTCCTGAGAAGCTGTTATTGCTATATGACATAACTTGTGTTTCAGGTGAAACATATAGGAGTGTTTTCCTAGAGGTAGGAAAGAGGTTTATATGACTGGATCTGTACTTAAAATATCACCGGAACAGGACGGTCGTAGGAACTGTCGCCGCTTTTCTAGGACAAATTGTTGAACAATAATAAATTAATAATAAAAATGCCTTTATTTTCAAGCGGTTATCAGTACTACACTGTTTTTACCATAGAAATTAGAAATCATAGTGCAGAAAGTAATTTACGTATCTAAATTATAATATAGAGAGCTAATTATAACTATACAATAAATATACATAGCTTACATTTATAATAAAAATGGTTATAAGTAAAGAAACAAATAAGTACTAATGGGATAACTCTACATATTGCCACAACAAAAGTATCCTGGTAAAAAAGATAAAACTCAGTAGTCTTCATAAACAAGATGTAAAAACACGGTTAAGTTTCCCAGGAGTAATTTGATTATTTGGTGCAATAATAAACTTTACCACTTTGTTCCAACAATAAAATACAAAGCCAAGGAAAGCACGTACCCCAACACGTAACTGCACGTAAGGAAAGAAGTGAGCACGTAAAACAAACTCAAGTTGGCAAGTTTATTCACATCTCAGAGAAGATATACACAAACTGTGACGTAACAAAACTTTGTAAGAAATGACGCAAGTCTTGTCTGAGTTAAAGCTGATTTCAGTTGAGATCCCCACACGAACTCTAACTCAGTTTCGTCTTTATTTTTTCAGTACTTTCTTTATTATTATTGAACTACAAGAGTTCTTTATAATAGGTTGAAATAAAAAACCATAAATCTCCTTTATGCATGTTACAGTAGTGAGTCTTCAAGCTTGGATACATAAATTTGACTATTACGTATCAGTTTATTGACTAATTCTTATTTAATGAATATTCCTCCTAGTCCTTTCACTGTTAGAAACAGTGCCCTACCAAACACAGAAAAGCTGTGGTCAATTGACTAGTAGATTCTAGTCAACATACGTTTAAAACCCTGCAGTAGATTCAATTCCTCACGGTACACTCTGTATAATCTATCCTGGATGAAAATGTGAACTCAACAGATTTATGTTGTAGGTCTCTGGTGTGAATCTTGTCACTAAAGATGCAGGAGTCTTGTATAAAAGTCACGTATTCCTAGAACACCTCTTCCCTCAAAGTCTATTCTGAATTATGTCAATATAAGACCTGACCTGGGTCAATGTTGAAGTTGACCCAGTAAAGAAGCATTTGACTTTGAACTTCAACCATAAAGCAGCTGCCTTAATGGCTGTTTGAACGTTTAAATTGTCCGAAATAATTTACTGCCACACGTAGAGTTTGCAGTCAATACGTTTCTAAAGCTCGAAGAGTTTGCAAGGAAATATATGTCTTTTTTAGTCAATAGTTCTAGTTGTGATATTTTGATATTTCAATACCAATTAAAACATAATTTGCTAAACTGTCCCATACTCAACTGTCCGTCACTTCACCGCATGTAATTCAGCTTGCTGTGAACAGGTTAATTTGACAAAGAACTTGGACGTTAGAAAGGAAATTGTATGATATTAAAACATTAAAAATTGTAATATTCCACAATGTCTCTACATTGTAATAGCTTAACAGAGTTGTTAAAATGAAATAATTATTTAAAATGTGTTTCCTGAACGTTTAAATGTTTCCAAAACAGCCACATTTCAACTGGTGTCAAGGCCAAAGATAAACCGTTATCAAAGTAATCAATAACAGTTCCAGCAATTTGTTCTTGTAGCAACCGTTGTAATCACCTGGAAAATTGGATTTCTGCGCCCAATGTTCTTTTCAACAACAAAACAATTACTTCAGCTTAATCATATTAACTTGCCGTTCTAGCCTTTTAGTTTTAACGTGCAAATTTCATATTTTTAATTGTTCACAAATTGATTTGTACGTACAATAGGGGTAAAAATAGAGTTGCAAGAACCTACCAAATAGATCTTTGGTCTAAACACGCACTTGCACAAGGCTAGTCATAAAACTCTCCTATGTATCAAAAGAACGAGCAAAATTGTGTCTATTATAATCTAGTTCTTCCGGTTCACGCCACGTCCAAACTTCATACTTACCTTGAAATATTTTGGCCTCGCTTTTAGTGACTGAAGATGGTACTGGCTGAGGCTATTTCAACCTTATTATGAAGTTTGGACGTGGTGTGAACCGAAAGAACTAGATTATAGCTGTTGTGACTCCAGCCGCAAAAGCCTAAGAATTAAAATTACACACAAGCCTTTTAAACCCATACGTGTGTGATATCTTTGCTTTTATTTGAATCTCACTTACGTTGTACTGAGATAAACCTTTTTATATCAACCAGAATTTTTTAAGTAAAGTGTAAACAAAAACCTGTATTATTTCCCAGGAGATAAAATGCTTTAATTTACAAAAGAGGTTCGTTTGTCTATAAACATGAGTTATCACAGTTCATCAACCAACTGCAGACAGCGTGGTCACAGTCAGTGCAGTTAAATGAGTTAATGGACAGGGCGTTAACTGAGATGAAAATATGACATCGTAAAATGTTGAAACTGGCCTGAACTTCACGCAGAGCTTCGTAACTACCGAGTCTACAGATCTCTACCGAGGATAATAGTATCATCATAAAGTATAGAGAACATTCAGAATAAAATCCAGAGAATTAAACCACATAAAAGTTCCTCGAAAATTATTTTTCATCAAACTTCATTTTCGATATTAAGAGAACGAAACCTTGTTGATAACAAAAAAGGTCTCTGGTCAATCAACTGCTCACTCAATTTTTTTCGAATTAAACGTGTTTTGTTGCATTTAATTGACACCTTTCAGGAAAAACTGTAAATAACTCGTATTAAAAAAACCTAGTTTTAAACTTGTTTAAGATATTACAAAATTATTATGTAATAACCTATACGGTGGACGAGGTGTAGGTGGAAATCCAAGTTTATCTTCTGTTTCAAAAACAGGCTCTAGTAGGGCTCTCTGCTGTTTGGCTCTAGTAGGGTTGTCTTGTCAGACTCAGCTTTTTGAAGAGTCGCGCGTGCCGCCGACCTTGCCAGTCAAGAGAAATGGTAGTAACAATATTCCAACTTTGCTCCACTCACTCAAAAGGTCACAAAACAGGGTTTCGTAGTCCCTTTTTCCGACGTCGTTTATGAACCGAAACGTACAAATACGGGTTTATATGATAGGGTAGGATATGTTCTAAGTTCCTTATAAACGGAAAAGGCAAAAACTGCTTGTAAAAATAATAACCTTTACAAATCTCCTATTTTCGGCCAACTTAAACATTTTTTGCTGATTTTGGCGTAATATTTAAACAAGAACAGGTTATCCAAACCAAAGAACACTTTTGAGGACATGAAAAACAACTTTTATAATCTACACCTAAAAATAGCGTCCTAAACGGGGACTACGAGAGCATGTTTTGAGCATCTTTTTCTGGGGTGATCAATCCTCTTAAGGCAACCGCGCGTCGATTGCTCACAATCAGTTCCCTTACCCGATTGTACCTCTGTAGTGCTTTCTTCTGTGGGCTTAGACTTGTTATAAAATCACGCTACGTTTTTGACAGTAACAAAATATCTAACTAGGTTTTAGACGAATCTTTGATGGTCCATAAACAACTTGATTAGTTGCCAAACCTTTTTTGTAAACTCGACTTGATTTGCTTCTTGTCTTCAAACTGTCTAAAGGTAGTTTTAAACCTGATTCTTAACTGTATAACCAGTTAAAGCAAATCAAATAACTCTGTGAATTTATTAATAGAGAAATTTGAAGAATAAATGTGTAGACTAAAGCGGTACTCGAAGCAAGCCCGACACTTATAAGCTGTTATAATATAATATTGCAGTTAAAACGTTTGGTTTACTTACAGAAGAGCGTATTTTTAATAGAGTTTTCATTATTATCAACTGTCAAACTTTCTGAGATATGTAACACACTACAAGGTAGGCTCAACAGTCTCAAGCCAGGAATTTGTTAAACAATTCCAAAAGTGTAACATGGCATTGCCAATACAGTATTTATCAATTTTACTATGGAAGACAATAGAGCTTGGAATCTTTAGGGATTTGAAAGAGATTGCAATGTGATGCAAAAGTATTGATTGGCTCTATGTCAAACTTGGATGCAAACCTGTTTATACTTTAAAGCAAGACTGAAAACTCCTCCTGCATTAAGTTATCAGTTGCGCATACTTGTTCTAGTTTGCTGCTACTGCACTATTACTAGGTTTCAGAATTCGACCCTTTTCCTTAGCTAAGCAAATGTTATAAAAGCCTATTACTATGGTTAAGAACAGCAGCACTGATGAAAAATAATGCTTCCTTTAAGGAATATTTATGTTTTCTTACAACAGAACTCAAGCTATATTTCATTATAACCATTATAATGATAATAATCTAAAATGTCAAAAACCAATATTAAATAACTTTTAACTGGATGCGGCCTTCATCATAAGGTCCACACAAAACTTATGTATTGCATTATTCAAAGGTTTGAGCTCTATAGTCAAAGTACTTTATTCAAGAATCAACCAATCTTTCAACATTTTGAATTTGAGTATTGAAAATTAAATAATTACAAAACATCCAACCTCCACTCGGTATAAAATCATGCCCGAACAAAATGGAAAAGACTTTTCTAGCAAACGGAATATCATATTAGTTAATTTAAAGTATGTAATATAAGTATATACCGTAAACAGGGTATATGTATTTAAAATTCAAAAGTACCTTACAAGTTTATTTTATTGATTCATAACTAATAATAATTTACTATATTAAATGGTAAGTAAGGTCCAGTTAATTTAGCAAAACCAAGTAAGTTTTTCGAAACAAATATTTTATCTATAAATTTGTTGAAAGTTTTGCTATGGTAGGCAAGCCAAGAATAAAGCAATTATTGTACTGCGATTAAAAACAGTTTCTGAAAACCGAAAGTACACAAAACAAAACAAATCAATTAGGCTCTATATTTAACAATATACCCAAAGCTCAACCTCAACAGCGGTTTCGTTAACAATGAACCAACGCCAAAGTTTGAAACAAAAGCATGTCGTGCTCTAATTATTTGTTCATTTCTGCTTTTCAAATCAAGGACGACAAAATTATTATTTCAACATCGTTTGAACAGCTGACGTTCTTTCATATTTGACTCTATGTTGAACAATTGCCTTTTATAACATACAACAGCTGATTCGCTACTTATTTTTGAGTTGGTTCATATTCTCGAGGAGATTAAAATAAATGTATCCTACATTAGTGAATGGTAACTAAACAAAGTAAGTTTTGAAATATGCCAAAGGTGTTCATATCTCTCTTACTTGGCGTTACTGATTCTTGGTATTTAGAAGAATATTTCTAAAGGAAATTAGTACTCTTCTCCTTAAAGTATTTTCGCCTTTAAAAACTATTTATAGTTCACGTATAGCAAAGAGACAGTACCCTTAACTTAGTGTTTTACCCCTAACCTACTTTCTCGCCGTCTTTCTACATACATAACAAATTAAAGGTCGACAAACCTAAGCTTTAGAGTTAGTTATCAGTGTTTAATAGTTGTGAGATAAGAGGTTCAGAAGTGGCTATTATTACTGGACTTACATTACCAGAAGAAGGTTTTATTGCACTTTGTTGAGCAATAAAATGGAGATAAAGCAGATCTGGATTGGTCGTTTATGTCTTGATTAAAATAATCTCTAATATGTTATTATTTTCTTCAGAGTCATATTTAGTAGGTTATGTTTGGAAGAGCCACTTTCACACTTTGCAGTCATTACATGGTGAACTAACAAAATAATTATAGCCTATATTTTAAATATAAAATAATTTAGGAAAATGTGACAACATTTAATGATTATGCACGCAAGAAGAAACTTTTATAAGAACCACAACAGCTGTTTAAATGACTATGGTTTCGGAAATATTTCTCAGGTTTCGATGGATTTTGACAGTGGTAAAAATAGAAAATGATGCAAGCTAGTGATCAGGTGAACCACCTGTTGGTACCCAGATGATCATTAGGGATCACGGAACTGACAATTGAATGAGCCTCACTGAACTGAAGCCATGGTTTACCTTCCGATATCCCTTATCCATGCTTTGTTCAAGCAATAGCTAACATTGTTGTTTCCCGTCATTAAATGATACAGTTGCTTCATTTGAAAGGTTAATTAAAAATCATAATTTTAACACGAAACCAATAATTGTTTTTCAACTTTGTGAACTAAATAGTTTTAGTACCATAACAACTCAAAGACAAATGGCCTATATACATAAAAGGGTTTCCATGTTTACTTATTACGTCCAAATGGCAGTATATTCAAACCAGCGCTATGCGCTAGAGCACTGCTTGCATGAGTTAATCGAATTTCCTTTGAAATTTGTTACTCTTAATCTCTCCGTTCACAGCTTCGCTTTGGCATCCTCGGCCGTTCTATTGCCACGGACGTTACGAGGTTGTTTGCTCCGCTCACAGCCTCGCTTCGTCCTTCGGCCTCAGACATACGTGGTCCATTATATCACGAGGCTGTTCGCTACGCTCGGGCTCACTTCGGCCACGATTTTGAAACGGCTTATTGAATTTTTATACTTGTTGTACATTAATGGAGACTATTACAATACATATTTATTTTAAAGATCACCAAAATTGGATGAAATTTACTGTTTTTAGATAATTGAAACCCCTTTTTGACGAAAATTAAGCTTTTGACAAAAATTGAACCAAATAAATTTAGATTTTCAAAACTTACTAAAAGCTCGTTTTTTTGGACTTCCGGCGTTTAATTGAGTTCGCAACTGATAAGAAAACAACCGATGAACTTGCGGCTGATGACGTTAAAATCAATGTTTTTAGCTACGGTGTCATTTTGCTATTTAGTGAGAGTCTGCAATATTAAGACTCCACTCATTGCAATGCTCAAGATGGATTCTATTGCAGGACTTGAGTTGGCGTGTTGTGAAGTAGATTTATAACACTTCAACATCTCAATTACTGTACTTATGTAAATGTGTATTGGTGGTGTTGTAGTGGTATGATTTATGGAGAAAAGAGAAAGAGAGAGCTGTCTTTATATTAGGCTGGTGCTAAAACTAGATAGCCTATATACCCTGTACACAAACATGACGTAATTTGATCGGATGTAGCCTTACTCCAAGAATAATTCTTAAATCGGAACAAAACACGGTTTTACAGGGATGAAAACGTACGTATGGGACAACGTATCTTCCAAACTTATTAAACAAAGAGAAATTTTTATTGTTTTTCCTAAAACTAGCCAGATGCAGTAAAGAGAACCTCAGTGTAAAGTTGGGTTAATTAGTTATTGTAAGGTACAGAAAGGTATTATTGTACTAATAAAGGTGGATTACTAAGGTATGCCTTGAGTTCAGGAGCGAAATGCAGAACTCAATAATGACAAAACATTTGTCGTGTTTCTGTATTTTGTAGACACAAACACAATGCAAGCTGTTTTAAATCACGAATCGCAACATACTTGATTCGTCTTAAAATAACCTAATACAAACTTTAGATTTGTGTACAACAATCTAATTACGCATGTTTTGAGGTATAAATAATATTTATGCTTTTTAATCTTTATTGAACAAAAAAGAAAAATCTTTGGTCAAGTTTTGTCCCTCCTTCCGTTGGTTCCAGAAGTCGCTAAAAACACGACGATTTGGAATTTGCAGTCTACCTACTCCCCATTGGCTGTAGGCATAGGTTAAGAACTTCTCTGTTATAGTTGGTTAATCAGAACAGACCTGTGAATGGTTTTCCACTGCTCCCGGCCAGCCAGCCCATCGGATGGTTGCCAGTTATGAGAGCCCTGAATGAATTCATCTTCTTTGTTTGCTTTTCGTGTATCTCAGAAATTCTCCCGTTGCCAACAAAACCTCAAGTCAAGATTAACATATGATTTTGTAATGTTATTACGTCAGTGGATTTGTATCGACAAAAACCTTTGTCGATCGTCTTTGTTCAGAACTAGAACTGAGATATCAGGCTCGCGTTGATAACTCGACATTACTGTTAGTCTCAGATCCAAACTGTGGAGAGACTTTCCACCAAAACGGCCTCCATCGAAAACGTTAACCATTCGAGAAAGTAAAAATACGAGGAGTTAACACCTTTTAAAGTTGAAGTACCAAAATTAAGCAAATTTATCCAGAAAATAAGATTATCAATTTTCTAAAATAATGTTCTATGCATTGAAATTTACCTTTTTTCAGTGACCGCTTTAAAACTAAATAAATAATTATTCTACAAGTTTCTGACAGCGTAATTAAGTAGAAACGTATAACGATGTAAACAGAGAGTCGTTACAGCGCTGAAAAATAGTCTACTATCATTAATTTAAGTGTGCGTTTTAAGTTTACACTTTCTACAAAATAACTCTAGTCATATCATTATACGACTGACAAACACTTCTTAACCAACTATACAATCAACCACTAGAAACTGTGTTATTTCTAAAACTGAATTAGGAAAAGTGTTGAAACCATTACTTCAACCAATATAACTGGGATTTGTGATGGTTAAAAGTTGTATAACGTATAAAATAAGCTTTCCAAGGCGTGATCTTACTGAAAAGAATGTTTTAAACCCCAACATTTTGGAAGTAAAACACTGAAATGACTGATAAATTGACACAAATTAGTAGTTTTGCATGAGAAACTGTAACAACGATACAAGCTTGCTAAGTAAAAACACATCTGAGTGAAATAAAACAAGCGATTGTTTTGTATAGTTGAATACTTTATGAAAACAAGTTACTAGCAGTTTACTCATTAAAAGTTTCAAGCTCTCAAACCCACTTTTGGATGATAAACATTCATAGCTTGGCTGAATAACCACGAATCAGGTTAACTTGACTTGAACAAACTTAAGTGAAAGTTTAAAATTATTAGTGTATTTTTTCTCGTAACTTACACAATCATGACATTGGAATTTAACCAAGTGTTTGATTTGTTCTCTTAAAACGTGTCTAACACCCACTTCTGTTTACTTATCATGAAACAGCTGACTACTCACTGAAATGTAGTGTGTGAAAGAAGTGTGTATCAAACATAAAGCAGTGAACACAACTCGATACAGAAACAGTTGACCCTTCACAAACATCACTCACAGAGTTGGTTTCACTTTGTGCATTATTTATGCACAAGGATGAGTTCTCTGAACCACATGAGAACGTATCCCCTGTGTAACCTGGCAATATTTTGTTTGGTGCTTTACTAGCGCGGTTTTAATGTGATTAGTTTTTCTTTTACCTTACTAACAATTTCGTACAAGGTTATTAAAGCTTTTTCTGTTCAACTGTTTTAAAATTTACCAACAAAAGATCCAACATTAAAATAATTAAGTTGACAAATCCGTACTATATGACTGTTCACTCTAGTAAAAACCTATAGATTTAAGATGTATACAACTTACAATAAGAGGTCACCTGAGAAGAATTTTTACCTACATCAAGCCATAAATATATTGATGAACCTCAACAAAGTTCGTTTTTTTAATTTATGGCTTAGTAATTTAATGTGAGCTTAGGTAGTGTAATGAGACGAACTTTTGCGGCTAAAAGCAGATTAAAACGACAGTTAGGCTGGAAAAACTAGATAAATAGTGGGCAAATAGAAAACTCTCACTGTATGATTTAGATAGTAAAAGCCTTGATACGTCTGGGCCTAATAACATAGTATTATTTAGTGTTGGCAGTTAAACGTTGAAAGGTAATCTTGTAAATAATAAATGTATATGGGAGAAAGTGTTTTGCCAAAGGAAGGGATGGAATGATTGCTTGATTCTGGTGAATTAGGGGTTGAATATTTGAAGACGTGTGTCGTTACATTGATTCTTGTTGACTGAAATGTCGGCGTCTCTGTTACCATGGCAACCCTACCTTGTCAGTTCAGAATAACAACACGATATCTCGCTCTTGTTGTGCATATTTGTGCAAGTATTATACGTGATGAGGAGTTTCTGTTCAATATGTTATATGTCAGCGTTCTTTAGATGTTAGATTGAGGAGATCAAGTGGTTAGGGACTGGTTACCCTTATACACGTCTGCCACGTCCGTTGGGCATATTGCGATACCACCGGAATGAAAGTCTGGATTCATGAGAGGAATAGGACTGGGTTCGGCTGACCAGACAATCATGAGAGGGTGCGACAAACAAGCCCGCTGACAACCACTTCGGAAACTCTAACCCCCAAGACAAGAAGAGCAGTGCCAACACTCGGTGGACCTTTCCCCCAAGATTATGGCAAGCCTCTCCTTAAGTCACAGTCTACCCTGCTGCCGCGTCCTCTTTAATTGATATCTGATCCAACCTCCCCTGGTGGGAACGGAGCGTGTTTAACATCCGGACAACTACAAAGCTACAAGACATTCAGGAACCAATATTTAATTACTTTTAGGACGAGGCCTTTCAATATCAAGGATATTATCGTTAGTTTCTCAACATAAACAAAAACAAAAACTAAACATCTAAATTTACACTAGACATATGGTACAACAAATTTACAAAATAAAAACATTTGGTTAATGCTGCCAATTATAAGAGAGATTATTATATAAAATTCTTAAAAACTCAATTTTGAATAAAAGAGCATTTTGAACTGGGCCGTTTTCGTTATTCGTGAGATTTTTTCCTTTTGTAAATTTATGTAGTATGTTTGCCAGGCATTTAAAATTTTGGTTTTACTATTTCTTTGGGTGTTTTCAAATTGTATTCCAGTAGATACGCAATGGTTGGCGATTACAGATTTGTCTGGAAGATCATGTTTAATATGTGAGATATGTGTTCTTCTAGGCCAATGTAAATATCCTTGATATTAAAAGGCCTCGTCCTAAAAGTAATTAAATATTGGTTCCTGTGTGTTACAATTGTTAAATCTGGAAAATATCAAATTAGTTGTAACAATTCTAACAAACTTTACATTGGCCAAACAAAACGAACTATAAAACCCCATTTAAGAACACATATCTCACACATTGAACATAATCGTCCAGACAAATCTGTAATCGCCAACGATTGCGTATCTACTGGACATACAGTATTGGAATCAAATTTGAAATATTAAAAGAAATAATAAATTTATAATTTTTAAATTCTTGGGAAACATACTACATAAAGTACACACAAAATCTCACGAATAACGGACACGGCCCAGTTCCTTTCCTATTAAAATTGAGTTTTTAAGAACTTTTATATAATAATCTCTCTTATAATTGACAGCATTACCAAAAGTAATGTCAAAATTCTTTAAATTCCTAAAAGTAATTAAATATTGGTTCCTGAATGTCCAAATTAATATATTTCTGTACAATTTCCAATATCACTATATCACTATTTGAGATGCCGACCACTCTCATGAAGGTATTTTAAGGCAAATATGTGGTGAAGGATGAGTGTTATGAGTGGTAGTAATGAGTTATGAAGTATAGTCTTGTTACAAACTAAGGCCGACTCTTCCTTAGAATGAGTCATTAATTAATAGCCCAATGACCAATGGAAATACAAGGACCAACGGCTTAACGTGACTTCCGAACCACGCAGATGATGGTCTGATATGTCTAAACGATGGTGGGAGTTGATGAGGGTATCATCAGATGATCACTGAGACTATCTGAGCGCTTTAGACATATATCATCCTCAAACCCTGACCTCCATGAAGCTGGATTACAGGACCACGCCACGGTCCCAGTCAATATGTGCTATTGAATATTATGCTCTATTCTATTATTTAATGAATTATGTTAGCTTTAAAACGTATATTCTCTCGCTTAAACTTTTGCTTAATTCTCACAGCGCTTAAAACGTGCCCAGAGTTCTGACTCCTAAATACAAGTCTGAAGTAAAGAAACACTAGGGTTAGGTCTCGTCCCAAACATAAAAACTAACATTTAAACCATAAAAATGTCTCGACGAGTAACAAACACACAAGTTTAGCTCTCGTTCTTGAAACCTCTCTCAGAGAAGAGAAAACTTATAAGAAGAAGGGTTGGGAAGGGGGAAGAAATACTTGAGAGGCTTCGCTCATTATTGTCGGTTTGTGTTACAGATTGAAGCTCAACCAATGAAAACACTCAGATCACTTTCATTTCCCTACACTGATTTTGTTTAATTTCTTCTTTCGGGTAGAAAAATGTAAACGTTTACCAAAAAGACCTGTGTTTCCTAAACAAGCTCAGTCCAGGGTTATATTTTTAATGGTTGAAAACAATTAGTTTTCGCGTCGATGTAATACTCCGTAAGGCTCCGAACTGCCATCTATCAGCGTTCATATGTACTCTTAACATAATTACTTTTGACAATTGAGTTCTGAGAATAGATTGCACCACTGTGCTCCATAAGAAATGTATGGATACATTAATTCTGGACTGTTTCAAATTATTATCGAATTTCCTTTGCAAAAATGAGATATTCAAGCCGTCAGCATGGTAAGACCCAGACTCGGGACCATGAAATGAGCACCATCCCGATTCGTCCGATTTCATGAAATTTGGTAGAAATGTTCCTTTTGTTAATATCTCGGTCAAGTTCTTAACAATGTAATCAGGCTGCTGGAAGTACTCTTTCGGGAGGGTTGAGTTTTGGTAAAAAGTTGTTTTAATTATCTAACAACAGTAAATTGCATCCTGGACATGATCTAACTATGCCAAATATGTTTCTCTGTAAGTTTCTGTAAATGCTTGTATAAGAAAACCACAAAGTTAACAAATAAAGGTAGACATACTCATTTGAGATCTTAGACCATGGAAGATCTTATCAACCCTGGCCGCAGGCTGACCCCCACCCGACCAATTTAGCTCATAAGTGTAGCTGTTATTGTTTGTGAATATTGTACAGTTCTTTCTCTGTACAAAATCTATTGTCCGCCCTCATATTTTTGGTAGAACAGTATTTTATGTCTTGGTATGTCATGGATACATATAAGATGGATTCATATTACATAACGAATTTTTATAATTGTTTTACACTTGCTGTTTTTCGATGTCATATCATAGTTATAGCAAAATTAATATTGCTATGTTGCTACAGCAATTTATCATATGTGCAGGTATGGGCCCTTTTAATGCGGAACGTTTGGTAATTTTTGGATACACTAAGTCTCTTTCAATTTTTTGTGACATAATGTATAGTCTCTGGTACATTTTCAATACTAAACAAGACAACAATATTACACATGTGTAGAATTGTGTCGCTCTTTGTTTAAAACAAAGAAAACATTTCATTGGAATAAAAGATGTTAATCAAACACGTGGATAAAAGACGTAATAAATTGGGATGAAACACAGATGCATGTAATTTGAAAACAATAATACCAATATTTTATTATATCCAGTTTCAGCATATATGAATAAATATAGAAAATCTCTCAACAAGGTCTAAGGCACAAGAGGTATTTACTAAATTAAAGATAATACCGTTAAGCTTCAACAGCTATTCGACTGGAAAATAAAGATCGGATTCAGCTAGACTCAACCTAGTTTCTTCGTGCAGCTATAAAATTAATATCCTTTTCAATAAAAGCCAGCTGTCGCTTGCATCTCTTCATTCAGGTTAAAGAAATACGTATCACACGAACTTATCACCTTATTGCTTAAGTTGTATTTATTCTTAACCATTGTATTTATTCATAGTCATTTTACAATACAATTGTGTTGACTACTACCTCTGCTAAGACAACATCTATATATTTGCAATTTAAAACTATAATTTATACTAAATAGAATTATTTATTAATTCGTCTAAAAATAGATGGTTTATCATGTAGTTTTAATTTTTTTCTAAATGAAATGAGGTCGTTAGTTAATCTTATATCCATTGGCAGTTTGTTATATTTTCCCCCCACTTCAAGGTGTTGAGATTCAATTTGTACCATATTCCTATTGCGAATTTCACACTTATGCACAAGTGGCAAACATTGGAGTTTTAGAAAACAAAAGATACCGTTTCAAATATGTTTAAAATCATGTATCGTTATTCAGCTCTTTGTCTAACTGAACTATATTACGAGTAAACGACAAACCCAAGGCAAAACGTATTACCGCATGATACCTCTATGATAACCTGCAGTACAAAAACTAGATAACACTACTAACCTAGATAAAACCAAATTCATTAGTTAAAAACACACATTTCTTATGGAAAACACTTAAAACACTCGTTTTGCAGCATAAAAGCACTTATTTTTAGACCATATCTATTAATATCCAATTTATTGCCTATACGTTTCGAGTAATACTCAAGATTACCTGGGTTGAAACTAAATCTAGAGATGAACCATGGTGTGTAAGGTGACACCTATATCCATCTCACGTAGAGCTTTATATAAGAAACACATCCCAATCCATTTCCTACTGATAGTGAGAGAACCTATTTTTAAATAGTGGAAACAGTGATTGGAAAATACATGCCTATACATAATTGTTTTGAAAAGTATTACTAGCAATAAACTTGTTATTAAAACAGACAATCATGTTGAATCATGTTAGTAAGTTGCCATGGTAACGGAGACGGCGACATTTCAGTCAACATGAATCGATGTAACGACACACCTCTTCAAATATTTAGCCGCCAATCCACCAGAATCAAGCAATCATTCCTTCCTTCACTTCAACCCAACACATTCTGACGTAGGAATGCATTATTTACATGCAGTTTCGAATGACGAGTACATGATAAATTGACCTCCTTTTCACCCTCATCCCTCAAACAATATCCAATACTTGAACTATTGACCGTTGTCACACTGGTAGTGGACAATCTACTCACTGACTAACTTTTCGGCACGATATCGGCATATGTTGGTAAATCAATGGGGCCTTATTGTCGAATGATATAAAACGGACATTGGTCTTAATAATAATTACATCTTAAATATCAAAACTTGTATTCATTGTACAAAATTAACCTTAATTTATCTGTAAGCTTATTTATAAATGAAATATTGTTAAAACAGCATGTTGGGATTCCGTGTTTATACAACAACACTATGTTGCCATTTGCATCGGTGTGTCATTTGTTATAATAACTTTTGGTATGAATATAAAACTGTATCATTTAACATGTATTTAATTGGTATATTTTAATGCCCAGGTTTGATTTAAATATTGTCATTTACACATTTACAAATTACACATTTTTCTTGTAAATTATTTGTAGTAAAACTTATCAAATTAAGGCTACTATATTTACACTAGTGATATTATTCTGGAGATTTCTTATTGTTCCTAATAACAAGTTTTCTACTATAATTTGTCCGTGGTCTATTTTAATCAAATTATATCATACAATCGTAATCGATAAACCAATATTCTCTACAGAAACATATCCACCTTAACAACTAAGTCAAATTAAATTAGGGTCTAATCACAAAAAGACAACAAAACACCAACGACAGACCAACTACTATATAACCACTTCTATATAACACTGTACATAACGTTGCTAGTTAAATGCTTTAAATGAAAACAATCTGAAGTAATGTCTTTCAAATAATCCCTCATATTTAAAAACTTGTTCTTGATGTAGTAAACGAACTATTTAATGCCACATTTGACTAAGTCATTGAGCTAAAAACAGAAGGGGAGAAACTTCAGCAAACTGTGAGTAATCTAACGAAACGATCAAGTTTTGAAGCTATTTAAACAACAGTTGAACATTAACCTACGCATAAAAGTATACACGAAAGTATACATACAGACGAAAAGACGACTGAATATACACAGAATGAAGTGTTTCCTCATAGCAGAGGTTGCCATGGGAACGTGACTTGTTTGATCGTTGCTATGGAAACCTCAGATGATGTCTCAGTGCACAATATTGCATTGCATATTGCAGTATATTCAATCTGTTCACTGCATATTCACTTAGCATACAAACTCGATTCAATTATCGTGAGAATTGAAAACCCATGTCAGTTATATTTCAAGCTCCTTTTAAACAAGTATAATCGAATAGTTTTTTTTTTTTTTATTAAGAGGGTAAGCCCATTTTTTACAGTGGTTATTTACCATCCTACATATGACTATAAATACCTAATACTCTGATAACTTGATAGACTCAAACGCAAAACGCTCATTCTTCAAAAGAAAAGCTGTTCGAACATTTTCGAAACTACTAACTGGAGACTCGACGAGCTACAGGTTAGGGTTAAACATATCAAAACGGGAGTTTAATAATTTACTAACGTTTAAGACGTTGACGCTATAACTAAATAAACAGCTTACCGTCTACTTCAGATATTGGACTTACACTTCTTATAATTTTTTAAATTGTATTTGAAGTAAAACCTTTCAACACACTCACATTTTGTCTAAAACCTTTTTTATGTGCATTTTAACAGAATACTTGTAGCTTTAAGACAAGCTTACGACGCCAGTGAAATAAATCTTGTTACTTTCTCATAAACAAGATCAAAGCAGTAAAGACGTAATGGGATTCTTTGAAGGAAACATTGACTCGGATGAAAGAAAGTGGATTTACTGAACTTCACAGTTACAAGTAAAAGAATTACGTTGTTTATCTTTGCCAAGTATTTCATATTACAGAAAACATAAAAGGGATCGGCTTATTCAAAAATAAAGAAATAATTAAACCGTCATTCGTTCAAAATTTAAAAGCTACAACATAGATTTGCTGTTTTTCTCACAAACTGAAATCTGTAAGTTGACACGCAACACGACGTAGGCTTCTTCTATTAAATAAGTGTATTGATTCCTCGTGACTCATCCTCCAAACCAGAGTACGACCGACAACTACTAAAAAACTAGCTTAATTTCATGTGGTTGTAGTTCAAACAGATTTATAAATATTGCATGTCCTATACTTTTAAAATACACACCTTTTTAAGCTTTATACTAAGTAAACCGTTCAAGGCTAAAAAATGTAAAACTTTATTGTTTTAATACTAAACAATTTCCTTTCAATCGTTCAAGCTTTATGCCAAATAAACCTGATCACAGGAAGCTTGATTATAGGCAATTTTTAAAAGTTAAGAGACAGCCGGCTATAGCCTGAGTGACGTTTGAATATGGGACAGTTTTGTAAATTATGTTTTGATTGGTACTAAAAAAAGGTTATATATTTTCTTGCAAACTCTTTGACCTTTGCAAACGTATTGATTGCAGGTAACTGCAAGCTAGCTGTCTACGTTGGCAGTAAATTACTTCGGACAATTTAAACGTTCAAACAGCCATTAAGGCAACTGCTTTATGTCGAAAGTTCAAAGTCAAAAGGTTCTTTACTGGGTCAACTGCAACATTGACCCAGATCAAGTCTTATATTGACGTAATTCAGAATTGACTTTGAGAGAAGATGTTTTCTAGGAAACGTGACTTTTATACAAGACACCTGCATCTTTAGTGACAAGATTCACACCAGGTCCCTACAACATGAATCTGTTGAGTTCAAATTTCTGATCCAGGATATGTCATACACAATTTACGAAAGAGGTTGAATCTATTGCAGGGTTTTAAATATATGTTGACCAGAATATACTAGTCAATTGACTGTAGCTTTTCTGTGATTGGCGATAAGTTTTTCTAACAGTGAATGGGACAAGGAGGAATATTTATTAAATAAGAAATAGTCTATAAACTGATACGTTATGATACAATTGATTAATCCAAGTTTGAAGATTCACTACTGTAACATGCACGAAGGAAATTTACGGTAAGTCTTTTATTGCAACCTACGTAAAAAACTCTTGATGTTCAATAATGATAAAAAACGGCAAAACAAAAGTAAAGTTGAAACTGAGTTAGAGTTCATGTAGGGATCTCAACTGAAATCAGCTTTGACTCAGACAAGACCTGCGTCATTTCTTACAAAGTTTTGTTACGTCACAGTTTGTGTATATCTACTCTGAGATGTGAATAAACTTGCCAACTTGAGTTCACTTCTTTCCCTACGTGCAGTTACGTGTTGGGGTACGTGCTCTCCTGGTTTTGTATTTTATTGTTGGAACAAGGTGGTAAAGTTTATTCTTACGCCAAATAATTTTATTTGTTACTAAACCAGGTTACTAAACCTTTTTTTATCAGGCCAAGCGAGTTTTGCCTTTTATGTTCAAAAGACCTTTAAATGTAGTAATTTGCAGAGCTATCCCTGATGTCTTTGTTTGTTTGTTAAACCAGTCTAATGTCATTACAATAATGAAGTAAAAGGATAGTTTCCTAGAAAGCTGGTGACTAATTTTGTTGAAGTTTGTTTTTAGTGTAATCATACATCCACCGCTCTTAAAAAAACACTACCACGTCATCATATTGAAAACATTTACCGACACAAACGGACGATGAACAGTAGTCATTATCTCTGATAAACACATTCGTTACATCAAAAATGGTATTAATACAACACAATATCTTTACTTGTTTTGGATTGAAAATATTCACTCTACAGCAAGATGAAAGAAAAATATTACACTTGATACTAAAATTGGTATGTTATAGAATAGTAGATAAATCAATTAATTCCTGCCTTAATCATGTTTTACGGGTCAGAGTTAGACAAAGTATTTGGACACTATTTTAAAGATACATTATGTTTCTGTGGTGTTCTTCTACATTCAGTCACTTGGGTACCTCATAAATTAGTAATAGTAGGCCTATCTGTATAAATAAAACAAGATATGTATCTGTACATTGCAATGAATCCTTCGGTTTTGGCTATTTGGTGTTTATATACTTTGCAAAGACCGAATCTGGCGTCAAGAAATTTTAGGCGTTTTGGACCGCTTATAAGTCAAAATTGGCTGAAACTATAGCGGTGAAACTTTGTTTAATGGTTAAGCTCTTCACGAAATGTGTCTTTAGCTATATTTCATATCCATACAACATCTACAAAATAAGTGGCAAGACACAAAATGGCATTTTGGATTGCTTATAAATCAAAATTGGCTGACACTATGACAATGAAACTTTGAGGTTGTTTGAGGGTTAAGCTAATCATGCAGTGTCTTTTAGCTACATTTGAAATCCATATAAAGTCCTCAGTTAATTGCAAAAGCAAATCAGGCTCTAAAACTGTCGAAACGGTGGAAGTGACTATAGCTCTCTTAAGGTAGCCAACACTATAAGGAGAAGATGGTGAACTTACAGGCAAACAAAATGGTTTTCTAAAGATATATAGAAAACTATTTTTTTTTGCTTAAATTTGCAATTTTCTTAAAATATACACACAGCTACGCTGACAAAGCCCCGATACGAAGCGCGGGTACTCTCAGCTAGTTTTTAACTAAACGCTTTCAATGTTTACTCCAAAGTTTGAAGTGTTTAAATACCGTAACTAGCAATGAACATCTTGAGGAGTTTTAAAGTGAATAAACAATATTTGTACTCACTAATGGACAAGTTGCTAAAGCACTTCATAGTGAACTTTCTCGTCACATTCATTAGTCATGCAAGTACAGCTGGTTTAACCTTTTTCGGGGTGAAACTGTGTTTGACTTTATATGTTTGTAAATATCACTATGGCAATTGAATATGCAAAATACACTACATATATCCTTGGAAACGCAGGATATAAAATGTATACGGTAAATATTATGTAATCTATACCCAAAATAGTCTCGAGTTCAGTGAAACCAAAGATGGGTTTGCAAGAGATTCAATGAAACTGCTTTCAGAACGTGATCTAGATGAACATTGATTGTAATGTATACTGCACCACTATGGAAGTTTGAGAACGTTTCAAAAGCTGCTGTATATGACAATTTCTTTGCTTCTGTTGAAGGTCAGCTAAAACAATTTTTCTGCTATGATTCAAAACAATATTTAAGTTATTCCTACATTTTCAGTGCTCATAAAGGAAATCGATTTCAAATGTAAGTATAACAGTCAATCTCTTAAGGAGTCATTCAACTTATTGAGCTATAAAACGTTGATTTATAACGTGAGAAAGAACTATGTTATAACAAGAGCTTATCTATCTTATATTCAGATCAGGAAAGAGAAGGGTTGTCGGACACCTCGCACTTGTTAGGACGTGATGTTTTTACACTATTGATGCTGACCATAACAAACAAATGCCTGTTATAGGCTACATATCAAACAAATATATACATATCAAACAAATGCCTGTTTTTCAAAATTATGTCTAGCCAAGTTTGAAAATACTATTATGTAAACGGACTCTAAACTTGTCGATAAAAACCTTGTAATTTTATTTGTGTAAGTTTTCATCGATTACTCACAAATATAATTCATAATGAAAGCACATGAGATGAAATATATCTGCCTACATTTCAAAAGAAGAATCATTGGTTAACAAAATGCCGGTTGACTTGAAGGGACATAGATAAATAAGTAAACCTCAGTAAATGGGTTTGAAAGCATTAACCTGTTCCTGTCCATTCTCATAGCTTATTGCTCTAACACAAAAATTGCATAATCCTTATATATAGAATGAGGAATGAAAACTTATTGGTACTTTACTTACCACGTAAACATATGTTTTGCTACTAATTTCCAATTATGAAGTCCTTAGTTGCTACCAAGATTCAAAGACCCTAATTTTGAATCCACAAGTTCTTTAGAAAACTTTGAAATCAAATTGTTCTGGGTTGAATCCTTACAATTCCTATCTATAGAAAGACATTTGACACTATACTGAATTTCAAGTGTGCATAAAATACAATAAAGTTACTTACTTATAAAATACAATAAGATCCTTAAGCTGAGACAAAATTGTTCGTTAACAGTATCTTTTCCGTCGATGATCCCATAGACACCGTACACAATATATGGCTATCAATTTCATACATACTATACATGTGTTAAGGAAATATAAAAATATATGTACTAATACAATGAGATCTTGAAGAAAATTATTTTCCTTATTTGTAGAGTAATTACCACTAATCCAGTGACTGCATGTCTTGTGATGCATAAGCTTCAAAGATTCATGTGCATAGGAAAATGTAAACCTTGACAAGAGTCAGACCTTTGAGAAGATGTAAAACTTGCTTACAAAACGTGTTCACTTAAACCCACATGAGATTAAAAACATCCTCTTTCACCTTCTTAGATATCTTGCACAACCCTCCCTCTATTCACCCATCCCATTACTCTTATTCCGAGCTTTTATAAACCCAGATACTGTTATTCAAAACTTCTACCTTTACATACTTTCACCGCTTGAGCGTTATTCAAAGAGCTTCATTAAGTTTGCTCCCAAGATCTTGTATGCTTTATTTTTGTTTGTACGATACTAATTGATTGTTCGTTATGTCAATTTTTCAGCTAAATTTGTTTCAAGTTACTGAAAATGGTGATTTCTATTCAAGAGGTTATCTTGGACTTGTTTTCTCGGAAAGAAAAAAAAACAACGCCTATCTGTGAGGAAACTCAAAAACTACATCAAATAACTTACCAAAGCTAGTTTGAACGTATAATATTGAAAAAACAAATAAAGGAGGGAGAGGTGACTAATAGGGTACGTGACAAAATAATTCCGAAAAATTGGATACTTAAAAATATATTAAAGACAGGTTGGAAAAGAAGCTTACTGCATTTTTATCAGAGAGTCTAACTAGCATTGGTTTACAGAATGCGGTTGACTTGAAGGGACACACATAAATAAACAGCTCGCAGTAAATGGGTTTGAAAGCATTAACCTGTTCCTGTCCTTCTACTTGTCCATTCTCATGGTTTATTGCTCTACTGAAACGTTTGTAAAGCTAACCAAGTTTGTTTGTCACTTACTTATTTACGTTCATCATCACGTTCAATGTTAGTTTCTATATTTACCGATTCACTTTGGTATCAATGAGCTTTTACTTTTAATAACTAGAAGTCTGAAATAGGGAACCACAGTGATGCACATGACCATACCTGACACCCAAAGACATAGCAACGTGCTTGGCTTTCGGCTAGAACAACCTTTAAGGTTAAGACTAGAATGTAGTTAACTCCTGTATTGTTGGCAAAATATTGACCCAATTCAGCAACACAATTACTTCAAAAAGAAACGCTACTATTTTCCTTCTAAAATACAGTACATGTTTTATTTTTAAGGATACAAGTTTTGGTTGTTGAAACAAAACAAACACGTTCAGTACGTATTGCTGTCAGACGAGCCCGAAAATTTCAAGTTTGGTTTGTATGGAAACGTTTGAGTAGAGTTTGGTTTAAATAATAAACATCATCTCTAAAATGTTGTTCAGTACGGCAGTCATAGATTCGGTTAAGATTGCCATATTAAAAACCCCAACGTTCAGGTTCGTTACTGGTTTTGTTTGGCTATCAAATTTTGGGTTAAGTTCCAAAAGACCAACCAGAAGTTATCTGTTTTGAAAATGTTATTCGGAATACCCTAAATATGTGATTGCCACTTAGACTAAGATCTAAGGTTTCCGGTTTACACCGCGTCACAGTTGAAGTATAAATACTGCTAGACGTTTCGACCTCGCTGTGGAGAGTCATCCTCAGTAGCTGGTTGATTGGTTGAGACTAAATGTTTGGCACTTATTGAGTTAGCAGTTTTCAGGGAACAAGTGAGCTTTGAGTTCACTTCAGTCACGTGATTAATGATCTCGTCGCTACTTTTTATTGATTTCGTTAATATTCTACTTTAGGTTTTGATTGTTTAAAAAGTAGGCCCTATGTTAGGACTACAAGCTTTGCAATTTTGTTTCTTTTCATTATTATTGTACTTATTTTCGTACAAAAGTGGCCATAACTCTATTATTAGAACAGTAAAGGCTTTGTCGGCTGTCTTTTCAAACTACGAGGGGTTTGGTTAGCATAATTTATACATTCAATATAAGCAATGTTACATAGTATTTAAAGAACGTTTGTAAAATTTGTTACTTATTAATTTGAGTCCCTATTGACATTCACGTGTTTAGGCTATACACTTTAGAAATAAATACTAACCTGGCAAGTGAGAGATCCAGAATCAAGTCCCAGTACGGTCCACAAATGTTATTAGAAACTTAGCTACACACCTTTATTTTAAATAAAACTTTTGAAATAAATAATTCCATTTTCCGTAAGGATAAAATTATAATTGGTTGCACCCTAATTAACTGATGACAGTTAGTATAAACAAAATGTCTTGTGTATATGTTATTAAACACTGGTTTTCGTGACTTATCCAAAGGTTTTATTTTTAAATATGACAAACCACAGTCATAAGTTTAAAATATAAAATGTAAAGTTTTCCATACCTGTTTTATATCTCTTATCAGTTTTAAGGTCGGTTTGATCTCCAAGGTTCAGTTCCGATCACTGCACATTGCCGACACACCAACCCTAGAACAAAATATCCGCTTCTGAACTACAACGGTATAAGCACATAATAGCCAGGAACTCTATGTAATCTGTGGTATAAGCTAGTCATGTCTCAGGGTGTGGTACGTTTAAAGCAATTGTTGAGCCTTGTTACAACACAGCTTTAACAAGGCCTTGGTTAAGGTCTCTAGTTACTGAACCAGACTACCCACACTAATTGTCACCTCTGAGAACCAGGTGACAAAGCATGAGTCATCTCACATCCTGCTATAGAGCAGCAGGGGAGTTAGGAAATATAATCATATATATATGTACTAATCTAGAAGATATCATTATTTTAAATATTATATTAATTATCTTCACTCCTTCACATTCAAATTATGTATTCTGCTAATTAACTAAATAAATTGTATTACAGTAATGATTTAAGTTTCATATTCACCTTATGTCCTAAAGTTTAATGTAATAATAACCCTAAAATGGTAAAAAGATTACACATTTTATTTTATTTTATGAAGCGTCTTTTATAAGCATCATCAGGTTACTTCAAAATGTATATACATGAAATTGTAGGTAATTTATTTAACATATTTTAAGATTACTCTTGGCAGTTTTGAGAGTAGTTATCTGTTTAAAAGATGAGGGAAACTACCCATTTGTACCTCAATGGTGCCTTTTGTTTCAGATATTTATACAACACTTAGCATGCTCTCAAAACAATCCACGTAAGTAAAAATCAGTTACTTTTAAGTAATTGCAATGAGTAAAACAAAACCACCGCAGGTCAAACAGTATAACCTCCTCGTTTCTAAGTCGGTTAAAAAGTAAATTTGTGCAAGATTAGTAACTACTGACTTCACTGCTTAATTTTTTAATCTTACACCAAATGTCGTTTTGTTCAATAAGAAAAAGGAAAAAATTAGCATTGGTTTATCATTAAAAAAGCGTTAAATTGTGCTTGTAGCAATACAGCTTAAAGGTCTAAAGTTTCGAACCACACGAAGGGTTAATTTTGTTTGTACCCAGTAAAACTAGACTAGATCAGTGGTTTAACCAGTTATATGCTCATTGAATGGACATGGGATATCGGAAACCAAACCCGTGAGTTAGTTTCATGCACACGTCAGTTCCAGAATCCCTTAGTAACTCAGAGAGCAGAGTTTAATCGATTATTCAACGTGTAGAAGTAACACCCATAAAAATTAATACCGCAGATCCAGTATATATTTAATATATTTTTCATGAAAACAAAATGAAATATTAACAATATCTTACAAACTTTGGAATGACTTTATCGTCGAAAACCTTTTAAAAACTATGAGCCCTGTGAGTCTGTATTACTTATATTTTAGTCAATTCTTTCGTATGTGCCGAACTAGTTTTTATGGACGGAGATAACTTTCTTTCTCAAATGATAGTTTGAAATCATCATTCATTTGTAATGATTTATATAAGCTTTACCTTCGAAAGTTTGCCAAATCCCTAGACTTCCTTTCAAGCTGTACAAATTGTTAGTTTGTAATTCCTTGGCTTATATATGTACTACTTGTACTTTTGTTAAAACTAAATTTTCTAAAGTCTCCAGAATAATTTTTAAAAATGTTACCGTTAAAATAGTAGTTATGTGACCAAATCCTTAACTAATTACAAGCAAACGTATAGTAATAACTGTTGCTTAAACTCGAATCTGTGAATGGCAACTTGTCCATTTGGGAGTTGCTTTGTTGCTAATTCTCTTACTTGTGCTCTCACAGAGCCTTCTCTCTAACAGGCAGAATCAAACTTTCTGTGGAAATAGATAATATAATCCACGCTTAAATTTATTCAAAGTATTTTGACTTAAATGAACTGTTTGAGTGAAACATAATTAGGTTTGTCATATATGTGTTTCTTAATAACTGTTTTTAGTTCTAAGCTTACATATGTTTTTGAACCCAACGAGCCTGTTAAGCTTCATATTTGTTTACTTTGGTATCTGGAATACGAGCCTAGGGATTCTGAAATTTAAAATGTCTTGCTTTAACTATATTAATTTATGGAATAGTTCATAGTGTCAAGTGTGATTTGAAACCGGTTTGATACAATGGAAATATCTGGAACATTTGGATTACCTGAACCAATTAATTTTGATGGAATATTAGTGAACATTGGAAAGGATCTCGGCAGAAATTTTAATTGTATTGGATAGCTAACAGTCAAGGTAAGAAAGTAAAGGATAAAGTTAGGATTGCCCAATTGCTCAGTGCTATTGGTGATGAAGGATTAGATGTCTTCAACACTATCAACTTTGATAACAATGAGAGGGATAATTTTGAGTGGCTCCTTCATAAATTCGAATCATACTGTAGCCCAAGTAAAAAATGTAATATTTGAACGTTTTATTAAGTTACAATGTAAAGCAACAATTTTTCAAACATTTGAAGTTGTCTGCAAAGGAATGTTCGTTGCGAGACACAAAACTTAGTTTAGAAAAGGTTATAGAATGTTGCTCAAATATAGCATTCGTACTAAAGAAAATTCACAAAACGTAAACATGGTTAGAAGTAACCATACCAAGAGTTAACACGCAGTGAGAAGAATGGAGGGCAAAGTTATTTATGTAGGTATTGTTGGTTTGATCATACTCGAGGGAAATGTCCTGCATAAGGCAAAACATGTGCAAAATGCAAGCGTAAAGATTACTATGCTAGTGTTTGTAACAGTAAAAGCATAAATACTCATTTTGCAACCTCCAACCAGGAAACACATATATGACAATGTTAATCTACAATCTACATAAGTAAGAGCACTGAACAAAATACTGGAAATATGCAAGAAATAAGTTATTATTGTGGTGGAGCACTGTTTAGGAAAGTGTATTTCAAAGATATCGGATCTGAAGATCGATATAGCGTGTTGTTCCTGCGTTATTGTTGTAAGGTCTGGAGAATCATCAGCTGGGGCAAGATAATGTACAAGATAACCAGCAACGAATAACATTATATGAGATACAGTTCATTCAATCCTTACAACTTTCGCTTAGCGCCAATTCCAGGAAAAAACTTTCTATCAACTTTGGCCTATAATAATAAAATCATTTGTTTGTTTCATATTAGTTATTTAACTTGCAAATCAGAAACATTGTTGCAAAATTTCACAATTTGTAATTCTTAGTGATGTTATTATCTTTTAATCACGGATATCATTACAGCTTAATGGTTTTGGCAGTTAATAACATGTAGGCTTATAGAGGTTTAATACATTATCCATTCTGCATGCAAGTTCGGTAGACCGATCAAAGTTACCTTTGGTAATGTATTTGATTGCAGAGCTCATTTAATACTGAGAGCTACATATTAATGTACGTAATACACGTGGAAATACCTAGTTTTAAAGATAATTCTTGAATGGTTAAGTAGAACAACTAAAAATCCAGGATACCGCTTTCTGACCGCATTATGCTTGTTTTCACGTGTCTATGACAAACATGCATTATAATATGTAAAACAGAATTACTAAAATATATGAATAACCAATAGAAGTTAATTAACTTCACCGAACATATTTGCAAGCGGATAAATAGACCCTATAAGTAATAAAAAGTAATATGAGCTAATTAAACTTAATAGCTCAATAGTCAGTACTGGTATTCAATTAATATTAAGCATTATCATGTTATACCCCACCAAGCAAGCTTTACAAATAGTAATGAAATACAGTTTTATGTTCACAGAGTATAAATTCATACCACTAGTAAATCTACTAAATTAAATGTATACTTACAAGGAACGGAAAGTTGGTATGTACCGGAAACCCCAATTGTATTTATTTTTTTTGAACTTAGAAAACATATTAAGATTAAAAGTTACAGTTGTTGTCCTAAAACTATAGTTCCACTGATAAATAAAAATACATCAATATAAAGACAGCAAAATTTTGCATTGAAAATACCAAATAATCCATAAAAACATTTTTCATGCACACTCCAATACTACAACACCTTGAGTTATTCAATAAGCGCAAAGAAATTAAAATAAGAAATAACATTAACGAATACAGTATTTGGAAAATGGTTTGAACAGTGATTGGTCTAAAGCGTCTTAATTAGTTTGTTTTCCCCTTAAAAAAAGTATACCAAAATTTCTGGTTTTGGTTTACATATATAATGTATTATTCATACTACATATTATGATAATTTATTACTAAATAAATTTGAAGACAAAGATTTTGGCCTGAACCGGGATTTGAACCCAGGGTCTCTCCCATTCAGGGCGGTTATGCTCACCACTACACCATCAAATTTATTTGGAGCCTTAAATTAGCTATTTAGCGTTTATACAAATTAGATCTACATATTATGATAATTATATACTATATACTATGATTTTCTTTCTATAAACCACCCGACATTAGAGTGTTAATCCTACGAAACCAGTCGTGGTGTTCCTATTATCGTCTATGGAAACCCACGAAATGGTCAAAACTTTTTTTTTCTAAGCAATTGTTGTGTAAGATATATTTAAATATTTTAGTAAATAGAGTTATTATGGTTCTTTGTAAAGCAATAGGTTTCCTATAAAAAATACAGAGTACAAAATGTTGCTTATTCTTTCGTAATAATGATTTCACAAAACTATATTAAATTACGAATTACTTTTGAAACATCAAGGCTGGTCTTTATGTGTAACAACTTCACATCAATACACACACACTTTTATATAAGGCTGACTTATGTTACAGTTTGACAAAGTTCGAGGATATTTGTGAAACACAGATGTTCAAAGTCACCCAGGTACAAACATTTTAAACATCATGAAAGCTCAAAGCTTAGGGGCACTTTGGAAACTGTTGTAATGTAGCGCCTTTCCAACTCTGCTATTAGGTTTTAATTCCACAATACAAAACTTTTTTTCTTTTCTACAATTGCCGGTTATAATTCTTCCATTGAAATTAAATAGTAACTTTCTAGCAGACCTGGTAAAATACTTAAGCTATATTAAGGTTGTACATAAATTACAATGACAAATGTTGTATGCTACATAATGGTTAAGGGGTAAGTAAAAATTCAACTATATTAATATTGGATCCTAGCCAGTTCTTCCTACTAAAGTTGAAACTAAATCAAACAGTTATACACTGTATAAAATGATTTCCAACCCAGTCTCTCTTTTTTAACACAAAATTGCAGAAGAGAAATACTGAAATAAATCAAGTCAAGGTACAAGAAAGAAGAAGATTTTGTCGTAAAAGCGAAGAAGACACGGTTGAAATTATTCAGTCATAATTCACTTTTTACTTCTTGTCAAGACAAAATCACTGGAGAGAAAAATTAACTCGTATATTTAACATCTTAGTTTCTAAAACTATGTTACGAAATCAGTTGAATTGACAAAACTTTAAACACGATCTTTTGGAAACCATACGCTACTCTCAAATATCTTAGCATTATTAACTCATTGAAGTTCGCACTCGTATAACACATTTGCTGTCTAGCACTGCGGATGGTTCTCTGATTACGTCCATCCGAAGTAATATATTTACGTAATCTGTATAACAAGAGTCTAAAGCTAATGTTTTCACTAGTAAGACATAATGATGATTTACTTAACTATAAATAAATCTTTATTTACATCTTATTTTGAAATCAAACCATTTCAGAAAGCTACTAAAGATACGACAGATAGTACTTGTTCATCAAAGATTCGTAATATTCTACCAAACTTATCCCTGTTGTCAATTTAAAATTATTGCGTAGACCACACTTTTTAACAGAGTTTTATAATATGGTAAACGTTCAATACTACCAGAAAACTATAGTTGCTTAATGGTACTTTTGCCTTAAAGGTTTTAATGTGGCTTTTCTATGTGAGAGTTTATACCATTTATCCGATTGGTTATTTATTTTCACCTTGTTGTATATTTATGACTGTTATGTTTACTGTGCAAAGCTCTTGACATTAATAAGAAACTACAAATTACCCAACAATATATCTAATACAACATGGAAATAATAAACCAACAAAATAAACTAATCCCAAACCATCAATCTTAAATAGGTGATACAATAATTACGGAATCAAACTATCGCTGAGGTTCAATAGTTTTCTGTCAGTAGCTGAAATCAGGTACAAACACCTTTCACCTTTCTGTCCTTTTATGTTTTGAGTGACAGATCAAAGTCAACGCTTATTGAGTGTTGTAAACAGTAGGAAACCACGTTTGTTATGT
Organism: Matsumurasca onukii; assembly: GCA_018831715.1. Classification (NCBI taxonomy): domain Eukaryota; kingdom Metazoa; phylum Arthropoda; class Insecta; order Hemiptera; family Cicadellidae; genus Matsumurasca; species Matsumurasca onukii. Next base: position 46,620,049 of record CM032062.1, on the reverse strand, counting down.
AGTTCTAAACTCACGTAGTCCTAAAACAACCAAACATGAACTTTCACCTCCGAGTAGAATTTTGTTTTGCTAATTTCCAAGAGTGTCCTCGAGAAGGTCCTTGTTACAACGTAACCTTTACAATGGGCTTGATTAAGGTCTCCAGTTACAGGGACCAGACTATCCACCCTCTTGTCACCTTAGACCAAAGGTGAGTCTACATTCTACACCTTGTAATATAATGCTTAAGGGTCACAAATTATGTTGCTAAGTACTCGTATGTAAATGAAACTATAAACCAAATCGATACAAATATGTACATAACCATATACAGACATAGGAACTTGGTGGGTGAAAATAGAATTCCTTTGATTTAAATAAATTTTCTGGTCTAAAAGGTTTTAAACTATTTCTAACCAAAGTTTTTAGTTCACCAAAAGGTTTTAAAATTTAAAACTTGAAATGCGTATTAAAGTTGAAATTGTGATTAATCAATTTCCTCATTAAATGAGCCAACTAGATAACTCACCCATGGTAGAAACCCTCTGTTGTGTGTGAACAAAGCATGGATAAGGGATATCGGAAGGTAAACCACGGCTTCAGTTCAGTGAGGCTCATTCAATTGTCAGTTCCGTGATCCCTTATGATCATCTGGGTACCAACAGGTGGTTCACCTGATCACTAGCTTGCATCACCTCCGTTTCCACCGTTGTTTAAATCTATTTAACTGTAGCAATCTTTCCAAAACCATAAGCATTAAAACGTTAGTGTTTATTTTTAGAAAAGCTCCTCGTATTCTATTACATCACATCAGTTTAACATTTAAAATATAGGCTGTTTGATATCATTTCAAAATACAACAAGATTACTGCAAAGTGTCAATTAGTGGCTACTCTACTTGATCAATCGAGCCTCGGAAGAAAGGAATAATGTATTAGAGCTCCTTTTAATTGTGACATAAACGACCAATTGAGATCTGCTTTATCTGTATTTTATTTCCCAGCAAAGAGTAATAAACCCCCTCTTCTGTTCATGTGGCTCCAGCCATAATTACCTTTCTGAACTCTTATCTCACAACTATTAAACACTGATAATTAACCTTAACTCTAAGTTATGTCGATACGTTTTATTTCCTTTTGTATCCTGTTCGACGGATGTAAGTCAGTGATAGCACACTAAATTAAAAGTGCGCTCTAGTAGCTAAGCGTGAAATACGAATCTGTTGAAAGCTAAAACACAAGGATACTTACCAGTTTTAGTGGTTTTATTATTATTTCAAAACATGCGATAGGAATAATTATGACAATGAACAATATTATGACTGAGGTGCTCTAAACTATTTCCAGAGATATTCTTTGAAATGCCAAGAACCACTACTGTCAATTGGAGAGGTATAAAAATCAATTGGCGTATTTAACATTTCATTGCTTGAATATTGGCCAATAATCTACATTTTCAGTAAAAGCCTCGGGAACAGCTATCATAGATTTATTAGAACCCATTCAAATAAATAAATAGCAAAAGACGTGCATTTTAACATAGAGCCTAATATGAAAGAACGTCAGCTGTTGAAACGATGTTGAAAATAATTTTGTCGTCCTTGATTTGAAAAGCAGAAATGAACAAATGATTAGAGCACGACATGCTTTTGTTTCAAACTTTGGCGTTGGTTCATTGTTAACGAACTGCTGATTAGGTTGAGCTATGTGTATGTACGAGTTTAATGCTTTACATTGTTATAGAGCTCGATTGAGTATTTTAGAGTTGTGTACTATTAGCTTAAGGAAACTTTAGTTCTTCTTCTCATTCGCTTCTTACTTGTTGATTTCTCTTATATAGTTCATTTAAATTTGTCCTTAAATGTCAACAACCATGGTATGTATGAAATACTGTATACTTTACCGTAGGTGTATTGATGTCATTTCAAAATCAGGATATCAACAACCCAACAGGATATCAAGGTTTGTGTTGACACACCGTAGTTAAGTATACAATACTGTGCTTTAATTTCCACATGTAAAGGGGTATTTTTCCCAAACATTGTCTTATATTGAAAGAGTACAATGTCAGCCTGATTGTGTGGTCCAACTCTACGGTTTTGACTATGCAATGTTCGCTATACTAAATGGTGATTACATTATTCTCGGTAGATAACTGTGGACTCTGCGTGAAGTTTCGTTCAAACTCACAACTAATTCATCAGGTATAGAGGTTGTTCAAAGCTTTCCAATCTCTGAGTCGTTGTCTCTTCTGTTCAACAATACTGAGAATTCTTCTTCAGTGAACACTTGGTGAAAAATATCCTGATTTAAGAGGTCCTAACTAAAAAAGCGTATCTTGTAAAATGAAATTGTGATAAATTTAAAATTGTATATTGGGAATATTGTGTTGTACCTTACTCGTGGCTTTGTGGCTGTATCGTGTCATCTTTAAAGAAAGCGTTTGCAGTAAAGCAAACTCTGTGTCTGTCATGTGCGAGTTAACCTAAGCCCTCACTTGCTTGATGCACCTGTGCTTTTACCCACACAAACCTTCATTTCATTTATACTCAGGAGTTATTTTAAAGTGTGAAGGCTACCTGGATACTTTGATACATTAATATGATATTATTATCACGCTATTAGGTCCCAAATTGACACTTTTGACATGAATCGCAAGCTTAAATGACCGAGAGTCAAAGATACACTTTCGGGACGAGTGATGAAAGATTCTTTTGTCACGATGCAAATAATGATAAGAATAAAAAATAAATAAATGTTTCAATATTATGATGAAACCGAAAATAAACATTGCTTTGACATCAGCAGTCTAAACTATTTTTGAATTTCGATGCTGTTAAGGCTACACTTAGTTTAAAAGTTTGCTATCTTAAGACCTATAGTGTCATGGTACAATTTGAAGGTTTGTTATTAACTTAGAGTTAAGAAGCATACCTAAAGTATGCACATTTAAACATTTCAAAATTTTCCCAAACCCAAATTTAAGAGCTGGACTCGAAACTTAGAACACTTAAGAACAGACACGAAGAGTCCTGTATACAGTTACAGCTAGGAAACAAATTTGTATTTCAGTTCAAAATAATCAAGATGTCATACGTTTTCAAGATATATGTATTACACTTTCAGTTTATGGAGTTACCTCCTTTTTTCTTCGGATCAGTCATTTATATGTTTTCAAAGCCGTCAAAAGTGTTTGAATCTAGTTATAAACACTGAAATAATTGTAAACTTTTACATCAAATTAATTTGTTGCACAAATTTAAAGCAAAACACCATATTTGGGTATTTAAAAATGTAGAAAATATGTATGTTGTGTAGTTTTAGGAAGAGTTAGTTCAAGCGAAATCAAAGTTATGTGCCCATGGATGCAACTGCCTTACTGCTAAATATGTCCCCAATGCTGTACAATAAAGCTTAACCCAATGTTCTAGGGTATATTAATTCTACTGATAGCTACAAGAAATATGAAATGTCGGTATTAAAACCTAACTTCCAAATTAAGCTTGGTGGTGAACGTGTGCTGCAGGGCAAATTTTAAGTAATAGGCTTGTATAACAACGCCTAGCTGAAGAAAGGTTCGGTCAAATTCTGAATCATAGTAATGGGGCAGTAACAAAAGACGAGGACACTAATGTGTATTCATAACTTTATTCTGGAGGAGTTTTAATTCTTTGGTTAAAATTTAAAGCGTGCTTTATCCAAGTTATCTGACATAGATCCCAGAGATACTTCTGCGTCACGTTTCAATTTCTCTCAAATCCCTCAAGGATCCAACATGTGTTGTCTTCCCGGTGAACTTGATACTCAATGTATTGTATTGGCAATATCATAGAGAACTTTGAAAAATGTTAAAAAATCTTTGGTTTGAATTTTTCAATAATGAACTACTGAAACAATTTAGTTTTGTAGCGTTTCCATATTTAAATTCTTATTATTCTAACATAACCCTCTATTTATATAATGGAAACCTCACGTTTTACAAAATTCAAATCGAACCTACTTATTGGAACAGATATTCATAGTTACAGAACAAGATTCAACAAACAATTTAAAAGAAGGCAACATAACTCATAAGTTTATGAATCATAAGCGACTGAAAGAGGAAGCAAAGTTTTAAATTAACTAGCAAATAATATTAAAAACGAAACCACTCAAAAACTATTCAAATCATAAATAAAAGCATATTTAATACAAAACACTCTGGAAGAATTTTATGAAGAGACATATTGAAAACTGGAATATAAAAATTATTTAGAATTATATGTAAAATTATTTTTGTTAACTTTTGCAACACATTTCAATGTATAGTAAATAAAGTACTATTATTAAGAGAAATTGACAGTTGGAATAATTGCATACTTTTAAAAGAAACTGTTATGTAATTCACACCAAACTATTTAGAAATAATGCAATACTGTAACAGTTCATTGATGGGCAAGTCCGACATTTAACGCACTTTATGACGTCATAAACAGTTATAGTTCATCTAGGTTACTTTATAGTTACTTGTGCTTACAGCTTGACACTTTGTGAACAACCGTTCTAATATCAGTTGCATTCATTAAATATGTAGAAACAATGTGGAATAAATCTTTAAAATTGGCTTAAGCCTTTCTAGAATTTGTAGGTGTAAATAAAAAAGAGCTATTTATTTTAAATATTTAACGTTAGAAAATATGCTTCACAAACAAACTAAATATTTTAGAACAATACGTTGAACCCGTTAACAATCTGAGATGAGTGAGATTCGTCAATAATCTATAAGGAATTTTTCAGCTATATCACTATATCACTATTTGAGATGCCGACCACTCTCATGAGGGTATTTTAAGAAAATATGTGGTGAAGGATGAGTGTGATGAGTGATAGTAATGAGTTATGAGGTGTAGTCTTGTTACAAACTAAGGCCGACTCTTTCTTAGGATGGGTCATTAATTAATAGCCCTATGGAAATACAAGGACCAACGGCTTAGCGTGACTTCCGAACCACGCAGGTGATGGTCTGATATGTCCAAACGATGGTGGGAGTTGATGCGGGTATCATCAGATGATCACGGAGACTATCTGAGCCGCTTTAGACCTATATCATCCTCAAGATAGGTCCTCCATGAAGCTGGATTACAGGACCACGCCACGAGTCCCAGTCAATATGTGCTATTGAATATTAGGCTCTATTCTAATATTTAATGATTTCTGTTAGTTTTAAAACGTATATTCTCTCGCTTAAACTTTTGCTTAATTCTCACAGCGCTTAAAACGTGCCCAGAGTTCTGACTCCCAAATACAAGTCTGAAGTAAAGAAACACTAAGGTTAGGTCTCGTCCCAAACATAAAAACTAACATTTAAACCATAAAAATGTCTCGACGAGTAACAAACATACAAGTTTAGCTCTCGCTCTTGAAACCTCTCTCAGAGAAGAGAAAACTTATAAGAAGAAGGGTTGGGAAGGGAAGAGAAATACTTGAGGCTTCGCTCATTATTGTCGGTTTGTGTTACAGATTGAAGCTCAACCAATGAAAACACTCAGATCACTTTCATTTCCCTACACTGATTTTGTTTAATTTCTTCTTTCGGGTAGAAAAATGTAGGGTGTAGTGACTGTAGTCTTGTTACAAACTAAGGCCGACTCTTCCTTAGAATGGGTCAATGATTAATGGCCCAATGAAGAACCGACGGCTTAAAGTGTTTTTTGAACCACGCAGGTGATGGTCTGATATGTCTAAACGATGGTAGGAGTTGATGCGGGTTTCATCAGATGATCTCTGAGACTATCTGAGCCGCTTTAGACCTATATCATCCTAAAAATCTGACCTCCATGAAGCTGGATTACAGGACTACGCCTTGTGTGAAGCATAGACATAACCAACGAGAAAATAACATTACAAATATGTAATGGGATAGGATGTCGTCAAATCCATCACCAAGCGTCGATGCCACAGTGCGTACTTTGGGGTGGCCCATGAGGGGGTGGTATCGTGATGGGGTGCCATCGTGATGGGGTGGAATCGTGATGGGGTGGTATCGTGATGGGATGGTATCGTGAGGGTGGTATGTGAGGGGTGGTAATCGTGATGGAATGCTATCGTGATGGGTGTCGTGATGAGGTGGTATCGTGAGGGTGTGTATCGTGATAAGGTGGTATCGTGAGGGTGGTATCGTGATGAGGTATCATGATGGGGTGGTATCGTGATGGTGGTATCGTGAGGGGGTGGTATCGTGATGGAATGGTATCGTGATGGGGTGGTATCGTGATGGGGTGGTATCGTGATGGGGTGGTATCGTGATGGGGTGGTATCGTGATAAGGTGGTATCGTGATAGGTGGTATCGTGATGGTGGTATCGTGATAGGTGGTATCGTGATGGGGTGGTATCGTGATGGGGTGGTATCGTGATGGGGTGGTATCGTGATGAGGTGGTATCGTGATGGATGATAGAGCACGCCACAGTGAGACGCGCGATATGGCAATCGCACTGAGTGGTGGATAAATAATCGACCTTGTGTTGTGTTTATGAAAAAGAATGGATGTATACGGAAAGTTCCTTTATCGATGCTAAAATTAATAATTCTGTCCAAACTTTTTCAATTACACATCTAGCGATAACAGCCAAAGCTGATGCAATATTTGTAATGTTTTGAAATGTATCAAGTCACTCATAAACGTGCATAGCTTTTTAACGTGTGCGTAATAATTTAACAATATTTTTAAACTATTCTAACGATTTTTCTGGCCTCCGGATAACTGAACCTTGATATATTAGTTGGTGAATTTCCTTCGTCGTAGTAATTCTACACGTTGCTGAGTTGCGACGTACACGTTTCAACCCCTCATATTGGGGGTCATCTTCAGGCACACAAAGACGTAGGAGTTACATATGATCGCCGTAAAGGTCGTCAAAGGAATACATAATTAAATAAGTAATACACAACACACGAACAAGACACGACGGAAAACATTGAAATAGTTGAACTAACATGTGCTAACGAAACTGTTATTTTATTTTTGACTGTATTTTTTTCAGTATGTTGATGGTTAAATTAGAAAGGAACTAGATTTAACTGGTTAAATCCAACCGGCAACAAAAATAAATCTATTGAGCAGAGAATTAAATAACCTAGGTTTGTTCTCTTATATCGAAAACTAATCAGAGAGTTGACACAGAACTTCTATTCAGCCTGATTGTGTGGTCCAACTCTACGGTTTTGCCTATGCAATGTTCGCTATACTTTATGATGATTATTTTATTCTCGGTAGATAACTGTAGACTCGGTAGTTACGAGGGCTCTGCGTGAAGTTCAGGCCAGTTTCAACATTTTACGATGTCATATTTTCATCTCAGTTAACGCCCTGTCCATTAACTCATTTAACTGCGCTGACTGACCACGCTGTCTGCAGTTGGTTGATGAACTGTGATAACTCATGTTTATAGACAAAAGAACCTATTTTTTAAATGAAAAATTTAATCTCATCAATCCGAGGTCTCTTATGTAATCAGTTTGGCTGTTACGTCAGTTGTATGATAATAAACTTAGTATTTAATCAAATGTATAAAAGAAAACAAGTAACCAATAGAAATATCAAGCTTGCCATGTGTAAATATATTGGTTGAGACATGTACGTATATGTAGGCATATTTGTGACTGTTTCTTTTTTTCTGTGGATGATTGTTGTGTTTATCTTATGTTTGCTTTATTTTTGATTGTTGTTTATCTTAGTTACAACTTTGAGGATATTCAAAGATAACTCTTACAGGTACGTGTTGTATTGATAAATTTATTATTTTGCAAGCAAGGAAATATTTGGTAGTCTATGTGCATGCGCGTGTGTAAGACCGAAAAAGATTAAGAAAGTACTTAAAATATGTCTTTACTCCGACTGCGCATACAAAAGATGTAAAAATGAATAAGACTACGAAATGTGTGTGATAAAGCTTAGATGCTAGAGCGGCAAGTTAAATGAGTGAGCTGAAGTAATTGTTTTGTTGTTGAAAAGAACATTGGGCGCAGAAATCCAATTTTCCAGGTGATTACAACGGTTGCTACAAGAACAAATTGCTGAAACTGTTATTGATTACTTTGATAACAGTTTATCTTTGGCCTTGACACCAGTTGAAATGTGTCTGTTTAAAAGTTCAGGAAACACTTATACTACATTATATAAAAACCATAACATCTTGTTAAGCTTTTTATTATGTAAGCTCGTCTCAATATATTGTCAAATATCGCCATTTTTTATGATTTCATAGTAAATGTATTCCTTTTAATCTTACTAGTTCTTTGCCTGAAATTGCATGGTTTTAATACACAATCCTCGTTTTTTAACTGTCGCTACATTTTCTCTGAGACACCGACCACTCTCAGGTATTTTTAAGTGAATATGGAATGGTGCTAGTGAGTATGATGAGTTTTTTGATGGATGATGAGATGTAGTCTTGTTACAACCTGGGGCCGACTGTTCCCCAGATTGGGTCCATTAATTAAAAGCCCAACGACCAGTAAATGGACCAACTGCTTAACGTGACTTCCGAACCATGGCGTGTGGCAATCGTGAAAAGTTAACACTGAACCCGGGAATCGAATCCGGGCTGATTTGGTGCGAAGTACGCACTATAACACCTTATTGGGACAATCTATGCTGATTGTTTTAACCAGTAAATCGTTTGGAAACGTTTTCTGCCATCATCCTGGTGATATTAGCTAGAAAAATAACAACCCATTTCAGAAATAAATAAGAACGATTTAAAATTAACGAAATTAAATAGCATAAAACATCGGTTATTTTATAATCCAACAGTTTGTTAAACATGAACTTTTCTTTTCTATTTATTTAGAAACCATGAGCTATTTCTTTAAGCTTGCAACAAATATTTATAAGCATACGTATACAGTTCTCTTAAAGATAACTTTATCAATAGTTATAGGCCTATGATAATATCTCTTTGTGTAAACTTAAACCTCATTACTCAATCTATAAACTCTACTTAATGTTATACATGCAACAAAGGCCATCAGCTACAGTCATTGTTACACGAAGTGACCTTGTGTTGTACATAGCAAATAACTGGTGCGCAGCTTTGTGTAAATTACACTTTCAGTAGTAAAACTCAGTAGTAGATTCACATACTCGGTTTACTTTGAACTTTACTTTAAAGATTAAAAGTTAGACGCTACATGAGACAATGATTACTAATGAAATGCATTTCTTGCAATGTCAATTGAGTTAATCACTTCTTCAGTCAACAACCAAGCAGTCTTGCACAATTGCAAGTACGATTCTGCAATTACCATTTCCCACTCTTCTCAGCTGTTGATTTACGTCCAATTAGCTTGGGTTTGTTTAACTTCAACACCTCACCAGTTTAACTTAGTTTGTACAGTGTGATTGATGCTTTATTGCAAACGGTTGTTTAGTTAGATTTGTATTGATCAAACAAATTAATATTCTCCCATCGTCAACAATAAACTTCAAACAAAAATTAATATTGTGTCAAAAGTTGGTACGCCATTTTTTCTGCACTAGTTGACTTTAAAATACGAATTTTTGTATCTGTAGGTTATGCTGAGCTTTAGACAGCAAAAAGTCAAACCCAATTCTATATAATTGAAAAATACTCGTATAATAAATCAAAACGAGTTCTAGATCGTTATCAACTAATACATTTTTTTAAATATTTCAGCTAACTTTCATTTGAAAACAGCTTGAGTAGTTTTCATTCCTCTAGAAACGTTGTGTAGTTTTAAACACAATAACCGGTAGAAAATCCCATGATTTTTAAAGATTTAAGTTTTATAAATGCAAGAAACTAAAGAGAGTGAAATTCAAGAGCGGCTGAAAGAAAAAGCCGCCAATCTTTCTGATAAAATTTATTTTATTACGAACACTTATTTGTGGTCTGAATAGTTCTTAGGAGGAAAATAAGTAACGTGAGACACTCTGTGATAATGCTTTAGACTAATCCATGAACACTTAAGCTGGATTGAACCTATTTATCGGATTATGTGAGAGTGTATGCAAGTTGACAGCTGTTGAGACCATGGATAAACTAAAAATATAAACATTGACAAAATGATATCTAGCTTAGGTTTAATACTAGATATGGAGATAAAAACAGTAAAACTCAGGAACCTTAAGAGTATATTTATCTGAATTAACTAAAATTTACTCCATGAATGTACAGTGTCTCAAAAATGTATACATACTTTAATTGAAGGCAGGTAACTTATAAATAAAACCAGCATCTTTTAAAATTTCACTCGCTGGTAATTTAAAACATTTGTTTTCCAACAGTATAATTGAATGTTACTGTTTATTTAATTTAGTTTTAAAATACGTGCTAAAATGTGCTTGGTTTATGATTGCTAATTCTTTCAATGACATCACTTTGGGTCCTGTATAGACGTTTATTAATCTGTGCCAGACCTATGTGTAAACGTGTTAATGTTAATGATCATAATACACTTTCAACGTGTATAAATTATAGCAACGCAAAAACATGTATCTCATTCAATCAAATGTTATATTAAATAAAATCCATTACTCTGTTGATATTTTTTGAGACACTCAGTATTATAGTAGTTCTTGATTTTAAAACTACTTAATAAAAAACTGTTTATAATTTCTTTTTTAATGGAATATTTTGAATTTGAATACTGCAATAGCAATAAAATACTGGAGATAAAACCAAACAATGCACGCAATATAATAACACATTCGACATACGTGATGCAAATAAACGAGATTCAAATAATCATTAGTTATCATTTTAAAACGTAGTTTCCACAACCGAGAAAATATTATGAAAGAAGGTTTATTTCTATGCGATCTTTGAGATCATATAAAATTTACAAGAGTATATAAATAAAAAGATATTGATAAAAATAAATAATACAAAACATAAAAAGTAAATTATTAAATAAAAAAAGCTAAATGTATAAAAGGTTGTAACCCTTGTAATGTGCAAACGTGGTGGACGGGCTTACAGATGTTGCATACATGGGGAGCAAATGTGTTGTGGTCACTAAATTATTCCACGTGGGGCATTAAAAATGTGTAATTTAACACAAAGCTGCGCACTATTTGCTATGTACAACACAAGGTCACTTCGTGTAACACTGACTGTAGCTGATAGCCTTTGTCGCGTGTATAACATTGAGTAGAGTTTATAGATTGAATAATGAGGTTTAAGTTTACACAAAGGGATATAGCCATTATTAATAATGTTATCCATATGAGAACTGTATACGTATGCTTACAATTCTTTGTTGCAAGCTTAAACGTAGGTAGTGTTAAAGTTGTAAATGTGTGTATAAACAACCTGTATTACTAAAGAGGATGATACTCTGCGCATGAACTGTCATTAAGTGCTCTATTTATATTTATGAGTGTTCTGAAGTGACCTCTTTCACGCAACCCACTACATTGTAACTGTCAAACATTACATACAGATACTCTGTATTATTACATTGTGTTGTGTTAGTACCGTCTAAGAAGTGAGGGAGATTCTGGTAAAGTCAAAATACAAAAACTGAATGAATAATGTAGTTTGCATAAGAAATTGCTAGTTTACTTAAAATAATCATTTTGTCATTTTGCCCAAGAAACAGCTGTTTTACATACAATCGTGTAACGTGCTAAAGTTTCACTTTTATTCCCAGGTAAACATAAGTTTGTTTTGAAGATATTTTACTGCCTGGGGAGAAAATATCATTTAAAATTATGTTCATCACTAGGTCCTAAAGTGACACTTTTTGATACGAGCTCAATTTTAACGTCCTAGGCGTAGCTGAGTGGTTAAAATGGTTATTTAGTTAATTTAAATACGTTTTTAAAGTATTTTAGAGAATTATGGTGTCAAACGCTGCAGTTTCTATTTGTCATTGTTTTATATAAACAGCTGTTCATTTGATTTACCATTGCCAGTGTTACGATTCGATATTAAATCGACACATCGCACTCAATCTAAAGTTAAATTACCTGCGATTTAGATTGATATTCACAATTTAGTCGATGTATCGAATATTAACAATAATCGAACAAATCATTCAATTTCACAAAACCATTGGACCAGCTGATGTCCATGCCTCGAAAAGATCATTAAATGATCTTTTTCTCCCTAGGGAAAAAATATCATCAAAACAATCCTTTATTTACCTGGGTTAAAAAGTGACATTTTAGCACTGTCAATGCATGTGTCTAAAGCAGCTGTTTTCGGAGCAGAATGACAAAAATTATTTTTTGTGGCATAGCCATCAGCTGTTTCAACGAGTTTGCTTTAAATGTTTAACCGACTTCAGAGAAACGAACAGGCAATGACTTCTGTGGCCGCTGTTACTTCAATACATCATAAATCAGACTGTTGAGTTAAAAGTACTGTTTACTTCCAGTTACTTTAACATATATTAACATCTATTTCTCATTTTTATTTGCATCATGACAAAAATATACTTCATCACTCGTCCGTTACAAGTGTCTTTTTGATCCTCGGTCAATCAACCTATTCGTGTCAAAACTCGTCACTTTTAATGAAATATGCTATTTTGACTGAAGTAAAATATTTAAAACTAATTTGCAAGAGTTTTTCTTTAACCTTTGTGAGGCTTGTGTGTTTTCAACTCTAACACTGCAATACACGTCTTTTGTTAAAGAAAGTGTTAACATTATTAATTAACTCTGAGGCCATCTTATTTTTGTAATTGCCTATTGTATAAACATTTTTAAAAGGTCAACGGTAACTGCCCCTTGCAAGTAGAAGCAACCTATTCAAATTGGCTTTGCTACATTCCTTAGAAAATATACTTCCATAATGAGAGCGAAAATAATGTGCTATAATAGCTAAATGTAGCTGTATAATCATAATAATGACAAACATTTAAATTCGAGTGCTAGCGTCGTGGCTAAGTCGGTAGTGTGCGAGACTGTAGAGCCAAAGTTCTCAGGTTCGTGCCCCGTCTATCGTTGTTTAGATCACTGCACAAACTGCACAATCCATCGTGTCTGGTAGATCAACTTAAAAGAAAACATTCTTTTCCATCCTTTCAAAAAGCATTAATATGGTACATCTTTTAATAGGTTTCTACAAACATCAATTAGGGACTTCTATATCTATTTCTACATCTATCTTATAACTCAACTCCGGAGCATTTCAACTTAAATAGTGTTAAATTCATGAATAGGCGAAACATAAAAACGCTTTGAATAACTGAAAAATATTGTAAGAGCTTTTAAAACAGAAACTTTATAAAACACTATCGAATCAATATAGTGCAGAATTGCAACTAAGTAAGTATTTCAGTTTTGTGTGGCTTCGGGAATATTGAGAATATCGCTGAAGTGAGCTACAATCAAGTGCTTGTTATTCCACTTGAGTTGTCAAGATTCTATTCATCGGGAAAACTCACATCGGTATTCTTCAAAAGAGTTCTTTATGTCACAACTAAGTGACGGGATGGTGAATTTCATGAAACAGTACATAATGTTACATCATGTCTCTAACTGAAAACCGTGATGGTTGTTGTTTAACAACATTTACAACTACTAAGTATAAGATGCTTGTTTTGCTTAATTCACTATTGCGTTTCATCGGTATTAAGTATAACTTTTACGCCAGTGCCACTAATGAATTGATTGTTTCCTGTGTTGTAAATTAATGTATCGGCTAAAATATATTTTGTTATTTAACATTGAGACTTATTGACTGTCTAACGTGGGTTGTAAATTTTTAGACTTGATACAAAACTGTTAAGCTTTAAAATAACGAAACACACGGTTTCTTTAAGTCATAAAATAACACTTTGTACTTTTTGATGCCTTTATCCTGCGCTGTTCAAAAGCTATTAAACCGTCGCCAGACTTAATTGACACCCTGTACATACAGCCTGTATGTGCAATTGCTTAGGTTACTTATCAAAATTCTTGTATTTTCATTAGTTGTATGTTTGAATGTTTCCTTATTGAAGTGTGATAAAATATATTAGAATTTTTACCTAAAATAAAAATTTGCCTTAACCAGTTCGAACTTCCAGTTACGTTTGCTCCGGATAAGGCTTGCCATGAAAGGCAATTAAATTAACCTGTTCGTCTCATCAGTTCATTGTTTACTATGAAACTACTTTTAACAGTAAAAACAGTATATTAACCTTAAAAATTGTGATTTAATATTGACATTTTACAACACTTTTATAGTCTAAGTGCATAAAAGAAATATTGAAAGGACACATTCTGCTCGATGAAATTGCGATGAATCAAACTGGAAACAGCTGATGTATGGGATTGTGGAACTGACAAGTGGCTAAGCCTCACTCAATTACAGTCACAGGTTTGCATTCCAATATCCCTTGATATTGCCTGAGCCACTGATCTACTGTAGTCACCCACAACCTTTAGCCTTCCTGCTGTAGTCTGGGCGCTTGAAAAAGTTAGTTTTTCTGATATATTATTGCAGTATATGGGCGTAAAAGTGCATATTTCCCAACGGCTACAACATTTCGGAACGTCATGTCATTTTGTACGCGCTCTATATGGAGCTTCCAAAAAGATTTGCAATACACACATGTACGATACGTTGTTCTAATGTTATTTCTTGTCTTGTATATTATGGATTTTACGTGATATGACGTAAGAGTTGTGCTAGGTAGCCAATGCCAACTATTTACTATTTCTGTTCATTCAATTTAGAGACAAGGCCTGTTTGAATATGATCTGTGAAGTAGCAATTGATTAGCAAAAGCAGAATGAAACATGATTGAGTTAAAGATAGTTGTACACGGGGTCAGTCGTGGCTTTAGTTCTGGCGGCCATTAGTGGACGCCAGTATAGTTTCAGCGGCCAGTACGCGTATACACGAGGTTACAAGGCTTCCAATATTTCCTCTTGGTGGCCGCCAGTTTGATGTAGAGGTTTTGTTTAGACAAATTTAATAAATATTGTTTATTAAGTAAATATGGAGAGTGACAGTGAGTTTGAGGAATGTTTTGACAATGCGATGAATGAGCAGTAGTTTTCAGTCAGTGAGTCCGTGATCACCCTGTCATGTGCAGATTTAAAAAAAACGCTTTTAAAAAATTCAGTTTCTATAAAGATATTTAAGCAGGTTTTAAACGTGTTTATGCACTTTTGATTAGATTTACTAAATCACTATCACTAAATCACTATTTGAGGTGCCGACCACTCTCATGAGGGTATTTTAAGGCAAATATGTGGTGAAGGATGAGTGTGATGAGTGGTAGTAATGTGTTATGAGGTGTAGTCTTGTTGCAAACTAAGGCCGACTCTTCCTTAGAATGGGTCATTAGTTAATAACGCAATGACCAATGGAAATACAAGGACCAACGGCTTAACGTGATTTCCGAACTACGCAGGTTATGGTCTGATACGTCTAAACGATGGTGTGAGTTGATGCGGGTATCATCAGATGATCACTGAGACTATCTGAGCCACTTTAGACTTATATTATCCTCAAAACATGACCTCCATGAAGCTGGATTGCAGGACCACGTCACGAGTCCCAGTCAAATTTACCACGAGTCCCAGACACTAATCAACATTCTTCCTGAGAAGCAAACTTTTATGAACTAACTACGACTACGTTCTGTAAATCTTTTAACTCGAACGTATTTGAACTGTATAAAAACTCTGGCAGTCAAATAAGTTATTTGTCCCAAGTCCCTATTATGTTTCACTGAGAAAGGTATAATATTTTCTCGTAATACATTCTTTACAGTTGAATACTAATCCTGTATTCACAATGTGTAAAGTTATTGTCAAACAGTATTATTAATACGATTGAATACATTAGATTTAACGAAAAATGATAGTTACAAAATTATTCATTAGGATGTTTCTTAAAATATCTCGTACCTTCATATTTCACTTTTAAAAATACGTTTGTCAAATAAACTATGTGTATCACTACCTGACAAAACCTGAACAGAAAACTGAGGTCGCCGAGCGTGAACTTTGCTAGACGTGGTTTTCAGGTTGTTATCATGTCGCAACTGTAGACCTTCTTGTTTTCTTTAATGGATAAAGTTGGTGCGTAAGAAAAGAACGAATAACTATGTTTCACTGCTATCTTAACACTACAGGAAAATTGCTGGCGAAAGATAATTACAAAGGTTGGAGAATATAGCTCTTTCGTGCACAATTTAAGCACACAAACGATTTGTGTACGTTTATTGACGTTAAGCTCGTTGAACACACCAGCCCTTCTAGTAACTGTTTCATAGTTTTCTCTTTATTAGTTTTATTGTTTTCGGTGATATTTCTTTCATCGTAGAAAATGATAAATTTCACATCCGTTCAAACGTTCAGCATTTCATATTCTATTGAACATACGTTTTTAGAAATATAAATAGTATTTTCTATTTAATTAGTGCTTGTTGTCATACGTTTTAACTCAATCCTAATGTTTATTTATAATGCCTAATTGTTTACATTAAAATTAATAGCCTCGACATCTTTATCATTAACTCCCATATCAACAGGGTTTCAACCTTATTATGAATAAGCGTTGATAATAATATGTTGGATTGATTCCAATTCAACACAAGACCAAGGCCAACTGTACAAGTTTAATCAAAAGTTTTTAAAATAATAACTTTTACAATAGTATAAAAGCTGCACTGAGAGCTATTGTAACGATGTTGTACAGGGTATCACAAACATGTGTAGCGCGCTATGCAGAACCATATTTTGCTTACAAAAGTAAGTCGAAAATGACCAGTAGTATTTTTTTTTATTTCGGCTTAGTGTATCCGTAATCCGCCATTTTGTAAATTATTGAACATAGTTAATAATTCAAAAGCCCTTTGAGATATTTTGTGAAACTTGGTATAAACCCTCATTGTTTGCCTCATAACATTTTCCAAACATATTTTGTATGTAACATATCATATTTTTAAAATGGCGGCCTTTTAAAGTTTTTAAAGTTAAATAATATCAAATTGAGTTTGACTTTGAAAATTTTAAATGAACGTCATTATGAAATTTGTTAAGTTAGATAAAGAATATTTTGGGAATGTTATTAAAAAAAAATTAAGTTTATACCAAGTTTCAGAAAAATATCTTAAAGGGTTTTTGAATTATTAATTAATTTTAAAATTACAAAATGGCGGATAACGGTTAAACTAAGCCGAAATAAAAGAAACGTTACAAGACAATTTCGACTTACTTTTGTGTTGAATCTGGTTCTGTATAGCGCGCTACATATTTTGTGACACCCTGTATACGTTTAAACGCAGCAGCTACATAGAAATGTCAGGCTGTTGAACTCACAAACTTTCAATGAAAACGGTTTAGTGGATTGCGTTAACCCGAGTCGTAACAATAAAACCTCTGCCGCTGTTGTTCGGTTGGCAATGGCTTTAGTTTTGACCAATGAACGAACACCGGGTCTGCATTTCCAATAACTTTCAATCATGATTAAATATTTGGGAACAGCCGGTTCATTATAAAACTTGCTCATTACAATATTTAAAAATACGAGAACTTTGGAGTTTTTAATCTTGTTTATGACGTTGAAATGATTTCAGAGGTTGATTTCAGCGGACCTCCAAACAATTTACAAAGTTTTTTTAACTATAATGAACATCAGAGTTGTTTTCTTATTTAAATATCCAGAACCTGTTTAGTAAGTGGAACAGTGTATGTAAGTTCATTTGTATTTGTTGAACGTTGTTTCGTTGATATTAACTGAGATTTATTTTATTACCAATTTACAAATTTAATTGCGTTAGTATGATAAAGTACAATACCTAATTAAAAGAAAACTAACCACCACTACAGCATATGGTCTTAAATTCAAAGTGAAAGTGGTTATTTAAAATATAACCATAACTATATAGACTAGTAAAATTTAATCAACAGACTTCATAATGGTAAGTGAGTGTTCCATAAACTCCCGAACAGTGTAAAATACAACGGCATCAAGAAAGTTTCTAAGTTTTTTTTCAAACAACTTTGTATTTTGAATTTTTGAAGTTGGAAATAGTGAGACTTTTGCTTAAGATGGTTTTTTTAATAATTCAAGTCGATGATAGTCGATTCTATAACTAGTTACTGATCGAGTATCATGACTATAAACTTCAATGCCTTGTGTTAAACTACATTTATTTAGGCAGAAAAAGATCTTATAATTATAAAGAGAAGGAAAAGTAAGAACGTCAAATTGTTTAAAGACATCACGATAAGCGTCCCTGGTCATTAAATTACATACAAGATTCTAATGACAATTGTTTGTAAAATAAATATCCTTTTTACGATAGTTTGTGAACAATTCCCCTACAAACAAATGCCATACTTTAAGTGAGGATAAATAATATCGTAATACGCCATTTTTAAAACGTCTTTCGAGCAATACAAAACTCCAGACGATACTTTACCGCATACATGTTCAATATGACAGTCCCATGTAAATTGACAACAATATGACAGATCTCAGTAACGAACGTAAGAGTGAATCTTGAGTGCGTTCTTTATGCAAATTATTACACGTATAAACACAAATCAAGTAAAGAGTAAACTCTGAATTAAGAACTGGCAAATGATATAAATAATGATATAAATAAATAATAGCAAATAAATTTAATATTAGTTTCACAAACCTATGACTACAACACTCTCTATTCAAAACTGCCTCAACTTGTACCCAGCACAAACGCATTGTCACTTCTTGAGTAAAATTGTAAGTGATGACTATGGGAGTCGAACCCAGGCCACCAAACGATAGGGCGATACCATCCCACCACGAGTCCGATGATCTACATTATCCTTCGAAAACTATTAGACAACCTATGTACAAACACGTCCTATAGTTACACAGTTCTACAAACAAAGCGAATGGTTTACAGCATGATGGTATATAGTGTCTGTATGTAGTGTTTGACAGTTACATTGTAGTGGGTTGCGTGAAAGAGGTCACTTCAGAACACTCATAAATATAAATAGAGTACTTAATGACAGTTCATG
Source organism: Matsumurasca onukii (assembly GCA_018831715.1). Lineage (NCBI taxonomy): Eukaryota > Metazoa > Arthropoda > Insecta > Hemiptera > Cicadellidae > Matsumurasca > Matsumurasca onukii. The sequence goes on along the minus strand of CM032062.1, from coordinate 46,601,108 downwards.
TATCATCCTTCAGTGAGTGTGTAGCAGACGTAGCTATATACTATTCAAACTATTCAACCTTCCAAATGAGACCTTCTGTACAGTATTAAATAATAATGATTGGCAGGTCTATAATAGTTATAAAATGTCTTATCTCTGTCTTACACACATGACAGTAAAACCACATATTAATAAAATTGCGCAGTTATGATAATTAATATTTACTTGTTCTTGTCAGTAAAAAGGTCACTTTCAGTACCGCTACTGGAATTAAAGCGTGGATTTCATTTATTAAAATAATACATGTTTTAGTTTAGAACGTTTTTGTTTAAGTGAGAACGTTGAACTATTTCCATGTTGGTAAACATGTTCAGTCTTAAGCTTGACTGTTGTCTTTTTCTTGACTGAGCTGCTACAAGTTTTGAGAAATGAAAATATGAATCATCGATCTTGAATCACACCGGTAGTTAGTTTAAACCCACGCGATCAGCCCATTACCACTTCAGATAGATTGAGTAATTCAAATCTCAACTAATAACATATCATAAAATGTGAACGGTTAAAAGAATTGTGGGCTTATTTCACTATTCTCTTTGATTAAGTATTGCTCTCGCCATTGGCATCGAAAGCGAATTTAAGTACGTTTTCATTCTAAACTGTGTAAAATATAAGTCAATAATTGTTATTTACCAACGACAAATGAAATAATCCAATTAAGTATAATATTAATTATTATAAATCGAAAAAATAGTTACTTATAGTATTAAACAAACTGAGAAAGACCTTGAGGCATTTGGGCTGAGAAGGAGCGGATTTTTGTATTTGTCAAACCTTTAAATTGTTCCAATAATTTACACACACTGCAGACTAGATCCAAACTGACAGAAATATTTACCAAATTCGTGAAGCGATCGAGTAAAGCTGGGATAATAAAATCATATAACTAATTCACTTTCCTTACGGTTAGTATTATTTAGCTAAATACATAATCAAGTTCGATCTTTGCCGAAAAACTGTAAGTAAAATAGTTGTTGAAATAAACCTTAGTATGACAATTACTAGCAAACTTCTAAGTAAATTATTGTTAAATCAACAACAATTACATCGAATTCCTCAAACTACCATTTCTCTGCAACAATTAATTCCCCATTCCACTTCTCATTGTTGATTTATGTCCAATTATATTCACAGCTGTTTACTCGTAATTTAGTTTTCCGCGCCTTCTACGCCTTAACTGTTTCGTTAGATAAATCTTATATTTTATGTGTGGGAAAGAGGGCTTAAATTACAATAGTTTATTTTGTGTTATACATGACAGACCTGTGTATATATTAATTTTGTCTGGACAAGTACAAGTATGTATTTTATTTGATTGTTGCTCTTATACTGATATGGTGGGATACTAAGTTAACTTGCAACATAAGTTAAAATATAAAACTATTAAATGACACATCTTATCACTAGGTCCCAAAATGAAGCTTTTAGATACAAGCTAAAGTTTAATGTCCAAGGGGCAGCCGAGTGCTTTCGTCAGACTGACCAACATCAGAGAACACAAAAATACCTACAGTATTTATGCATAGCCGATGGACAGCAATAAATTCTTTAGAGTTTTAATGAATGAGTAAGCGTTTCTTAACATGGGAGTTAAAATTACTAACAATACTTAAGAAAAATGCCTACACAAAGTTTGGTAAATCACAAAAACTGGTTATAGGCGTATGTTGAACGTACAGTCACATGGTTGTTTTGACTCATTTATTAGGAAAAACCTAACTCATTCAACAAAATTGCAAAGCATTAATTCCCTTCAATGGGTGTGCATATATAGGTATTTTTGTGTTCCCAGTTACAGCTGTTGATTAGTCTGATACACGCCTGTGATTGGTCGTCCGCTACTCCCAGCCAGCCTGTCATCTTCGGGCAGCTGTCACTAACGTGGACGTGATAATTTAATTTTTGTGTTGTCTTTTTTAAAGTTTTTTTAAGGTTTTTAAAGGGCGTTATTATATTGTGCGCATTATTGTTTTTTCTGTGCTAGCTGTTGTTTTAAAATAAATTAATTCGAAGTAAAAGGTAAATTAATAATATAAAAAACACATGTTGTTGGGGGACGGATGACTGGTGAAGTTACCCAGATTACTTTTCGACTAGCTCAATTCTGAATGTTTTGTGTGGCATTTAACTTGAAGTCAGACTCAGATTTCAGGTCCCAAAAAGCATCGTGTTTTTGTTTGTAGTAAAATCGATTAATACGTCCATAGTATAATTTTAACCTCAGAAATATTACGTACTGTACTTGATTGTTAACATCAAAATAAAAACGCTACAGTCCGTATTTGTTTTTAGAAGGATATACACATTAAATAAGTACGTAATATAAATACTCTAATATACATAATATTATATAAGTACATAATATAAACATTCTAATATACATAATATAAAAGTACAATCACGAAAGAAGTCTTTTGAGAAACGACAAAAAGGTCAGAATCTTGAGGGATTTGAGATAAATTGCAACGTGACACACTCGAAATCCCTCGACTGTCTGTCATACATTTTGTATTAGGAAGACATTTTGTATTTATAAACTTGTATACCACAAACATTCTTTTGGAAAAAGCTGAAACTAAACCTTGAAACTGAAGTTACCTTATGTAGTTCATGTAATTACGATAAAATATTTCTGAAACATATGATATGCTGATTTCTGAATCATATTTAAACGCGCTTAGGTAATTTCTGTTAAACTATGAAAGAAAACATACTGAATTTAAGCAAGAAACTGATAACTTTAATTAAATACACATTCTACATCTTTAGACTGCAATCTAATTAAACATAGTAACAAATTCTAAATTCACTTTTTACATCTTACAGATTACATAATTTCTGTTCTGTGTATCAATACAATGTTTTCAACATACAAACTCAATATTTCTTCAGTTAATTTTAGATCAGCTGTTGAATTTTTCTTATAATTTTCAAGTAAATAGTAATAAAACAGTTGCTGTATTACATGATATCCTCCCACCTTGAGACATGTTAAGTCCAACAACATGTCACAATGAGAAGTTAATGGTTCTCATCTTTTTTTGTTGTCTTGATTTTTCTGCCACTTTTTGTCTGTACATCTTTGAGGCATTCCATCTTTTCCCAATAGAACTTCTTCAACTTTTGCTAGTAACCAACTTGATCTTTTCTTGTTTTCTCTTTCAACCAAAACTATTTCTCCTCTCTTGATGTTCCGAGTACACTTTTTTGGTTTCCGCACTAACCGTCCCAAAACTGGAGTAGGAGATGACACATCTGGTGACTTTTTACTTGAAAACTCCCACCCTCTTAACGTGTCTTTAGCATCTGCAAACAATGGTGGATGGTCTTCAATCAATGGCGTATGAACTTCAAATAGACTTTCTCGGTTCCGAGTAACGGACTCATTGATAAACATAGATGTAACTGATGTCAATACACTAGATTGATCTGTCTCTACAGATGAAGTTTTCCCAATAAGTGTCCAGCCTAGATGAGTACCTATAGCCACCAAACCACAAGATAGTACTTTTCTTTGATCTGTCAGAAGTTTACCAGCAACATCTGCTCCTATAAGAACTTCAATAGGGCCTACATTTGTATCAGTTATTTTGATACCTAACCGCTGCAGCTCAGCCATCCAAGGTCCTTGTCGAACAGGTGAAACATTGTTGCATATCACTTTTAGTCTAGTACTTCAAAATTACAATAATAAGACTCGTCAACATTTGCAAATCTGGCTCTGTAGCATGTATGCTCTACAGCTTCTGTGTTAGAACCACCAAACAGATTGTGAATTAAAATGACCTTCCTTACAGGGCGTACTCCATTTCATCAGCGTCTCTTTCAAAACATGACCACTGTACCAGTATTTGATGGCTCGGACAGTACGTTCTTTATGCTGTCCCCTTATCTTTACTACTAGTGTCTGAAGAAAAACCTCTACTTGTTCATTATTAGCCAGGTATTGTCACTGGGTACAGATTTGCTAGGGGAACTAGTACTGCTTGCATCACGTTCCTCCCTGCTACACATGAATGACACATGTCTACCGTTACAAATTGAACAGAATAGCCTTACTCTACATTTCTTGCTGATATGACCAAACTTTTTTCATTCTTAGCCAACAATTTCACCTTTTCTGAGTTTGGTAAATTCAAACTTTCTTTACACTGTTCTGCTGAATGTTCCAATGATCTACAAAAATCCATTTTGCTACAGACTTGTCGGATTTACTATGATTAAACAAGTCAGAAGTAGTAAAAAGGTAAATCCTATTGAATGGCTTGCTCTCAGTGCTACTGTCGAAACTAAACTGCTTACTTTTTTACGAAGTTTCCTTGGATTTCTTATCAGAGAAACCTGAAACTGCTAGAGTGATTATCTCTTCGTTGTCCATTTCTTTACATAGGAATTCTCGAGTGCATCAAGGCGCGACTTAAGATCTGCATCCGCATCAAAACTGTAGTGTCTCTGCCAAGTCCGTAGGAGATCTTCTGGGAGGCATGACTCCACCAAAGGATACAGCATTGCTGAAAACTTATCACTTGTCACACCTAGGGTTTCTAATGACCTAAGTTGGGACTCCATTTGATCATACAAACAGTCCAACTCAATTTTTCTGTTCAAATTACCAAGTACAAGTTTAAGCAGTTCCCTACATATACTTCAATTGTTGTAATTAGGAGATCATCTCTACCAAAGCGAGCATTTAAGCTTATAATGGCCTTTTGTAATTTTTTCCTATCGGTGGGTAACTCTCAACAATTTTCCGAACTTTGAATGTGGTACTGTTGCCTGTATTAAATACTGAAATTTGTCAACCTCGTCTATTTCATCATCTTCATCAATTCTTTTAAACTGTCACCAAAATGTCAACCAATCTTTTAGGTCCCCACTAAACTTCTTGAACTCAATTGGAGGCAACCTAAATCTTTTCTTGGTAGTTTCATTGCTAGCCCTACTCAAAACTGACTCATTTTCAGAGTTAAATTTAACTTTGTTTAACTTATTCTGAACAGAAAATCTTATTTGGTTGAATTTCTATAAATTCATCAGAACTCTTTATCTCATCATCTAGTTCACTATGACTATCTTCTTTGTCTAGTAGGTAATCTAATATGACTTTATCCAGAACTCTCAGTTCATCTAATTTACCTTCAAGTGTGCATAGTTTACCTTGGCAGTCTTCCACATTGCAATCGATTTTACCAATTTCTTCTTTTAGACTTTTTAAATACTTTGGTAAAGAGGTTCTTACTGCTGTTCTCAATTTCTTGCTTCTGTTTACTTCTTGTTCAGTATTTGCTTCCATATCTTATTAAAACAAACAAAGGACTTCTCAAACAGTAAATAATAGGCCAGTCCTGTCACGGTCACCAGTTGTTAAATTATGAAAGAAAAAAGATACACTTTAATTAAATACACATTCTACATCTTTAGTGCAATCTAACAACATAAACAAACTTCAATATTTCTTTAGTTAATTTTAGATCAGCTGTTGGAATTTTCTTATAATTTTCAAGTAAACAAAGAGTAATAAAACAGTTGCTGTATTACATGACAATTTCGTCTGCTCTGGATTATCATGCAAATATATCCAAGGATATTATAATCTATAAGTGTCAAGTATATAATAAAAATGAATTTACTTAATAAAGAGTTCAGTTAAAATCTTTAAAATGGAAAATTAATTTGAATGGCAAAATACTGCACATCTGTTTAACACACACGTACAATCAAGAAGCTAAAAGAATATCTCAAAACAAAACCAACTAAACACGTACTGCATTTTCTAAACATAGAAAAATTATTTAAATTCCCACGATAACTTATCAAACTAACTTGTATTTCTTACATGCACAAGATTGAGTAAATATTTATATGAATTTGAACAATTCGCAAGATGGTTTTGAACGGCTTTATGCATTATGTACTTAATACGCCCAATTAATTTTCGTTAGTGCCTAGAAGCTGTAAATTACTTTTAAACTACAATTTAAATGTATCGTACCTCAATAAAGAATTATCTATATTGTAGCTTTAACAGACGACTGCGCTTATGATCTAAGGCATACTTTTATCTTGATCGTACGATCTTATCCTGATAGTGTTATCCCACTCAACTGGTTCCAATCAATTTTGAAACGTCAGGCCCAACAATGGCCATCTAGTTTTATTTGGGCAAGAAAGAAGCAAAGGTCTAAAGATTGATAAAGTAAACATCAACTGACAAAGTTGGTTCATTTAACAAACTTGGTTCAAAGTTCAGTTCGTTTCCCGCCGAGTTTTGTTTTCCTTGCGACATTTGTTGCTGTTTCACGCCTCTAAATTCTGTCTAAATTTTGGTGTACAAATAACATAATGATGTCAGTTATTTCTTTCAACCTAACCGGTATTCGCATGGCCACCATTTTGTTTTGAATGTGCTTTACTCAAAGGCAACGTGACGCTTAAACTTGAAATTCATCGTCATAGTGAAATTCACTTAAAAAGAATAAATATATAAGAAAAATGAGGCACAAAACATGGTTTAGACACACTGGTATATGTAAACATTACGCGTAAACCATATTTCACGCCATAATTTCCCGCATACCTCCATTTAAAAAAAACAGATTTGAACAAACATAGTAATGTGTTTGTTATAAAACTGTCTGCCGTATTTCGGCTATAACCATTCAAAAGACCGCCACTTTGCTTATATTCCTTACACAGGTTTGATTTCATTTCTTCAAGTCTGTCATTTTAGTTTTAAAACGTTTCCTGCAAAGATTTAAATGCTTATATCAAGTCTTCTTTTCAGTTGAAACGAATATTAAAAGACGGAATGGCTACTGCACAAATTGGATTTTTAATCAATAAAAACGACTTGTCGGCTTCATTTAGTCCCAGGATTTATACTTAAATAAATGACTCGATGGGAGTTTTGAAACACCCTGTATAGTTGAAAGCTCGCGTGGTGGGAGAGCCCAGGTGTGTCCACGAAGCACGGCTTAGGTTAACCCTCACATATCCCGCTTCTATGTTTCTTATCACACAAGCAAAACATGACGTGCTTGAACACTTACTATGTGCCCCAAAACCCACTTTTGTAAAACAATAATAACACTCGTAATCCAGTATGAAAGAATTCTAAACATGTGTGTAAACATAATATACAGTATTTCTCTTCGGTACGAAAGGAAATGTCATAAAATGGTTTGTGAGTCATATCAAAAGTTTTAATTTACGAGCCATTGAATGGTCCAATATATATTGGCCCCTGACAACATTTTTTAGGTATCTTAAGACATGCCAGAAGAAAACGACGGCAAGTCAAAGTTAGAAATGAAGCCCTTTGTCTTTTAAAAGTTACCAAACCCTACAAAAACTACATAGAAAAGTTACAAACTACAATCGTATTAAGTTTTTATTAATAAAAGTATTAAATTTCCATTACGAAGCTTTTCCCATGCAATATATAATTTGTAAGGGTATTTTTTGCCAAAGCTGATCCTAATATTTACACATAATCATTGTTAAACGATGTTCTATCGTTAAGGCAGTAAAAATACAATATAAACAGTGTAACATTCAGCTTTCTACGTCGTCTCTGTAGGTAGTGGCTATTCAAAGTTAAGACACTACTAACTGTACTTTCACGTCTCTTTTAGGCACACTGTCTCTATTTCATTATTTGATGTTACACGAGAAATATTACACAAATAAAGATAATAATGTTGTTCATTTAATGAATCTATACAGTATTTTGTACTGCCCAAAACTGTTTACTGTTCAAATTGCTTTCAAATTTAACTTACAGTTACCGACAGAAACAAATATTCTTTTACTAACACTGTACTTGGCTTCGGGTGAAGACCGCGTAGATAAGGTAACTTAAAGGTTTCGGTAACGTTGAATTTCACCATTTTCAAGGCTAGTATCGACTGGCGAGTGTTGCCCTGGAGCGAAGGTTATATGCGCCAGTCGATTCAAGCCTTGAGAATGATGAACGTCACCAAAACGTCGGCCAGTAGTTTACCTTAACTGTCACGGTTTTCTAAATTATTATAACGTGTCTCCTGCGTACTAAATTCTTCGTCTTGCTTGATCGGTGATTAAAAGATTGTCTCTGTCAAAAAGTCCATATATTTTTATATATAACCTTCGGATTATATTTGTTCTACTTATGAATAACAGGATAACAAGCTACAAGCTTATCTCGTCCAAAGTTTTGAGGGAAAGAAGTTTTCCTTGGAAGAACGTCAGTTGTGTTTAAAGAGGATATTGATAAACTTTGCTTAGTTTTTCCACCGTCACTCAGTTGATGTACGTACTTCCGTGTCTCCGGCTCAAGACATGTTCAACTTTTCATGTTGTTTGCAAACTTGTTGTTCGGAAATTATCACAAAACAAAGTGATATTAAAAATCATGTAAAAGCACTGTGTTAAATCATTTTCCTATGCAAGAGTTTTAATTCTGAGGATTTAAACAAAGAGTATGTTATAATAAAGATTATTATAAATTATAAACCAGTTTGCTATTAATAATAGCCTATACTATGGACTGCATAAACACTGGCACAGTTAAACAAAGATTACGTTATGGTAGGTAGATTGATAACAGTGGCTGAGGCAGGAAAATCAACATAGTTCGGCAGCTCAAGCATAGATAGCGCTGCGAGCGCTGCCATCTCTTGGCGTCCTCTTCCTCCCCTCGGCTCGACATGCCCGAGTTTGCCCATTGTCATGTAACCAAATCATGCGATTTTCGAGAACGAACAAACTTGCACGTGCGTCAGTGGCTCTACTTGAGACTCTTAAAATAAACCCCTCACAACGCTATCTGTGCTTGAGCTGCTAAACTATGTTAATTTTCCTGCCTCAGCCATGTACCATAATCAAAATTTAACTGAGCCGTTGTTTATGAAATCCACAGTATAATAATAACAGTAAACTGATTTCTTTCTATAAATCTTCAGTTGGAGGTAGAAAGAACTACCTTGTTTTTAATTAATGGACATTTAAAGTCCAGTATGGTATGTTAGTTGAGAATTGATTGAACCGCCTGTCCAAACCATTCTCTGGGCACTTGTTGCATGAGAGCTGAAGAAAAATGGCGAAGTAAACAAGACTTTGACAAAGTACTTTGGACAAGAGTGGTTGTTAGTAAAGTGACTTTCTGAACACTGGCTTCATTTCTCTTTAATTTAACAACACCAACTTTGTTATGTACCGAACTATTTTACATAACCAGTGTTGTACTGTAATAAATCCCGTTTTGACAAGTATCCATAAAAACACGTCAGTTTTTCTCAAAAATACCAAGTTATTCATGTAAGTAGGTTCTCTCTTTTTCTCGTTGTATGTTGGTGAGTGTCGGTATTTCCCCCTATGATCTCAACCACTATTTTTAAGATTCATACTATCAAATAGCCAAAAGTTCATAAATTTACACTGATTGTGACTTGCCACAAATATTTACAACCCATTTATACAGTATTGTGACATAATCTTTACATGATACAAATTTATAATATTATGCATTTTGTATACTAAAAGAAAACCCCTTGAGCTCTTTTTAACAAAACAAACAATATCACGATAATATTTATAATTTAACCATTCGTACACCAACAGTTCCTATTCTGTTGAACCTTTAATCCGCTCTTGTTTTTCAGTTGTTTTTTAAGTAAATCGAATTTATATTTCAAAACAAAGGTCATAATGTTGATTAAATATGTCAGATTAAAAAATAGGACGATTATGAACTGACTGGCAAGTTTATACCTATTTCTTGAGATGGCTATACCAAGCTATAAAGTACAGTTTGATGATAGGCTAAATAGAACAGGTTGGTTAAAGAACAGTCTGTAATTTGTAAACTGAAGCAAAGCTGTGTCCTATGCCACCTTGTGATTAGCTACGTTTCGTGACTCGAATCGTGTTAACAAACACTTTCTTTGCCAAAGAAAGAAGTGTCTTGTGTGCTAGTTTGTAAGCTTTAGCTTTGTAATCTAACTAAAATGAAATCAGTTTTCTTTTAACGTCTTTTTAACAGTAAATTTCTTGATGTGTTCAAACTTGTTCCTTCTATAAATATTCTATTCCTGGTGTTCACGTCATTTTATCCTGAACAATGCATTTCATTGGCTAAGTTCCCTCTGACACTAAAAGCAATGGTAGCTGCCAAATGAGTATAATTCAGAATACCACCAATCTAATTCTCATCTTGAAATGTAAACTACCTTTAAACATATTATATGATTTACTATGGTTGGACAAGTGTACCAGCTGGTAGAGTAATATCACTCGCAAATCAAACTAAAACTCATGTTTATTTTGACAAATTATAAACTTTAGAATGAAACACTATTATCAAAGGTGTAACTCAAGACTATAGGTATTATGAACCACGTGACCTACCATGTAAAAACAGCGTCACTGGACTGTAATTTAAAAGTTGTTCAAACTAGCAGTCAATAATCTAGATTTGTGAATATTTAATACTAAGAGCTGAACCTAATTATTTAAAATAATTCAAACTGATATGTAAGCCAAATGAAGAGTATATTTAAACGATTCGAAATGAAATATGAGACAAATAGAACTGAAAGTGCTGAGCAAACAACTTTTGGAAATACAGTAAATTAAAAGATTGTAAACGTTGGGACCGATCTCCTCAGGGGCAACATCGTAAAGGAAACCCCACACGCAGGGATAAGTCTAAGCAACTGAACCCAGAGGTGATGTGCGAATAGCCTTTTATTATTTGCTCAGCATAACCTTGACTACACTAATGTCATGATAATAGGTGGAAAAGAATATTTCAAAATTGAAATAAAATATGGGAACCATGAAATGTTTACATACTGTCATATATGCGACAGTATATGCTATGTTTCAACTCACACTACATAAGCGCATGGCAGTAAACACATTGTGTGATAATTACCAAGTAATGACGTCACTAAGTACATATCGTTACCTTTTAATCTCCTTCTGCTCCACATGTTAATGTTATGACGTCTAACATAAACACCAACAAACATGAAGAAGTTGTGTACCTAATGTCTAGTCGTGATATTCACTCCCACATTATCTTGCTAGAGATTCATTAGCAAACGTCATTACTTTCAGGAGTTGTGCAGTTCCAAGCCAAGTTACTTTTAATAATCGAATTTCCTTTTGACAAATTAGACTTTCATTCCGTCAGCATGGTAAGACTCGGGACCACAAAATGAGCACCGATCCTGACCCCCAAAGTACGTTTTAAGCATTTGTTCAACACTATACCGGGTGGCCACGATAAAGTGTCCTAAATGGATTACAGGAGTACTATTAAAGCTAGAAAGATGAAACAAACTTTTCTCTGAAATCGTACACGGAGGTTTCAGGAAAAATAGTTTTAAGATTCTCAGTATACAGGGTGTGTCAATACTGAAACTCACGGGGCCAGAACTCGAGATGTTTAAATGCAAGGTGGGTCATATTGTACATAAGTTTAAACAGAAGACATATTGAGAAACAGTTTCTTTGATATATTGCCCCGTTACAATTTAGAGCTATAAACATAAATCAGTAAGCGTTTATGGGACGCCCATAGTCAAATTATCAATTCGATTAGAATTATGGCGTTTACGTATTGTTTCTCAGATTTTGACGAGCTTGTCAACGGTATGTCATGAAACCATGTTTTAGAAACACTTTTAACCTCAAAGTCGATGTAAACATTGAATTTGTTTAGTAATGAATAGGTTAAAAACCTCAAGTAGTAAGGTATATCATGTTGCATATCATTGTAAAATAATTTTGATATTAACATTTTTTGTATTAAACATTATTTTGTATCTTTACTTGTTTAAGGGCTATAACAAAAAAACCAATTTTAACCTAGATTTTGCCTGTATTTTAGTAGTTTATACGGTCGTTTGACCTGCTTGGTATCTAAATTAAGAGCAAAATTATAATAAAGTTGTTTTCCATAATAAAAAGTTCAAAAAATTACAAAAAAAACAAACGGAAATAAGAATATAACAATTGTTAGTAGCTGTTACAAAAAGACACGGGAAAGAAAAACCAGTTGTCATGGTTATGTTATTGCGCACCTTATCTGCTGTGTTATATCAGCTGATTAATTTCTCCAGCTGTTGCATTGTTGTAATTCAAATTCGTTTACATTGTTACGTGGCAATTGCAATGAATACTTATGGTTTTAGCGATGTAAAACAATTAATATTCATCAATGGTACCTTGAGTATTCATTGCAATTGTCACGTAACAATGTAAACAAATTGCAAACCGCACCTTTCTACGACGTTTCGTTCTATTTGGTGAGGGAATAGCTCTTTTTTTTATCGCTAGTTAACACACAAAAGACAAAATGGTAACTGTGCGGGCGATGAAAGTTATAGGAGTTTAAAAAATATACTCTAACTTATCTTCATGCCAGAAATAATATACGTGATCGTTTTCCCCGAGAGTTCAGGCACCCTGTATAATCCTATTCAATCTTAATTGAAATATAAAAGAGGTTACGCAATAAGGTTATCTATAAACAATTGTATACTATAAGCAGATTTAATAAAAAATTACAATTTTAGAGTGTGAAAATCCTGTCGTAATGTAGGCCTATAACAGTGAAAGTTGAATGCCCGGACGTATATTGCATGTGAAAAGCATTGTAATGAAGCTTGGGGTAGTTTGAAAACTGTCGTAATATGACGATTTCCCAACTCTGCCGTTAGGGTTTAATTACACAATATCAACTTGGTTTCCACATAGCACTTTTATTACGCTTACAACGCAGAGGAGAGGATATACAGTATGTGTAGCTTACAGTTACAACATTTTCATCATATACAGTCGTAAAACTAAATGATGATACCCTTTAGGTTGTCCAGTACTGATGGTTGTCCGATGTTTAAATGTTAAATACTTAAAGTTAAAGGAGGATTTAGAAAAGATATTGTTGCGGTCTTGCGGATGAACTCTTTTTTTGTAACACTTCGAACTGTTTGTGAACTTGATTGTTTCTTACGTACCAAATGCAATTAAGAATTCCCTCGACACTTTAAATGATTTTTAGTTTAGTTATAGAAGATGTTGAAGCTCTTCCCCGTATTTGTGATCAATGAATTAAGAGTGGCAAAATAATAGATTTGAACAAAGAAAATCCGTTTTTTTATTGATAGGGGTGGTTTTTTGTTTACTAAGGGTTAGAGTTTTAACCGAGCTCCGTGAGCTCAATTTAGTATTTCGCTTATGTGGATTTTCCATTTTAGTTTTCTATAAAAATAAACACTTTATACTTTATGGTTTGATTAGAAGGATTCCATTAGATGTCTTCGTTTATTTAACAACTAGGTGAGAGTATCCGCGCTTCGCCTTTTGGCTTTGTTAACATAGAGATGTTGAGTGATGCCTACACGGTATTTCACAAACCATATATAATTATTTACTACAGAGTCTATTTTGAGCTTGGTCCCTTATTCTTTATTTTCAAATATCAAATTATTATTTGATTTATTTCAAGAATAATTGTATTTATTCAATAATTTTACTAAGTATTTAGCCATCTAGAAATATTCTTTTGCAATCGTTCAAACAAACTCGTATACACCATTTTGACATTAAATGTCAAAACAGATAAATTTTATCTGTTGCCAGTAGGTTTGAATAATTTTTTTTGCAAATTACTCAGTGTTCTATTTTATCAATACTTTTAATAATGTAAAATAGGTTTGAAATTGATGTCTGTGGATAAATAGAAGGAATACATAATAAGGAAAGAAATATTAAATAGATACTCTCAATGTAAAAGCAGACTTGCAAATAGAAATCCAACCAGTATTCAGTAGTGCATTCAGCGGCACATCCTCAGACATGACAAAAATGGAAAGATGAATGGTATGGACGGATTGTATAAACTCCATACAATATAGAAATACAAAAGTCAAACCCCGCCATTGGCATAGTGACATGTAGTGTTAGAGAACAATTATTCTCATACTCCCAGTCCAGGGTTGCCCCGGTCCCCTGTAAGCAAAATTTCAGCAAACCCGCTCTCTGGTACGGTGCATTACCAGTCATTGAACCAGTCCTCTAAGCGCGAGGTTGGGTGCCTCCTAAGCTCAAAAAGAGCCACTCACCGGCTCACTAGATTTGATGAGCCATTTTTTCTACAGTGATCCTCAGCGGGTCATTGTGTCCCCCGCACCCGTATAATGATCCAATGACAAGCATTGCACCCAGGTGGGATTCGAAACCACGCTGTGACGGACAGGAGCCAACCATAGATCTCTATCCATTTTTATGTGTAATAATAATAATAATCATCATAATATATAATATGTGCGTGGGTTGTCAAAATGATTTTAGATCTTGCCATATAGAATCAAATAACCGGCTTCTCAACCTGTACAGATAAGGTTTTTATGAGTGAAAACTAGTTTTCAAAAGGAAAATACAGATTAAGAGAACTACCATTGACTTTAACCTATACATTTAAAATCAATGGAACTACCAAAAAGTGTGCCTTCGCTCTCATTGTATTCCTTAAAATATAAATTAAGTAAAAAAACCAAGTCCTGGAAGAACAATAAAAGTAATATTATAAAATTGAACAATTGAGTTAGAACATGTACTTTCTTCTCGTAGAGAACTAACAAAAAATAAACCTAATGCCTCGATAGTGTAAATCAATAATGTAAAAATAAGGTTCTAGTATAGTACACACGAGCTTTTTCTTTTACCTTATTCGAAGATAAAAAAAAGAGTGACGATTTGATGACTGAATACTCAACAGCTGTTCTACAGTTTACACTTTACACGTCAAAATTCGGGTGAGCGATTAGGTTTGTTTTGTTTGTAGTGGTGTCAAATTTTCGTGTTATTTATTAAATAAATCTTAATAGTCAGGGGATTCCAAATTAATCCATATAATTTAGCTGTATTCGCAAACAACAGTAGAGTTCTGTATTAGTTTATGGTATAGTAGTATAAACCAAATGGATTATTAAATTAAAGGTCAAGGGTTCAATTGAATGATTGATTGCCCATTCAATAGGCTACAATCTGGTTTTAAATTGAAAGAAAACTGAAATTTGTTAGCCTTCAACTTTATTTCTTTAAAGTTCTAATCTCCAAGCCTTACTTGACGGGCCAAGCAATATGGCTTTGTTCAAGACTGATAATGAAGGTGAAACCACGGATGAAGACGACTTGGACCCAAGAATCCAGGTAATGACACTATTATTTAAATTTTAAGTTAAATTTTCATAGGCTACCGGTTAACAATCAATCAAGAGTTAGCTTTACACAGACTTAATTATCTGTGTATTCGTAGTTTGTTAGTAGAGACCTACACATTTTGCAGTATGTCGTCAAATTCCACTGTTAATAGAGCATAGTTATTGAAGCTCAAGCACAGTGTATAACTTACTAGAGTACCGTCAGGCTTAGCATGTATTATGCGACGACCGGTTTGCCTATTCAGACATCTCTAAGCAATCTATACACACAATAAGTATACACACTCACTGTTACTAAATCCTAACTTGTGTCACACACTGGTCAATGAAAGTGCATTTCAATCAAAGTTTTACACGATAAGATCAAGGATAAGCATGAACACATTTTGTAGGCCTACTACGAAACAGGGATTACCTCATTACCTCCTGCTGATGACCTGCTCTACTTGATGGATAGCGTAAAACAATTATTAAAAACTTTGTCACAACCGCTTTATTATGACAAGCAAACTTGTCAGTCGACTGACTGATCGGACTTCAGCTTCTGTTGTAGAAACTCAATTGTTCAACTAATGTTGGACCGCATGTCAACTAATCGAAAGCGTCGAATTATCCAGTGTATAAATGATTTTACTATAAGAGCGTATTGAATTACCATTAACTACAGTTTATTCAATGAGTATAGTGCTAAATTTCTATTTGTGATATTTCCAGCTGACTTGTTAATTTAAAGTCACTATTGACAGTCACATGTTTCGGACAAACATTCATATTTAAGTTACTATAAAATAATTAAAGTACCGTATAGTTTCAATGTAAAATTTAAAGTTTTAATTTTGGATGGCTCCATCTTTATACGGCAAACATATAATTTGTTTTCTTATCCCTCAAATTCTTAGGGAAATCGCCCTGATCATTGAAAACTGTGTCTGAATAGTTCGAATGTCTTCTGAGGCACGGTCATATTTTAAGTGTTTTTCTCGAGCATAATGGTTTAAAATTGGGGTCCAGTCTTGGGAACGGTAGGAAAGTGCGTCTGAATTAAAAATTCGGTAGTCTAAAAACGCAGTCCTCCCTGATTCCCAAAGACCTTCAGATCCGCAATCAATGCTGGAGTGTGCAGTCCTTCAGAATCCTGTATCACAGGCTCACGCCTTACAGATAGAAATGCAAGCTTCGATATTTGATCTCTACAATCACAAGTATTGTCATGACCATGTTTCACAAGTCCTCCTTTCTTGCATTTTAGTGCATGACAGACACTCATCAATTCATCGCAAGCAACTATCACAACTATCAATAAAAAAGTATAGATTAATTACTACTGTATTAAGTGTGTCCATTAAGTGTGTAAATAAGTATATTACATTTCAATAACACATACTGCAGTAAACCAAAACAACAAGTCAGACCCTAAAAGAAAGAAATAAAATAGAGGACTCTTTGAAAGTACACTCTAAAGAATTCCCCAAAATTCATTAACCATCTGGAGGAATTTCTGAAAATGCCCTAGTTTTTCTGTAGCAAAGTCTGTTTTGTTTCCTGCTACCTTAGCGTTGATCGATTTCTGTTAGTCATCAGGCTATAACCATGTAACGAAAGCTTTGTCGGAGCGTCTCTCTGTCTCTTTACGTTTGTATTAATAAACCAGTATTTTAAGTTTAATAGTTGGCGAACTGTTAGAGTATGTCTCAATTATTCATCTAATAATGGTAATAAATCCCTCCATCTCTACTTGCTGGGAAATGGTGGTGTAGTAATCATTTGAATTTAAATTGCATTTAGTGTAAATGCCAAAGCAAAAAATTAATATGTAAATCTGTGTGTTATAATAATTATTTAATGTTTACTCTTGTAAATCATGTTTAATGATTACATTGAACTATATTACAAGACACAAATATCCTTGTCTTGAATAGTGCTGTCAAAACGGTGTATCTAGGCCAATACCAGCTGTCAAGTCTACAGTTTTCAATGCCAATGTTTACATTGCACACTCATTCCATTCGAATGAGTCACGGCAAACTACTCATAACTTTGCAATTCATTCCATGTTCCAGTTAGGAAATAGGAAAAGGCAACTCATGAAATACAAAACTAAAATAGCTAGGCATCATTTGGTTTTGGTTCTTTCTTTGAAAAGTGATTTTGGTTCTGCCTGTATGTATAAGGAGGAAACTTATCTTCAACACTTCAGATGGCAGATTGAGTTTCATTGAGGAAAAGTCCAATGCTTTCATACTTAACAAATTTGTAACTTTTCAGATTGAGTTGGAGAGACTGAACCACTGCACTGATGAAATCAATAAGCTAGAGATGGAATTGGATGTGAGTTGAAAAAAATCAAAGCCTAAGGAATTGTTTAGCATGTCTCTAGACTGTAATTGAGTAACAAGTTGAAATATTTTAGTCTTTCACCTTTGCAAGTTTGCATTAACATCATAAATATTTCATTTCAGCAATCATGGTGTTATTTTCTATTCTACCTGAACTTTATCTTATTATTTGAGATTCAGAAATTGAACATAACATTGAACTGGTTTTAACTTCAGTATTTTACCATTAGTTAAGATTGTTAGTTACAACATTTTTGTTGTTTAGGAAGCCAACGGCACATTCCGGATGCTGATGAATGACTCTACACGAGGCGAATCACTCTTTGGAATCACAAGCTGGGCTCGTGTAGCATTAAGGCTCGGCCGTACTACGAAGCACTGGAGATCAGCAGGCAAGCGCAGGTAGACTGCCAGCGGCGGTCAAGTTCCAGCGGGCCAGTGGTAAGAGCTGACACCAAAACGGACAACTGCAATTACCCTATTTATACAGTAGAACTCCAATCATCCGAACTCGATCATCCGAATCGCCATTATCGGGATAAACTTTTAGAAAATTACACAAAAGTTTGTTACAAAATTTGAAGGATGATTAGGAACCCATTTCATCGTTGTTTTTTTCAAACTACAATTCAAGTGACTGTACAATACACTGAGTGGCAATGACAGTACAACACACACTACTAGTATTGGCAGTGACTGTACTGGACAGAATCAGGCAGACACTTGACTGTGGCTTTCTGTCCTACTCTGCACCTGCTTTTGTTTGAACAAGTCAGTCTATTGAAGTCTTAAGCGTTGACTTACATCTGTCTGTGCCGGTGTCTTGTGTTGCTGCATATTTTTTACATATTTATGATTGAGTTGTACTGTCACCATATCATATGAAAGCTGGAAGGCGATGTGGTTTTGTGGATTTATCAGACAAAATTGTAATTTTAGAACAATTTAATAAAGAAGTGATAGGGCAAAGTTTCAGTAGGCTTCACAGGACTGGGACAAGCTTCACGATTTAAGTCTGATGTGTGTATTTTACTTTTTGTAATTAAGTCAATAGTACTATTATATTGTAAAGAGTTTTTTCCTGAATTTTTTTAAGTTTTTTGTGAAAGCCAATTATCCGAATATTTGATGCCGAATGAGTCCGGTCCCAGGTAATTGGATAATTGGAGTTCTACTATACTAGTTTTTGTTGGTAAGAAAGTGTTTTTTTCTGACCATGGCGGCAGCCACTTTTGCCATGACATCTTGCTTTAAGCGGGATAGCCCGTTCTCATAGGTCAGCAGAACATTGTTTCAGCTGAGGATTATAGATCATATAGTGATCTGGTTACTAAAAAGAAATGTGGTTTGACATTTGAAGAGGTTGTTGCAAGCTCCAAATGGTTTGAATATTTGATCATGTCTCTCTCTTAATCCATTGGACCTAGGTTGATAAGGATTGTTCTGAGTAGCTGAATGGTGCTAGGGAAACTAACGGTATTAAATAGTGTAAGGTAAATTCAGTCAAACTAACAATCACTTTGAAAGAATAGACACAGCAATACACCCTTTCAGTTACCCATAACTTTTAGTTCAGTGAATATGCTGAAGATATTACACTCAGAGCCTGGTTCTGATCCAGTAGAACACATAACTTCTGTACCTCCCAATCCCAGAAACCAGTCACACAATTTATTTCTTGCATTGGTCGCAAGAGCAATGTCAGTCCTGGATCCTGGAAAACTAGTGATTTTTGAAATTTGTGTTACTTTACATAAGAGTGTTTACCAAACAACTAAATTCACCCAGAGATGCATTGTTGACAGAAATCCATGCAGCCGCAAAGGAGACAGTGGCGCTGGCGGAGGCAAGATACCTCAGCAAACAGGACGAGTGGCAGTTCGACACAGCTTGGCAAGAGATGCTGAACCATGCTACAAAGAAGGTAGACACCTTAATTGTGCTACATATGAGTCTGTGAATGTCCGGTGTCTCCTGAGGTGCTCAAAGTACAGTCCAGTGTACTAGTAGTTTCAAAGTTATAATACTAGTTTCAAATTATTGGTGTTAATGACAAATAACTCCACCTTAAAAACCTTTGTTAGCTTGTTTAGCTCTAAAATATGATCCCAGGTGTACCCGATTGTTAAAACTACAGAAAAAACATACTGGTCCTCATTCAGCTTAGGTGATCTGTAGGAGCGTTGCCATGGTAATGACGAATGCCTCATGCCAAAGACATTAAAGGAATGGGAGGCAGTTCAGCCGAAATTAAGTTTACCTCTGGTGGCAGGGGCTGTGTGTTATTACTAAACAAGTAACATTTTAAAAGAGGGCTTGATAGTAGGCCATGGAATGGAGCGCTGTGGACATTTTGTTGTGGACAACAGCACAACATTTTGTTTACTTGGAGACCTGCCTTAAACTAGACAAAACTTGATTATGGAATCCTAGATTTATCTGTTCTTTTGCTAATGATTGGTTAGAAGAGTTATTGTCTTTTATTACTATTGACTATTGAGTTGTAATTTATCAAACATGAATGCCAGTAAATTCTGTAAATTCTCAAGCAGTAATTATGAAAACCAAATTACTCTAACTTTAATTATTAATCACATGACACATAAATCTAGGTTTTGACAGTCAAGTGCTTTTTAATTAGGTACAAAATTTTGGTTGTTGATTGTAGAGCCAGTTAACTTTTTACGTAATTAGCGGAAGTTTTCTCAGAAAACACGGTTTTAAGCCGTTTTTCATATCCAGTAGCACCTTATCTTCGGTCAAGTCTTGTGCACTCTTAAAATACTAAAACTGAACCCTGAATATACTTGTAGGGACACTTCAACTTCATAGAAGCAGTTAACGATGATTACAACTTATAAATGCACACACATTTCATTCAGATTAAAGGCAAACTTATTTTAGTCTAACAATCAGTGAAATTACAAATCCCAAACACCCTCCCTCCCTGCGTCCTTGTTGAGCTGTATTAGCGTTTCTACTCTAGAGCCTAGTGCCGCTACTGGTCGGTACATTACAAATTATCAACAATGTTTATTGTAATAAGTTTTGTAAATAGTAATTTGTTAACAATTATTTGCAATGTCCAACAAACTGTTCGCCAGGTTATGGAAGCAGAACACAATAAAGCAGAAAGTGGACGGGAACACCAGAAGCGAGCGACCTTATACAATGCTGCAGAGCAGAAGGTAAGTTAATAATGTACATCTTGTGTACTTTATAAATTTTTTAAATAAAAGCTTTAAAAATGAAACCCAGAAGGTGCCCAGTCAACTGGGAAAACCATGTTACTTTGAGTACGACATTGGATTAGCTATGGATTCTAAATAACTCCTGAAAACATTATTTTGCTGACATTTGGTGAAACCTACTCTTGAAAGATGTAGAAGAAACATTTCATACCTAAGTAAGATGACTTAATACTCCATTTTTCCGTAGGAGCTTCATCACCCAAAATTGTTAGCCTAAACGTCATTCAGGGCATGCCACAGGCATAACCTCTATTCTCGGGAAGTACTGCTACAGTAACCATAACTCTAGATACAGAACTAAGTCACTTTTATAACAAGTGGTGAATCAACAACTGGAACCATTTAAAGAATGTTTTAAAGTATCAACCTCTAAATTAAGTCCTCTAGTATGTAAAAATTGTAGAAACCATGTATTTAATTTTCAGGATTTAGTGGACATCCTACATTTGTTTACGCATTTTATTTTCTTGTGCACTGAGCATGTGTCTGTGTCTTTAAGCTTTGTACCCAGTGCAAAAGCTATGCATTTAATAAGATGAATAGATGAACAACTAAGAGGATGGGTTAGTGATGAATCAATGTAAAACGTTGTAACGTTCTAAATTTTGGTGAGGAAATTGTATGTTTGCCAACCAATTTAAATCTCGTGGGCCGGGAGCAGAGCTTAGCGATATGGCCGCAGAGACGCGCTCTGCCAAATTTAGTTCTTGTGCTGGCCACCGAAGCACGCTGTGTTATCAAAACATTGATAAGGCACACACTCGCAGACCTCTCTCTCGCTTCGCTCTTCAATCAGTCACCGACGATTACATTGCTCTAGGTACGGTACTAGATAGGACCATTTTTAGACTGAGATCCTCCTCATTTAATACAAATAATTTTTCATTTTAAATTACCAAATTTCGAGCCATAGCGAAGGAGCTGTGCAAATAGTTTAGTTTGAATAAATACGATAAACACATGTAAATAAATTTCGTATTGAAATCAGAGTTTTGTTTTATTTTTTAAAATAGTTACGTTAAGGTAGGTGTATATACATAGATAGTTAGTAGACATCTGGGAAGCATTTATACTTTACAGATTGATGGCACTGTAAATGTAAATCTAAAATACCAGAAACAACTTTGTAGGTAACTATTGTGAAGCTGTGCTATTTCCAACCTTAGTAACCCAAGGTTCTGTTTAGTCCAAAGTGCTCAAAGAGGTTTCTTAAGATTATGGCCTAAATCACTGATAAAAAGTATTAATCAACTTTGATGCAATTGGATTATCTTTTTCAGTTTTATGTCGTGTCTAAGAACTAAACTACTTTGAACTTATTTGAACTTAGTCTTCTTGCCTAGTGTCCTTGAAGGCGTTGGGCACGTCAGCTTGCCCGTTGAGCCAGGTACAAGGATTGGAAGGGTTAAAAGGGTTTTGTTAGGCTAGATAAGAGGATACAAAATTTTACTAAAAAATCATTTTGGTTGACTTATGGTCCTAGAAAAATCCCAAAAATCATCAATACTGTAAAAACTTTTCTAACAAGAAGGTTTTTAGTGCAACCTTAAACTTTTTATTGTTTTTAATTAGTTTAATTTGAGGTGGCAAAACTTGTGTATCAGTTTCCTACCTAAAAACTGGGTTTTCTCTTGTATGTAGCAAGCCTGTGGTATTCTGAGAGTATATTTTTGTGTCTTGTATTATGTGGGTTTCCTCTACTACCATACTGTCCCCTATCTGCCTAGCATGAAGGATGCTCTTAGTGATGGAACGGTCAAAATTTTTAGCTGTTTGAATGCATCCTGACAATGTTGCCTGGGAGTGAAGGCCAAGCATTGCCCTTATAGACTTTTTTGCCAAATGAAAATTTTATTTATGTGACCCTTGATAGCCCCCCATAAGACTATTGAGTATGAGATATGTGACTCTACCAGACTAAAATAAACCATTCTACTGAGATGACAGTTCCTGAATTTGCTTACCATCCTCAGTGCGAACAGTCCTTTAGCCATCTTAGCTTCTACCTTCTTTACCTGTTCGACCCAACTAAGGGTATCGTCCAATCTCACTCCCAAGAAGTCCGTGGCTTGTTGTCTCTCCAATTGGTTGCTTCTATGAAGAGCTCTGGAAGTTTGTTCAGGGGAGTCCTTCTTTGGTCTTGTTTGAATGCATAAGAATCCTGTTTTGACGGATTTAACTTAAGTTGATTTTGAGAAAAAATACTGCGTGAGTAAATTAGCGTTTACAAAAGACTCCAACTCTAACGTTTCACAATTGCCGCTTTTTGTGAAGATGGTGGTGTCATCTTTAAACTGGAAAAGATTTTGCTCCGGAATTGTATTTGTGATATCGTTTATGTAAATCAAAAACAGGATAGGCCCAAGGATTGATCCTTGTGGGACGCCACTATTTATTGGAGATGACTTTTGTTTACTGCATTGCATTTAGTTTTTTAATTGGTTTGATTTTAATTGAATAAGGCTATAGATTGGGTTTAAATTTTGTTTTCCCCTTACCTTCTGAGTAATTTTAGTCTGAGGTATCATCAGCTCAATTACTTTCAAGTGCATATTTGATGCATTTATTTTTCACTCTCTCAGGTGCAAGTTTTGGAGCAGAAGTTAAGACGGAACATCATCAAGTCACGGCCATACTTTGACGAGAAGGCGGTGTGTGAGAGTAGCCTAGCCGCTCAGAAGCAGAGGATGAACGAGTTGCAAGCTGCAATCGCCAAGGCTAAGGCTCAGTACTCGGCTAGTCTCAAGCAACTGGAGGCCATCAGCGAGGAAATCCATGAACGCAGAAGAGAAAAGGTACAAGACACAGTTGACCAGAATACCAGACCAGAATTAGGCTTAGTTATATTGTCAACTGTTGGTATGACAATTTAAGTCTTGCGTTTTATTGAGCTCATGGTACAAGAAGTCATACGTTCAAATTCTGGCCGAGCCCCATGGATCTGGACCTATTACCAATTTGTTGTAATAGCCACTTGGGTAAGTATGCCAAAAAGCAAATGCCATCAAGGAACTAGTGAGATTTAAGATAGCACAACGGTTTAAGAAGTCAACTCCAGATATTGTTCTTAGGAACCCCAAAGGTATCTATTAAAGTGTCAAAGACTTTTCACAGTTGTCTTTAAAAAAAACACAATAGTCTGTTAATTTGTATGATGTTCATGGCTTTATGTAAAAGTGACATTTATGTTTTACTTATATAGTTGGTAAGAAGTTTACTTTTATAAATGCTTCTTTTGACCTGTAGGCAGCACCGACGGGACCAAGAGAGCCAGGAGTTGGAGCTGAACTGGTGCCTTCTCTACCCGAAGAAGTTCCTCTCAACCCCCCACCACCTGCCATAGGTGAGTTAGGGTATATAGAGCTAAATCTTCAAGTAAGTACTTTATTTCAATATAACTTAAGGTTTGTTTGTATTTTACTGGGACATTGTGAACATCGTAAAGAGACTTATCAAGTTTGCTGCACCTACCATACCTGAATTCTTTGTAAGCTTTCAATGAACGTTAAATATTATGCTCCGACAATGTTATTCCTCTGGACGTAAGATTCAACCTTCTTTTAATGTGTAAATAATTACTAGAAAGGATTACATTAGTTTGGCATTTGGTAGTTATTACTGGGTAATTAATATACAAATATATACCAACTTGAGTGCTCGGGTACCGTAAATTACCTTACACTTAATGCCCAAGTAAGTGCGACCTCTTGTTAAATTACCCGCAGACCTGTCCTCAATTTTGTAAAGGTTTTGTCGCGTTTAAAAGGCTATGGTTGAACCATGCTGGAGTTTCAATGTAATCTCCTGAGAAAGTCACATATTAAATTTATACACCAGCTCATTTCAAAGAAGTCCTTGTCAGCATTCTGCTGCTAACTATACATCTGTTGGCGGGTAAGCACCCTCCACAGAATCTTAGAGCAGTACTCACATATCTCTTTTGTCACATGGGTTCGCAGATGCGGCAGCTTAATTGTGGATCTATAGTTGACAGCAGATTACTGGCGAGGACTTCTTTGAGATGAGCTGGTGTACCT
Organism: Matsumurasca onukii; assembly: GCA_018831715.1. Lineage (NCBI taxonomy): Eukaryota > Metazoa > Arthropoda > Insecta > Hemiptera > Cicadellidae > Matsumurasca > Matsumurasca onukii. The sequence continues at coordinate 46,576,236 of CM032062.1, read as the reverse complement.
AACTACTCCATCCCCATGTGTAGTCTACTTTCATCACTTGATTGTAATCGTCAGCTAAAACTTGCTGTTTCAGTACAATCGGCTGGCAGCCCGGCACACACATGCGGCTTGTTCCAGCAGTCAAGACCTGACAGTGACACTGGAGGTGGACGACACCATCAGTCTGGGCAGTGTGTCCAGAGCCACCTCCTCAGTTGTGTCCGACTCTGAGGACCAAGAAGAGGTAAACTCACTTCACCACCTAACAGTAAGTTTTAAGCACTGATGTTCAAGTTCGCATGCATAGGCGTAGCATGACCTCTTTAATTGGGGGAGCACTCCAGAGAGTTATAAAATACACCAAACAGAAGCGCCCTCTGTCAAAAAAAAATGGTGCAGTTACTGTTTTTTTTCCTTAAAATATAGTTTTTTCAAGGATGGTCGCTTCGCCCTTGGTTATCGGTTCCACTGTCTTGCCGAACCATAATCGATCTCGCATAGCTAGCCAATATCGGTTCCTGGAACCGATGATTCGCTTGATATTTTTAGGTGCAGGTTTTAAATAATTCTAGATTTTTCAATCTGAAAGCGGTCCTCAAAAGTCGAGAGGACCTTTGCTGATACACGAAGACACGGGCGGGTATTGAATCTCATCAATCCCAGTAAAATAAACCGTGATTTGTGCTTTAGAAATGCCGTTGAGCGTGCCGCTCTTAATAACTTGCCTTATTGGGCAAGTAAACTAGTATCGGATGCAATTTCTTTGACTATCGACTAGTTCCGATCATCGTCCATGCCATCTGTCGATGCAACTCTCGATGATGCAAACATTAGCAATCACCTGAGCGTTCTATGCGCAGGTGTGTCGTCTGTCACTGTCAGACAAACAATATGGCGCTCGATCGCATCGTCATTTGTCAGTTGTACTTGTGTTACAAAATAATCAAATATAATGTAAATTGTTGCAATTTTGGAATTTTAATAAAGGAAAGTAATTTAAAACAAGTATAAAAAATTAACCAATCCAATTTTCTGTTACAACATTGACAAAATGCTCCTTTATCAGTACGTAGAGAACCTAACCAACTAAACGCTAAGCTTCAATCGAATCAAAACCAGTAAGATATTCAAAGCCTGTTGGTTTTGCTATTTAAATGTGTCATATTATTACAGCCTGAAATTAGAACTCAGATTATCAGTTCAAGCTAGGGTAGCAGTAAACATGGTGTTTTCATTATGTAACTAAAACTTATCGTGACAGGGTGGAATAGGGAATAGCTATCAATTACTTAAATTATGATTTCATATTATAACTAATATTAAAAATAAATTAGTTCAATATTACTGATAGACCTAGGTTAATTAAACTTTTTATTTAACTTCTTACTTATTGGACTATGTTGCTATAGCCTGCCTGGGTCTAGCTTACTGCACCTTAATAATTGGCTTACACGAATACAGTATATACTGAAGTCTAAGCTGCATGCAAATCTAAGACGGACCCATAAATTTCCCCTGAATATGTAAAAAACTCTACACCCTCGTATAAGAGCACCCGATTTTTATATTGTCAAAAATTAGAGGGCTATGATTTGTCAGGCGCTGACCCCTCCTTAGCAACCGTAATTGCCAGCTGCAGTTGTCAAGAGGTAAAAGCAGAACAAAGAATGTATCACTCTTGCCTTCCCTCTCCCATCCCCAACCACCGCTTTCCTATGTCCACCACTGCCCCTCCCGCATCACAAAAAATGTTGGGTTTGAAATCATTATCAAATTAATGTACAAGGGTCACCAGCAAGGAAATAAGGAAGGCAGGTAGAGGGATAAAGGACCACCTGGGGGCTGGGGTCTGGCGCGGGACTATTCTTTGTAGTCAGTTAGTTCGTGTTTTTGTACTGGTAATTTACCCATGTTTCCAAGCGTTAGTGTTTGATTTGCAATAGATGCATCTCACCATACTGCATCCCTCTTCTCTTCTCCCTACCAACACCAGCAGACAAGGGGAGGGAAGAAGGAAGGAGAACAACAATGCAAAGCAATTCTGTCTCCAGCAATCACTTTCTGTTTTTCAACTATTCTTCCATTCCACTCTACAAAACAGCAACGCAATACGCAACCCTGTTGGGGTTCCTGTGCTCCCACCTCTCTCATGGTCTATCTGAATGTTTTTGTCGATGTTTTAAGGGTTATTGTAACTCTTCAAATGAATTCAATATTTTCATCCTATTGTGCGAGTCTAACTTCCAAATAACTATGATAATAATAAAAATATTCGTCTCTCGGAAAATATGCGTGAATGTTACCAAGCTACTTCTGTGGCCACCCTGATTACAAAGAACCGATGGAACCGGTAGAACCGATAACCGATGACCAAAAAAGCTAGACACCGATAACCAGCAAAATTTGGAACCGACCCATCCCTAGTTTTAACTTTTGAATGCTTTTGAAAATTCAAAAACCTTAATGGCTTGAGTTTTTTATCCCTTTTTAGCTTTGAGATAACAAGGCCCTACTGTATTAACAATTAAGCTTCTTTTAAAACCTCCTGCTACTGACTAAACTGTAAGTACTACCGTCAGGATCTGGACATGCTGCGAGCGCATGTGAAGGAGCTCTCGTTGCGTTGCGTGGAGCGGGGAAGAGCAGACTGACGACTGGGAGAGTGAGCTGAGTCAGACGATACACCGGCTGGACAATGCGCTCCTGCAGAGAGAGTGTGAGGAGGAGCTCAAGGCTGCAACGTCCTCAGTGTCGTCTGCATCCAGCAGTCAGGTGCAGCTGTGAGACTATCAGCAGGTAACAGCTGATGAGACCAGCTGACCGACAAACCTCAGGAGCAACGAGTTGATAAAGTGATACTTGGATGTATTTTTAGACAATTGGATTGGGAAATATTTGTCTTTACTGGCGTTCTTTGCCAACAGGTTTTGCTCATTATTTGCTATAATCTAAAAGTGGCAACAATAAACAGTTTTCAAAAATATAAACCACAAATGTAGACCATCAAGATTTAACTTTTTCTAATTACATAATTTCATACTGCAGCGTATACAATTTGAAAATCACCCAGAAATTTGAAATCAAAATTTTCTCCTGATGTTTGTTGGTTTTTGTAACACGCCCTAAGTGGTCCAACTTGAATGTGAATCCCACCAATACATAAATAGATAGTTTGTATGATTTATCATGCAAACTGAGGTTATTTCGGGCCGTAGTCGGGGTGATTGGCAGGTAAGTGTTTTTAACACATGCATTTGTGTAAGTAACACATTTCCAAACTAAACTTTAATCAGAGACAAATCAAGTATGTAATCCCCACGGCTACGGCCCTAAATATCTTTTGGATTTTCAACAAATAAGGTTGTGAAATTAGTTGTAATGATTAGTTTATAAGGTTTAAAACTTAAGTTTGTCATTCACGTAATAGCTTTTTGGATCTTTTAATGAGACACATTTCAAGTTTTGCCATTCTAATACAATATAGGTATTGTTTTCCCTATTTTAACACAGAGGTGGTAACTGCGTGTATGATTGTGTTATATGTGTTAGCCTTCAAAATATGACGATGAACCTAAAATCACTGAGTTATCAGTCCTGCTTTGAATAAAATAAGCACTTACCAATGAGCATGATTTAGTTTGAAAAATATATTTTCTATTTTGTATGAAATGGTATACACAGATGTTATCAAATTTAAAACCAATGTTTATATGTGGTTAACTGTTTGCTATAACAAACCCTTTAAATACCTAGATAAATCTGAACAAAGTCTTGGCAACTATCTAAAAGTGTTGGCAAGTGAGTAAGGTCCAAGTCTGATACGACTATTTACTTTACAAAATTAGGACCAGCTTTACCATTTAAATCACTTATTTTGGCTCAGATAAGTTTACATGCATGCACGAAACGTCTTGAAACATCTTGTTTTCAACTTTTCATTTATAGTGGTACATCCATAAAACTGCTGCATAAAAATTAATTGCTTACAGTTCAGTTATAGTAAATGGCTGGGGAGTAAAAACAGAATAAAATCATGCTTGATGAAAAGAAGGGGATATTTTTTTCATTTTGGCGTGAGTTCAGATTTTCAACATATACAATTTGGTATTAAAATAATTATTATTGTCTATTACTAAAATCAAAGGAAATGTGGAAATTAATAAGGAAATTAAAAGTTTAACTTCATTTTAATTGCAAAGCAGTATTGTTCTTCGGTTTTATATTTTGAATGTATTTGGTAAACAATTTTTAGTTTTAGTATTTGGAGCTTTATTATGTATAGGTTGTAAATAATTCAATGTTTACATGTGTTTATATGTTAAGTATTTTGAAAGACATGGGTTTAGGATTTAACAGAGTATTACTTAGAATCTTATAACATAGTTTACTGAAAGGCAGTGCCCCATAACATTGCCGGATAGAATCTACTGTGGCAGCCAAAACCAATGCTTCATCCACTCGTTGGTATTGACTGACACCTACTCGTGAGTTGCTCCCAAATGAAACTTGAATGGTTACATTTCCTTGCGTTTACAATCATGGGAAAATGGTGACTGACCGGTGTTGCTGACACCCTTGCTTCTCTTTTTCAGTTCAACTTTCAATACTTCTCACTATTGTGGATTTTCTCGCCTTAGCTTAAACTATAAGTATTTCTTAGTAGTATTCACTAAAAATTAACACAACCGTCATAACATTAAAATAAATGCATCATTGGCTCAATCCCTTCAAGATCCCTAAAGACTCTTAACCCTTTACAAATGCTCCCGGATTGATTATAAGCAGTCAGAAAAACCATAAAATTTTCCAGGTTTGCTTGACCCAATATTAAAGTCTCCCGTTGGCTGTTATTGATGTCAGATGAGTTGTTTTGATGTAAAAATTAGGAAGAATAATTTTGATAGTACTCTAGTTGTAAGGTTTTAATTTACATTTTAATATTAAATTTATACATGTTTTTAAAAATATCTACACATTTAATCTGTTCTAAAAGACCAAAGCTTCTTTTGAATAGATACTTTCAACATATCATTATAATCGCTGCTCAATTAAAGTGAGAGTTAATTTAATAGATCCCAAACTAAAACCTAATATCAACTCAACATAATATATTAAAAAAATGTTTAGTACTATTTTTAATCATGTAGGATAGAGATGAAATTATTAGAGATGTGCAAACAGAATTATCAGAGAAGTGCGAACGGTACAAACATGACTCAAAATCGATTCAGTTTTTAAATTGTATTTAGATATTGACAAGCTTTTTTTTAATAAATAACCGTTTTAAGATAAATTACAGTTTTATAAGAAAATAAGCAAAAATCAATCATTTTTATTCTTTGGACATGTTTGAAGTTAGTTACCAATAGGCAATAGTATACTCAAGCCAAATTGTGGTATAAACCAATAAGCTGAATAAATTCTTTTAGTTAGATTGTTGAAAACTGACAAGCCATAAGCCTTCACATGCACATTAAATCAAATGTTTTAAAAACCTTGAGCTGTACTCGTATACTTCACAAATAAATTACTAAATAAATATTCTACCTTCGCACATCTCTAGAAGTTATATGAATATATCAATTTTAAAATACTATATTTTAGAACTTAAAAGATTTATACTATCCATGATCTGTCGTAGCTCAATATTACCTATATAAAATAATGTTACATAATGTATTGTCATCCTCAATTAAATATTAATTTTTAAACTTGTTTTAAACTTTGGTAATGAAGCTTTATTTATTTTTCTTTTAATGAATGGCTGTGTAAATAATATATTTTAGAGATATTATATTATGTATATGATGACTTTTAACATAATGGTCAATTGTTCAATAAAATTGGTTGAATTATTTGAAAATGAACAATTAGTTTTGATTGTTTAACCCTACACGATTCTAACAGTTTAGTTGCCCGAATTAGAGGAGTTGTTCCAGTCATCCTCTGGCCTTTCTTTAAATGTTGGGAGCTTTGTTATTCAAAGTAACAGCTATTCATTCAATACTTAAGTGATTAACTTTTGACATTAACTCAAGTCTGTATCACTCTTGTTTTTTGTACACATCACATATTAGTACTTTTGAAGCACTGTGTCGTTTGCCCTAAAATAGTTGTTGTTGTTATTTTACTTCATTGATTGGCTTAATTATTTAAGTTTATTTCTAAATTAAAATGGTACTCAAAAGTCAGTGGGAGAGTAGAGCGTTACCAGGGGATAATGATAGAAGTAAAACCGCTTTTGTCGAGGGAGTAAATCATAAAAAATGATGACTAAAACTTTTTATTTATTACTTTTAAAAATGATGGCTGTAAGTGTAACTAACTATGATTCCGTAGCTCTTTCAATGAAAGGTAGCTCTTTCATTTTAAACAAGTGGAAATCAAGAAATGGAAAACCCAAGGAAATACAGTGTGCATGGAATTTGGTGAGCTACTCTAGTGGCCACCCCAGTAAATACAACTCTAAAAATCATGATGGTTACAATATTGACTCCAACTGATGAAGTATTTTGAATTTTTCTTAATTTACAATTCTGTTATTAAATGTGACTGTGTATTAGCTGGCCATAGATTACAGCAACTATGTTTTGGCTACAGGAAATATATTAACCTTTTGCACTTCAATGGCCAACTGAGTCCGACATCGGAGGGGAACAGCAAAATAGTCTAGTCCGACACATCGTTTTTTGCATATAGCGCAAACGATAGGCAAGGACTACGCTACACTAACGGCACCTAGCAGAGAACACCGAAACTACAACTCCCTCCCCCCCTGACGCCAACTCACGCGCGAGTTTGACAGCCCACGACAAACAGCTCAGTGGTTTAGTGGTTATAGTGACGGACAGTTGTCCTCTCGTGGGTTCAATCCCACCGGATGTACTCTAAGGTGCAATGCTAATCGATAATTCCGGTGCGGGGTCACAATGACCGCTGAAAATCACTGAAGAGAAAATGGTTCAAACCCAGTGAGGCGAGTGGCACTTTTGAGCTTAGGGAGGCTAAATCCCCATGCCTTAGAGGAGTGGTTCAATGACTGGTAATGCACTTTACCAGAGAGCGGTTTTGCTGAAATTTTGCTTACAGGGGACTGGGGAACCCATAGAAGAGGGTTTTTACGAAAATTTAAAAATAAAATTTGAGCATAAAGGGTTAACATTTCAATATTCATCTTCTTACTATTTTCAGCTACTTAAAAGCAAAGCATACTTAAATTAATCTTTTTATTATTATAAGTTATAACTACAAGGTGTGTTTTTTAAGTAAGTACCGATTTTGTAATTCCACCACTGCATGGCTACGGTCGGTGTTCAACGCGCGATTTTTGTCAAGTCTAGACACCAGTACGGTCATTTTAGCTTATGCGTACGCTTGTCTGTGACCGTTTGAAATGCCTCCGTCTATCAAAAGTCCCGCCGACTGTGAAGTTCAATCTGTTATTTGTTTTCTTAGTGCCAAAGGCCTAAAAGCAGTCGATATTTGCAGGGCAGTGTAGGGAGAAAACCTTCTGAGTGAAGGAATCGTAAGAAAGTGGGCTGGGGCGTTTAAAGATGACCGCTCCAATGTTCATGACGAGGAACGCAATAGTCACCCTTCACTCATTACTGACGAGTTGATCGAAAATTGAAGAGAACAGACGTTTCACGATCTCATCATTATGAAGGGATTTCCTCAAAATTTGACTGTTTCCTCAAGTTTCTCGGAGTGTCATTTACGACATTTTGACGGAACGGTTGCACTATCTGAAGTTGTGTTCTCGCTGGCTTCCAAAAATGCTGACTTAAACACGAAAACAAAAACGTTTGGGTAGTGCTTTAGCTTTCCTTTCTCGGTAAGATGAAGAAAGTGATGATTTTTTAAGCCAAATAGTGACAGGCAATGGAACTCGGTCGCCTACAAAACACCAGAATCAAAGCAGCAGTCTATGGAATGGACACGACGACGAAGTTAAAACGGCTGTGCAGGATTTTTTTTTGTTAAGTCAGGCGGCGGAGTTCTATGACATCGGAATTTAAAATCTAATTTTATAACCTGATAAGTGCCTCAATATTGGTGGCAATTATGTAGAAAAATAGTTTATAGTACAGGCTTTCATGTTAAAAAACTGTTATAAAATCTCTGCACATTATTGTTTTATTTAAAAACGGTACTTACTTAAAAAACACGCCTCATATATAATTGATGTCTTAAAATTACTTTCAAATTAAATGGTAAAATGAAGACACAGGTTGTAAATTGAACAAACAGCAGTTAAATGAGTGAAATCTTTATTATGACTGACACATAGACGACATCTTTACATAAACTATAACTTACAATATATAACCTTAATGCGAATACTGTTAAATACCTAGACTAAGAACACATTAAAAATAAGTATACGAATGTCCGTGCAAGATGGCCAACTTTAGGTGCCTCTTACCTAGCGCATATATATATATTTATACTGTACATAACCTAAACTCGTATAAAATTTAGTAGGAACTTTGGTTGCGTAACGAGAATTATGATTCCCCATTATTTACAGACATTAAATACATACATTTATGTAAGGTTTATTTACACAACATTGAAACAGATACCTTGTCATTTACAAAAAAAGACAAATGATATGGGAGTTATTTACAGATAAATGCTTCTGAGGGGTTATTTTGTAACAATGACTATTGCAACAGATACATAAATAACATGGCTCTTTCAACAAAACACTTACTGTAGTAACATGGCATCGGCGTAACATTGTAACTTAAAAATGACGGTAAAATTGAGACATCTATCAGAGAGGTAAAGGCTAACTATTCACTATCTAAGTTGTCAGAATTTACACTATTCTAGTGTAAGTTTAAAGGTGTTGCAATTTTGTATTAATAAGAGTAATCTGTATGTTGTTTTACAAAGGGTTGAAAGCAATAGAAGGTTTAAATGAAGAAAATTCTAAATTTAAAGAATATGTTTTCATTCAACAAATTATAAAGACTCTTACAATAAATAATAAATCAGACATATTAGGCCTATCTTTGGTCCTATAATATTTTACAATGTATAAACAAAAATTAGCTGCTTAGCAGGTTCCTAAATGAAATAATAATCAGAATATTTCTAAACATCAGAATCAACTACTGTCACTGAATGTAAGGTTTCAAAGAATTAAGTTTTAAATTTTAATCTTTGAAACCTTTTGTGCATTGGAATATAAACTCAATACTTAGCATGATATAGTATGGCATTTGTTTACACCTTCTAAATATCAACACTCATATAACACACCAGGAAAATTAGAGTTAGTACGTTGTATATTTGAATAAATAATATCTAACATTTCTACGCAAGATGTACCATTTCTTAACAACAGGACTAGTGAATTAATAGTTTGACTATAGAAGAGTACTGGATCTCCACTCGCACATGTCACTAGTAACTATGTATAAAAGTCTATATCACAAAATTTTATATCACAAAGCTTCCACAGAAGTCCCGTTTTCTTGTGAGCGCTTTTTCTTCAAGAAATTATTTAGGTGGTAAAGATGATAAATGCTATTAAACTTCTTGAAACTCAATTATACAAATAAATAAAAGATGCAACCGGTAGTACAAGAAAAACTCACTGAAGTGGGTTGAGATTCAACACAAACTTGTCATTTGCACTTTTTAAAAAATCAAACTAAATTCAACTACTTTTTGAAAGTTGCTAATTGTCTGAAGAAGTGTTAGTGAGATCGAACGCACAGACCGAGTCACCGCCTAGTCGAACTCCCAGAGGAAGGGGCTCGCGGCGGTGTTGGTTGGTGGCTAAGTGGTCAGATGGTTGGCCCCGCCCAAGTGCGGCGGAGTGCAGGACTTGGACATCATGCGCACCGTGTTTTTGAGCGCCTGCCGCTTGTTACAGAACCAGATCCTGATCACTTCCCGCTCGTAGCCCAGTTGGTGTGCCAGCGTCGTGATCTCCGTACCTGCCGAACAGTCAAACTTCGTCAAAACATGAATCAAACTTAATCTATTGTTGTAGCTGTACCTGTTGTTTTGGAATTTTCAGGACCAAATCTTTTCAGAGTTGAAACTATTACAAAAAACACAATTACAATTTACACAATTTCTGATTGTTCACTATTGATATTAAGGCTGGGAGAACTACCCAGCCGTCTCTCCCGTACCCTGATATTTTCGCCGTATAACCCATAAAGAGTGAACAACTTTCAGCTTGCATGTTACAGCGCCACAGCTGTGGCAGACGAACCCGTCAGTATAACACTCGAGTCTTTCTTGTCCCTGTTTGCTGCTCCGCAAACAAAGGGCAGAGAAATTGACCATTAGTAATTTTTTTTTAAATTCTAAAGTATCTATGTACTGGTGTTTGTTTGTCCAATAAACTAAAAGCTTTACACATAATTAATTTATTCAGAATGCACAATTTTTATTAATTTTTAAAGCATATGCAAATTCAAGTATGTTAGTTTGAAGAGGAGAGTTTTGGGAGGATTTAAAACATGGTCTGGTTTTCCACCCAAATCTATTTTCAAGTGGTGCAGCAAAGAGTAGCTCCAAAATCAGCTCTTAATTGTGCCATTCCTTGCTCAATAGATGCCTTAAACATTCCACATATAGATTCTTCTCATTCTGACTATAGTCTTAACTCTTAACAAAACCATATTTTAGAAAGTCTCAAATTAGATAGCTATTTTCCTTGGCCTACCGGGTTTAATTTTCCCAACATTAGCAATAGAACAACTCTTTAGAAGTATCCATCTTTTTTCAATCAAGGATCTTGTCTAATTCTTTCAGATTGAAAAGAATATATTCCTCTCGATAGGCCATGTTTATGTGCTGTGCTGAATCTAGATAGGTAGTTTGTTACCTGAAGGGTGAGTGTTACGCTCGAAGTGAGCGTTGAGCAGTTCCAGGGCTTGGGGAGTGAAAGACGTCCGTCTTTTCCTCTTCTTGGACGGCTCAACGCCAATAAACTCTGTCAGGTGATTCTGTCCGCTTTTGTACCTTTAAAAAATAATTATACACATTAGACTAGCTGTGGCTTAAAAAGAAACTAGTTTTATTCAAGGTTTGTTTTGGTAGAAGTAAATGCATACTCAAACTTGTAGGTCAATAAATGTCTTTAAACCAATTTCTCTACTTTAACAAGACAAGAAAAATGAGAAAACTCCAACCACAGTATTCAATGACGTTGGAAATCAAGCGATCAGGTGAAACACACTAATGCAATTAAAGTCAGGAAAAGAAGGAAGAAAACTAAATATCATAAAATATTATCTTGAAACCGTATGCAATTAAAATGAAACAATAAAAAAGCAAAGTAGTGTGTAGTGGATGGTGCAAACTGGAAAACAGGTCTTTCCATTTCATTCTTTACAAGGTCTTTCAAAAATCTAGACGTTAGTTAAAACATTATAAATTTTTGATAATATTAAAATATTCAAAAATGTTTGTAGACCGTTGAGGGCTAATCGATCTTTGAACAAAACAGTTAAAGCTTGATTTACATTGTTATACAATCCTGAAACTGAGAGTAACTCTAGTGTTTGAGGGTGACTCACATGTCAGGGAGACCGCGGGGAGAGTCACTATCTACAGTCATGGGTTGTGGGTACTGCGCCCTGCAACAAGCAAACCCACCACTATAACAATCTCCAAGATCATCAGCAGTCTCAACAGTTGACATGGAGACATAGTTTCACATAAGAAATTTAAGTATTGTTCAAAAACCAGTTTTACACTCACAACTCTTAAAATGATGATTAAGTGATTAGGGTTAACACTTTAAAGCCCGAGTCTGTTTTGTCTGTAAAATATATGTGTAAGTTTCTTCAAAAGGTTTCAAAAACAAATTAAAGTCTTATTTAGTTAACGGTTCTTTTTACAGTTTAGGTGAGTTTATGCTGCGGAAATCAGACCCGCAACACCTAAATGATTTAGTTTGTAAGCTGACGCCTCAAATTAAAAGCTTATTGAGGAGGTGACCAAAGAGTAGGAGAAAGAGGTGTTTGTACCTCCCAGGGACTTGAACCTGTTGTGCGCGCACACAGTTACGGAGCAAGATAGTTTGGGAGGTTGTCCAGCCAGGATATTAAAAATTTAGTGACAACCTCTTCCTTGGCTAGCTTCTCTTCATTTTTCTATGTTACTCCATTCTATGTTAGCATTCTGACCCCTTCCACTACTTTTTATCATAATTATTGTGTACTCAAGTATCTATTTTCTTCAAAGTGTCAACATTCATTTTTAGTTGAAACCGGTTTCATTTAATGGACTAGAAATTCTTAGTACACTTTACTTTTAAATGAAAATTCAAACCAAGCCAACACGCAGCTAAGAGCTTGAGTGCCACTGGCGTAAGTTAAGTAAATTTTTATGTAATTTGCTCATTGTTACTATAGTTGCTACACTGATAGACCCACTTCGGCTTTTAACCTCAGCGTTTCACACTGTTTTTATTTTTAATTTGATCTGGGGAATCAAGATTGGTGCTTATTTCATGGTACTGGGTTTGGGTCTTACTATGCTGATGGCATAAATAATGGCATTAATATGCTGACAGCTCATTTTTTTAAGAAAATTTACCAATAAATACTAAATTTTACATTGAGGAGAATTGGAGTGTTGCCAATTAATTATTAGTTTTTAAACACTCTACACTTCAAATCTAGTCCTATTAATAATAGTATTTTATATTTGCTTCAGTTTGTATTCAAACAATTGAGAGATTGGTAAATTAACGGTTATGTTATTGAATAAAACTGAGCAATTATAACAAAGCGGATCACTATATATTAGTATTTAGGAATTTGAAAAGTGGTAAACATTTATTATTAATCCATAGCTCTAAGTGGTTAAGTGTTTCTAGCATTACAAAATATATACTTTAAAAACTAAGCTAAAATACACTATTTGAGGCAGTGGATACATTTTCTTGTCAATGTTAAACAAAATAACTGTATCAATCTCGACAACTTTTTGTGTTTATAAGTTTTAATTTAAAGTCTTAATTTCAATTTTGCACCATCAACTAAAATAAAAGCAAAACTGAAAACAGATCAATAGTACAGATATAGACTAAGCAGTCAAGCCAAAGCAACTGAAAAAAACTCAATTTCAACTACGGAAATTGCTATGGTTTTAAATATGTAAACTAACATCTCTTTTAAATATATCAAATTTACAAGCTTTAAAACTATTGTTAGAAATGTTTGTTTTTTTAGTTCTGCCTTTTTGAAATAGAAACACAACACTTGTTGGTTTGTAGTTTATTCAAGCCAACACTAATGATCTTTTGAACATCAGGTTGAAACGCATCAAAGTAAAACGATATTTTATAGATAAAAATAAGTGATCGATACGTCAAACCATGATTACTGTCGATTTGGAGACAATAGCTAACTCAAATTGTAACTAAAGAGTAAAAGTTTAACTTAAAAAAAAATAATAAAAAAGGAATAAGTTAGTAAAAATAAAAAGTTTAGTGCTCAAAAATTGTTTGTAGCTGAAATGTCACACACACACTCACACACTCATGCATCTGATACCGTGAATGTTACACTAAAAGTTCAAATCACTACATCGTGTAAAATTATTTGTTAAATCAAAAGAAAATAACAAAACCAACCTTTCTTCTGCTTCCTTCATCCACCTTTCAAGTACAGGCTTTATTTTCTGTGCACTTTTTGGCGTTATATCCAGCTTTTCAAACCTGTTTTAGAAATAAAACTCTTTTAGCTTATGAATGGGAATTAGTAATTTTTATTTTGTCGTTAGTAATAGTTCATTTTAGCACTACAACTTAAGAGTTCAAAAATGTAGGAACTAGTTACTGAATTTCAAATAGCATGCAAAAATGTAAAATGAACTTCTAAGGATTTTATTTGTTGGCAGACTTCTTCAAATAGGTTTCAAAAGAGTGTTGCCCAAAAAGTGAAAAGAAGTACTTGAAAAGAGAATATTTTTCAACAAAAAAAGTGTAAAGAATTTTGAGGAACTAATGTTTTGTTGGCTATTTTTATGTAAACTTATCACATCATATAAAAACAAATAATTAAATATTTTAACTATTACAAAATAATGAACAAAGGCAACACTTTAGAATGTAAAAACAACAAGCCACAATGCCCTGGCTCACCAAATTCAACAAAAATTAATGTCGCAAACATATTACTAGTTACAAATCAAACAAAAGTGTAACAATTTCTTTTACCAAAATTCAACTTAAGCCGAGAACTTAAATTGAATTAAGTGTTAGCGCCAGAGCACTGTGCTTTGCTGTAAAACTTAAAAATAATTAAAAATTAACATAAAGTAATAAATTAACTTGGGTGAAATAATACTACTATTTGTAAGTCAACCATAAATAATTCAACCATTACCCAACAACAACCTCTTGATTTACAATTTTTAAAGTTTATACTATCCTTTAAAAAAAATTTAAACATTAAAAAAAACAATAAAATATTAAATATGATTATTTATTTAATTCCAACCCATATTGTTGTACAAATAAATCATACCACTAGCACAATGTACAATAAAACGAGAAACCTGTTACAATCCAATACAGATTTCAAGAGATGAAAAGGTTATTAACGACTACCATATTTGACCAACACAGTTGAAGCCTCAGGAGGAATTTTAATAAAACCCAAAATCATAATAATTTTACAGTCACATAAAACCAAAATCTGTACAGAAAATTCATTTCACCCAAGCATAAAATCAAAATAAATAAAATAAGAGTAGAATAGTCTAGTAAAGTGTGCAGGGAGTGAACGTACATATAGTGTTGTTGGGAGGCGAGTTGAGCCGAGCAATACATCTGGGTGGCCAGGGCACTGGGGAATACAAACCAGCCGTTAATACAACCGTAAGTACTGTACAAACCTAACTGTAACACCTATCACAAGTTAGTAAGTTGTACGCCCATCCGCAGCTTGGGTGACGCGTTGGTTGAGTGAGGAGGCGTCTGGGAGAATACTGGGGAGGCGGGAAAATTCTCCGAGCTAGTCAAGGAACACTCTTTACTCAGAGCAACGTTATCTTCATGCAAAAACAAATGGCGGGATTATCGTCTAGGTTAATTTTGAAAGAGCAAGTTGACTTGTAGGATACCTTTGCCACCCTTTGAAAGAACTGAGAAAGCATTGCTTGGATGGGCGTACAATTTAGATTAACATTTTTTAAGGTTTTTATTAGAAACTTGTTTACTGGAGTGTAGTTGGAACTACAAAGTCCTCTCAACAACTTTACATTAAAATTAAGTTATCACAACAATTACGTATGGAGCAAAGACAGCAAACAGGTCTCTCAGAGTAAAGTTTATTACTCACTACCTCCATCAATCAAAAGGTAAAATATGATTCTGTAATGTTGTCTGTTAGGGCATTTTGTAGTATTAAATAGCTCATTTATGTTTTTTATTCTGACCATATAATTAGATAAACACTAATTGTTTCTGAACAAAACTCAAATCTACAGCAACTGCCAATCGAATCCGGAAAAGTTTGACAAATAAAAATACAGTATTCCGAAGTTACAAAAAGTAAGCAATATTTTGAGACATTAAGGTATATCTTTTTTTATTTCTTATTACTGTCTAAGGTGTATTCATTCAATCTGAATTCTGAATTGGAAAGTACATTTGGTAACGTATATAACCACAACTACAGCTTTTAACAATAATTTTGTTTGCACTTCTGCTTACTGTCCATACCAATGGCATTACAATTTGTCGCTTAAGCTAGACTTTGTGGGCACGATCGATTTTTGAAAAAGTAATCCAAACCCGAGTGCCTCCGCACCCTCGTGCCAGATGTAAATGCCCTGGCATTTCATCTTAAAATCAAAGGAAAAGCATTAACAAAAAGGTTTTATTGTTCACTGAGTAACTACAAGACTTGAGGGTGGACATACCTGCAAATGGCGCTCTGACTGTAGGCTGGGCCCTCTGTGATGCTGAGCGCCTGCCCGACCTGAGTCTGGGTGAGACCCAGGGACAAGCGGCGCAACTTGAACGCCTTGGCAAACTCCTTGATCTCATCCAAGTTGATCCCGTCCACCATGTTGCAGTTGCTCTGACTGATGGTCGGTTGATCTGTAACGACAGGTGGCTATTACAGGTATTTGTAAGAAGAACCTTGGTGTTTGACTTCAAAGTGGAAGACAGTAGGTAAACAAGACAAGGTTTAAATGGTACAAAATTAATGAGACCTTGAGAAGTCAAATATTCTAATAAATTGACGTAGAAGAGTAAAACAAAATTGAATTGAAGAAGAATGGAGAATTGGAGAAGTAAAAGAGGATTAGTGAATTTTCAACTAGTTTCCACTTTAAAGTCAGACTAGAAGAGAATATGTAAATAGAATGGTCAGTGACCCCAAAATCTGGGGTTTGGTTTGGTGTAACCCTGTTTCATTAGATCTAATTATTGAAGTAAACAGTTAAAAATAAAATATATGTTTGGTTAGCGTATTAAACCCTAAACTTTAATTTAATACAGGAGCTTTTGGTGGCTCCTTTATTTCCTATATTTTATATTTTCAGGTATTTACTCAAAGATATATTTTTTAAACACTTCTGAGTTGCAGCATAGCGTATGTTGAAACAATATGTGCTTTAATTCTTAATACATTTTTGTTCTTACAAAAAAGATTACATTTTATTATGTACTTCAAAATTATTTTCCCCTCATATATAAAACACCCTTATCTCATTACATTAATTAAAAAATATCTCTACTGTTTGCTTAGTTCACAGTCAGGGAACAATGATGAGTAGCTCTCAACCATGCACTTGAAGTGTATAAGGAGTCGGTTGATGAGATGAGATCATAAAGAGTGGCAAACGCAGTAACCAACCACTTAATTAGTATAATACAATAGTCAACGAGGCTATGCCTTTGTTGACCCTGCCTGGGCTCTATGGTGGCCCTAATTAGCTACCTTTACTCACCCTTGCTTTCCCGCCCTCCCTTGACACTTTGCAGACATTAAACAAGACTACTTTGAGAACATTGAAAATTTGCTTAACCTCTACCTCAGAGTGACATTGATTTATTTAATGTTAGTAATATTTCAATTGTTTAAAAATATTTGTTACAAATTTGTATTGACACTACAGTTTCCTACTGTTTTCTTTCTGATCTTCCCTCATCATTATTTTTTCAAGGAGCGTCACTTACTCGGTGAGTCGTCTAGCAGGTCTAGACCGGGACTGTGCTGCATGTTGTTGTTGGTATTAGTGTTGTTGTTGTTGTTGTGGTGGTAGCCTGTAGAGGTCGGTGGTGGAGGGGGTTTTGAAGTCGTTGTGATGGTCAAGTCGGAGTTGTTGGCAGCCAAGCGGTTGATGGTGTTCAGAGGCGAAGAAGAAGCAGACGAAGACGTTACTGTTCCATTTGACATCATGCCATTAGTCCCATTGTTACCGTGTGGTGGAGGTGGAGATTTTTCCGCACTCTGAAGAACACAATAGGAGGTTAGCATTTTTTTTGGGTAAAAGCAATTCTGATTTTTAATCTATTTAATCTGACAATGTGAGCAGGTTTTGCTAGGAAATCCTAAAAGTAAAGCATTAACATTGGCAAAATCTTCATAGAACTTTGATCTCTCTTGGGGAAACTGATAGATAATATCTCAGGATTGGTAATGTGTAACTGATACAAATTTTGTCGTGGAAGAATTAGTAATGTTCTCTAAGCAAATTAAAGTTGAGAGGGGAAAATTTTTGTATGGCAAGATTTGTTTTGGTAAAATTTGTGGTGAACTTTATGCAGGTATGAATCAATGGTTGAATTCTGGAAAGGGCACTGGAGTTTTGGTTAACATTAGAGCTTCGGTAATATAAAATACCTGAAAATTCCCAAGTCATATAAAAGTCTCTCAAGAAAATATTGTTGTTCCAACAGAGACAACTTTTTCAATCTGAATGAGTTTTGACACAACTTGTTATTAAATTACTTACAGAAGAGTAGTGGTTATGATTATGATGTGGCTGCATCGGGGACTTCTGACTGTGGTTAGAGTGATTGTTGGCACTGTGTTGCTGCTGCTGCTGCTGTTGCTGTTGTTGTTGCTGGTGTTGTTGCAAGGCATTGATGAGTTGTTGTTGTTGGTGCTGTTGTTGTTGATGACCGTTGCTCAGCAGCTGATGAGGCAAGTGGTTGTTCAGCCCTGGTGCTCCAACATTTGGACTGGTACATGGCACTAAACACAATTAAATGATATTTTTGAGATTCAAGCAAATAAAACTGTTAGTTAAATGACAAGCAACCTGTCTCTTTCTACTTGGATACCAGGCAAGGTTTAAAGTTACCTTAAGTGTTGTCAAGTGTCTTAAGTTGTTTTGCTTTTGCTGGCGGATGTATTAAAGTAGATATAAATTTTCTACACAAAAAAATTATTAAAGCAGGTTAAAGGTTTTTTACATAAATTAAACATTATAATAGTTACGTGTTAAAACCATCGCAAGAAGCTGTTCAAAAGAAAACCAAAAAGAAAAAAGGCAATAAGTTTAAAACAGGATTTTTTTAATAGTGCTATACATGCATAGTAAAAATCACTAAAGGGCATTAAATTAAAGCAAACAAAGATAACGCAAAATTAATTTTTATTGCTAAAATTAAATGTTTTATTGGTGTTTTTGACCGAGTTGTATAGAAGAGAATGAGTACTAACCGGAGTTGTGAGTGGGTGCAAGCAGGTGATGGGGTTGAGCCATGGTCTGTAGGTTGGCAAGAGTGGTGGTGATCACCTGGCCGTTACTCAAGGCAAGGTTCACCATCTGATTACTCGTCACATGGTTCACAGGAATTGTGAGTATCGTCTGCGTAGCAATGCCTGTTCAACACAGAAAGCAAGGGTTTTGTCATAATTTGTTTTAAGCGCTACCTAAACTAGGTTAACATTAAAAGTAAACTCAACTCAATAAATATTTATTAAACTTTTTACTTAAAGGTTAAAAATGGTACACACAGAAAACAATTACATTTTAGACAATTGTTTTGTTTCAATATTTCCGTTGACAATTTTTAAAAGTTTTAATAACAGAGTTTATAAAAATAAAGGGCAAAATCCAAAGAGGAAATGTACAGACTATGAAATAAGTAAAGCGAATATACTTTGAAAAATGCCAAAAGTTTGATGCCTCATCTGCAGTTTAAATTAAGGAAGGGTGAAAATATTTTATCATCACTGCAATCTAATTCAACTCTGAATATTTTTAATTACATTTTGCGAATTAGAATCATAACTAAAACAAAGCAGCAGAGAAGAAAACAAATGGAGAAACTTTGTGAGAAGAAGACGGGGACATCTCGGAATTATAACACTCTTAGGGAAATGCTGTTTGTTCGTTTAGTTTGGACTGACGGGCGGGTGTTTCAATTAATTAATAAGAGTACAATTAGAAAGTCAGAAGTGGAAGATGTTGAATTGTAAATGGCGGTGATTGGTAACAGTGTAGCTAGAAGTAGCGAGCTCACTATATATACATGAACACGGCGCTGTAATCTTATTAAATTTACATATTAATCAACGGATTTTAATTATATCCCCTCCCTGTACTTGGAGCTGAGCTGGCGTCATCATTTACATTAATCCAATAATTGCATGGAGGTTTTCAGGCTAATTAGCAATTCCAATGAGCTCCACTCCGAGTGTAGGTCTTATTGCCGCTTGTTACATGTGCTGTAGGAAGGGTTAAGGGCGGGAAAGGGAAGGGTTACGCCACCCTACGCCCCTCTCCCCCCTCTCCTCCACAGGCAGAGCTTTTTGTACCGCCAAGTCAGTCGGTTAATGTTCTTACAACGGATTGTCAACTCCTGCTGAATCTGATTCCTCTCGCTCACCGCTGTAAGAACGGAACTCGACTCGTGGCAAGAACCAGCGACGGAGAACTTTATGGCAATATTTATGGTTTTATGATGTTTTGTTTATGAGTAATAAGGGTATAAAGTTGGATATTGATCTAGTTACAAAGTTTCATACTAATTGCCTAATAATAGTTTTTCCCTGTGATCACAATAAGGATTTTATTTTCAATGAATTCTGTATTCTGTATAATAAGAGAGAATATAAATGCATTTCAAAATAAATTTTAAATTGCTGGAAAAAAATTATGAGAAATAATTTTTACACAAAAACTTACTTGTGTGAGTCTGCTTTGTTATCAATATTACTCAAGAGTACTTGACAGATAAAATTGATGTTTCGGACATTTCCCATACCAAACCCCATGTCACTGCTGACAATAATTTAACCTTAAGTACAGAAGTTATGGCCATTTCAAGCTTTTCATGAATGCACATCTTGATACGCAAATTTTTAGGTTTCTTTGAAATGTTCAGGGTTTTTTTTTTAATGTAACATATTAATTAATTATTTCAAAAGTGAAAGACACTTTTTACAGTAAAATCTTTGCCCACAATAAAAACATCTCTCGAGAAGTTCTATTATAAAATTCAGGGTTTCATTTCTTGTTTGAGATTTGCAAAGCGATGTTCCATCAGAAAACAATTTAAGCTATAAATTCTTAAGTTATGAAGTTCCACTATAATAATTTTTTATCTACTGTGCTTAAAAAAACTAATAACACAAGAAACTTTGCTTTCACCAGGTTTTTATTTTGGTGCTCTAAAAACATTGTAGAATTGTGCCTCGTGTTTGTATGTCAACGCAACTAAGCCAACGGATGTAACCTTGTAGGTTCACTTGTCATATTGCCTACCTTGCGAGGTGGGGATGAGCAGTTGGGCGCCCTGGATGCCCTGGACCAGCTGACCTGAGGCTAGGATGAACTGTGGCATGGCGGCCGGCTGCGGAGCTGCTAACAGCTGAGGCGGACTGTTCACCAGCCCCGGCATTGACATGGACCCTGCAACACACAGCACCGAACATAAGTTAGTTGTCTTTAGTTGTATGTTATTCGTTTTGTTTAGTTGTTATATAATACTATCTTAAATACCAATTTTACATTAGCCTGCTTGCCACCATTTTGTAACTTTAAAAAATATTTTTGTCTCTCAGTTTGTTTACTTGATTTTCAAACATTCTGTATGGTTTTACTTATAACAAAGTAGTAGTATAAGAAAGGTTTTGTTTGATCTAATGTTTTGTTTCTATCTTATAGATATTTAAAGTGTTTAAATAGCGGCAAAGCAGTGAGTTTTACACACAAATACATGCATAACATATTATAAAAACTTCATTTAACAGTCAACGACACTACAATTTTGAGTACTGTATATGTATAACAACAGGTAAAACTAGAACAAAAATTGCTACAGTAACAATAGTTTATACCTCTGAAAAAAAACAAGATAAACATTAAACACTGAGGATTTTTGGTTATAAATTGGCAACTTTTCAAACAGTATCCAAACAACAATATGAAATAAAGTTAAACTTGACTGCAGTGTCTGTGTTGTACTCACAATTAATTATTCCTTCTAGCACTATTCACTGAAGTAGTTTTTATGATAAATACAGTACTGGTACACTCACTGCAAATGAAAAGCAATTTGAATAAAGAACTCGTTTAAGAATTAAATTATAGCGTGTCTTGGAAAAACCTTAAATAGCAGTGGTAACAATTTGCCTGAAAGAGTGTTTTTGCTCCATCAGTAAGTAAGTATTCCAGGGTTTTCTTACACCGTCGTAATGTGATGTAATCAGTTATTTGTGCTAATGACTCAGTTAATGCGCCGCATTACGCCTTGGATTCTAGCCAATCAGAGAGCTCGAAAGGTTGTTAGGTTCCGATGTAAATTATCCCAACTTATTACTCGCTATTAAGACTTGTGATTTTCATTTGAAATAAAGAAAATCAATTTGAATTTGTGTTACTACAAAAGTTTGACAAGTAGAATTCAAATTTTCAATATTATAACAATGAAATAGCATTTAAAATAAATATACACAAGTTATCTAAAGTATTTTACAAGTTATTGGTGATAGGAAGATATACAGAGTAGTAAGATTTCAATAAGTTATAGTACCAAAGGTTGATAAGTTAGTTTATTTCAAAGTATTACTTAATACCCAAATAAATACAGTGTTACTTGTTTTATTTTGAACAACTCTTACATCAGTGGAAATTATTCAACAAAATATTAATTTCCAGTAGCAAAACTAATTGTTTTTATGCAGTAATCACTAATTTTTGCCAAGGGCTAATAACTTTTCCATTGTGTTTGATATTTTCATTATGCTCCACTTGAATAGGTATCAGATAAAAGAATAAATTACTGTAAATATTCTAATCCATTATTGTTCATGAAAAATCACAGGTTTTAATTAATAACAACAAAGATTAAATCTTTTTATAACGTGAAAGCACAAACGATATTTTTGTGTGTTGGGATTAATTAAACAAAACGCTATTTGTTTTTTGTACTGTAAAAATCCACTACTAAGTGTAAAGCGTCATTACAAACTTTTTGTCAATGCACATTTGAATAATTTCACCAAAACAATACCCTTTTATAAAGACTCAAGTGTTTTCTCTGTGTTAATTATTGAAATTGTTGGATCAATGGCTTTCAATGGAAACATCAAAGACAAAATAATTGATGTATAGGGTAGACTAATCTAGTAGTACGGTAATGTAGATATCAATTTAAATCTATCTACACACTTTTGAGTAAGCTACTTAGTGAAACGCTTTTAATGATTGTCTTGGTGTACTCCCAAAAATAAAACTTAATATTTGAAAGTAAGAGTCTAAGACATATAAATTTTTTATGATATTAAAAACTTTTAATATAGAAGAAACTTGATAGTTTGACTATTTGTGGACCAAAGGAGTGTCAATCTATTAAAATGTAGAACTATCCTTTATGTAGTATTTTATCACAGAGAGGTATAGAACACTAAATACTGTTTATTTAATGAGTTAAGTGTTAGTAAGCAAGAGAAATTAATTTGACTGTATAGCGCACTTTGCTTATGCTATCACTACAATATAAAATATTTTAAATTCTTTCTTTGTTTCTAATTTATGTTACAACCAAATCACCACAGAAGGTGTAGAACTATAGAGAGTCTCAAATTATCGAGTTTCTACTGCATATTAAAAATCACAGATAATCCCATACAATCAGTAGTAAAACTAAGAAATTTAATTACTTCAAGGTAAGGTGACAACTTTAACATTTAAACCAATGAAATCTCCATTAACCAAAGAAAGGATCTCAGAATTACAAATTAGAACAAAGTCTGCACCGACAGCAATAAGTTAAGATAATTTGCATTCTGCAAACTGGAGTCTAACAACCTTTCTTCACAGATTTGATTGGACGAATTGAATCCAACATGTAATTAACACAGATGTTTACCAGGAATAATAATGTGGTTCTCGAAATTGCTCAACACTTTTGAATACCAGAACTGCCATTGATTGAGGGCTTGATATGTTTACACTTCCTGATTTCATCATTAAAGCTCACTTAATTTGTACCTGTAAATAAAATTATTAATTGCCCAACCGATACTCTTATTGCTTGTTTAAAATAATCAGTACCTTGAACTTTGTAAGAAGATAAAGGATATTGAGCATCGCGTGACAGCGTTTTTAAATGGTAGCGTTTAGTATGCTTTATCCTGTCCTGCTTGAGCCATTGAAAATCATGAATCTGTATAAATTTGTATATAAAAACGTTGGTTTGTTAAATTAGAAAAGTCAAAAAAGTCATGTTTTACTTAAAAAGTAGAGTTGTAACCTTGTACTTTCTTATTTGTTAGTACAGGCAAAGGACTTGAAGATGAAATAATATGATTTCTCAGAAGAAGCTTGACCTTGCAAAACAAGTGGGTAAGATAATGAGCCTTAACAACCATTAATAATCCTTTATGAAGAATTATGATAATCTTCTATGAAAGCATGGTTAACTACTCTGCATATTTATATTGGCTGAAACCAGCATCTATTAAAATAAATGTTTTGATAAGCATTTCCAGTTTATTGTTTGTTAAAAGGGTATGTTTAGTATAATCAAAGACAATGTTATTTTGGTACAATTTAGGTACTTATATGCATTCCCTATAAAGTCAAATCAAAGTTTAAGTTCTGAGCAACTACAAATTATGTCAACATTTTCAACACTGTAAAAAAAGGTACAGTTTGTTTTGTTAAAGAAGGAGAAGTTCAGTTAGTAGGATAGGATTGCAAAGTATTTTTATTACAAAACCTCGACTTTTACCTAGCTTTAGCGAAATAGTCACTAAAGCAAAAAAGTGGTAACTTGGAGGATTAAACCATGTCAGTTTAAAGTCATGCACACTACCAACGCGCCACAAGTCCTGTAACAAGTAATTGTTCTCCAAACTTTTTTTAAATTATTTTTCAACTGTTAAAATTTGCGGCGAGTATGCTGTACAGTGTACATATAGAATTTCAGAAACACTAATAAATTTAAATTGTAATGTACAATTTAATTAAAGTCAACGTTGTCACTAAACGTGCGTAATCCCAGTGAAAGCTTGTTTACCCCTGAGGAGGCTTTCAGGGAAAACCAATAATGACGCAAAAGTGTTCTTTAGGGGACATCACACGTAGATAGATATTTAAGCAGAAAGTGTGTTTGTGTAAACGGTGAAGGGTTGAATGACAGACAAGGCAGTGAAGACAGCACGAGTGACAGCTCGGCCTGCGGCCTCTGGCGGTGACATCACAACACATAATCAGCTGTTGACAGCCTTACCACCTTTATCTCATCATCATCAACATCATCATGTGTCATGTCATCACCTGCACTCGGACCTGTCAGTGTGCACCTATTCTCTTGTAAAGCGGTCTTTCAATTCAACTTATGTTTTTAACAATTATTGAAGACCAGTTTCAATTAGATAAGTTTGATTAAAAATAACTGTTAACTTTATTTTACGTTTCTTTTTTAAATTGCAATTTAATAGTTGTGTCTTACAAGTCTGAAGGTATTTTGTAACATACTCAACGCGTAGCCACAACCACGATCGCAATTCGCAAATCCTAGCGAATTTTCAACAACTGGGTTAATTTACACTTGAAGTTCCTTTTGGAGAGAGTTTCTCCCAAAATGGGGTTTTATGCTATACAAAAGTATTTAAGACCAGAAACGAAATTCTGAAGTGAGAACAGGTATTTTTTCACCAATGTTTAAACCCCTCAAAACCCACCTAAATGTTTGAATTTTGGAAAATCCTCTCTTAGTGGGTGTCTACACTGTAAAGGGAATGTTCATGCAAAACTTCAAGTTTCCAGGCCTTGTGGTGTTAGCTCAGCGATGATGAGTGAGTGAGTCAGTCAGTCAGGACAAAGCCTTTTATTTACCAAATTTCTTGACAATCGGACAGCAAATACGACCTGTAGAGTGGATACAGGGGGTCAAGAAGAGCACTTCCGGTAGAAATACACCATGTTATGAGAAATCCGCCGGGATTCACGGTAGCGCTTGTGGCTACGCGTTGGCTACGTTTTGAGAGCTTAAATATCTTAAAATAATTTGGTCTGGAATAAAAAATAAAACAATCACAATATAGCGTAAACAAGTGACATTGCTACTTGGTACTGACCAGTGGCGTTGACGCTGAGGTTGAGTGGGGTGTTTATCAGCTGGGAGGCTGCCATGGGGGGAACAGCTGGCTGAGACTGCAGACCTGACAGATTCTGCAGGTTGTGCAGGTTTACCATCCCGGACACTGAAAACATTACATCTCCATCAAACATATAGCTCAGCCCAACCGACAAGAAATCTTAATAATAATTTAAAATTAGTCATTGGTAAAAAGTTGGACGTTATTTTGTATTCAAGCACCAAAAAAGGATGATCAGCTAGCATTGTTAGCACAGCCCATCAAGAAATCTCAATACAAAATTAAAATAGTCCTGACATTGTTAAAAACTGGACGTTATTTTGTATTCAAGCAACGAAAAAGGATGATCATCTAGAATAATTGTTTTAGAGATACTTTGGAAGTAAAGGAATGAATTAGTTACACAGGTTTCTAAATTCCTTTAAAATAGCATTATTATAATTCAGTGTTGAGGGAAATTTCGTAGACAACAATGGACATTCTTAAACCAACTACTGAGAAAAGGTACTTTTTTTAAATAACCCTTTGGTTTTCATGAATGCTGACGAAATAACCGAAATGTTAGTATTTATTGTCATACGTTAAAAACTAAAAAAAAACACAGGTTGCGTTGGTTAAAATAATATATTTAAGAGTTTTAGACCAGGATAATACTGATAAACAGACCTAACATTATCTATATGCTGATGATGTTTACACTTACATGATCCGTTGAGGTGTAAAGGCTTGGTGTCCTGAGGATGCAGAGGCAGGTTGTTGTTGGTGCTGTGTTGATGTTGCGGGCTGTTGTTGCCCAGTGAGTTGTCGTGTTGTTGTTGCTGCTGTTGTTGTTGTTGGAGGCGGTTGTTCAACATGTTCTCAGTCAGCTGGTGCTGGGCTGCCATGCTCTGGTCGCTCGGTGACGGAACACTACTCGAACATGAGTCATCGTCACTTTCCTGTTGACAAACATTTAAGTTTAATAATTATTGTAGTACAGTTGAGGTTTTGTTGTTGTTGTAAATGGATTTTTCTACTGCTTGTATATAATCTTGTGTAATAGACCATAGTTTGACAAATTCCTAGTTCCATACTGCCTGAGGAAAAATGCTTTTGCTTTGGAGCGATTGTTGCTACCCCAGGTGGCTCGATTCGCTAAGTATTTTGAATCCAAACTTCATCAACAATTCCAATAGCTGACTAGAGTCGCCGTCGGCCAGGATAACTGGCAAATATTAAATGTAAAGTTTGTCAAGACACGGTTGTATTTTCAACAAGGCGAAGCTAAAACCTTTACCTAGCGTTACCGCATAGTCACTTAAAAATTTTGAAAACATTGGTGACTACGGGTATCGAACCCACGCCAGTAGAGTGATGAGCTCCAGAGTAGCGCACGGGTCCGCTAACGTTATAACTGCTGCTAAGAAATAGTCCCTTTGGACATAAGTCTACAGATTACAACCCACAACTATGCCAGTTTCTCAAAAATTTCAAAACCAAAAACATGCTTGAGTTACAAAGTCAAAGAAAATGTGCGTTTAAAAACATAAAATTGGTGAATACTACACAAAATGTGCGTAAAAATATACAATAATACCGGTAATACAAATTAGTGTAAAGAGTAAACCATGCGATGTAGATTATACACGTTTAAAGCAAGAGTAAAGATAGGTTCTAAGGGTTGAAAGAACCACAAACACGACCAATGAAGGAAGAGTGTGAATAATAACGGAAACCAACGTGCCAACCGCGGATCGGAATTATAAGCAGAGAAGAAGAAGAAAATGTTAGTTTCCAATCGACTTCCGGCGCGGGATCCAATCAGCGACATTGTAGGTATAATTGCTTTATTGAGCCATACTGGAAGACTCCAGTGAGGTTGAGGGGTGGTGGGAGGGGCACGTTAATATCCAGCGATGAGGTTCATTTACATATAAATAAGGTTTGTCGGTGCAAGAGTTAATAGACATGCATTTAAACACAATCCATCGAGTCTATTCAATTTACGCCGGTACAAGTGTGAGCCGGTAATCTTGTTAAGGTACATACGGGATAATCAGGCTGAGCCCTAAACCTTCTCCGTTCCCATTTGTCTTCCCGCCACCGCGCAAACTTCACAAGTCTCAAAGTCCCCTGCTCCGGCTCCGTCCTGGCTTTGGCTTGTTCCACTTACGTCTTGGCTACCGATTAAACACGGTAAATTGATGTGAACGGGCCAAAAAAATGGTTTGATGTAGGGAAGGATGTAGGGTGTTTTTAAAGCGGGGTACAAAGCACTTTTAGTGACCACGAAAGCGTCGCCGCAGATAGGTTTACGAGGCAGTAAGATATTAAGGGTCCGCCTCAGCTGCTCGGGAGAGCGTCGTTGCAGAGGTTTGCGGGAAATAAAATGGAGACTTTATACTTAGTATTAATGCTATTTTACAAAACAACTCTTAAATGAAAGACATATTATCTAAGTTTGCCTGTAGTTAATTTTTCAAAATGTCTTTTAGTTTTTATGCTATTAACGGTTAAAGTTAGAAAATATAGTGTTTTTAAGATCTTATTTAAGAAGCCAAAACAGGGTTATAAAAAATCTAATCACAGGAAAACACAGATAAACTATTTCTCTTTCCATAAAAATTGATATGTCCGAATTTAACCTTCATAATTATAAGAGCGCTATCTTGCAAGCGGAGGGTTTGACAGTTAAGCCGCATAATTTGAAAAAAGGCCCGTTGTTACGTGCGCAGTGTCATGTGTTCCTTGGGCGGACGAATTCAGCCTTTCTCTGCGGTGACCACGGAGGCTACGAATAAACTGTTGACAAACATACTTGTTAATTTTATATTTTTGTCGTTGTTCAATGTATGTATGTAAGTTTCTATGAAATCAAGAGTGTATCAAGAGATGCACCACTAACTACATTAATTCTTAGCTCATACAGCGAGTTTTAGAAAGTCTACCTTTTCAGTGAGTTTTTTTTAAAAGCTTGTATTTAAACGTTATTTTTGAAGTTAGTTAACATTTACTCGAGTGCGATATTATTATGAAGGTTGATTGTATCATAAATGCATACAACATAAAAGTACACGCGTTCAACAATATAGTATTAAAGTCCAATAATAACTCAACACGCCAGAAATATTGCCAAGGAATTCATTTGGTTAAAATTTCAGCTCGGGAGACTTTTGGCAGAGAATGGTCGAGTGACAGACGACAGTTCCCAGCATGCCTTGCGGCTCATTTCATATCAGCTGTTTATTTGAGGAGGGAACTCAATCGAATGTGGCGGGTGTGCGAGTATCTATGGCAAGAAAATAAACAAGATGGCCGCATTTTTAATTAATATTCGTCCGAGAGAGGACGCTTTGTGACGTCGCATTTATTAACTTAGATCCATCGATGATCAAACAAACATTTCTGATTAATTTTTCTCCATTTCTGCTCTCTGTCTGGATGCGAGTGTGTACGGAAGATTATTAAAACCCTCTGGGAAGAAATTTCAAATTGGATTTGTGAATTGATGACTTGGCTGACAACCCAGGGTGATAAGACCAATCTCAATAATGTCATGGAAAGCAAAGTTCGCTTTTCTGATGTGTCGCTTTTCAAATGAATTTCATTATTTGTTGAAAACCTTGAGTTTATAACGTGATGGGAGTTTGTACTGTTCGTGTTAAATAACATCCTATTTTACCGATGAACGAAAATATACTTTTGTGTATAGAAACTTCTTATGGGGTGTCTTGAAATAGACGAAATGCCAAATGCACGACTCTTTATGAATATCTTTATTAACATTTTTGGCAGGTTTTAATCATTCAAATTATGTATATCCAAAAGTAAAGCAGATCTCGGAATTATGCTTTTAGGTGTTCAAATTAATTCTACATTTATTTCGTAAGTTCGAGGAAAACTAGTAACATAAAGACGTAAAACATATACTTTATTCTACGATGTTACGAAAACGTACAGTTTTCGGAACGCAGATTTTCAATCTTCCAGTATATCAATAAATTTTACTTAGAAGACAGGTGGTTAAAATAAAATAAAACCCTATACTACTTAACAACAACAAGCTTTAGTTACCTGTACAGTAATTTGATTATTATTCCCAGTAATATTGTTAACATAATGTCCTCAAATAATGTTTCTTAACTAATGTGAAACATTTACACAGAGCCGAAGTCCCCAAGCAAACAATATTTTCACCTAAATATTTAAATTAGATGCAAGGGCACACAGTAAATTCAAAAACTCCATCAGTATACTTCGTGATAAAAGGTAAACAGGGCAATAAAGCGCCTGAAAGGAGAGGGCGGCATCCCGCAGTACACGGGAGATTGTTATTGTATCCAAACAAAGTGAAGGGGCTACCGTCCGTCTGACAGCTTTTATAAATGTTCGGTTTTTGCCAATTGACAAAAGGGGTGAAATTAGAGTTTGTTTCTTGTGTGACAATAAACAAACATTCGGCCAACATGGCGGACCGGTCGAGCGTCCATCAAAGAAACTCAATTAAAATAAAAATTGGGAACGCCGTGCCGTAATCAAAGCTCAAACAACCGCGTCCCGGCGAAATAAAAATATTTATCTGGGCGAGCGTTGTAAAAAACAATGGCAGCCATTCGGCAAACAAACCGATGGCTTCATTAGTAGATTACGGCGAGCAAGATAGCGTCAATGGCGAACAAGATAAAAATGGCGCCATGTAGCGCCTTCTAGCTTTGCTAGGCTATACCCGCTCAACAGATCTGTCTAGTTGATAGTCACTTGCTTCTTGCAGACGCTGAATTAAAGGTTTTAGTGTTCACGCCAATGACGAAAACCCGTATCGGATTGGTATCGCGCGCGATTTCGGATCTCATCTCTCCTCTGATGTGGGCTCGATCTCCGCAGTCACAGTTTGTAAGTGACTATACGATAACGCTAGGTAAAGATCGAGGTTGATTTGTATTAAACAACCTTCGCCTAATTAAACAACACCAACTGTACTCTTTTGTTAGATTTGTTTTCATACTTAGCGAAATTTTGAATGTATATGTACGGGGTGATTAAAAATAAATAGACCCTTCTAAATGATCAAAGTAGAGAGATTTAAAAAAGAAAACCAAATAAACGGTAGCATTTCAATGTTTTTAAGCAATATTATTATTATAATAATATGTTCTTTGCTTGCACCAACGGCACACACCACCTCGGTGGTCAAGTGACTGGAATCTTGTTTTTTTACTTCAAAATTTGAACCAATCGGGCTGAACGTAGCCCGCGGGCCTGACATAGCATATTGCAATACTTTAAAACAAAACTTTAAAATTCCGTTTTACAAGGCTACTGTCACTTTTCTACTGATTACCCATTTCACTTTGTGCATTAAAAGTACCCATTTAATGTTGAACTTCCTAGAGTTCTATTTTACACTCACTCAAATACAGTATTAGAGATGTATGTTCAACTAGGTACTTGCAAAACTAAATAAAACAGCCTATGTTGGAATTTTAGTATTTTGATAAGCCATTCTGTTATAGTTTACAATTTCTAAATGTAGCATGTAAACACGCCTGTAACAAAAACCAAAACCTTTGATGATCTTTGATTTGACCTCAATACCCATACCAATTACCAATAAATCACTCGCCGTATAAATATAAATGGAACAATAGCCATTTGAAAAATAATCCCAACATAATGAGCATCGACAAGAGGCTCATTTACAGTCATTAGTTCAAAAGATAATCACGGGCCAAAAATAATAACATTTTCCACAACAAAAGACAGAAAACCAAGACAGAACAATCGGTAATCCTGATTCCAGTTCTATTCAGCTTATATCGGCCGGGCCGGATGCGAAGGACCTAATGAACGTCTCAACTATTGTAATCGCAGTTAATCACTTTTTAATAGACTCTCTTAATGAGGCACATAATTAAAAACGAAATTGGACGGTGTAATTAGGCGATTGAACGCGGCGCGGGTCTTAAAAACCCGATAAAAGCTGTTAACGAAGTCTAGGTTTGGCTGTTAGAGGGAGCGAACCAATCTCTAACGCCGAAACCACATTAGCCTTATCTCAGTACAATTGTTGTTTTCCACACTGAATTACTATTTAGAACTAATCTAATTTATGTTGAGTATATAATTGCTGATGGCCTTGTTCTTAACGAGATTAGTTGACGATTTGATTTTAACTACACCGATTTACGTGTTTTAGTGTAAGACTTAAACGTTAGAAGAGGTGTACTTTATTTAACTAAATGGGTTTGAGATATTGATTAGCCTGATTGAAATTAGTTTGAAAGTGTATGTTATGCGGTCAAAATAATCTAAAAGTTTTGAAAAGTCAATAGAAACAAATATAGCCTTCGAATTTGGTTTTCTGGTGTTTAGGGGCCAAACCCCTTTTTTGTTTTCAACTACAGTTTTCCTCAGAATAACTACAGTACTCTTAAGTTATGCATGTATTTCAATGATATAAATCACGCACAGGATATAACATCATGTTAAGTATCCTTGTATTATCATTAAATAGACTACCAATGGATACGTTTTCAAAAGAGTTTAAAATATTAAATACATGAGTTCTTCCGCGACTAACTGTGATATGTAATGTATTAAAACCAGACATAATAGTAAGAGCTAGTTCAAATCAAAATATTTAAAATCCTGGGCGCAGTTCTCCGCCTGCAATCATGTTGGCAAGAAATGCGTCATAATAGGCTCGGTTGTTTGAAACCTCTGTGTAAGTGGTTTGGTGAGTAGTACAGTACTTTGTTAATACATGTTAGCAATAAATCAAACGTGTTATTGTAAGCGACACGCACGCCACTAGCGGCAGCCTGGCGTACCACTGGCCCAAATACTTGCACGACCAGCTGATACACGGTCAGCTGACCAGAAAAACAAACGGCTGGGTGAAAATATCAAAGAAAAAAACAACTGAGGCCGAGGGGTTGAGAACGAAGGGGCGCAATTGTTACGTAGCAATACAGGGGTACCCAAGATAATAAGTACTCAATTGGTATTTTAAAAACTAAAAGATAAACA
The DNA here is from genome assembly GCA_018831715.1 of Matsumurasca onukii. NCBI lineage: Eukaryota > Metazoa > Arthropoda > Insecta > Hemiptera > Cicadellidae > Matsumurasca > Matsumurasca onukii. Next base: position 46,543,687 of record CM032062.1, on the reverse strand, counting down.
ACATGATTTAAGTGGGAAACTTGTTTAGGACTTTTGTTGTGTTGAATACTTGAATATGACTATATGAGATGCATGGTGAGTGTGATGAGTGTTTGACGGATGGTGAGTTTTAGCAAAGATTATGTTATGGTAGATAGCACATAGATGCCGAATGGCTAAGGCAGGAAAATCAACATAGTTGCGGCAGCCCAAGCTCAGATATCGAGGGAATTCTTTTCAGAATCTCAAGTAGTACACCTGACGTACGAGCAAGTTCGTTCGTTCTCGAAAATCACAAGATTTGGTCACATTTAAGTCATCGACATCGGTCAAACTCGAGCATGTGGAGCAGAGGGGGAGGAGAAAGACGGGTAGAGAAGGCAGCGCTCGCAGCGCTATCTCTTCTTGGGCTGCCAAACTATGTCGATTTTCCTGCCTCAGGCATTTGACACCTATGCGCTATCTATCCACCATAACATAACCTTTGGTTTTAGTCTTGTTAGTTACACAATTTTCTATTGCTTCTTCTAGACTTTAAGGACTGTATAAAATAATCCAAGTTTAAAAACTCCCGTTCGAAGTAGGCTACAAAGCAGTACGAAATGTTTTTTTACTAACTAAGGTTGTCTGTAGTTTCTTTAGAGGAAACTAGACAATTTTACTTGTCATGATACTAATAGTTATGAACAGTCTTACAGATCTGAGCAGAACTAAAAAACAGCACGGTTTACCAATTTTGTTTTTATCTAACCTGTACAAGAGCATTTTTCCCATTGTCATCAACATACGTTCATATCAACATTATATTATTATACTACTTTATGTTTGAAAAACCAATATAAAATAACAGTTTTAAAGAATTTGACTAATCTGATTCGTAACGTGTTTGACGGACGTAATTATTTATTGATTACAAAGGTATTGTGTTGTTCCCTTGAACTGCGCTCAGAGGCGATTACTGCAACGGCCGCAGGTAAAACGGCCGCCACGTCGTTTCCGATTTGGCGGGAATTAATCTGAAAACCGGAAATAACCTTTGCACCGTCAGAAAGTGTAATCACATGATCGCGAAATGGTCCGCTATCATCTCCTGATTACAGTTTTGTCTGTAGTTACCTTCAACGAGAAGGTTTTGAATATTTGTACAACGATACACATTTTTAACACTTAATACAGTACTATATGTATTAAGTATTCAATGAACACACGATTTAAATATGTTGTAAAACAAAGTAGCGAAGGAGCTGTTTATAAGGACAGCACACGTCTATATCCTAAGAGACCGGTGCGATTAAAATACTTGATTAATATGGAAATGTGACAAGATTGTAAAGAGCCACCCGGGCGTAGCACTGGCATCGTTACTTGCTAAGTGCTGCTCAGACTTGACATTTACTGGCACGCTCTCGCTGCAGTCACTAGCATGCCAGTGGCTGGTGTGCGGAAATGTGACAAGATTGTAAAGAGCCACCCGGGCGTAGCACTGGCATCGTTACTTACTCGCTAAGTGCTGCTCAGACTTGACATTAACTGGCACGCTCCCATTGCAGTCACTAGCATGCCAGTGGCTGGTGTGCGGAAATGTGACAAGATTGTAAAGAGCCACCCGGGCGTAGCACTGGCATCGTTACTTACTCGCTAAGTGCTGCTCAGACTTGACATTTACTGGCACGTTCTCGCTGCAGTCACTAGCATGCTAGTAGCTGGTGGGCGAGTCCAGCTCCTGACCAACGCGGTAAGATAAGTTGGAAAATTGAAAAGTGTAGGCCCCTGTTCAATGTCAATTAGTCATTTTTGTTACCTGTGCTCTTATGGCATCTTATGCCATCTCCGGTGGCATTTTGAAAGAAACTTCTTATGTTTGAATTATAGATTACATGTCTTCTACAGCCTTGTTTCGGTAGATCTTTATTTTAACGAATTTAATTTATGCAAACGGTGATCCAATTTAGTGTAAATGTCAAGTAAACTTGTATAATTACAAATCTTGACATATTCGTAAGCTAGCCTTTCAAAAAGTGCAATAAAAGAAACCAGCCACTGTAGGCACTGTATATCTGAAGCGTGCGTGGATCCTGTATACGTGCGTGTCGTCTCAATGAAACCAAACATTAGTAACAAACCGAACGAAAATAAAACCAATAAAGGGCAATGTCCCGGCCTCGGCCGCTAATCGAAAAGCTTCTTTAACGATAATCGACCGTTAAGTTTATTCATTAGCTGTAATTAAACGTTAAATTTAATCCAGCCCGGTAAATAGTCTGCAACCGGGAGCATACTAATTTGGAAATTGTGCTGTTCATTAATGAGATTCGACAAGGAGTTTTAATGTCTGATTGGATGGCGAAGGTGGAGTTGACTGGGCTTAGACACTCACCGCTCTGCAAATGACACTAACCTTCTCCCACCTTGGCCTGACCATCCTGCCTACCCGTTGTGCGTACAACCACTGACCACTCACCACCTTGCCGGATCAAGGTGCCTACACCCACGCTAAATATCAGTAAAAATCAAGCGTCATAAATTGTTGCTGAATATCATTAATGGTAGTAACAAAACTAAAAGAACTAAATTCAATAAAACCCACAAATTTAACGGTTTCAGGAAAAAGAAATTATTGTTGGAAAAGTAATATGATACAAATATTGAATTTGATATTTGCTTTACGAACAAGCCTAGAGTAGTGAGTGGTCACGCAAAAGTCACACTTGTATAGAAAAAGTCACAATGTAGCCAATAAAACAAAAAAACTACAACGAACACCATAGCCTTTAAAAGACACAATTAAACAAACATTGCTATGAAAACAAACAAGCTCCTAGACAAGACATAAATTCTCTCTTTCTGCCTTATTATATTTTAATGATCCGTCAATGATTATGTTGGGTACATAATTAAGTAGTAATAATTTCCCGGAAGCGGAAATAATAATGCGCTGTGATTATTGTTTTGTCCTTGGTTAAGTCGTTAGGAGCAGGGTTCATGCGGCTTGATCCGTGTGCAGCAGTCAGTGCTCTAGAGAACTGCCGTTCAAAGATGGCTCTTAAGTTCCCGTGGATAAGTTCAACTAAGAGGGTTTCAGGTGTATTAATATTTCGACTTTCGAGCTATACGTGCACATTTTGAAACCCCTCCTCGTCTTTCACTCAGATCTCGTCTCTTTATAGTGTACAAGACGCCAACGAAAATGTGGCGTGGAGATAAATCAAAAGGAAATGTTAGTGAACAAGTATGAGACTATCAAAATTGGACTTTTGGGTTAGAATAATGTTTACACTTTTCTTTTACGAAATAAAACAGCTCTTTCAGAGTGGAGACCTTTTAAATTAAACCAGATTAAACGTGTACAATTATGGAAGATGTCTCAAAAATTGTTCTTAACATACAGCAAAGTATTGGTTAAGAATGTTCACACAAACAATAGTAAACCGTAAAAATAAGGGGTTTTCTGTTCAACGAGGCAAAGATGACTCTTAGCTTAGAACTACATACCTACGCGATCTAAAATGTGAAAACATTAAGTTATCAGCTAATTACAACGATTACACCTACGAAACGAAGCAATAACCTTAAACCCATTATTTCGTAGAATACTCATATTTATGAAATGAAAGAGAAATCAGTCTATTGAATATAGTCTATGCAGTTTTCTTTTGTAGAAATGTACAGCAAATTAAAGAAAGTTTGAGCTTTTAATCCGTTAATGAGGAAAAAAAGAAATGTTTGTATTTGTACATTGTCTTTTTCGCTACAATTGTCAATATCTAGCTACTTTGCTTAAATCGTAGTCAACGCCCAACATATGTTCGGGTGCCGAAATGAACTCAACTACGTATCAAATCTTCGTTTTTCATTCACGAAGATCTATAACCCATGTGTTTGCAGTGCAAACCACAGAGCAACAATGACATAGAGAAATCAGAGCAGAGCGGAGACGTGTACGATGTACGATGTATATGGCACCGTGAGCAACTCCCCACATCGGACTTGCTAATCGCTCCCGAGCTCGCGCAATTATTGGATTAATGGAAATGACGTAGCAAGTTAAGCTGAGCGGGTGCTGGTAATTAAAATGGCTTGATTAATATGGTAATGCGCCAAGATTACACCTACTTACACCTCGCTTGGTGATTAGGCGACTCACTTCACTCACTTGTGAGTATATCGGGCTTTCCACTTCTACAGCGGGTGTAGCCTAGCTGTGCGGTGTGCTCTGGTCTAGTACAGAGGAGTACTGTCTCTGGTGAATCACACGCAGAGTACAACTAGTACGGCTGGAAATGCAGACAAGAATATCGGGTTTCTTCAAGTTTGGATTGTTGTGAGTTTTTTGCTGATTGAGAGAGAGACGGTAGTTGATTTTTTGTAGACTGAAGCCGTAGGCCTACTAATAACCATATACAGCTAGAGCCAATACCAATATTAATTTTATAATTGCAGATAGTTTTGTAGAAAACATAACTTCTTAGTTTAAAGTTTCATAGTAACTTTGCTAACTTTTCAACAAGGGATATAGCGGTTTCAACTCCCGACGCTGCAGTAACGATGGCCACTTCCCTGTGGTTCGAAAGTAACGTTAGTCCAATCCATTGTTTGTTGGGCTATTAACTATGACCCAATCTGGAGAACAGTCGGCCCTAGTTTGTAACAAGACTACGATTAATTATGCATTAAAACTTCATAACACTCACCATGTTCGCTTTAAAATACTCTCTAGGAGTGGTCGACGTATCAAATCAATGCAAGGCAGTTACAACACTGCACTCAAAATAACACACTAACTTTTACTTTCTGGCTTAAAAAGAACCGTTGCTCCCAAAATGCTAAGAGCCTTTAAGAGATTGAAACGAGCCATTTATTTTACAGTGCATGATTTAAGTAAACGGGCAGGACAGCGGGAGGAGGGAGCGGCAAGTTGCACTAATTGATTTCTAAATTGCAGTTATGAAATACGCCATAACTAATGTGAGCGGTGTTGGTGCCAAAATCAATGTTGCAACTTCTCCCGCCAGCCCAAGGCCTACCACTCTTACAATATTAATAAGAGTCATTATAGTTTCATTTAAATACCGACATGAACTGCTAATGCGTACTTAGCACGGTTGTCTGACTGCGTTATGTAAGCAGACATACGGACACCTGGCGGGGCAAGGTAACTACAGACCGATCTCAATGCGTCCAGTGGCTTAGAAAATATTTCAAACTTTGGGTTGTTTGTGTTAAACTACATTGATGTTTTAAAGCTTTTGTTAACATATAGCTTTTGAACGTAGTTTGTTGGGGTTTAATAATCGAAACGTTCTTCATGTTGTCAAATCAAACGAAGAAATATTTCCTTGTAAGGTTTTACTTGTATCAAAACTTATATTCTAAAATGTTATTTTCAAGTTTCACCGAAAGATTTAATTTTTACTCAAAATATTCTATACATTGCAATAATTGCCTCACAAATATATCACCTTAAGTACCTAACAACTTTATTAATTTAAATAAAACTGTAGGTGAACACTTTTAAAAGATTGTACAAAAACTCCCGTTGTTAGTTAAGTGGCTGAACACTTTTGATATCTGTAGGTTAAGTGTCTTTTAAACATTTAACACTTTTAAACTTAGAAACAATCTAAAACTATTAGTATTAAACAAGTTTTGTCAACTGGCGCACTCAACACTTCAACGTTTATACAAATGTACTGCTGTGATATATTCTTTGTGATAGGTGGTATGAGTAAAACTAAGCAAAATAAAATAGTATATTCTGAAAAAAGAAATGAAATAGCTTGGAATATCATAAAATGCACCTATCAAACCAGAACAAACATAAAACCCTATCAACAATATTGATCTTTGCAATGTCTGAAGAAAACATATTCTTTCATGGTTTGAAACCAAAAACACACAATAAAGCATTAATCAAGAACCAAGACAGGAACTAACTTAACGAATAAAGCAAATTAACAAGACACTAAACAGCAAATTAATAAGTACACATTTTCACAAGATCGTTGCATGGAGGATTTTACATAACTATTTAACATAACATGAGAGAGTTTCTATTTGACTATCAATTTAATTATCGATTGTGGTAATTGGGCAATTATCCGAGTAACAATGGAGCAATTAGACGGATTAGCGATTAACTGAAGCTAATTGTGGTTGAGATACATACGACGTAGCGTAGCAGTATTGGTAAGAAACCACAATCCAGAGGGTTGGAATACACAGTAAACACGTGTAAATCCGACATACACATAGTTCTGATGGAAAGTATGTAGGTTTTGTAACTCGTATCTTTAAATATAAATTAAATACAACGTTTTCGATTTCACGTACACACATTTCGAAAAATTTCAAAAGTACAAAATAGTCTCTACTATAATAGAACTGGACAGTCAATAAATAAAAGAAGTAGCCGTTTGTATCCAGAACTTCCTTTTGAAATAAACTGGGAGGTTTTAAGTATGAATTGTAAGTTTATTGGGCTAGTTTTTATTCATCGTTAAGTTCAACAGATTAGGGGCGATTTGTAACGGAGTGAATTGAATAATTCAGATTAGCAAAACTGAACCTAGTGATCTAGACCGCAAGTACAAGCTCTAAAATATTGTATAAAAAGAATTAAAGCATTAAGACTGCATGTTTTACAACACTGTAATAAGAGAAATATTATTTTAATTTGTAAATATGTGGTTTTTATTATTTTTATCCGGCAGTGTGCTTAATGGACACCATTGAAACTTTTTCGGTGTATCAATAAAGTTGAATGGAATTCCAGCCGTTTAGGTTTTGGGGCAATAAATAACTAAAAGTAACTTGGTAAAAATAGACCGAGTGCAACTTTTGAAAATGATTTGACAAGTAAAACGTAGGTCTATTCGGAACAAAAGGGTTATGCTTCTTTATTGAACAGTTTGAAATAGAGAGAACTCCTGAAAATGAAAAGTTTTATTATTTTGAGATTATAACTGATATTCCATTTAAATATAAATAGCAAAATGTCCAAACATTAAAGCAACTACCGAAACTAAGTAATGACACCTCGCGTTTTATAAATACTTAATCCACACTTACTTAGTTCGTTATTAGCATAACAGCCACATAAAACCGATTGATAAAGAAATTAAATCTCTGGCGAACGTACCGGAGCTAATTCCAGAGAAGGAAATGGAAACAAAGCAAAATCAGGGAAACCATGAATAAACATAGAACGATAAATAACAAATGGAAAACACAGAAGTAAAAAGGAACAAGACACCTGCTATAATACGCGGGTCGCTCGCTGAATTTGAATTTCATATTGAATTTAATGACACTAATTTTGTTAATTAGAGCAATAGTGAGCCGGTTAATTAGTTAATTATGCAATATGTAAGACTGATAATTAGCCTAATTAATTAATTGAGCAGTCGTGAAGATGGCGTGTCAGTTTCTCTATTATTTGACATAGTTATTACGCCAGGCTGGAAAATGCAAATGTCTGGTTAGATTTTATTGAGATACTAATTACTCTAAGATATATGCTCGCATGTTCTTGTTAATAAGACGATACAAAGTAATAATATACTTACTCGTAGACGTTGCAGTCCTTACAAACACAAATAAATCTTTTAAAGCATCTACAACGGTTTTAAGATGGTGAATAACTATTTTAAAATGTGTTATACGTTTCCTAAACAATATTTCTTATTTTTATTTGCACTATTAGTTGTGTTGTAAAGAATCTATATCTTATGTACAAGCTTTATACATAAGGCTAGTTGTATCTTGAACTCGATAAAGTGCTTGTTTTTTTAATTACCAAGTAAACTGAAAACAGGTAAGTTTGGGCTTTAAGAAAATTATACATCAATACTGGTGGGAGACAATTAGATATTTACTTTCAAATAGCTTGAAGTAAGTTACGAATTAAATCAAAGCTCTTCATTAGTAAAATCATGACGTCCAAGCAACAAAAGACATATACATTTTAAAATATTGTATAAATGAACAATACATTTAGTCCGTACGTACTATTTATTAAATCGTATTTAAGAAAAATCATAATTTTAATTTGATTTAAGGCGAAAACGTTTGGCTGGACTCTAAGCGAATTAGACACGCGTGAAAGAATATTAAATCAGATGAGGAATTTATTACTTGAAATGTATAATGCTTAATCAGTTAATTGTTTTAGTTTTGTTCGATATAGTAATTATTCTTAACAAACAGCATCAACTATAAGCAAGAGGCTATTAATGTTAAAGTGTGTATCGCCTATGGTGTAGCAAGCGTCATTGACTCTCAAGTAGTTAGGCTTAATTCTTTTGATGCTAAGTTTAAAGGAAAATAATTTTAATGAAAGTGTTTCATGTAGTTTGCTTACTAAACGAAGCTCAAAAGACGATTAGCTTAATTGTATAGTTTCTTACAGGAACCTGATAGGAAGATTACCAACTGATTTAAATTCCAAAGTGAATTTAGATGACGTTATGACGAATATAAAAAAACATGCAGTGAAGAAAAAAATCTAGTCCTTCATATCGTAACTATTTCATAAAAACTAAATTACAACAATGTATTGAACAGAACTTACTTTTAGGCCGCTCATAGAACCTACTACAATGTAGAAGTCCTACAAGAGGTGTTCAGTCAATATAGGAAGTTTCCTTGAAATTAAAACACATTAGATGTGATGCAGCTGTTCATTACTATTCGTCTACCAATGTAAACACGCTAACGGACTGTGTACAGGTTACAGCTGTTAGCTACAGAACAGCTGATTGTGGTGACACCTTGGCTATAATCAGCTGATGCCTGATCAGCTGTGAGCACGAATCAGCTGACTCATGAAATGTCAAAAGGCTAATCTTGTGTCAACACCGGGCTCTCGTTATCACAACTTGTCCGCTGTCATTACATTGTCATGTTTGGATTTTTAACATTATAAAACAAACTGTTGTGTCGATACTTCATTTTACAGATTAGGTCAGGATGATTGGGATTTTTAACGGAAAATACAAAGTCGCCTGTATACGCTGCATTAAATTTTTATTTCTCAAAGAGGTAAACGCAATTTTGAAATGACAGCTTTACAGCTAGACCAAGTAACATGACATATGGTTTAAAACGTTTATGTTTATATTTTGTGTATGGTTTTATTTTGTTCCAAAACTGTTATCACTTTACCTGTGTGTTGTTTAAGCGTACACACATCTCATATGTTTTAAAATTTAGGTTTAGATTTGTTTAATTAATTTATGTCTTTAGAGTTTAGACTTTTGATTGTAATGCGATGCATCATCAGTTTTAAGCATTTTGGTTTTAACTGAAATAGTGACTTCACAAGTCCAACTATGTTTATAATTTAAACTCTTCTTGGTAATATGGCTTTTACTGAAGCAAAGAGTGTTTTGTTTTAATTGACTTTTATCATCGTGATAAGTTTAAAAATATACATTTTTCAAAATCACACGATGTTGGTTAAAGAAAAACGTTATAATCGTATTTTACTAACTTTTCAAACCCCTAACATACATTAATTATATTGAGCAAGCACTTTAGAAAAATCTTATCTGAAAAACAAATCGTAATAGTAAACAACAATGCCCAAGGATTTTCCAACGATAGTTACATTACGTTTAATTTAACAAAGCCACAGCACAACTATAATTGAAGCTGACACATTTAGATCTGACATTATAAAAATCCCGCCATTATATCTAAGTTTTAATTAAACCGGACACTAAACTGGGATTATCACGAGGGTTGGCGGGAGGGGTGACCGCGAGTGCATGTGTGTGTCAGATCCGTGTAAAAAGACGAGCAGATCTCTCCTCGCCTCGGCTTGACACCTAGATTATCTTTATACCTTGTTTGTTTCCACGTATTTTACCCATTTGCGATTTCTGCTCACTTGTTTACTTAACGAGATTACATAAAAGCCTTCGTGTCGCTTTGGTGTTGTAAATTAGGATTTCATGTAATGTAATGTTGCTGTTTGTGTTGGTGTGAATTACTGTTGTAACGCGGCGGTGCTTTTAGTGGCTACCACTGTATGTATGTGGCTTGGTTTTGTATACATTCTTTTTACTAAAAATAAATTTGGCTTATCTTTAAAGCTTTCAGTGTAATTTCTTAGAGTTTAAGGTTAATTTGTATTATTAAATCATTTAAAATATTAATGAATATGATACGTTTCAGCTTACCTGTACAGGGGATATATGAGTTGTCGTATTTTTTTTCAATTATTGGCAATAGTTAAATTGTTATTTTACTGTGCTTTAATTAATTTGAATTGCAATAAAGTTGATAAAAATCAACTACAAACCCAATATAATTTTGTTAACGTAATGTTTACAGCAACTGCAGTTTCAAAGGCAGTGCGCAGACAGATGTGATGTAAATTTAGGCACCGTATGGCCCCTCGTCAATGCGGGGTGGAAGGGGGGAGGCAATCTTCCCTTTAATTATAAAAATTCCCCGTCCCACACGTGCGTGCGATGCGGCCGCCTCATTTTTAATGGCAAAAGCAAAACTAATTATGATAATTCCATCTAGACATCGCTTAGTATTATAAAGTAGGTCCCCTCCCGCGCACCCTTCCAGCGCTGACTCATTATCTTCCCTCTCGCTTGCACATCTAATCAACGGTTTCACCCCTTCCCTCACCCCCGCACGACCCTTCACCCTCATCCCCACCACCACTTCTCGCTCCTCGCCTCTGTCCAGTCCAATCTACACCTAAATGTTTTCCTTTTATCGAGTAGGTCTTGATACACCATTGCCAACTGCCCTAAACAAATTTCCCCTCCGGCTGATGCAGTGTTGCCAGTTCTATCGCCACTTTGCACTCCTGTTGCCCCCGTTTTCTCCCCGTTTGGCCTCCTTTTAACACCACTCGGCCTTTCAAGGTTTTACATAACGGCCTTTATTAAGGGTTTATTATCTTGTTAGGACGAGTTTACTTTGTAAATGCTCTTCAGTTATTCCAACTTGATTTAGACTCACGTTGATTGATTATGTGCATGTTTTGTACAGTTTGTGGTTCTTTGGTTCTTGTACAATTCTTCGGTCGACGCACGCTGACCAAAGCAACTGCATCAGCTTTCAACGAATGCTTCGAACAAAAACATTTTCATGAAGTATTTAACGTGGAGTGATATTTCAAAATAATAAAAGAAAAGTTTTAGGTGTCCTTTATATTGTGGCATTATGTTTTAGCACAACCCCTAGGGTAGGGGAAGATTGAACATTGCACTACGTACTGTAACATATTAGCTCGAAAACGTCAAAACTTAATTTTAAGATTTCGAGGACGGATATAAAAAATCAAGTTTTAAGTTTTGAAATAAAATCTGATTTTTTATATGTAGCAGTTTTAATAGTTCTATGCTTGCAGAGAAAAATTGTTAACATTTAAATACGTTAAACACTTAATTAGGCGGTCCCCATAGCCGGACCCACGCTCGCTCTAAATTACAGCCGTCTTTGTTTTGGCCCTTGAGATATGATATGACGTATACTAAGGGGAATGAGATTGGAGATGGACGTTGGAAATGAGATTGGAAAAGATCTAAAACATAAAAGTGATAGGTACCGGGAACCGAATTCTTTTCATCCGATTAAAGACCCGACCAATGTTTTAGTTACCACAAATGTTAAGCAAGTATATAAAAATATAATTTTCCACAATTTGCAGTTTTATTGAAGGATTCAAAGACAAATATAATAAAATTTATTTTATTTCAAATAAATTTATGTGCGTTCAACTTCAGTGCTATACCTCCATCGGTGTATTTTGCCAAGCAATTAGCATAGAAACCTCTATGGACCAGGATGAAGTTGTCACCACGTGGCCTGTATAGATTTGTTCACAACTACAACAAGCATGCACCATCTACAAGCACAGACTCGTGAAGGCACTATACTCACGTAACACACAGGGGTCAGCTCCAGGCAGTGCTTTTCTGGCTCAGGAACCTGGGGAACAACCGGGGTTAGTTTCAGGTTAGTGGTCCAACACAACGTCATGCAACTAACGTGTATATAGTACTTCACACAAGGGTGGCCTAGATGAAACGGGTTATAAGTATGATTGTGAATGAGCCGGGATAAGATTACGTCGGGCATGCTAACGTCGGGTTAATCTTACGTCGGGCCAACTTTACGTTACCAAGCTCACATCGCGCCTACCTTACGTCGAGCCAAAGATACGTTGGGCCAGGCTAGCGTAGGATGAAGAATGTACTACAGAAAGAGGTGTACATATTTCTCTACACAAAAATATTCTATTTAGCACAACATTTTATAAATTCGCAATTTAGCTTCCGAATTTTAAGGGTATTAATGTACGTAAGGAATGAGCACTCTTGATCCAAGTGGTATTTTCTTTTATAAACTCCTTTTTCCTGGAAATATTATAAATTTCAGCTCAACTCCAACTATCCAGTTATACGGATAACCAGCTATCCGTATAACTGAAACTAATAGTATTATAAAGATAATGTATCTGAATGAAATCGCTTGAGATTGTGTACAGTTGCTTAGCATCAAGCGTACAGTATAGTTTGTCAACTACTGTACTAATGTAACAAACTGTATAAAAAGTAAATTTAATTCTTCAATAACGTCTATTTTGTGGAATGGTTCAAAAGGTTGTGTTAAAAGGAATACTATAGGTTTATTAATCGGAATTATTTTGTATTTTTAACAGAAACTGGGTTAAAACTATTTTGATTATGTGAACAGATTTGTTTAAAATGAATAAACAAGTATTCACTCTAAAAAAAGCTTTAATAAAGTATTTCTTAACCTTGGGAGCTTCATTTTGTATGGTATAAATAAAAGGTTTAATTGAACCTAATCGAAAACAAAACTAATTTGGCACAAACTAAAAAGGCAATAACAAACTTTGATTGTAAAAACTACCCTTAAACCACAAAAATACGACACCTTCCATTAAATTATAATCAGGAACGCGAGAGGTAAGTTAATAAACTGGAGGAAATCAAATCAGAAGTTAAATTAGTTTAATAACGTGCAAGCAGAAAGTTAGACTACTTAAGATTGAAATTACACCCAAATAACATTAGACACCTCCGTTTAATGTAGTAATTTACAGCCATGATGAGTTGCGATGACCTTATTTAACTTGGTTAGCTTTTAAATTATAAAAAGTTGACGAGACGAGGTTTTATATACAGACAAAATGTTTGTTTTTGTAAAATGAAAAGAACTTTGTTGTTTGTATTGCTTTAAGTATATTATTTCGGTTTAACCGATATAACTGATTGGTTTTACTCACTTTGTATGGAAGCAATTCTTTCCTCGATTTGCCACTTTGTTACTATTTTGTAACCAGGTATATCAATATCCTAGTACATAAACAAGCAAAAAGGTTTCCTTTTAGAAGGCTATTTTGACACGATTTTGGTGCCAGTTGATGCGTAATAAATAACCCAAATGGAAAAAGAATTAACAACAAAATGATGGACAAGATCATGAAATAAATGCCTACTATTGTAAAGACATAATATAAAACACCTTCCATATACATAATTAAAGATACTAAGTAAGTAAAGGGGATAACATATTAACTGAACAATTAAACTGAATGGCACAACCTAAAAAGTTGTAATAGGTTAATATTATTGTAATATTTTATTTCAATGTAAATAAAAAATACAATTTAAAATTACAATTTTTTCAAGTTGTTTAAAATTGTTTATTTTATTTATTCCATGACCTAGAAAAACAATTTAGAAGAATAATACGAGAAACATTTTGAAATATTGCTCAAAAGAGTAATTTTTATAAAAAAACTATTGTTTGCGGGTAAAAATATTGTATTGTGTAAGGTGAAGGAAGGGACAAGGGGTCAGTAGCTCCTTTGATCTGGGTTGTCATAATTAAATCCAAGTGAGGACCCAAGACACCAGACAGTCGGACACGCACCTCCCTCTCCCAACAACCCTCCCCCGCACCCAACAACAATATATATACATACAAGTCCAGCGTCCTTGCTTTGCAGGGGGAGGACCAGTGCTAAAGTGTTACAATGTTACATTGCGAAATCCGTGAATGTTAAAAGTGGTCGTGTACAAATATGTTCGCACCGCAACGTAGATTTTTTAACATAGTTCAGACCCGAGATTATTATACTTGACCAGCTCGGGTTTTAACTAACTAAAATGAAAATGTGTGATAGAAACTGTGGAAGATCTGTCATATATGATAGTAGTTTAACTATTTTCTGGTTTGTTATGAATGGCAACAAAAGTCATGACATGTATGCAAATATCGGCACTACAAGATCCAGCCAGAAGACCTAGATCCCACATAAGCCTCTTGGTAGAGTACTCTATATTGGGCCGGGGGCAGAGGCCGCTAAGCCTGATCTGCAAAAATCAATCCCCCAAGCGGAAACGAATCTTTGTCGCATCGACACTGACAGTCGCAAATAATTGATAAAACGGAATCAAAGCGCAGCTGAAAATGACAAGTACAGTTTTGTGATTCGCATTCAAGTTAAAACAATACGTTCAGATGTAATGAAAAAATCCGCGCTCGGATGTAACGGCGAAGCGGGCTCCGGTCCAATCACGGAAATCTCATTTATTCCCTCCGATTGATCCGTAACAATGGCCGTGGACTTCGCAATCCGGATTAAAATCCGCATTGCCAAACAAAAAAACATACATTTCCCTATTATATTTCGTGATTTTTCCCCTCCGCCTCCTCGTAAAAAACCGGCGCTCCCCGCGCAACCCTTTGCTTCCCCTTCCTCCCGCCACCACCGCCGCCGCCGACATATCGCGGAAACAATGCGGAATGAATAATTCAACGAGGAGTGTTCGATTTTTAAATCGCGTTCGGGGTTTTATACAAAAATAATTAATTATTCGAGAGCCCTCCACTCTCCAGTGGTAGTAGAGCTCTCCACGACCGGGCATGTCGGGAACAAAAGAGCGGCCGATCTACGGTGTGCGCATTTATAATTAAAGTCGGGCCGGCAAGGGCTGCTTAATGAAGGGTGGGTTAATCAGATCGCGCGTAGTCTCTCCCCCACTCGCTCACTAGCTGCTAGTCACTAGTCGCTAGCAGCTAGCTGCTAGTACACCTCATCTAGCTGCTTAATAACGCGGTAATTAAACTTTAATTAATTTCCTAGTAGTTTCCCCAACTTGGCCGGCATCTACATGGTAATCAACAGTTCGGCCTCAATACCGCTGGAATTTATGTAAAACGCTGATTGAGCTCGTTAATATTTTAATTTTAATATCAGCTTAATTTAAGGCCTGTACGCATGAAACGATGCGCTAACTCATTTTCATGACGTAACTTCAAGATTCGGATTTTCCCTAACTTTGAAATGAAAAAGAAAAGAAAAGGAAACCACTTTAGTGAAA
Organism: Matsumurasca onukii; assembly: GCA_018831715.1. NCBI lineage: Eukaryota > Metazoa > Arthropoda > Insecta > Hemiptera > Cicadellidae > Matsumurasca > Matsumurasca onukii. The sequence continues at coordinate 46,528,325 of CM032062.1, read as the reverse complement.
CGTGTATTGGAGTTTGGATGGACAAAATCATCAGGTACATATCGTGTGTAATTGTTAAGCATAAATTAAAGTGTTTAACACATTTACAATATAATTTATACAAACTAACTAAACAATACAAGATTTATTTTATGATAAAAGTCATGATAAAATCATTTTAGTTTTGTTTAAACAAAAACTAAAAAACGACGAAATGTCAATTTGTGCGATAAAAATAAATATTCCTGTTAAATATGCACTAAAGTATAAGCTTGCGAGCTACAAAAACATGTCGTTGATCGTTGAAATCAGTCTAATAGGATAGTAACACACGAAAAAGACAAATACAATGATTTCAATGTTGTCATGGGCGATTTTAATACATTTTTTCACAACCATGAGCCTCATATTTAACGCCACCCTCCCATTCAGCATAAAGCGTCAACGACTGGCAAAGTACTGGCCTCTTTAATATCAGTATAATAACCAACTCAAATAAAACACAAAGACGCAGGAAATGAGAGTGCGTAATTTTTCAAACGGCTAAATTAAAAGGGGGTTTACTTGCAACGTGCAGAGGCGTGAGTTATCGCCCGCGGCCGCCATATTTATCAACATTATACTCCTAATGAAGTAATTAAAGAAAGAAAATCTGCCGGGCGCGCAGCGCAGATGTATACGAGGAATTAAAATCAGCTGGTCTGTACTGAATAATGTGTCGTCTGCTGCAGTTCTTACACTTCCAACTGACAGTCTACCAGGGAGGATTTAATTCAGTTCATTAAATTGCTGTATCTACAGTCAAAAGATAATTTCTGAGATCCGAGATTTATCGATTTGTTACTCACATCTGGTTTTGAGGTTCTTTGTCGACCGGAAAGTATATAAGTTCAAGTTTTGATTTGAAACGTGTCAATGGTTCCATAAATCACTAAATCACTATTTGAGATGCAAACCACTCTCATGAGGGTATTTTAAGGCAAATATGTGGTGAAGGATTAGTGTGATGAGTGGTAGTAATGAGTTGTGAGGTGTACTCTTGTTACAAACTAAGGCCGACTCTTCCTTAGAAGGGGTCATAAGTTAATAGCCCAATGCCCGATGGAAATACAAGGACCAACGGCTTAACGTGACTTCCGAACCACACAGGTGATGGTCTGATGTCTAAACGAGGTGGGAGTTGATGCGGGTATCATCAGATGATCACTGAGACTATCTGAGCCGCTTTGGATTTATATCATCTTCAAAACCTGACCTCCATGAAGCTCGTTACCATAATTTCAAAGCGATATCTTGATCGGACAAGGCGACCAAACGTAGAACTGATCATTCTTTTCAACGTCAAATTCATATTATTTATTCTAACTAGAATAGATCTAAAAACGTCAGCTCAAATGTACAAAAACACAACTTTCATCATAGGCTTTTTAAACATCTTATGAAGGTTAACATTTCTTTGCACATGTAATTCTACGGATACAATTGACCTTTTTATACTTGTATAGATACATACGAGTAGTGTAAATGAAATATTAAAAAGTAAAATTTTAAAAGGCATAGTAGGCTAATTTATTTTGCAAATTTCACTGTTATAAAAGTCACATTCAGTTTTGTTTCACCCTTAAAACAATCAAGCCTTGTTGGTTAAATAATTTCCACTTAAGCCTTTCAGTTTTATTGGCTTCATCCGTGTTCAGATCTATGTTAGTGGCTTAGGCTTCGAAAGCCCTCGATGTTGAGCCCTAAAATGGCCAAAATCTCCTCCCTTTCGGTCATTTTCGGATTTAACGCCATCCCCATCGAGTTGATCGGTAAATCGCCTGGACGGCAGAAGCTCAGCAGTTGGCAGTTTTTTCAAGAGCTACCATTACGTAAACACAGCTCACAGGGGTGTTTTAACGGTAATGAGCGTGTGTAGTGTTCTGTTATCAGCACTTGACGCGTTAGTTGCCGCTTCCGTCGACAGGTGCCGTTAGTGCAGTTGTTTCTCTATCTCTGGTGGTTGCGATATTTTTGCTGTTTTTTGCGATGATCCTGTGGCGTTGATTACCTGCCGTCATGATATGAGGGTACTTATCCCTCTCGTGCGGGACAACAGTTTTTTGCGACGATTTTAAGTATCGCCGCTGATATTTTTCGGGATTTCATTTTACATTCTCGCAGTTATTTGCGATTTTTATGAACACTAAAACACCATTAATGATCCTACTACAATAGTGGGTTAAAATACCAGTTTGCCTAAGTTGCAGCATCTCACAACCGTGCGAAAGTCTAAAGAACGCTTTGAAGACCTTCCAAAGCAATACTTTAAGTTACAAAATAGTGTAGATACTAGTTACTAATATGGAGAGTAGGCTATATAGCTTGCTTGCTTTCTAAAATCTTTTCACCTATCTTTCTGTTACGTACAGTTTAGACTATTAATATATTCTCAATTATTTTGTCTCAACTCAAGTAATACTGACATTTTAAACAAGTAGGCTAATTCAAAATCATATGTTTCTTTGAATGCTGCATCATATGTATTAGACACATCTTTGAGTTAAAAATTAAAATATTGTAAATAAAAGCAGCTACCGAAAGTATAATCCATCTCGGTTCTCAAACAATAAACACTATCCAGTAGCAGAGTAAAGAGTCAAGGAAATATAGCCAGCTTTAACTCAAAGTCAAGCTGAGATAAAGGCGACCGATAAATTCAAACAAACTTGGAATCAAAAAGGACAACTGAGTCCGGAAACAAAGCAGGCACCCTTTCGGAAATAGGCTATAATTAAGAAGCGAAGAAAATAGTCCCCCTTGCGCCCACATTAAGGGGAGTATTGTTCTTATTGTGAGGTGATGAGTTCCCCCCTCCCTCCACACTTAGGGAGCCCACAATGCATTTCATTATGTGATGACGTCAGATGGGGTGTCTGGAAAGGGGTGAATAGGTCCTTCAGTGTTCCCGGCCTTACGAAGCATTGTGAAGTCGGCAACCAATAACCTGCACCCAACTTGCCGCTCACCTCTCGATCTAATGTCCAGATTTGATAAGAATATGGATAATCTAATCATTACAACTTGAATGGTTTTAGGAAATACTTTGATGCTAGCTTAGTCAGCTGTTCAGTGGTCACAGTTGTCCGGGTGTCATGTCTCCGCTTTCTTGTTAATCACGTTCTACGCCAGAAAGTATGCACTTACGGTTATAAGCGGTAATCAACGCGATCGATAATAACTTACTTTTGCGATACAGTTCAAATTACAACTTTTGGTCAGCTAGCTAGGTATTTTTTGTGTAGATATATTAGCTAAAGCGTATTTTGTATTTTTTCTTTAACTGCAAAATGTTGGAAATGTTTTGTTCGAATTTGATGTAAACATTGCATTTAAGAATTCCCTTGGATGTATGTGTATAAAGCTTAAAATTATAATAGAAATATATTTGAACTTACAAGTGCATACCAATTGAACTGAATATTGTTTAAAAAATCTTCGAGATTTTATATGGATCAATAGAGAGCGTTGTAATAAATGCACACTTTTAAATGATATCGCATGCTAAAAATATCTAAAAATGGACTTCTCCCAAAACATTTCCCTCTTACAATCGATGAGTTGGCGTAAAAATGCCAAAAGCTCGCCGAGGGACATTGATTATCGAGACGGATTTGTCCGGCAGAGCGCAGCAGCGTATGAGCGCACAGCGCCCAAGAGACCCTAATGCGCTGCGAAATCTAATAAATCAAACTTAATATTCACCGGTGCGCTGTCAAAAAAGTGCAGAAAAACAACGGGTGACGCGCTGCTCGCAATTTATTTGATTGACTGAGCGGCCGCCTTAATTAAATAACATCGATTTTTAAATTGAACTTTGTAAAAATTCCTAGTTTTACATAATTGAGATGACAGCGTATGGCGTTTTTTCACGTTTTCAATCAATCTCAGAAGAGGACATCAGAGTTGATTAATATTAATGACAGATTTGGGTTATGCAATCTGTAGTCGACGTTTTAACTTTAACCCAAGCGCAAAAACACCTTCACCACTTTTATATACGGAATTTAAATTGAAGTAAACAACTTGTACTTTTGTTATTAACAATACATAACAAAATATAACAAATACATATTCGCATAGACTAAGAAATTATATGGTTACAATGCTGTCAAATATATCTCACGACTAATATATTTCGATAAAAATATCTTTACGATATTAATAGTACTTTATTTAAAATTACCTACATATTGAACCATGGGCAACCCGTTGAAGGTATTATCACCCTTTGTGAAGGTGCTGCTTACTCTTTATGATAGTTTAGACGTATAGGAGTATCGCGTAGCTCGAGTAACGTAAAAAGAATGAAGTTCTTAAAAATATATTTTGGACAACCTAAACTAATCAATACTTTTCTTTTGGGTTGCAGCCTCTAGTTTACAGACATGCGGGGTTTGTCTTACGCACCTCTCTCTTGTCTTCGAGTTACTGTTCAAAACCAGAAGTCGGAACCACGGGAAAATGCACCGGTACGTGATATTTTTGAAGCAATTAGCTCGCAACTTAAGGCATTATAACTTGAGTTATTTTTGTACTTATTACGCCAAAAGCATGTTAATATAATTTAAACTAGATTTTTTGTGGGAACACATACAACAATTTTGGAAAAGCGATCACAAGCCAAATTAGGTCGGGAATCAAACCCGTGACCCCCGAACCGAAAGTTGCGATCATCTCACTGAGCTACGGACTCAAATAATAAGTTTTGGCATGTTTAAATACAGCCCCTCGATTCGTAGGAAGGATATACTCGTATTTTGTAAAAGAGAAATGTTGAGTTAATTTTTCAACCAAAATGAAATTTGTACGTGTTTTTTGATACATAGTGGATTTTATTTAAGGACTTCTTACTATTAAGGAGTTCTTGTAAAATTTGAACTTTTACAATTACAAAAAATATCTTCAAAGATGGATTTAAGAAACATCTACTTAAAGTGCTGCTAGACTACTCTCTTTACGTGTGGGGTTAAGCCCTACACAAACGGTGCGGGTATGGGGTATCACATCACGCCAAGTCCAGGCCTCAGCCCAGCACTATCCCTACATTATTGAGTGATGGCGTGTGTGCGTGTGCGTGCGGGTGCGTGAGTAATTATAAACACAGCTGTTCTCTTCACCCCAGTGTTGCCACACTTGCCGGTATCGGTGTACAAGTTGTCAAGTCTGCCTTCTTGTCTTTACCTTCTTGAACTCTGCTGTACAGAATGTTCCTAAAGTTCCTTATTTTAATTTTTGAGCGGCTGAAAATTTTAAAACGCGCTGTTATTAGGGTAAATTTTAAAATCTATTTGGCGTGATAGGGGGTTTCCCCACCCTAATTTACCCGTCATTTTAAAGATTAGGAAAATAAAACCAAAGAAACCCTTAAAAAGATTTCAATGCTCCGTCCTTCGCCTTTTGCACTGATAAATGACGGCCACCGGTTTAGTTTGCAAGATGTCAAAACCCCAATGAGGCTTTTGGTTTTAGGGATCGAGTTAAGCGTTTTACAACAGAGTGCAACTTGATTTATTTCGGATACATACAATATCGTCCGGTAACCGGATACCGGAGAAAACCGGACAGCGTTGTTATTATCAAGTAAACCTATCAACTACCCGAGCCCTACGCAGGGAGGTAATTGTGAGGAGTTTAAATTAAACTGTTATTACAAAAAGGGTAATAATTTATCATAACGACAAAAGTCATGTACTTCGAAAACATTTAAATGATTGAACGTACGCACAACCAAATACACAAAGACAATGTGGTGTGAGGTAGCGAACTACTGATAAAAGAAATTGAGGCGGTGGGTGGCAATTAAAAATAATTAAAGTGAATTAAGGTTGTTGACAGTGAAAACATAAATGAAACGTCTTTTGCCATTAGAACGACTGACGCCAGTCGTTTACTTATTGATATTAATTTTCGTAGTTGCTCAACAGTTTTTAGATAATGAACGTTAAGTGAAGCAATAATTACAGTCAGTCTCATTAGTGCCTTATCAATAATCAAGCAACTACAATGGTGATAAAACAGCTGCGTTGACGGCAACAAACTCGGGCCCGAAGGTTGCCGAACTCACCCGACATGAGCCGAAGATTTCCGAGGCATCACGAAGTTTGGCAGTTTAAGAATTCTCTTGGCAGTTTACTTAGTGGATGCTTTAAGGATAAATGAGCAGTGAGTTTAATTTTACATTGTAATTGTACACGAGATGTTATTAAGAAATTAACCGAAAATTTTGTTGGGGAAAGGACATTGTTAAGAATAAAAGATAACTATGTTCTTTTTATTTGGACATACATCTCATAACCTTACTAACTAAAAGGTTTTAGAAGGTTATCACATTTAGTCGTTTTGCTGCGTGGTGAAGCATTAAAATATCACTACCGTTGACAACACAATCTTTCACTTTTATAATAAACGCTTTTATATCACAATTAATTTGCACAACCAACGAAATGGACTATATGTTGTAGGTAATAAAATAAATTGTCCCAATAACAAGACCATAAAGTTACAACAAATACAGCGGACGGGGAAACGCTAAAACTCCACCAAAACAAATAGCTTCTCACTACACAAATACTCACAATTTCAAATAGGCTAACATAACAGAAACGAGAACGTAACACGAGCAAACTGCTAGGTTATGTTCAACGTTTCAGGAAGTGGAGAGATTTTCCCGCCAGTGCGGGTAATGAGAGAGAGAGGAATCAGCTGATTTTAGATAACCTGTATAATCTGCGGAGGTGTCGTCTGCAACTGCAAGGGAACTGCTCTAATGAGAAGCATTGCTATAATCTAATGTGAATGCCTCCTTGATCACTTATTCATGATTGCGACAATCCTTTCTCTTTGCTTCTGCTCTTGCGCGAGAACTATTCCTCATTTCTCTATGCAGTAGAAGACGCTAGAGGTTTTGTACAACGGTATTTGAGCTAAAAACAAAATTGGTTCCTCTATTGATACGCAATCTGCAAATGGGCTTAGTTCCAATTGGCTAAATTTTATCTAGCCTTACCATAAACCAGGAAGCATAAATGTTTAAAATTGTACAGACAACTCCATTTGACATGTTTACCGTTTCTAAAGTTTTTAAATTGATACAAATTCTAACGATTTTTACGTTCACAAGTTCTTTAAATTTGGTTTAAAAAGTAATAATTTGAAGAAAATATACTGCAGCATCACTCTTAAGTTATGATTACGTTTAACTATATAACGCAGCCTGTAATAATTTGTACAAAGTTGATTAGATTTTGGTAAACCATTGTTTATCTGTGGTGGTATTACAATAATATGTTAAGTAGTAGGGCACGATTAGTTCTAAAATTTGGTTAGACTTATATGGCTTTACAACACCAATAGCAAATAGTATGTTCCAATAAAGAATAATATAACTTCCATTATTATATTTAATTGAATTAATAATGAAACAATTTGTGAAGCCTATCTTGATTACTTCAAACACATTTTCACCAGCACAATACAAAAGAACGACTGTCTCTTAGAATCAATGAAACAATTTAAAACCGCATTCGGTCAGCTACAAACACAGCTAGCAATTACTGGCTGTCCCAACAAAAACGCCATTAAAATAAAACTACAAAGAATAAAACAAAACAAGCAATTGGAGGGAAAACAACAAAACTCGTTTCCTGACGGTCGGACTCGTGGCCGGGCTGGCCGCAATAATACAAAGCGAGGGAGTGATTAAGGTAATTATAATAATAGTCAATAAAGATAATAAGACAAAGCAGTGGTACCAACTGAGACCAGCTGTAAAACTAAATAGTCGGCAGTAAAGCAGCGCAAGTAGTCATAATTGATGGAGGGTCATTATCATAATTAGGCTCATTATCGTTAATTACGGTCATTATTCCTGCGTCTAGTTCTCTAATTGCCCCAATCTGGTGCAGGGAACAGAAACGTTTGTTACTTTACTGTCATTACTGGCTGTGCTGGCAACTTGACTTTACGTCGCTTTTGTTGTTGCCCTGTACACACATGTAACACCCGGGTAAACTGTCCAGTGTGTGAGTACTGCCGGAGTACGCTTGTACAAGAGGATGTAACAGAGGGTCATTTAAACGAAACCCTCTTTCTTTCCTTATAAAGTAGACAATGGACTAAGATACAGGGTAATATTATCTTTAAAGTACAAGTAGTTCTTAAAAACATTACTGACGAAAAGGAAACACGGTATGAAAGTCACAAATACTCGTAGATTGTTTAAGATGGAAAAAACTAAAATTATGATTTACTCACATTTTAACTGTATCTTTAAGAAATACTCCCTTTCGAAGCGATAGTTTTTTCGTTGCATTTAACTTAATAAAATATAAGTTTTAATTAATAGTCATGGCTTCAGGCCTTTGGCCTATCAAAACTTCACAGTATAAATTAAAAAATAGCTGTACTACGACAAAGGTTAATAAAATCCTACACTTATCAAATGTAATAATAAGTGATTATTTGTTGCGTTCTTACGTTAGTTAGAGTCAACTGCAACTTCTTGCCACCAACGGTTCTTACCTGGAAAGAAACAAACGTTTAAACATTTGGACACAACATTCATATAAATATAAAACGTAGCCGTCGCGTAGTCACAAGTGCAACCGTGAATCGTAACGAACCTAAAACAGTGGATTTCATGCTCAAAAATATTTATTTAGGACTACAAACTTATGACACCGTAAGCAAAATGTGTACTAGAAAACATCAAAATCCGATAAGCCAAACCAAGATGGTGGCAGAATTTCCCACCGCCATTTTGGTCTGGCTAATGGCATTTTGTTGCACATGTTGACATAAGTTGGATCTTAAATGCAGCTTTTATAGTATAAAACCCAATTTAGGGGGAAACGTCTTTCCCCCAATTATGCACTTCCGGTGTAAATAATCCCCTTTACAGGAAATTTACTAAGATTCACGATAGCGCTTGTGGCTACGTGTCGGCGGTATTTTTGCTGTTTAACCATAATTATAGACCTGTTAGTTAAAAGTTTTTAAAAGAAATGTTTATAAAATACCAACTGTGTCAATAACTATTAAATATTCAGTGAACCTCTTAACAGAAGATTAGAGCACATTAGTTACGTAACGTACTTGAAACATCGTGATTTGTAGATGATCCTCTTCACTCACTCACTCACTAAGTAAGTAAGTAAGCGAGTGAGTGAGTGAGTCATACACAGCGGTGACGTCACGGCCAGTATTAACATAATCACTCGACCGAGGCATAAAACTTAATTAGATGCATTTTACGAGCGCCGGTTGTGAAACTGCCAGCAGACAGTCTGCTTACTTTGTACGTCTTCTGCTTCTTTATGTGGAGAAATCTAGAGGGGAATATAAAACTTTAGTTGTAACCACGCAAGAATAACGTATGTATATTAACTCTGGTGGTTAACCCGCTCTTCTCTTCTAGGAAGTGAAACTGTTGGTCATGATTATCACAATTAATGGAATATCCGTGGAAACTCCCCGCAGTTTTTTCATGGGTTGGATGAGAGAAGAGCTTACGTGCGTCATAATCTCGGAAACAAATAATTAAAGAACTTGTATTATTAGTAATGAATATGCAATTTATGCACGTTCAGACACAGTCAAACCACGCTAAGTCTACGTAAACGCTGTCTTGAAAAGTTGACTTTTCTTCGTGCTCAGTCTTGCTTTATCCTTTCGGAACGAGCTATTTTTTCCTCAGTCCAGGCTACTCCTCTCCTTTTAGTAACATCTTTCTAGCCAACTTTCCAAACAAATACATTTCGTCTAAAATATGTTTTTATCATAAAAGTCCGTTTGTGTCACCTGCCACTTTAAACTCGTATTTAACTACAAGTTTACAAACTGTCATTGAATACTGTCTTTATTTGTCTTACTTTCATGTCACTTCTATCAATCTCAGTTTGTTTTTTAGATAGAAACATCGTTTCAGGTCACCAAATTAAAACATTTATTGACAGTTTGTATTCCAACTTTTAGTTATAAATCAATAAGAAGCTGTCTGATGATCGTATTTAACTGCCACGACCCATTGAATTGTTTTACTTTCGCTTACTTTGAGTTTCATCAATTCTTGTTTGGTATAGGAACATTCAAGGGTTGTTTTTAATGTTTTAAATATAAAAATTATATCTATTTGAGCATGAAAATAGACACTTTCAAATAGAACATAGCGTGTCAATACCAATTATTTCTTAATTCCTATAAAGTTAATATTCATTTTGTAAAGGAAATTTATGATTGTCTACGGTACTGGTCATTCAATCAAATCTTCAGAAATTGACATTCTAACTTCCAAAGATGTTTTATCAATGATTCATCTTAGTTTCAAACCATACACATGTCTTTTTTTCGTGGAATCCTTCTATGAGCTTTAGCAAACGTACACCACACACAAATGGGTTGAGATCTTGAGCTAGAACCCATGTCACTGATCTACTCCGCAATTCTTCTAAAGTATACTTGATTACTCGTGTTTATGGCTTGAAACAGCCAATAAATGATGTAAATGAGCCCCCGACTGCCGAGCTTTAAGCTAGGACAAGGCAGAATATTGGCAGCCATTGTAATATGGGCCGTAGACAGCTAAGTAGCTAGCTTAGGTGCTAGCTTCTTCATTATCCTAACACACATGATATATTACACCAAATTAGTTAATCAAGTCTAATTTTCATAAGTATGCCTATACGATGGATTTTTCTATTAGATGTTATCAAGAAAAGCAATGATTACTTCTAGTTGTGGCAAGATAATGGGGGCCGAATATCATGATGCAGAGTAATGGTTTTGTGGTCACAAAGATAAACGTCATGGATTTAATAAATGTGAACCAAATATTTCTTAGGTTTTGAGAAAACATATTGAAGGAGAAATTAAGACAAATGTCTCATGTAACTTCTCAACCGTACCAGTAAGGTAAAGTGGTAGTTTGGTTGTAATTTATATTCACAGAATATTTTAAATGTAATTCGGATACTTTTCATTATCATTACGTTATATTCAAAAGATAAAAGATCATAATTATTTTACAGGATTAGAGCCTACAGTTAGTTTTAAAGCTTAGTTTACTATATCACTAGCACGTCATGTGAAAATACTTCATAGACAAAACAAAACCAAAGCACCATTTAAATGTAAAAACAATTTTATTCATTACAAATTTAGAAAAAACCGTCAAATACCAAAGATGTATAGATTATTTGATTCCATTACATTAACAATTGCATAGTAGATTAAATATCCGACCACTTATTCTATGCAACTTAAAATTAATAAAACAAATATACGTGTTTTGGTTGTGACTTTTGGTAGTTACGGCTAAATCAGTTGAAAACTGAAAGTCGCTTTAGTATCAGGATACTCGTACCAAACTCTACTTCTTTTCAACTACCAAGAGTGCTGAGGTTTCTACCTCTTAAAATTAAACAAAGGAATCCTTCACTTATCAAAAAACAATCAACAAAATCTTGTCAACAACGAACCCGAATTTGTCATAACTCTACATTTTTATACATACAATAACTATTCATTTTATTTTATCTTTAACTTTAAATTTCTGTCACATGTGTTTATTTTTGTTCAGATAATATTGTAATGTGAATTTAACCTTCAGTTGTTGTTGTGGTCTGTAGATGAGAACATGGTTCTCGAAAGGCCTCACCAACTATAAAAGTTTTTATTGGATGATTTGTGTTTATTTCAAGTTGAAAAGGAATCCTTGTTTGATCAGAGATTAAATATTCAAATACAAATTCTCATTGAAATAAAGATTGCAAATGAAGGGTTCAGTTACCTGTATGGTAGAGTTCGGGACGGCTAACTTTATAGTGAATTCACTTAAGCGACTCATGCAGTAACGTCCACTGTGACCACTAACTTGAGTGACAATGTTAGTCTGGACTTTACCATCATTATGTGTCCGGCAGTTCTGAGCCAATCAGGAACCTGCACGCTAGTGAGCAAACTTCTGTATAGTATTGAGATCATTGCTTAACTCATGAACAGTCGTGAGTTCTTTCAACCACAGAGATAACAGTAGCCTGAGTATATTAATGGTAGTGCGACATACTAAGGAGTTATTTCTGTGCGGTCATTTCTCCGGAAAGTATTTAAACTCGTTGTTCAATGTGAACTCATAAGGACACGACGCATTCAGTGAAAAGTTTTATTTTAAAAGGGAACTTCTCAATTCATTTAGTTTATTTTTGAATGATTTTTACTCATATTGGCAATTAAATAAACACATTTTGGAAACATATCTGTTTTTAAATCACAGTGCGGTCTCGTAAGAGGAAGTTATATTAACTTTGATGAATCTACCGAAATGGGTGACACAGAACGGCAGTTCATGAACGTTTACCTTCTCAGATACAGCTTGAGGATTTCGAAACTTGTTTGAAAAACGTTTTGGATGCTGAAGCCTTTTACAATACAGACGAGTTTATTGTACATGTACATGCATGTCTGATTAGGATTTCAATGTTAAAATGTGTGGAAAAGTTAAACCTTTTAAATTAAATTATGTAAAGAATTTACATAAAAAACTATTGACTCATTTGTTTACGCTAATAGGCAAAGTAACTGAATAAAAACTGTTTAACTTAAAATGCCAAGGTGCAATTTTTCATACTTGCAAGTGCGAAGTCCTAGTAAAAAACAGCATGGTTTTTAGCTAAATATAAAAAACCGCACGATTCTTCAGTAAGAAACCCTGCATTACATCCAAGGAAAGAGTTGCTGCCAACAATTCTAATTATCCATCATGATTACCTAATTACTTTAATCACCCTTTCTTGTACGGGTAATCAGTAATCACCAACCCTGATTACTCGGGAAATTAATTCTGCTGCGATAGCACAGGGCCTACAGCGAGCGAGAATCAGCTGGGCTAGGCCACAATGAAGTCCTTGGGAAACTCCCCAGTATGTTACGGCGTAAGAACTCCTAGCAACAATGTTTTCTAAGCGATTGGACTGTACAGTTCTGTATAATAATTGACGATTTAACACTTGCTCAGTCGATTCCACGCTTTATTAAAACATAATGAGCGTTATTAAAGACATTATTGTGATTTTTCCCAGTTGTGGGTATATGCGCAGGGCAGAATAGTTGATGAGATTGAGAAATAATCTCTAGAACAATAGATGCGAAGATTTTAACTTATAATTATAAATGTGTAATATACAAATCGGTATTGTTGGAGTCTTTAAGGCAGAATGCAAAGTTTGCATATTTGTTAAAATAGTTGCATCAACTTTCATCGTTTGGGTTGTCTAACTGTACCGACTTAATATTAGCCTAGATTATTTACTGAGATGGATACTTTTCAACGATGGGACTCCACTTGGAGCGCGCCTGTGTTCCGCCCAATCTAACCTCAAATATAAATTAATAACATAACCTTAACTAATCATCAACTTTATAGGGTGGTCAATTTGTGCACTACATAATGTACCCATTCTCTACAAATCTCGCGAAAAAGTTGGAGATTAAGTCGTTTAATCGGAGAAAACTTAGATCTCTACTGTTCAAGTAAACCTTAACTAAATGGTTGAGTTTGCATGTAAACTTTTAAAAGTATGTTTACCCTCTGAAGCAATAGTTTCAGTAATTAAAGATGGTAACCTAACTTGAAAAATAGTTTTTAAGTTGTTAGACTTGCAAAAATCCTGTCTCTTCCATTGAAAGTGTACGTTTCAACTAATTTGATAACTAGAAACATCGAAGTCATAGGCAGGGAGAAGTTTCGGTTTCCATTCATGTTATTACAATGTGAAGGTAGCGACATCTACCGAGACGGCGCACAGGTATAGAGACGTAGAGCAGAGCCCACACTCCAGAAAAGAACATTGATTTCATCAGAACACAATAATGAACCAGCTGACAGGCATAAACTGAGAGCGACAAGCAGCAGCAAGTAGCGAGTAACAGCTGAAAGATATGGTGATTACCTTGGCCAAACTGAGATTCAGGTTTCAACCTGATTGGCTGCATATTCAATTGCTACAAGAGTCATTAAGACAGCGCTGGATTATCACAGTAATTAATAATTAACTCGCATAAAGAGTTATAATCGCAACCGTCTATCGGCTGATTCCGCAACACTGATTTCGGCCTTGATTGTCTAATGAGAACATTTAGCTGTTTGTCCCTTCGAAGAATTGATTAGGCGAAGTAATTACTTTTGAAGGGAAAAAACAAAATTATCTCGATCAAGGAAATGTTGTGGATGTCCGTGATCGAAGGGAAGCTTTATTCTTCAGCTATGAGTATATAGAGATCTTTTTTCCATAACAATGGCTGAAGAAAAGTATATACCCGCTCTTACAATTTAACACATGTACTGAAAGTGCTAAAATGTCACTTTTTCACCCAGGTAAATAAAGTATTGTTTTGACGACATTTTACTCCCTAGGGAGAAAAAGATCATTTTAATGATAACTTTGTTGCATGAGCATCAGCTGGTTCAACAAGTTTGTTTCGGATTTTAACACTGACTTTCAAAGTCTAGTAAATCAGTGTAACAGCTGTTTCTTCAAAACAATAAAATTCAGACTGCTGAGTTCAAAAAATCTTCACCTGATTAATAATTAATACATTTCAATACATATTTAATATTATAAAGAATTATTCTTTATAATATTAAAGATTTATTGAAATTTGTTTTTCATTACTATTTGAATCACGACAAAAAGTATCGTTAATCACTCGGCCCGAAAAAGTCTTTTTGACCCTTGGTCATTTAACGTCCTCGGCTGCGCCTCAGAGATTAATTTGACCTCGTGTCAAAAAGTGCCACTTTAGGACCTAATGATGAAATATACTATTTTATAACCGAACTTACTGTTATACAATCATTGAAACCCTATGAAACATTAAAACCCAACGGCACGGGAACTGTTTCCGACCAAACAGCCACTGCACGATACTCAGGCGCATCACCTGCCGGGACAGACGGCCAGCCTACTTGCCGAGTGACTGATGAGTTTTTTCACTTAACGTTGCATTATAACATCGCGTGAGACTCATTAACATCATCATTATCATCATCATTACATTAGCCATGTGTTAAACTGGCGATTATTCACGGTGCTCATGATAGCCGTGACGCCGCACTGCGGGGACTTGCCGCCAGGAGAGCCACCGTCGCCACCTCCGCAGTCCCCAGTACACGGGTACACGGACGGAATTATGGCTGCGATCCTACCCGGTGATTAGGGTGGTTGTAATTAGGTAATGCGCGGAAAGGTGATTAGAGTAATTAGTAATCAGGTAATCAGGAAGGATAATTAGAAATGGCTCTCTACATACGGCTCACGGAGGCTAGGAGATGGTGAAGTAAGCTAGATTAATTAAACAGAGGGACTGCTGGTTGCTAGGCCTTGTGAGGAAGTGCTCTGTAAACAATAGATCAATTATAGTTCAACAGAATCATCACAAAGATTTGCTGCGTTATTCTTCTTAGAACTTGTTATTTTTGAATTAATTATTCCTAAAGTTTGCTACAAACTGTTAGTAGTAATAAGACTAACTAAAACATAGGATGGGAAGTAAAAACATATTAAAACGTAAAAAACCTTCAAGAAAACAACTGGCTATGTGAACTTTTTCACTACAAAAATAAAATGGTCAGAGTGTATTTTAGACAATCCCACCCTATCAATGTGCGTTAACTAAAAGTCCGTTTCCTTGATTGGCAGAATTAACAAGATTGTTACAAACTTACTGTCTAACAGTGTAACTAAACATATTACTATTTAGCGAGCATCAATACTACTAGTTATTTCACCGTATTGCGGTAATGTAATTTAGATCAAGTGGTATTTTATTATTGTTTGCCCTACGTTTTAGAGGGAGGTACAGGTTGGTACAGTGCGCGTCTCTGGAGCTCTTCACTCCGATTGTGTGGGTTCGATCTCCACAGTCACCACTAACAATTTGTTATAAGCGACTATGCGGCAACGCTAGATAATGGTCGAGGATGAGTAGTAGAG
The DNA here is from genome assembly GCA_018831715.1 of Matsumurasca onukii. Lineage (NCBI taxonomy): Eukaryota > Metazoa > Arthropoda > Insecta > Hemiptera > Cicadellidae > Matsumurasca > Matsumurasca onukii. Next base: position 46,512,318 of record CM032062.1, on the reverse strand, counting down.
AGGACTTCGTAGTCCTAACTTCCCCTCGACAAGACGAACTGCACCTTTAACAGTACCTTTTTCCTTTTATTAGCCTGTAAATCCAACTTTTTGGACCATAAGGATAACTTTGACCATCCCATAACTTCTCACTTGCTACTAGGACACTTATTTCTACAAGACGGTATTCAATAAAGGCAATATACATGTTCGGTTTCCCTTATATTTCAATTCAAAGAACAAAAGTACATTAAAGTGAATGAAATCCAGCTACTTACTACCATCAACGGTGGCCACTCCTATCGCCGTGGGCGCTCATTCGCGTCCATTCTTCAGCGTTACCACAAGTGCGCTTTTATTGCTAATTACTCGCCATTTTGCTATTAATTATCATAAATTACCTGTTGCAATTTAGCCCGATTGTGGTTCGCCCACGGCCCTCGGTGTAGGCTTTGATTGTGTGTGGGACAGCCACTGGCCAGGACTTCTTTAGTGCCATCACTCGCCGTAACATAAATCTGTCTAATCTTGAAACTATTAAACAAATACTCACAGGGAAATTGTTTTCAAAAAGTTAATGTCTTGTACATTTTAAACACTTTCTTAATATCAATGTGTTCGACTAAATAGCATTTTCATTCTGATGATAAAAAAATAAAATATGCACTAAAATACGAACCAAGTAGCTACGCTGCTTAGATAAAAATATGCTTGAAGAAGGTTAAATGTATAATCAGCAAAGCATAGTTCAATCAATTTCAAAACTCCATTGTATAAATAGATTATTGGAATAAATGCATAAAAGTAAGAAATGATATTAGTAAACATGCCTGAGTATCTATATGTACATCAAATATGTAACTTTATAACTAACTTATTTAAATTCAAACTCATTTAGGCAAAGATAGGACCAGAATATCTTGAAACTCAGAGTTACTTAGAAACCAGCCGATTCTATTGGTGAATAAAATCTACCTAAACAACTATTAATAGCAACAAATATTTCCAATAAATACTTATTTAGCTTTGTAGTTCAGATATGTGTTGGACAAGAAACTCCGTAGACTTAAAACGTCAAGAACAGGTTGTTAAACAACAAAAACATCTCGGAAAAAGGCACAAATAGATATAATTTTTAAAGAAGGTAAGGGTTGTCTTGTTTAACGAGGTGAAGTAAGCCTACAAAGTCCTTTCTACCACTCACCCTTGACCTTTACCTAGCGTCACCGTACAGTCATATAACAAGTTGCAAGTTGTGACATGGGGCATCGAACCCGCACCACCGAAGTGATGAGCTCCGGAGTCGCGTGCGATACCATTCCACTATGGACCCGCTTATAATTTTACTTTAACAATAACACCTAACGCAAAGACCAAAAGGTAATCAAGAAAACATATTTTAATTTAAATATAACCTTGTCACTTCATACACAACAACAACCTATAACTTGCCCCCAAAGCAACATGAAACGGGTTTCCTCTCATTAAACCTATATTTAAATGAAAATCATTACTCAAGCGACTTCTTTACATATTAAAAATGGAAACTGCGGTCATAAATAAAAGCCAGGGGCGCTGCTATAATTGTACAGAGACTTGTTGATAATGAGCAACCGCAATAAATAATCGCGATCCGGGCTCATCCCGTATGGAGATCAGTGGATTGAAGATGGAACTTGTTGTGTCAGGAGGATTAAAAATTGATTGCAGCTGCATATTCAATTGAACACAAGACTCATTAATGACCCTCTGATTATCATAGTAATTATTAATTAAACTACATTACAACGGGCAATTATAGCAGTCGTCGACTGCCCGGGGAGGGAGGACCTGTTTCTTCTTTTGGTGTTTGGTATTTGTCATTGTTTATTCGGATGTGGTTGCTGTTGAGTTATGTTTTTTTTCAGGATTACTTCTTTCATAGTAAACATCTACTTTTATTTACATTCTAAACCTTAACCTTTTCCGCAATCCGGCCTTTTGTCACATTATTGGATCAAATTTAGAACAACCTCGACAATACAAACACCATCACGATAGCTCATGAGTTTTACGATTTGTCCATTTCGTACTGTGTATGCCTCAAGTATATAAAATGAAACCTTACTTTTAAGTAGAAAACGGCAACCTAATCGTATTTTTAAAATTAAATCTTCTAGGTTCTAGGAAGGATCAAACAAGGAAGTATTTAAATTACGACCCGTAAGAAGTATTGTGATAGCACCAGCATTCGTAGGTGCTCTAATACGCCAGCTAGAAATTGCAATTTTAACTTTGCTGTATTGCTCATAGACATTTTTTTAAATGATGGCTTTTTTTATTGAACATGTATGTTATAGGTGAGCAACTAACATGGGAATACTGTTCGATGAGTATTGCCTGCACTCTAACAACATCAACCCCAGAAGCTTTATAGAATTTGGTAAATAAGAACACAGTACATTTCCATGGCAAGCTCACTAAAGTAAACTAGTGACGCACTTATAAGAATCAAGGCAGATTTAAGCGAATAGCTAGCTTATTGCGAACATATTTTAATTTAGGTGGTATTCTTTAACGGTTATATTCAATGTACAAATTTGAGGATATCCCCCAGACCCCACTAAGTGTACGCTACAGAAGGTGATCCACAGAGGATGAGATAGACTGGTACAGATTCGTGGTGGATGTTAGATTGTGTGTAGAAGTCCCTGTGTTTGCGGACAATCATGGCCCCGGATTCAATTATCTGCTAAGAAGTCTGGAATGACCCTCTGTCCGGCACCCCACAACATTCTGCCCCTGCTTTCTATCGCCCCCTTTGCTTAGAGACTTTCCCTTCGTATCTTCTTTCATGTTCTCAATGTCGATCTGCTGAACGTGATGATATACTTTGATGTGATATTATTCTTTGAGACACTGACCACTCTTGGGGAATTGTAACGTGAATATGAGATGAGGTTTAAGTGTGATGGTGGTTTTTTTGTGGGTGGTGAGGTCTAGCCTTGTGACAAACTAGGGCTAACTAACTGTTCCCCGTTAATAAATTTACCCAACAACCAAAAAGGCTTTTACAAACAAACACCTTTGCGAGACCTTTCCATAAGTACTTAATAACCGTGATACTAAAACAGTCATACATGGACTATTTTATGCAAGAAATAACTTCACGTTGCAAGAAATGGCTATTCCATTCTCCTTCACCAGACCAAAAATTACCAATTGTTTCTCCGCTCTGAGTATATCTTTGTGTAATTTTCTGCTGTGCTCTGCTACCTTTGAATTGGTCAATGTATAGACAACTTATTTATAAATTTATTACTTACCTAATTAAAAATGCACTCTCATATTTGTAGCAGATTCGCACCCCATAATTTAAAAATTGACACAAAACTAAACAGTAGACAACAACGAGACGGCCTGGGGCATTCGATCTTGAAACGGGGCGATTAGATTTTGTCAAGTGGTGATCATCGATGAGGATTGCGATCAGTCGGTGAGTAATACGATAAACATGGAGGACCTCGGGTCCGGGGTAATCACTGTAATCAGACAGCTGATTATACGTGAGTGTGGTCGTAAATCAGCTGATTCAAATACTGCAACAGCTGTAGGAGCAGTGGCGCGCAGCGAGCGCACTCTACAGATGGATGCAGGCTGGCCGGCTACTTTTTGGCAGTACAAATGTATCGGGCTGTTACCATGATTGGAACAACAGTTTCCTTAGATTATTGCATATTTATATAGAAAGTAATTTGTGGAAGCTGGGTTAGGGTGCAATACACTTAATCGAGAGGTCTTGCTCGAAATCATTGCTTCAAAACGGACAGTTTTTTTACTACAGTAGGCCTACATAAAAATCCATCGCTACTACTGAACTACTCTTTGTTATAAGTGTAACATAAACATATAAGTATAACATTTGAAGGTCAAAAGTTAGGTTTCGTACGTATTCATTCTTTTTTCGTTTTGGCACTAAGAAATTGGAACACGATTAGTTGTCAAGTAGACATGGAGTGTTTGGGTATATAATAAAAGAAACATGTTAAGTAGGAAGTACGGTATCAAGTATTCTGCGTGAAAGCTAATATGGTTCATTCATGGGTAGGCAAAAGTGTTAAAACCCCTTCATAACTTTTGACTCGTTTTTCTTTGTAAGTGTCACCTTTGGAAATAAGTTCATAAGGAGTCAGTATAAATGGGGGTTCATAAATTAAACTGAAGGCCGACAATTTCACTAGCAAATTACAACCCGAAACTAAATGGTAAACTTTAAAATTTGTCATGAACATTCAGGAAACTGTAAAACAAATACGAAAGAAGTATTTTAACTAAAACAGTTTATTACATTAGTACGAGAAGAAAATACTTGGGAGAAATATTATTTCCAAAAACAGTAAACGTAATCACAATAAGCACACCCTCCCAAACAACGACAATGAGTCAATCAGATGGTGGAGCAGATAGCAACGAGAAGGTTAGGTTAGGGGAGAGTATCGCAAGAAAGAGAGATGGGGTGTCTGAGGGTCATTCCAGGCTTCTTAGCAGATAATTGAATCCGAGCCCTTCTACACACAATCTACAATCTACGGCGGATCTACACACACACAAGCTCGGAGCAAACAGAATCTACACACAGACAAACACGTCCAGCCCGATCAATCCGTTACAAGCAAGCACTGAGTGTTAGCAGGGGTGGAATTTACAATCTCTAGTCGGTAGTATCAACAATTGATTCTGTCTAGTCCGTTGAAAGTTGATATTAAATACAGTTTTTTGAAAATATTTTAAAGTAACCTTAATTTTTGAAAAACAATCATATTGGAAAGGCTAAAATAATCTACAACCATCTGAAAACAATTTGTCCGCCAAAGATTTAGTGATCTTGATTCTAAGAACCATCGGCAGCAATTCCTAAATGAGATATTTCAACAACAACAACTTGGAATGTTAGAGCCATTGAAATAGGCTGCGGTTTAGTTATATTTAAAACAATGTGCAATCTGACTACATCAATTCTCTGTTGGAATAATAATCCATCCCAAAATTCACCGGAAGGATACAATAATTTCCCAGCTAATGATATGATGAGGTGGTGCATAACATACGTGTTGTGAGTTTTTAACTGGTGGTGCACTCTTTACTCAATTGAGTCGGAGATCTAGTATATTCTTGAACCTGTGCTCAACACACCAACTGCTTGAATTGATTTCAAGCTCACGTTTGATCTCTTTACTATATAGTCAGATCAGTTGTTCTTGACTGCACTGAGATGATGATGAGGATGATGATTGTTGATGAATTGCTATCATGTTGTAAGTGCACTTTAGCTCTCAGAGTGATGTATCCTTTCGCAATGGAGTCGGAGGTCAAAATATTATTCTTGAATCTCTGCTCAACACACAAGCCGTTTGACTTTGTCACACTTATGTTTGATCTTGCCTTTTCATCCTCTTGTTAGATCAGTAGTTCGATGACTCTCTTTACTGGGCAGAGATGATGATGATTTGTGATGAATTGCTGTCGTGTTGTGAGTGTTAAAATGCCTCCACTCAATAGGATCGGAGGTCAAAAGTCTATTCTTGAATCTGTGCTCAATACACCAGCTGCTTGACTTTGTTACAAGTTTTTTATCTTATCTTCATTCTCTTGTTAGATCCGTGGTTCTGTGATGACTCTCTTCACTGAGCAGAGATCATGATGATTGGTTATGAATTGCTGTCCTGTTGTAAGTGCTAATGTATCCTTTGCTCAATAGGCAGAAGTCAAGTTTATCCTTGAATGTGTGCTCAACACACCAGCTACTTGGATTGATTTCAAGCTCGTGGTTAATCTTCTCTTTATTCTATCTGTCTGATCAGTGGTTCTGTTATGACTCTCTTCGCTGGGCAAAGATTATGATGATTGGTGATGAATTGCTGTCGTGTTGTGAGTGCTAAAGTGGTGATGTGTGCTCCGTTCAATGGTGTCGGAGGTCAAGTCTATTCTTGAATCTGTGCTCAACACACCAACTGTTGACTTGATTTCAAACTCATGTTTGATCTTCTCTTCATTCTCTTGTCAGATCTATGGTTTTGTGATAACTATCTACACCAAGCTTCTGTGTAAAGTTCGCTTCTGCTGGGAAAGATTGTCTTACAAGACCCCTTGGTTAGGTTGGTTTTGTACCCGTCAAACTATTCTAATGATAATGCTCTTTGCTTTCAAACGCCAGTCAGAAGATTTCACTATTTCGCCCTCTAGTATATTTCATTTGTTAGAGAAACAGGTAACGAATACTCGTATTTTCAACGACAAAATATTACACGTGTGTGTGTGTGTAACAAGTAGTTACCAGGCATGCCGTTGGTTGGATGTCTTTAGGTTGGCTCCTTCCATTCTTGCTTTCCTAAATATTTGGAATTTGTTCTCGCGTTTCAAAATTGGCGAGGGAACACACTTGTTTGGTAACATGCCATTCCACCACCTCAATGGTTGAGTCATTTTGACAGTGGGTTTAGTCATAATAAAGAAAACAAAACGATTTCATACTTTGATCATAGTAAAGCTGATATAAGCTACTAAAACAACCAGAGCCTCTGAGCTTCTAACTCTGAGCAATGACGCAAATGACAGCTGTTGCAACAATCAGGCCGAGAGCAGCCGTTGCGCGCGCTGCAGTAGGCTAGTTGCCGTGATTGGAGAACAGGACCGATAAATTATCAGCAGAAATATTGTGATCACCTTATCTTATATGCTAATGTGATTAGATTTAAGATGGCGGCCACCGTTCGATCATTGTCCGGATTAAAAATTGATTGCGGTTGCATATTCAATTGGGGACAAGACTCATTAACGGCGGACGCTGATTATCATAGTAATTATTAATTAATAGGACATTAGCTGAGATAAGAGTTTATCGAAGGCTGAGTCGAGCGCGCGCTCCAGTCAGGTAGGCTTGTTCCTGTCTTGTCCCTGCAGATTTATAATCGATTTGGTTCACCTTTTTGTATATTTTTTTCCTTTTTATTGGATTAAGCATTAAAGGTTTGCATTGGTGTAATGTGTAGTTTTTCTTTAGAGAGATAGTAAGGTAATTTTCGTTGGGTTAAAAAATTAATTTGTAGCCTTCCTTCAGGATAGTTGGCATGATTGGATGATTTATTGAAAAAAGCTATCAAGACAATGGGAAACATAAAGTGTTCACAAATAATGTAGTACTGAAATCGGTCGATAATTTTCCTTTCTTACCACATTTGTTCACACCGTAGCACATTTGAATTCTGGCAAACTTTTCAGTGGGTCAGTGATGGTAAAGAAGAAGACACGTGGCCTAAGAGGGAGGTGAACCACCCCGCCACCCCTCCCCACTGATCAAGGGGAAGTACGATAATGGTGTGTGTCTGTTTGTATGTGCTGTTCACAACCTAGATCAATCCCCTAGGATAAATCTTACCCCTTTCCACCACCAGAACACCAGAAGGGGAGTTTCGACTGCCCACCCCCTTCCCCTCGCAACCCTTGATCCACTTGATTCATCCCCTCACAGCTCTGCCGATATAACAGCTGTGTTGTTAGATAAAAACTAACGATTCCTCGTCATGCCTATTGTATAATATACACTGTACAAGCCGTCCACAGTAGTAATAATGAGACATTTTCATTGTTCAACAATATGGTATAGTAGAGCAGTAAAAAAAGTATTATATTACAGTCCAGCTTAAATATTATAGTTCTAGTAAAAAATATAAATAGTATAAATGTAATAAAAGTGCATGAATGAACAGGGCCTTATATGTATTATAAACGCTGTGAAAGTAAGTTTTAAGGTATTTGTTGGGTCATAGCTTCCATAGGGTCCAATAATAAAGATAATATTATCGACTATTGATCCGTATGTTTTTGTCATTGACCGATGAAAACTTCTCAATTTCATTAAAACGCTTGTTAAAACTTTCTTAATATATTAGCAATGATATTTTTCAAATTTAATGACACCATAAGTTTCATAAACAATCATGAAACTTTTGTCAGGAAAGCTTCCTTTGTTAGTTTTAAGTGTATTAACTGACTGGAGAGTTTTGATTTTCCAGAGAAGTCAGAAGTTTAAGAGTAGTTTAAACGGCTAGAGGCTTGTATTTTAATTAATATTGTAAAGTTTTTATTAAAGAAACCCCTTTTTGTAAAGGTCTATAAAACCATAATTAATAGCTCCAAACAGTTAAATCTACAAGGGGTTGTAAAGAAACATGCAGGAACATGATAAACCATCCAAATTTTTACTTAGCTTTCCACTTTCAACTTTATTTGGGGATGCAATTCAGTAGCTAATACAATTGAAGACTCGAGGACAGTTCTGATGACAGAGGGGTTGTAATAACGAGGCCCTGGGGAGGCGGCTCGGATCTTGTGAGGACGAGATTTAGTTCCTTTGACCACAGGGTGACTATCATTGTCCAACACGTTCTGTAAGAAAATACTAGCTGGATTTACCGGAATTGTGACAAATTGAGGAATGGTTTCCCTTAAACGCGTTGCCATGTTTGGAGTTTGCCTTTCTCCTGACGATGGAGTTAGTTCGCAGTTCCGAAACGTCATGAACTTCTTGCAATATTTGGTTCCTTTGATCACTTGGAGACAACTATAGTTCAACAAGATCCAAGTATATGACTGGCTGGACCCAAGTGAAATGTGACAAATGAACAAGTGAGTTTCTTTGAATCACTGTGCTTTGTGTGTTTACACCTGAAGATGGAGTTAGTTAGCAGTTCCGAAACGTCGTGAACTGCCTGCTTTCAAACCAAAGATGGACAATCTTTCCCCTTCTGTAACACCACATCCCGTGGTTCTACTGTTTAAACACTGCTCCTCACAATACCGAAAACTCTTAAAAATAACCCATAAGAACCTTATAGATATACATTTTTAGAATAACAGTTCTTTTAAAATTTTAACTACTGTATTGAGATATGTTCTGAGTTATTTTTGCAAACGCGTGTTTTGTGATTGCGACTTAATCTGTTTGCCGGAAACTACACGGTAAACATGTGCCGGTAAGTCGACAAAGGATTCGACCGGAAGTAGGTCGGAGTAACCAGCTGTTTTATTAGTTTCACACCGGAAACTGAGTAATTGTTAATTAATTAGACAGACTCTATTATATTCGTAATTGCCCTTGGATTCTGGTGTGATCCGAGGGTTATTTTGAGGAAGATATTAAAAATGCTATTAGGAAAATGATGAGCGTGTTTATTACGTATATGAGACGCGGTGGTGGGTTAGGTCTGGCTCGAACTTGAGACTTTTTTGTATTATTTTGAGGAACAAAACGTTGAAATATCTACATCGAAAATGTAAACCATTGCGGTAGAAAAGAAAAACGTCAAATTTCAACATCGAAGTAGTCATATACCTTATTTTGAAATCATGTCGTTTCCGAAACATTGCAAATTAAACATAGGTATTTCTCATTTATTATTAAAGATATTTATTGCTACTTAATTTTCTCAAAAGGAGTTACTAGAATAACTGATTTGGTTCGGACTTATCGAGTGCTATGTATATTGTTGCGTATTGAGTATTACAAACAAATTTTTGAATTGCATGATACCCTCAAATAAAACCGTTTACATGGACATCTACATTACTAAACATTATTCTGAGCAGTTATACAAACTTCTTTAAAAAGGTAACAAATTCTTAGTCATTTATTAGTTTACTTAAGATTGTTAAATCTTCAAATGTCCCTCTGTTTTGCTTTACAGCCAACAATACAAGGCATAACTCGTATAACAATCGAATACAAAATAACATTTTTTGTCCCTCAACAGAATTAAATTAACACAATGTTCTATGTCTATTAAAACGATAAATAAGGGAGACACTGATAAGGTTGTACAGGTTTTTTATAAACACCCTGTACTATTCAACCCTGTTTACTACTAATAATCTAGCATTACAAACATGTCATTCTTAAAGTAATTTTTTTGGGAATTATAAATAATTTTGTTCAGTTACAACCACAACCACTCCAATGGTGAGATCGTTCACAAGCGGTGCTTGCAACTTATGGTTTGGTCCGAAGATGCACGCATCGCTTGCGAAATCAAAGCTCAAATTGTTATTGGAGTGGTTGAAATTTAACAAAATGGTCAGCAATAATACTTAAAAACACCAAATCCTTAGGTAAAAAAATATAATTTAATTTTTACACACTTTTAACACGATTAAAAATATATTAACAGTTCCATACAGTTAAAACTGCTTAAACGGTTCATGAACCGATCAGGGTTTTAAAAAGACAGTTTATATTTTAGACTCATAAGTATTTAGAAATACGCCTACTCATTTCATGCTGAAAATTGCGTGCATGTTTATATGTATAAATTTTGTCGTACAGGTGACAGACATCAATTTGTTAAACTAAGTTGTACAAATAATAACATGTAATCCGAGCGGCCAGCAGCAGTGACGGAGTAAAGTGTTGTAAGAGTGGGTTGAGAAGAAGGTGAGAGAGAGAGAGAGAGAGCGCGTGAGTGTGAGGGGTTAAGGGAGGGTGGATTGTTGAGGTTATTGAAGGGGATGAGGTGGTTATTCTTCTTGCCGACCACTTTTATTTACCCTCGCACACTTTCAAATGAACACGTCTAGTCAAGGTATCAACGTTTCCAACCCCTCACCTTGCTCTTTACCCTCAATGAGTTTAACACCTTTCCATTCCGGCTCGGTTACTTTTTGTTCTTTCGCCGAACGACTTTTGTTCGACATTTACAACACTTCACATTGAACTCATTGTTTGTGAATCTCTTGTAAACAAAATTTATTAAATACTTTGACTAACTAGTTTTCTTTTTGGATTGTTGTTATGTTTCTGAATCAGGTTTAGGCAAGGAGAAAATAATTTTACTAGCGAACAAAACATTTATAATAAATGAGGTTATTTGTTTGACAATATGAAGTAAAGACTTCGACTTTGAAGCAGAGAAAGGCGCGATGTTTTTCATGTAGGCGACACTTGAAAAGCTTCTTTGCTCTTTCCAACGTCAAATGGACTCTCAGAAAATCAATTGAAAAATATTAATATGTATGTTTAGACCACGTAAACTCCACTTAGGCACTTAAAGTAGTCTTACACAAAAGCCATATAAAAACGTATAACTTGCTGGATCTTGGGTTTACCCATATGCACATTTCTCATTAGACTATATGGAAGCAGTACATTTTTCTCAACCTGAAAAATTGCTCCTAACTACTGGACCACTAGACCTGTAACTTCTTCGTCTCCCCGAGCAGCACAAAGGGTAGCCTGGCGATAGATACGAGCACACAAGGCGGGCATTGAATAGCATCAAATTGCACGAAATTCTTGATAATTAAAGGGGCACTAATGATTAGGCTGGACGGGGATACTGGCCCGAACAAGTCATTACCCCTCTACACCCCCGGCCCACAACTTCCTACCCCTATTGATCCTACAATGCAACACTCACACCAGTGCATTGTTCTGGGAGGAATAGCCATTGGCTGGCGGGACCTTTACTTCATTAGGGCCCCCTCTCAGCCTCCCTTCACTTCCACCCTTTTCACCCCCTAACTCTCTCGACATTAAGTTCTACCCTGTCGGTCCGTCTTTACACCCTCACAACGCAACGCTGGACTAGACTCAACTTAGCGTTTGTTTCCTTATCTTATTTGACGTTTTGTTATTTACGCGCTCAGTCAAGTGCGAGTCTGAAGGTTGTCTCGGGTGCTTCACCTGTAATCCTCAATCTATTTGCAACTTACCAGCTCCGCCGCCAGATTATGTAAAGTGGAAGTATATTGAGAAAGGGGTTAACTCGTTAAAGGCGACAGTAAACAATTTGTCTGTATGCGTTGTTAGTGTGTTGCTGAGTCCTTGTCCTTTTGTTCTAAGTGTCTGGTGTTTCTGTTGCCTAATAAACTTATAACAAAAAACTAATATTATTTTATTACAGTGCTTATAACTATATACTTTTAGAAAACAATCTAAAGGATGGTTGTTCTTTTGGACTTCAAGAATGGAAACGTGTCTGGAAGCCTTTAGGATGTGTTTTCTTGAATTTCCGCGTTTCATATTACGTCGTCACAATGCCAAACCAATGAACCATGTTCAAGCAAGAAGTAACCATCAAATACGCAACTTTTAATCATTGTTGTTACGCACTTCTTCCACAGAAGCCTTATCCGTTTCTTGCTAGCAATCAACAGCCCCAGCTGGCCGATGTTTTCACGTGGTATAAACCACACTGGACACTTATAAACCTCTCCACACCACTAACCTACGAGCACCCGAGGCACAAATCACGGTAGAACCTACAAGCAGCGACATCCTACCTAGCCCCCCGGCACGGGATAAATTGAACAACACGATAAACAATAAAGGGGCGCGCGCTTACAAATTGAATACCGGTCGGCTGTTTTTAATAATCGACGCATAATTCGTGCGTTCGATCAGCCGGTTTAATGGAATTAGCATATAAGGTAAATTACCCGAGCAGGCGAGCTCGTAAATAGCGCCCCCGCCGTGCACGGTAGCCAGACGCCATTTTAAACGTCTTCATTTAAGATTTCACCCCGATATTACCATAGTAATCACTTCGGACCTTGGTCACCTGATTGTCCTCTTCGTTAATGCTCGGTCGCCTTCGTGGACGCTCGGCTCCTTCGCCCGCCGCCGGGTGTTGACGCGTTTTACAAATGGGTTTTCAGGATCAAATTCAGAACACGAAATACTCACTATTTCTCTGCTTAAGATTGTCGAAAAAAGTTTTATACTCAAAGATCTAGACATAAAATGTTTTTTGATAGTCTAAAAAAGGCGTTGTGCGTTTTCTGTGGAGTTAAACATCTGAGTATGTATACTGTGTACACCGGGTGGAAAGGGGATGAGAGCGCTGTGTCCAGGGATTTGAGTGATACGCGAGGGCGAGGGCTGGTCACCCTTCATCCCTCATACTAAACTTGTGGTCACTGTGCGGCCACCACCCCTATACATCACATCAGCATCACTAGGTGAGAAAACGTCATGGTATCAGTGCGCGGGGAGTTTTGGGACAGAAGTGAATGTTTTTTTTTTTTTCGGAAATTAAAAATAGAAATGTTGTTAAAATTCTATAATAATATCTGTTTAATAAGAAATGCCATAATATGAAAACTACTTTTCAAATAGTTCCATAAAGAACAAGTGTATAACCACTGACAAATTGTTGGAATATATGATAAGTATATGTTATTTAAGTGTGTTATTATAATGAAACGCAATTCTTAAGAAGTTACCTAAAAACAATGCTATGGTTACCAAGTACACAAAATTTTATAGCTGTTTGCAATGAAGGAAGATGAAAAAAAAGACAATGTATGATAAAAACCGCCCTTTACCAGTGCATTACAGTATTTGGAACAAGGAGGTCATCTCTTGATATTTAGAAAGTAACCATATTATTCTATTTTAAATAAGTTCAACTCTTCAGGTTTTCATTCGTATTTTGTGATACTCAAATAAAATTCAAAGCTATCTGTATAGTCTATTATGTGTCGATTAGGAGGTACCGGAAATGTCTCAAAATTCCAAAGCCCCTCCGTAATGTCCAAATCTGCCCAGCCGAATCACGAACGATCCAGTAATCCCATCATTAGACTCAGTACGAATTGATGGCTAAACAATAGCCCTAGCAGTGGTAAAGCTGGAGATGCAACTAGAGTAGCAGCAACAAGAGCTAGCTGTACTACAGGGGAGCCGATGTAGAACAGAACAGGGTAGTAGGATAGGGTAGAAGAGTAGCCTTTTCGATTGATTGGTCAGTAGGATCGGAGATAGGCAACAAGCAACACACCCCGCCCTTCCTCTCCTTGGTGTGGTGGTGAGGGGGTGGAGGGGGAGTGACCCCTACAATTAAACTTCCCCTTGCACTTATCGCGTCTCATTCTTCTCTGTATTTGTTGGCCGCTGATTGTGAACTTGCTATTGAGTTAAGTTCCTCAGTTTCTCACTTCGTTTTGCTTCCCGGAGTTGTTTCGCCTTGTGGTTTCTAGGTGTTTCAAACCTTTACTTGTCTGTTAAGTTGGTTATTATGTTAATGATCTCTTATTAGTTTTGAATTACGATTTTGTATTTGTCTTTGAACTTTAGTTAACGCTTTGTAATATCAAGTTTACCTGTGGACTTTTTCGTTTGGAGTACTTGGACAAATTGGTACAAGAAAAATGCTTATTACATTATCACTTGGAAAGACATAATTGATAACAAATTAACGATTTTGCGTTATGCTATGTGTTTCTAATTTGTACTTTTAGATACTCGAGGTGGATAAAAACAGGGTTAACGGTATTTACATACATCAAATCATTCAGAAGCTACTGATTGTGATTAAGCAAGACACGTTCTCTAGTTGATACTCTATGGGGTTACTATGGGAGAGTGACAGATATCCAGGTTCTGGGATTTGACGTGACGTGTGGAATAGAGGGTTGACCAACCCCTCAGCCTCGGCATCACCCCTTCACTGACAACAATCACTGTGAAACCACCAACAAACTACACTTCTGTAGGTTACATCTTGGTATCTAGGTTGGCTTTAAAACATACTGATGAAAAGGCCCTGTCTCAAAGTCCATGATTAAGGATAATCATGTCTTCAACACAAAGACTGAAAGTTGTATACAGATAAAAAAATTAAAACATAATGAAAAGGAAAAAGACGCCAGCAACGACCGAAACAACATCGACGGTATTTTCTGTTAATGAAAATACGCCACGTGCTGCAAATGTAGCATTGATCAAGCTGGCAGATGTTTCAAAACTAAAGAGAATATAAAGAACATTATATTTATAGTTGGTGTTTTTCGAGTATAAAAACGTTGTTTCTGAAAACCTCACCAAAATATTTATTTTTATTAGATTAATTAATTGTTTAACATTTAGCTCTTCAAGGTATATAAATTGGATTATTTGATGTACTTCTTCATTATAAAGAACATTAACCACTAAAGATCCACAAAAATCCCCTGCAGAACATCTAGAAATTCAAATTATTCATCTCGATCTAACTCACATAGAATAATCCACTTTCTTAGAAGGATAAATGTATAAACCTAAAACTACCAAAAGTAGTTCTGAATAAAATTAGGCAAAGAAAGTAAAACCGCTATGATTTCGTATTGTTAGTTAATTGTTTGGGCTTGTAACAGGCAAACGTTTGACGACTAATAATGAAAAGTGTAAACAAAGGGGTGGTTTTACATTCGGATTTTTTCTTAAGATTGGCTTTTATGTTAAAGCAATTTATTCAACACTGACAACATCTAATTAAATAAACTGAACATACATATTTAAGATTGAAATATTGCTCAATTGAAAATACAACTTATAAGTTTAATAATTAATAAAATATATCACAGATCATCCTTATTTCAAGGATGAGTTTGGTTAACTTTCAACGTACTAGTTTTCCAATAATAATTGAAATCTTTTTCATATCTAAGATAAACAGTTCCTACGATAAAAGTTTACGAAGATTTGTTCAGATTCATATTGCCAGACTCGTCTCGATTGGTTTAAGGGTAACCTAAATTTAATCAGCGCTATATAAACCACTTTAAGTATTATCTGAATATACGAATTTACGAGTTGGACGTTTAAAAGCATCCAACACATCGTCAGCAAATCTTCAAAACTCAGCCCTCATCGATAACTGGCGTGCAAACCAGATTTCATCAATCCAGGACTTGCAAGAAAGGTCATTTAGCATCGTAAACTCATCAAGATCAAGTGTAGAAGCAATCAGTGAGACAAAAGCAGCCGTTCTAATCATCCAACCAACGACCAAACTGACGACAGACCAACGACTCTAATCATCCAACCATGCTCTTGCTCTAGCCTAGATCCATCTTCACTCCAACCTGCCTGCCTAGTCTGCTTGCTCTGTTGATGACAATGTGCGGTTCCCCATTTCATCAACATCATCAAAACTTGATTGCATCTGTCATGGTTTCGCTATCTTGACATTAATTAGTAGGGCTAAATTCTCAGTTAAAACTAGTTTTAAGCGTAGGTTGTTTTAGAATGTTACTCTTGTCTTTCCAAGTAATATCAATCTATAAGTGAGAACTCTGCAATGAGAAAACTGTATCGAACGAAATTACAAAGATTTTTAATGCATCTTTTAGAACCATAGTATACACCAAGAATTTAAAGACCACATCGTATTTGTTACAAACCAATTTTTATATAAGAAAAGGTAGCTCAAAAAGGTAAGTTGTAATAAATACGATTTTATCTTCAAAGTAGATGGCTACCAAAAGGTTAAATAGGAAAACATCGATCTTAACTATTTTTTAAATTGAGGTTTTTAAATTTTAACCTTACACTTAATCTTGAGGTGCCGAATGACATACATTATTAATTATTTTACACTAATAATAAATTAGCCAATTATTTAATAACCTTAGCAATAATCTGAAGAATTCCGTTGAATTTTATCTTGTAACCGTAACGGTATGACTCGAAGAACGATAATTTGGTTTAAGTTTTTATTGACAAAAGTGGAATTTCTGAGAATAAAAATTATTGCTTACGTTTTCATCGTTTTTAAGTGAACAAGCTGAACCCCCAAAAACGAGGAGTTCTTTTCGTTCACGACAAATCTATGAATGGCGTCCCCAATAATATTTCAGCTTTAGAAAAGGAAGAAGACTTAAATCTGCTTGGGTGGATAAGGAAAACCATAGTCGTGGTATGAGGCCATAACATGGCTAATTGTATGTTGTTAAATTGTCTACTGATGAGTAAAGATATTGATGGTTTTAAGAACTTTTACATCAAATCAATTACTTCTTTTATTGACTGTTTGCGCCAAATGCATTTAACAGAGCCTTAATCTACAGAAATACAAGTACTGTCTATAGGCCTACTTCTACAATTGAGAACCTAGATGTACTACATTCACGACTGCATTATGAGTGGGTATTGAACGAAGTTAGGGATGAGAACAGGGTTTCGACCAGCTGTTAGACAGCAATGGCGATGACAGTAGAGCACTTCGCCAACTTGTCGAGAGTTCGCCCTTCACGGAGAAGCTAGACAACAATTATAGCGCAGTATAGGGCTTCAATTAGTGCTTAATTATATAGCCGTTAATTAATTAATTAATGGTAAGTTCATCAGAGACTTAATGAGTCGGTCTGGCCGAGTAATTAGAACCGCTTACAATGTTCTCTGCTCCGTCCGCTTTAATTTGATCGTTTCGACTGTCATTATTGCCGACATTTAGTCCTGCCTGATCGATCTCCGGATCTCCTCTACCCGCTACCCTCTGCTCACTACCCTTGTACCAGTTCCATCTTCTACACCCTCACCCGTCCGCTGTGTAGCGGTCCCTAGGCAGTAGGCACTAGCGCGCATCTGTGGTCTCAGCCGACAGATAATCAGTGAATTTCCATAGGAAATAGAGCTATTCATTTCTATCACCAGAGAGAACGAAATTCGTAGAGTGATTTGCAGTTTTAAGTTTCCCAACACCTTCTGAGTCAAATGTCAAAACTTAGACATATTTATGTGTGACCACTCTACAAGTCACATGTTTGCCCAATTTTCACAAAACGTGGCACATATGTCTTTTTGAACGTTTTTCGGTTTAGTTCAGTTATCAGGAAAATTGGTCCACCGGAAGTGACCTGTGAGGGGGGAGGGGCACTGGCGTTTCCCCCAAAAAGAGGATTTATGATATAAAATCCGTATTTATAGTTCTATTTCGATCCAACAATTGGTATACATGTTTCTGACACCATACCAAATATGTGTTAAAAATCCACTAAATCCGTTCAGCCAGACCAAGATGGCAGCCAAATGTTTTCGGAAATCAAATAACGAACTAGTCTTTGCTGTTTCACAGAAAACATAATTTGTTAAAACGACAAAAAAGTCGGTCCAACCAAATTATCATGACAATATAGGACCCACCAAAGTTGTTTTCAAGTTTACCACATTATTCTGTTAATTGTTTTTATTGATCAACAAAATTATTTTGTTGAACTGGATACTGCATACAATTATTTTGTAACGACAAAACAGATTCATTGATAAACAAACGTTTTGTCAAACAAAAACGTACAATATAGTTATTGTATCTATAAAAGCTTTGTCATTAATGTTATCACTTCAAACGACCAACTGGGACAGTGAAAAGAATAACAATATCATAGACATAACGACAAAATAACTTTTAAGTTTCAAGAAAATGATCGACGAAATATGTTTATTTTTATGTTAAATTAAGTAAAAATATTTTAGCGACTAGGTAACAACAGAATTGATCAATTATATATTGTTGTTTCAACAAAACACTTTTATTGGTGGTGCATTATACAAACCAAGAGTAGCTAGCCAAATTATGGTCAGTAAACATTCTACCAAAAATATTGACATCAAATTTTTGAATCAAACTTAAATTGCGATTTGTTTATAGCTTACAATAACGTGGTTAGGTAAGTATGTGACTATTTGTAATACCATTGGCTACAATGACTCTAATGTCTGTGATTGCACACCCTTAAATTTATTTACAATATTATAATGGTAAAAGAAAGGTTTATTTAAACCAAAAGAGCAATTTAAACATTAGGAAAGCAACCAAGCAAGAATGTTGCCCACCTAACGGTGCTCAAAGTGTCCAACACATAAAACTCTCGACACATTTCAATAATCGAAACAGCCAGCAGTCGACTCTCGACGCGTCCACTCTGCCCACTTCTCGTTTCCACTCAAATGAGCGCGTTATTGGTCATAAAAATCAATCGCGGCCAGCAAATTTTACGAGTGCCACAAATTTTTGCCAACTGGACGTGGTACAGCGGTCTGCGGGGCCAATTAGCCCAAGACGCGCACCGGCCACGCCCCTCTCTGCGCTACGCATAAATCCGACACCTCTGCTTTAATTGTGGTTTATTACTCATCTCGGCTCTATTTATTGCTAGCATAATTACCGATAATTTATGAAAGAACGCTGCTCAGTTTGAGCTAATGACGGTTGCCGTGAGAGCAGATCGGCTAGGCTAGGTTAGGTCAACAGTCGTGCATTGCGTGAGCTGCTTTAATAACTGGCAAGTAGACACGTTATAGATTCGCTCGTAAAAAAGTAGTTTAGGATGCAAAAAAGTTAAGTTGGCAAAATAAAGAGGTCATAAGTATCTGGACAAACTGAAAATGTCAAGTTTAAGTCAATGCTGCGGAGAGGAGGAAAAAGAAGTCCACCCAAGATTTTAAAGTATAAGGTAGTTCAAACATTGTCCATAGCCCGAGGAATAGAACTTGACCAAAAGCCATCTCGACATCCCTTCTGAGATCAAGTACCTGCAGGAGATTAAATAAAAATTCCACCAAAAGCATTTCTTTCATTCAACAGCTTCTTCTAACAGCAAGATCTTAATAAATAATTTTAGAAATTATTATTCCCGAGGAAAGTATTTTATCCAACAATTATACACATAATAAGTTGAACTCTCCAAACTAGACGCTGAATGCAGTGTTATGTCCGGCCTGGTCGGTGAGTACAGTCGGGTTAGACGTGGAACGGACACAATTTACCTGCAGACTGGTGTCTAAGCCTATTCCATTTCTACTCGGAGTGTAGTTGGCCACTGTTTGCGGTCACAGAGGCCGGCCAAAGGTTCATTTCACGCCCCTGCCTGCGCCAACATTCTGCCCCGAATCTGATAATTGAATCTGCCTTCGCTGCTAGATAAGCGTCTAGCCCTGGCCTACACGGACACACCACGTACATACATCACTTCGGGTGCCGCACGAGCTATAGTTATATATAATATACGAGCAAAGTTCAAAAGTAACAAAAACAACAGATTTTCACTCTCCTAGCAAACACTGCATTATTGTGTGCTGTATAAGGATAAGAATGTCTGTGTTGATGCTATGAACTTTGTTATGTATAAAAAGAATCTGAAATTGTTCACCTTTTCTTGTCTCTACATTTGGGAAAGTCTTTTTACAAAAGATAATTGGAAGCTATAAGATGATTCGACATACTATTATGTGGCAAGGACACTACTAGTGGCAAGGACAACTAACGAACTGGAAGACACAGAAAAGAAGTTCAAACACGTTTGTCTTCACACATATACGAGTTCAATTCATTAAAAGCTTCAAAATTCGATAAAAGATGCTCCGATGCCCAAGATATTTAAAACTCGCCTCAAAGTTGCGTTAATTTTGGACAACATGGAAACCGAATGATTAGTAAACTACACTCTAAAAATGAAGGAGTGAAGGCCACTCAGAAAAAGTGAAATTTTGCTCTTTTGGGTGTTGGAACCCAGCCAATCTCATTAAAGAGTGGCTCGATTTTCACTCTTTCATATTATACTGAGGTTATAGTGAGGTTTGAAGATTTTTGCTGTCCACAACTTGCAAATACAACGCTCCACAACGCTCATATCATGGTTTTCTTTACCAAAAATAAAATGTGATTCATAATTATTTTTATGTTTATCTTAACTTATTATAAATTGAAACTATGTTTATTTAAAACCTTACAATATATTCTTTGAACCAAAGTGTAAAGTTCCATTACTTTTTGCTGCAACTTTCAACTATCTACAACTTGTTCGGCCAGCAGTGTAGCAGTTGTAGGGTCAGTGAGGGCTGGAAGGGCGAAGGGCTGGCAGGGGTCAGTAAGGGCTAATTTCACGCGCCCTGCCGCTGCCCCCTCACCGCCGCAACTTGGTTTTTACTTATTGTTAATTGAACTCAGTCTCGGGCCACAGTATCGGCAACTTTGGCTAAGTTTACCTGGCCTCGTACATACAAGCAGCCCACCCATGCACTGACCGTGACGGCGATACATTCATCAGACTAAACATAAGTTACTTAGTTTCGTAATTGCAAGTATACCGACCCGATATAGAATCAATCTGAATGATGAATATGTTTTATGCAAGTGTAAATAAGCCATAGAATCATAGATAGTAATGGTGTTGAAAACACTATGAGGTTTAACAATTACAAAAAATTAACAAACAGATACATTTGCTTCGTACGTAAAAAACCTAACAAATTTCATACTTGTTCAGAGTTTTCATTTGGTTCGAGAAAACCATAACTGTTTTCTCATTTTTGTACATAACTGGCTACGAAAATTACAGACGAGGGATATTTACGAAGAAGAAGAAATGTTTGTATATTTTTGTCAACCAGTTTTCATTTGGAAAAAGCTACGTCTGGTTGTTTATTATATTCTTGAAAATTTAGAACAATATACATTTATTAGAAGGTGTATTATATGAAAGAGCCTCTAAAAAATATAAAATTAGCCCAACAACTACAAACCTCCTTATCCGTGAATCATAATAAAATATTTATTTACTATTAAAATGGTTTGCCAAACACACACCTTTACTAAGAGCACATAAAAAGTACAAACACTCAAGAAAACCAAAAGATACGAGCTTTTCAGATTAGTAATGAAAGTGGAGTTTGTAGCCAGTGTGCCGAGACGCCAAGTTACAATTGGCCGAGTCTAAGTAGCTTACCGACTAAGTATAAGTGATGCGATTAAGTTTTGATACTTGAGTATCGATCCGGTTAATCCCTGGCCGAGCCGCACCCTTCGCAACTCTAGCCGTACTCTACCTCACCGTGACCAGTCATTCAGTCAACACCGACTCCTGACCAAGCAGCACCCTTCGCAACTCTAGCCGTACTCTACCTCACCGTGACCAGTCATTCAGTCAACACCGACTCCTGACCAAGCAGCACCCACCCTTCGCAACTCTAGCCGTACTCTACCTCACCGTGACCAGTCATTCAGTCAACACCGACTCCTGACCAAGCAGCACCCTTCGCAACTCTAGCCGTACTCTACCTCGCCGTGACCAGTCATTCAGTCAACACCGACTCCTGACCAAGCAGCAACCTTCGCAACTCTAGCCGTATTCTACCTCGCCGTGACCAGTCATTCAGTCAACACCGACTCCTGACCAAGCAGCACCTTCGCAACTCTAGCCGTACTCTACCTCTCCGTGACCAGTCATTCAGTCAACACCGACTCCTGACCGAGTAGCACCTTCGCAACTCTAGCCGTACTCTACCTCGCCGTGACCAGTCATTCAGTCAACACCGACTCCTGACCAAGCAGCACCCTTCGCAACTCTAGCCGTTCTCAACCTCACCGTGACCAGTCATTCAGTCAACACCGACTCCTGACCGAGTAGCACCCTTCGCAACTCTAGCCGTACTGTATTACACCGTGACCAGTGATCCAGCCAACTTGGACTTCTGACCAATCGCAGTTCGTAACTATAAACTTACTGTACCCTATCTTGAGCAGGTTTTCAGTTACCAATGACTCCTGGCTTATCCTCACCCTTTGCAATTTATCCAAACTCTACTTTATCCTTCTACATTCTAACCGTAATCTCCTTCATAATTGACAGCAAGACTGTAAACTGAATTGGTTGGTCTGAATTATTTACAACTATAATATTAAGTTTGCAACTTCACCGGGGTTCACCTCCGTAGACCTTACTTTAATCCACCCAAACATTCACAACTGTAGTTATATTCTACCCGATCTTCCATACAACTTTAACTGTATCCCACAACACAACAAGTGAATTGACCTTACAAGATAGCAGCAAAGCAAGGTGTGTTGTACTATATAAAGTTGTGCTCACTCACCTCTGACTTGAGATTGATGGGCTCGTGGACGGGGGGCTCCAGCTCTCGCTTCACGTGAGGGGGCGCTGTGGCTAACATGACTGAGTCCTCTCCAGCCGCCATCTTACACGGCCATCCCCTGTAACACGTAACATAACAAACACATGTTACTAAAATTAACAACAATACAAATAATTTGATTAAAGAGAATTTCATTCAGAAATAGATTAAGGTATTTTTGGCAGCTTGGTGAGTCCACCAATCAACGGCGCGTTTATTCAAGTCCTACATGAAGTTTTCCGCCGTAAAACCAGACGGCTCCATAGAACCTTTTTTTATTAAATAAAGAAACATCCTTGCCAGCATAAGATTTCAGATTATTTCCGATTGTAACTACCGAACCACAAGGGTAAAACGCAATTTCTACACTGTATTTTTCGGGAATCGAACATGAGCCGTCTGCGTATCGTGCCGGTGCGCCTTTGTCACTGCCACGATTCTTCACTCTGTTCCAATACATTTGTTATAGACAAACTCAGGTCAGCCTAACTGTTTCAACGATTGTTCTTGGGCACTAAAACCATCTAAACAGCTCGCCACTTTTGATAAATAGTCTCTGATTATGTTTCCTGAAAAATGCTTCCTTTACGCTTTGCCTGTACTCGTGCTGGTGTGTTAGGTTCGAGCAGCTCACAGATCGTGTATATCGCACCACAGCTGTCCGGGTGGATTCATTATCATATTATTGCTGTTTCGCGTGCCACTTCCTTCATTACTGTTCTAATTACTTCTAAGCGTCTATTGATCCGATGAAAAACCCATTGGCCTCGTCGTTGTTGGAATTCTTTATTTTACTGCTAGCGTTATGTTACTTTTCAGGCAGTTTCTGGAAAATTCATAGTTTCGTCTGCGCCTACTAATGGTCGAAAAGTAAAGGTTAGTGGCTTTTATTTAATGATGATGTTTTTGTAATTGGTAGTGTTTTACGAAATATTAATGAAACATCACCTTGCGTTAGTCAACTGTAGTTTTCACTACTTTTAGTGTGACATTTAACGCTATGACAGCGTTCTGAATGGATCTTTGGATTACTATTTTATTTGAGTTATACAGCCCAAATAAACTAAGTGTTTTATTTTATAGGTAACAACCTTTTGAACTAATATCTTTAAAATAACCGCAATAACCAGAAAGTATCTTTAAATAAAGTGACAAGTAGCTCCGGTCAAAGCTTTAAAGCACAATTATGTTTGCAAATAAATAAAGGTATTAATTTAGTCGATAAGAAATACATCTCTGGTTAAACAGTTGTTATTTTCGAGTTTTTAGTTTATTTATTAATAAAATATAGCCAATATTAGCAAATCACAAACCTTATGAAACTCCACTTAAACAACTTAGGGGCACATTACTTTTTACGATTTTATATAATTACTCGCCCTTCGGCCTCGTATTTTTGGTGCATTCGCAACTGTTTTGCCGCTATGATGCGAAATAGTTAACTTTCTTATTTCAAAACAAATAAAACCATAACAGCTGATGTTTGTTTATTTTAAAATATAAGGGCAGATTTTTCAGACGCCATTTTTTGGCCGCCAACTTGTCAGAGCCTTAAAAAAGAAGGGTTTCTCGAAGGTTTCACACCAAGAGCTTCAAAAAGAGTATGTTGTTGAGGGGCGTAGCATGCCGGGAAGTGCCTTAACATTTACTCGATCAGTCCGTCACCTGTACACCCGTCTTTATAGTATTACACTAATTATATAGAATGGGTAAATACTTTCCAGTTTTTGAAATCCTAACACCGTACTGATTTCAAGATGAATTCGATCTCGGGGCTCATATTTGTGCAATGTTTAGTTTCACAACAGCACGAGGTGTGTTGGCATGTTGGCAGAGAGAGAGAGAGAGGGAATGCGTCTGTAATTATGGGAATGGTAATGTTATAATACACGAGAGGGAAATGTTAAGTTTTTGCGGCCCGGGGTGCCAAAAACCGACACTTCCTCCTCTAAGCTGTTTAACTCCATGCAAATTTGCTTTTTACTCGCCAGCTGTAATCCCTTGGCCCCCAATGATTTCTCGCTAGTTCAGTAATTCTTTACAAAACAAAATCTCAACAGAAATTATATTTTATATGTTTCAGTTCGTCATTGTTGTAAAACGAACTTAAAACTGCACCTAACCACGGCGTAACGAAAACACAAAGTTAAATAATTATACGTACATTATACAAATGAATTTGATCTGCTATAAATTTGTTACTGTGAGTTTTAAACTTTTAATTAAAAGATCAACACATTCTTGAGGGTGGAAGCCAATTTTCCTTATTTATATTTTTATTTTGTAAAAGTCTTCTTTGAAACTCGTGGAAATACAGTACATGTCTCTAAACCCCTATTTGTAAGTGAAATTTCAAAATATAATACTCCAATCTACTCTAGATGATCTGTCCATATAAAAATAATTAAGTATACTAAAAGTCATCACATGAAATCAACATTTGTTGAATTACAAATCTTTGCAAAGCGACTAAAAGACGCTTGTTTAAAGTTGACGCGAAAATTTTAGTTTCTAGCCTCTTGCAAACATATAATATTTGACGCCCATAAAGGCTACTTCAGTCATCGGTCAGACTATATCGTCGTTATGACGCCCGGACTACGCACCCTTGGGTCCGCCTCAGCTGCGTGGTGAGGCTCAATGCAAGGGTCTGCCATATTCCAAAATACGCCGACACTATACAAATTAAGATTAAGTATTTACATTAGTTTTAAAGCTAAGCGGCTAACCTACACGCGTATATAGAATTTTCTTTTTTAAATTTATTAGTTTTAAATATACAAAATGGAGTTGAAAAGCACTAAGGCGTAGACAAATTCAAAGGTTTAGTGGTTAAACTATTACATAAACCATTTATAAGAAATCGGGCTCTGAATACGTGTCGGAAAACCTTCTAGTTTCAAAATATATCATGTTTACTAATTTAAAAATTATTTTGAAAGGTGAAAACAGTCCGCCGTAAACCTTTGCAAGCGCTTGCTATGACAGTTGAAAGAAGGCCCGTTCTTTTGCCAGTTGTTACGTGCGCGGTGTCGTGCATTCCTTGTGCGGACGTGTTTAGGCTCTCTCTGAGATGACCACTGAGGCGGACCCTTAACTTCTTCTAAGATACTCTTTTTTAACAGCGGCCAATGGCAAACACAACTTTGATAAGCGAAGGTTGACTCCGCCAGATACGCCGCTGATACTGATACACTATCCAATGCTCAGCCCCCGAGTTGCAATTACGTGACTTACACTCTGCCACGTGGTGATGGGCTATTTTTCAATTTCTGCCTTGGTCGGTGCTAAATTCATCGCCCACCAGGACAGCGTGTCCACCTCGATTATGATAATGTGCGTATTCTGGGCTTGCCGGATGCCTTCATTCAACTCAAACGCTCTCAACAATCATGTCCTGTTTATCTGCTTAAGTGCCTCAATTACCTCCCTCCCCCCACCTGCCCCCTCCACCCCCCTGTCCATCACTCGACCTTGCATTTCGCTAATCACTGCAGCTTGCACACAAGTCATCAAGAGACACAAGCGATATAGTCAATGTAGGAAATGTATAAATATTTTCGTGGCAGACCGCATTTAATATCTTTTTTAAAGTAATTTCAAACCCACTTTAGTTTTCAATACATTTGAATATTTGATGAAAACAATATTTTGAAAAATGTACAAAACATCCCTTTGACGATCAACTGCAATCGAGCCCTTTGTGCTAAACAAAATCTGCGTGTCACTATACTTCTAAACACCCTAATAAAACTGCGCAAACAAATTAAATTGAAAAAATAGTAATAAAAACGAGATGAGAGAGATCTCTGGTTTCGATACCTGACACCGAGCACGGTCGAGTAGCAGGGGTGCAGACACAATAGGCTTATAAAAATCATTTCTCATAAAAACTATCCGCAAAACAAACTAGATTCCAATTATAGCGCAGATGAATCTGTTTGAAATCCGACCCCTACTCGAGACCAATGGAAACAGTTATAACAAATACACGGCGAGGGGTGGAGAGAAGTGAAAAATACTTGCGAGCGCGGAAATTAATGAAAATATTTTCACAAGACTCGAGTACCGACGCAGGTCACAATTATTGTTTAATTGAATAAACAATGGCGTGATTAGAGCGGAGATTATTTTCAATCAAAACGAACAGCTCTTGAATTTCGCAAGGCTAGAAAAATGCTCAACAGATTCGTTCTTAAATTTAAATCTGCATATTATTGTGTATAATCATTTCTGATTTCAGATGAGGCTGAACCAACCGGCTTTATCCTCAATTGACTTTAGTGATTATTAACGGATTGTAGTTATAATTTTGAGATTGATTTTGATTTGATTAATGTTTCTTTACACATTGTTGTTGCTTTACCGTATTGTCTCAGGAATTTTGATAGTCTACACTTTTGGTGCTCTCTACATTTATTTGGAATTATTTAAATCCAATAATGGTAGAAAATGAGATAATTTGACTTTAACATCGTCTTATATACGAATTAAAGAGTAAAAAATACTTTGTACAAGATGAGAACAAATGACATTTTCCTTAAAAAAATACTACTCAAAAGGGAATAAACATGTCAAATAGTCCATCCAAGGCTCATTCTGAACGTTTAGGTTTCTCTTACTTAGCTTCTCCTAAGGTTCGAGACACAAGTTGCTCTTAAGCGGATCTGCGATTAAGCTTTGAATAATTGGATCAGAAATATAACGTTCAATTGCTGGTTGAAGGATAGTTGCGTTTCATAATGCCGTGTACTAAAATACTGCATCTTGAAGCTCAAAGGTTATCTCAATTAGTTTACCATCAAATGTGGGCTTGTTTAGTTTTTATTAGCAAATTTCTATAGGAAATAGAGCTACTTTTTTCTCTCGCCAAAGAGAACGAGGATTCGTGGAACAGAATGGTTTGCAGTTGTAAGCTTCCCAACACCTCTTAAGTCAAATATTTGAGTATATTTATTTTAAATAGGGTTTCCACCGCCATCTTGGTCTGGCTATTCGGGTGTTGTTGATTTTTAGTACACATTTTTTACATTTAACATTAACTTGTATAACAAGTTTTATTCTAATCGGATCATATGTGCAGTTTATATAGCATGAAACCCATTTTTGGGAAAACGTCCTATCAAAGGGCACTTTTGGTGTAAATGAGCCCCGCAACAGAAAATGCAGTAGGATTCACGGTAGCGCGTTTGGCTACGCGTCGCGTCGGCTATGTTTAAGTTCAAGTAGTTACTGCATTATTGTTACAAGTAAAGAAAATTACATGGTGTTAGCTTTTCCTTTTAAATGCATTAAGAACTGCGGTTATTTTGTCGGATACAATTTAGAGCAACCAGCTCAGAAAACACCACACAGAATGCACGTCTCTTCTACGTCACGCGCGACACTTGAAACGTGTCAACGCTACTGGGAGAAGAGGGAAAGTGCAAGTGAAGTTAGAGGGCGGATGCAGTGACACACAGACGAGGGAAAGGGAGCGGCCTTGACACTGAAAACCTTTAGAAACTTTCTTCCATTGACGCGGGGGGTTAAAATAGCAGACGCGTCGCGGCGCGCGGCAAAAACTGATAGCGTAGGGTTGTAGTAAGGGGGAAGGTGAGCGTCTAGAAGGGGTAGAGGCGCGCAGTCGCAACTTGACCTAGGGTAAGCATCTCCGCCGCGGCCCTGCTGAAAAACTGCCGTCTTCACCCCTCGTCACCCTCTACCCTCCGCGCTCCCGTGCCGGAGATTTGACACCTACAACTCATTTCCAACATTAATATTCACAAAATACACAAATTGTTCACTACGCCTACTCGGAGATTGCTTAACGAATCCGTGGCGGATTGGTATCGCGCGAGACTCAGTCCGGTGGCGCAGGTTCGATCCCTGCAGTCACCGCTTACAATTTGTAATGTGACTATACGGTGACGCTAGGTAAAGTTCGAGGTTGAGTGGTAGAGAGGACTTTGTAGTCCTAACTTCACCTCATTACAAGACACACTTTACCTTTTTTATCGAGTTTATAATCCATATTGTTAGCGTTCCAAGAGCAGTTTAAGTTTTATAGTTGTACTTTCGGCGTAAATGTTCCATAGCTTTAGAACTCACTTATAACTTATAGAAAGAGACAGCATACAGATCTTATCATTTTACTATCACAAACAAAACAACGTAGACCGATTAAGTAGATATAATATCAAGGCTATCACAGTTGATTTGATTTGCTATATACTGTTCGCAAAGTGCTATCAAATTGTATTTAAATCTCTAAACAGCTTGGTTGTTTTTTGTTCGCAAACATTATAATTATTATTTGCGATTTTTATTTTTATGTTTAATACAGTAAAACAGTTTAAATAGTTAAGTTTATTCACTGTTAGATTTATGTACTTGAACATAGTTTCAATTGCCTTACAGTTAATGAAGGCAAAAGGTGCTCAATATTGGAGAATTAAAAAAACTAATTTACAAAACCAAAACTAATGTGTTATAAGCTTATTCAGAGCGAAGCCTTTCAAAGGCAATGTCTTCATATTCAAGTCCGTAAAATTTACAAAATTTATACATTACCATACTTGTTGTGATTTTTGTACGGACCTAATTGAAGATAAAGGCATTGCCATTGAAGGTCTATTCGTGGATAGGATTATATACGAGTAAAATTGGGTTTTAAGGGTTTTTGGGAATTAGTAATGTCTTTGGGATTTGGTTAGGAAATAAACTAATTTGAAAATAAACTTATACTTAATAAAATTTTGGCGAGGCCTTTAATATCCTAGATATATTCATCGGGTCCACAACATAATTTATGTTGTTGAGGACCCGATGATAATATCTTGGATAGTGAAAGGCCTCGCCCACATAAAATTTACTAAACATTGGGTACAAATTTTAAAATTAGTTTATTTTCTATTTTCTTACAGTCAATATTATTAATTTCAAATGAAATGAGAATATGGAGTGTGTTTCTTATGCTAATCGCACTTTCTTCAAACACATGTAAACAAATATGAATACGGCTTCCAAATATAATACAACATAAAACAATAATTACACCTTGAGAAAAAAGTGCGGATCGCAATACTGTATTACTCAGCGAAGAACTCATTTGCTGATTGTGGCGGTATCGAACTCGTCTGGTAGGGACGATGATTTTTTCCGCCGTTGTTGATTCTACTCACTCGCCGTTCGTTCATTATCGGTATTTTTAATTTCGTCCCCTGCTTTTCCACTTTACCCCCTACTCACCCCCTACACCACTCCTCGCTGAAGGGCTTTAGATGTTTTCCGTTTGATTATAATGTCGAATTGATGAAGCACCTGTGCGTAGTTGCTAATTTATGGATGTTTTTTGTTCGCTTTTGTATACTGTGTTTCTGTTTTAGAGTAATCCCGTTATTTCGACGTATTCCTCAAAGTCAGCTAATTTACTTTCCATTCTCTGTTTGTTTTGGAAGGAGAACACTTCAATCATTCGTTTGCTCGCAGGCGGGTTTAATTTTTCATACAGCTGATTGCCAGAGCTACTTTGGCTTTTGATTGAATTTTATTTGGTGGGAAACACAGCGAAAGAGGTTAGGAGCCAATTAGGTTTATAGTGTTGATGTGAACTGTGTATAGCTGAACAATTCAAATGTAACAAAGAAAACATCTTTAAAATTACCATTTAATTACATTAAATTCTAGACTTAAGGTATATCTTCAATAGGTTACACTGAGCTATATTTGATATGAAACATTCAGTTTATATGAAACAGTCTTATCCCAAATTTTAATAGTACTGTATACTGTGTATAAAAAGCTCAATTTAAATTTTGAGAAATCATTTACACAATGTAAGTTAGTTTGCCGTTAAATTATTCTTTGTTTTAAGTACAACCAGAACCAAAATTTATCAGTACATGTTAATCTTAAACGTGAAACTTATAAACTATTTCTTCTTATGTGTAAATTGGCATACGTTTTTGGATAAACTACCGTTTGAGTTTCCCATATTTGAATGATCTAAATCAATGTTCAGAGTTTGAATGTACTCATTTTAAGTATGTACACGAATAAAGTATTAAACTTTTGTACTCTTTAAAAGAACCATTATTCTCAAACCTTATTCTCAAACGTAAATTACTATCTCAACAAAATAAGATTTAACATGAAAGCCATAGGTCGATAGTTTATCAGAGTCGAACTATCCCCAGTGAGAGATTATTGTCATTAGCAACTGATAGCAAGCAATAATCGACCTAATCGCTCTCGGCCATAAGGCACATTATTAATATCGAATGTATTTACCTGATTTCACGATAATTGAGCAGTGTTTATTTGTGTTCTTGATTAGAGCGGCTGTGAACCGACTAATGTTGTATTATCTATTATGATTGATAGCCTGTGGCCTTCTTGTTGACTTTCGGAGTTCATTGTTTGTAAAACAGTAATATTAATTAGCCTTTGCCGTTTATTGGACAGTTGTTAATCCAAAAAGTATTAATTAATGACAAACAAATAAAAGAGAACAAATATGTTATTAAACTTAATTTTGTTAACATTTTAGGGAGTTTAGAAATACCTTCCAATGGAACCTTCTTACTGCAGTTTGTAAATTTACCCAATAAATTTGAAGAAAAGTCAAAAAGTAATCGACCCTCGGGCCACAACAATTTATTTTTAACATCCAACTAATTTGAGTTGTTACTTAATTGGGTTATATATTTAGTTACTTTCCCTTAACGTATAATGACCTACATAGATATACTCGTAGATTTTAATAGTAAAAAATCTTTTAAACGGCAGCTGTTAAAAGAGTTGATGACTAGGTAGCCACCTTACACTTAGAAAACATTACTTGTAAATTGTTTCCATTGCATTATTCCTGGTAAAAAATGTACAATTCAAATTGTATAAGGTTCTAAGAAATATCCATAGTGCGCACTTAAATTATTTTGGGTAAAACTAATTTTTCAACAGAAATTTTTTAACTCGTATTTCAAACAATTGTAAGTAATACATTTCCGGTTTATTGTGTAAACCATTATTTTGGAGCATTTCAGCGTAGGTTATACAGGGTGTAGCGCACTGTGCAGAACCAGATTTTACATAAACAAATTAATAAAAAATGACCAGTAACACTTATAACAGTAACACTAATAACAAATAATTCAAAACCCTTTGAGATATGTTTGTGAAACTTGGTATAAACCTTAATTGTTTTCCTAATAACATTGTCCAAAAATATTTTGTATCTAACTTACCAAATTTCAAAATGGCGGTCATTTAAAGTTTTCAAAGTCACAGTCCAATTGGATTCCATTTTACTTTGAAACTTTTTTAATTGCCCTCGTTTTTAAATTTGATAAATTGGATAAAAATATTTTTGAACAATGTTATTAGGAAAACAATTAAGGTTTATACTAAGTTTCACAAAAGTATCTCAAAATGTTTTTGAATTATTAGTTATTTTAAACAATTTACAAAATGGCGGATTGCGGCTACTAAGCTGAAATCAAAAAATGTTACCGGTCATTTTCGATTTACTTTTGTATAGCGAATCCGGTTCTGTATAGCGCGCTACACGTTTTTGTAACACCCTGTATATATACGTCTTGTCTAGTAAATACTTATGAGATTGGACAATCCTTAAGAATAATACCTGATAATGCTCATCCGCCCTGTTAGAATCCAAATCCCTTTCAAACATCAATTAAAAATTCTCTCTATATTATTTGCTCGGTCAGGTGCACTAGCTCACAAGTAATGTTTTCCAAACCGTCTCCCAGCTGAGTTGGGATCCAAGATGGCGGCCACTCTGTTATTAAACCCACCCCAACAGCTCGCGCTAATAATATGTAATTGGGTGCCAATTTGGAGCCGATAAATTGCTCTAATTAGGGTCATACTCGCCAGTTTTCCGGACTCTTGAGAATCTACTGCTAATAAACCAAGCTGAGTGCTCACCACCGTGATCCACGCCGGGAACAAATAATTATAGCTTAAACAAATAATGCGGTGGTAAATAATATTTACATGTAATAACATTGTTTGATGTGTTATCTTCAGATGGGCTGTAAGCGTACAAACAAGGGAGTTTTTAACTGACCACAGCACAAAGTAAGTCTAGAAACTCTCTAATATATTTAAATGTTTTAAATACGTTAATCCACAATACGAGTATATTCATATACAAGGTGAGTTAAATGCCTCCCCAATAACTTTTGAATAAGGATATATTTAAATAAAACTCTTTGGGGAATGTTTTTATAGGATCCTAAAGTTTGTTTTGTCATACATTGCGTCACCCATCCCCACTCAAAAACGGTGTTGGAGGGCCGCCAAATTTTTAAGTCCAATTCTCCCTCTTGTGGCACCTCAAAAGGAAGGGAATATAACACACATTCAACAACGCAAAGAAAATTCGTATCACGACTAGTCTTTTTGTTGTATCTATTTAAAGATTACAATAAATCAGGTTTAAAGTGCCACATTTCACATACAGCTCATTTTGAATGATCAATTTTTCTTGAAAACCGTTAAAGGAAACATTACAACCCTGTAACATAATTCCATAAAGTACCTTGATTGTTATTGTATGTGATACAATTTTGGGTTGATTTAAAAAAAAAAAATAAGCAGCCGTGGTTCTTTCTAATATAAAGGTTGCGGTAAATTGAATATCCAAAGAGAAACGGGCGAGTGTGTTTTGGCAAGAGTGGTCAACTTCTCAATTTTGGAGAAACATTGAAAGTAATTTCAACTGATGCGTCCTAACTTTTATACTGTTCTATAGATCCCGATTTTTGGTAACAATCATATTATTTCTACAAATGTATTTCAAAAAAGTTCGAATTTCGATGTTTTTAATTCTATTTGTAGGACGGGTAGGTACAAGTTCAATAAACACGCTCTATACGCAAGTAGATAACTTCCTTGGCCTATAGTAAATGTAAATACTCAATTTTAGTTGTTAAAGTATCGGCGTATTTTGGATTTTTCCAGGCCCTTACATCAGGGAAAAATAACTACAGTTGTTTCAATTGTCTAGGACCAAAACCGATCTGCATTGTGTGAATTACGTTTAAAAGGTAGGCCTACTTTTTGTTTATTTTGTTTAATTGTAACTTATTTACTAGCCAAGGAATCTTGTTTTCTATTTTTTTAACTCGAGTCAAGAGAAATTTGTTTATTGACGGCTACGTAATTTCGTTTCCGTCACAGCAAACATTCAAAATTTAAAACCCACTGCGACTGGTTCAAAGTCTGATCCCAGATGCACCAGGACCACTATGCACTTGTGTTATCAGTGTTATCACTGAAAGCAGAACAGTATAAGGATCGACTGAGCCGCGATTAGCAACGGCCGTGACGACGACAAAGCAGGCGACAACGCGACCACTTAGCATAGCCCGCGATAACGGATGAATGGAACATAAATAGAAGGTAATTACAGGCAAACATAAAACATAAAGGTCCAATAACACAAGGAGATAAGGAGCTAGATAAGCAGAAACAAACTGGGGTAATGGAAGTGGATTTGTACAGAGACGGCGTCGAAAACGTCTAATGAACGATTCTATATTTAATGGGCCAATTCCGAGCCATTAGTTTAATGAGACTTTTATCTCTCATTAAATGCTAATGAATTATCAAGAACTGAAACATTACGGGCTCATCTACTGATTACGGGAAGCATTAGGCTTAGGAGTTAGGATTAGGAGTGAACACGGCTCCGGTTATCTGTGGCTTGTTGTGATACGGGACAGGAATCAGATTGTCAACAGATTCATTCAGCTCAGTAGTCAGCTGTTTGTATATTGTTGCGTAATCACATGTTTATACCACAGAACAGTCTATGGCTCTATGGAATTGATTCATAGCTATACTGTATGTGGTCATGCTTTCTTGTCTATATGTCTGAAACGGTGGTAATTTTCTTCTACAATGGTTTTGTACTACTTTTTGAACTGTTGACTTGATTATATACTTTTTTCTTATAATTCTTTCTAATACATAAGTTTTAAGCAGTATTTATAAGTTTAAAATTGTCTACACATTGTGTCTTCAAATTCTTTAGTTACACGTTCAAAATTGTTTCGAGTCATAAGTTGGTGAACTACATTTATTTCTATGAATAGTTTGGGAAGCATACTGGCGGTACAAAGTGGTGATGCAGACGTTTCAGTTTTTGAAATGATAGCGTTACCAACTGTTCAATTTTAAGTTTGAAAGTTTTGAGTAAAGAAAAGTCAATACATTTCATAAACGCGCTTGGTAGCGTTCAAATTCATTTTAGTATTTGAGGATTGTGCACTTGGAAAATGAAAACTTGTTAATTATAAAGCTGCATTCAAAAATAAAACATATATAATAAATTGGCTTCCGAGCGTTGCAAGATTATTTCATTGAATAAAAATAATTATGATATTGAAAGAAATGTATCACACAAATGAGTAATATTTAAAACTTTTAACTCTTACACTACCAATAAAAATCAAGTGTAAAAACCAAAAAGGTATCGCGAGTTTTAGTAATTTTTAGCCGCTTGAAAACATGTCATAGGGTGCTCAAAATGGCGTAAAAATGACGATTTAGCCTGACCGATGACTTTATAGTTAAGGGGCATACGAAGCTACCTCCCGCCAACTATATATATATATATATGTACACAGTGACTTTAAGGAGGCGTTCTAATAGGTTGGGAATAAAAAAAGAATAGAATAGAATTAATATTATTTTGACAAAACTACTCTTAAATAAAAATAAATATATTATCTAGGTTTGCCTGTTTTAAACTTTTTATATGTTTTTATGCAATTAGTGATTGAAGTTAGAAACAATAGAGTGTTTTTAAGACCTTATTTAAAAGCTAAAAATAGGTTTATAAATAATCTGAAAACGGGCAAACACAGATAAACTCTTCCTCACTCCATTAAAAATAACATATTCTAATTTAACCTTCACCTAGGAGCGCTAAATACTTTCTACGAAACCCTTGCAGATGCTGGGTTTGACAGTTAGGCCGCATCAGTTGAAAGAAGGTCCGTTGTTTAGCCAATTGTTACGTGCGCGGTGTCTTGTGTTCCTAAGACGAATTTAGCCTTTCTCTGCGGTGACTACTAAGATGGACTCTTAAAAGGCTTAAAGTCCAGGTTAAAAGACTAATAAAATCCAAAGGTTGATCTTATCAGATAACTTTATGTGTGTAATACCATTTCTGTGTAAAACATTATCTAGGGGAAATCGGGGCCACATTTGTGATATTACATAGATTGATATTACGCGGCGTTTTTTAACTGCAACCTTTTGCATCATTACCTTTTTTCTAATTTAACGTCCTTATACTATACTCAGTGTACAAACTTCCCGAGTAAAGCTTATATAGTGTTGTTACGTTTATTATTGTCTAATGATTTCAGATATTACTACCATTGAGCATTATCCGTGGTCTCAAAACTACCAGCTGTTCTGTCAACTCTAGTAAACAAACAGCTGTTTCTTTGACACATTGTTGACCGGAGAGACAGCTGTTGAATGATGGATCATAGATGTTACCAATGACGCTCCGGGCTCGCCGACTCCGTTCTATCACCAATTCCACTCGATCAGAATTTATTTTGTTGATTAAATTACAAATAAAACGATTGTACATCATGCTGATTTAAAGTTAAACAAATATTTTGTATACGTGTTGACTATAGTAAAATTATAAGTTTGTAGCCAATAAATTATCCATTATTACAAAATATAGCTTAAAATATGTGTAATAATTTGAAAATAGCATATATTTATACATTTTCGAAAGCCTGTTAAAGAAATGTACAATTTTTATTTTAACTAACTTTTTAAAACTATTGCTCTACCTGTCTAAATGTTTGACAGTGGTTAAAGTCACACATTTTTAATATAATTAGATATACCTAATATGAGACTATATGTATGTAAAATATAAATCAATTAGATTTTATACCATCTAAAGCATTGAGCTCTAAATTCAATGTTATACAGCTATGTCAGGTATCATACGCTTAAGTTTTAAAACTTCAGCGTAACTAAAATTAAAAGGTATGTTTCTTACTTAGGTTTTTTATGGCAACTCGTAGTAAGAATAGAACATTTTTCAATTCTCTAAATAAGTTATAATTAAGATATTATTAAAATATACGTGTTAGTGATTAAACTCTCATAAAATTTCCTGTATAAAAGACTGGTATTTAGTACAAGTTTGAAATAAAATTGATATTTAAAATTAGTGGATTGATTAGTCTTCAATAATGTTTAAGCATTCCTCTTTTTACATCACATTGAACGTTTTTACTTATCTACACTGATATTTGCTAGTTTTGAGGTTTTCGCGGGAAATATTGGGTTAAAAAATTTCCAGGATCTCCTTTACGTACTGATTATTATTTTAAAAATATATAAAGAACGATTACCAACCAAATATAAGTATCCTGTACCAACAAATTTCAACAGTTTTGGAGATTTTGCGGGAAATATTTGTTTAGAAACATTCAAGACACGCTTTTACGTACTGATTATTAGTTGAAATGATAAAGAACCTTTACACTAATCTGAACCAACAATTTTCCGCTAGTTTTGAAAATATTAATATTATCATGTTAATTTGCTATACAATTGTGTTTTTTGCTGTACAGTTCTGTGCTATTCATTTATTGTAGTTATAACCAAGTGCATTATTGTATAATGTTACAATGTTTTGTACAGTTTTGGTTCAACAAAGATATTCTGATTTTGAACTTTTGGCGGGAAATATTGTTTAGAAAGGTTTCCAGACATCCCTTTACGAGCCGATTATTTGAATTTATTAGTTTCCTAAACTCTGAAGCGCGGTTCTGGTTGCGCGGTGTCATGTTTACAGGTTCTCAATGTTGCCGCGAGGGCGCGCACCGCGCCTAATTCCTCAGCTAACAAGGTTAGGTTAGATTAAAGATCACTACCTACGAGCTCTTCAGCTAATACCCAAGCAGCCCCGTAAATCAAAATTGTCAACAGCATTACCCCCGCTACCTGCCCCCGCCCCTCACATATATTAATTCCACCCTCGCGCTTTAATTACTCATTTCACCTTGTGAAGTTAGACTGTTTAAGTCGAGATGGAAATAGTGAATAAGTTTCAACACAGGCTAATTTACGGTAACAAATATTGTCCTTTTCGTTGCGATCGAAAGTGGAAATAATGTTGTCTTTTTCATTTTTAATTACACTTTTCGCCAACACGTATGTACGGTGTTATGTTTTTATGAATTCTTATGAGCAAATGTGTAAACTATTTAGCAGTTTCTAAGAGTTTTTAAATTCAGGGCAAGCATTAAAATGCGTAAACAATGTAAAATGCGGAAACATATTATAGTTTATTTAGTTCAATCTATTATTCGATTATTCAAATTTATTATTAAACGTAGTTGAAAATGTGCTATAATTTGAACATCTCAACCTTTAACTCTTAGGGTCTTACATTCCACAATTTAATTGTTCCATACCTAAAACAATTTTAAGCCTGACAAAATTCCATTCCTCGTTATAGTTCTTTGCATTTACTGTAAACATTTATAATGATCCATGTTTAGTTAAAAAACCAGACGCAGTTATGTATTTCTTCATTAAATAATCACTGCACTTTTTCTGTAAACTGTGTAAGTACGTATGCACTTATTTTATAATTATGTATTTAATTTATGCGATAACCGTTTCGTACCATACATATATTGAATATCACTAAAGTATGTAAAATATTATTCATTCTTTGCGCACAGTTTTCTTGTCCAAACACGGTGAAGTGTTTGTTGAAGATGTATAACCAATTGAGTTTGAAGATATGTAGTTTTCCTTTGAATTAATAAGGATTCGCTTAGACAATAAGGCTTTAAATTCGCTTAAAGTGGCTCGAAGTGTAAAACGAATAAGTTAAAAGAAAAGTAAATTCACGCATGATAATTGATAATTACTTAACAGTTCATACTTTAAGCTTAGATTAAGTCTAGCTATAGTTCATTATACAAAATGTGTATAAAACAAGCTAGTAGTACATATTAATTACTTTCTATTGTAAATTTCTAGCGAAAATGTAAATGTCTAAAACTGAAATTATTGATGTTTAAAACTAGATTACGGAAAATGTTCATTCAATTTTAAAATAACCTCGGGATGTTTGAATTTCAAAATCATGATTGAAATTCAAAACAACGTCGGTGTTTTTATGACTTATTTGTATATATTATGACTTATATTTTGTCTATTAGCTTTAATATATTAGTTAAATCATTTACGTCACACTTGCGCCGATTCGCAATAATATCCTATTAACTTACCAACACTTAATTCGCTATTCAAGCTGACAACATATTTTAAAACAATTCACTAACAATTTAGAAATGTAATACTGACATCCAATCTTAAAAGTCCTCCGTTACTTCAATCCTCGATGTTTAAAAGATTCATGCTCAATTTGTGAATCGATCTCAGAAAAAGCGGACTTACAAAAGAACCTTTATACTTGGAAAAGTAGTAATTTAAGTAGCAAGGAAACAAAGGTCATTAATAGCACGCAATTACAGTTTTCTCATGGAACATGCGAGAAGTTAATCAACTAGAATTACCGTAATTATCTGTAGCTAGGCGCATTACCTGGCGGCCTTACCCTCGCTTCTTAATTCACGTTTAACATACGATTTCCACCTAATAAACTAGTTACACTCTGTAATTTATGTGTTGAGCTCAATCATTAAATAGCTTTATGTTTATGTGATCTATAAACTCATTTTGGAAACAACGTGTTCAATAAAATGTACCGTGAAGTATAAAGTATAAGTTGGGAGCGTTGTAAGAATCGGAAAACAAAATATAAGCAAATTTAATATACAAGAATAGTCTAATATTTAAATGATTGCTTATTCTTTACACAACCGGAACATAAAAGTCGTTTTATATGATTTAAAACTCAGTTTTGTAAATACCTACCGTATTAAAACATT
Organism: Matsumurasca onukii; assembly: GCA_018831715.1. Taxonomy (NCBI): domain Eukaryota; kingdom Metazoa; phylum Arthropoda; class Insecta; order Hemiptera; family Cicadellidae; genus Matsumurasca; species Matsumurasca onukii. Next base: position 46,472,676 of record CM032062.1, on the reverse strand, counting down.
TAAGTATAGCTTGAGTAAAAATACAGTACAGGAGTTTTCATATATTTATTGATGGCTGGTTTTTGTAAATAAAAAGGAATAATTACAGTACTTTTTCATAAATCTTACAGTTAACTTATATGCAATATTATTATTATGAAACTAAATGGAAATAAACTATCGCAGTCTAGTTATACGATTCTATAAAGTTTACATTTAGTTTATATTCATTCTCAAAATAATTATAACCACATTTACGGAAGATCATATTCTTTCATTAAGTTTCAGACATATTTTTTATAGATAATTATAAGGAAGACGTATACAGCTTATTTAATAAATAAAAAACTATGTACGTGACCATTTATGTTTAATTGTGAGCCCTTAAGGGATTATTATTACATTCGATTATAGGATAAGTTCTGTAGAGCATTGGTTATCTGATAAATTAAAATAAAACCAGATAATTAACGCTATAAGCGCTTTTTCCACATTCCTTGAGATAATCTCGGCAATATGACATTAGCATATTTACAGCTGGCGTTTTTACAAAAGCTTATTCACGCCTACCAACCTTTCAGTCGACCAATTAAAATCCCGGCGCAAATGTTAATTGCATTCCAATTTTCTCCGATCGGTGGTGATTAATTATAAAAAGCGCTGCGGCTAAGTAGAAATGTAAATAGGCGAGATTCATTGGCCAGGAAACGTCATTCAGGAACAAATTATTGTGACAGTTACATTATAAAACACGCCGGGATTAGCATATTAAATGATTCAAAACTTGTAATCGAACCGGCAGCGTACGGTCGATACGTTCAGTACGCAGAGCGATATTAGATTACGCAAATTGAAAACGATATTACGAAAGGTCGAGAGGGCGCAGCCAGCAGACGCAGGCCGGTAAACACGCTAATGGAAAATAATGAGTTCTGCCTACTTCAAACTTGGCCGACTTTCAATTCTGTTTTAGAGCTATAAACGAAAACGATTACGTAAAGTTCGACCCGCTTGAAACTTCCAGCGTCGGCTCATAATCTGTGGAACAATTAGATCAGCTGTTAAACAGCTGAGGACAGGATACGAACTGACGTGCGGCACACGTTGACAACAATGAGATGTTATCAACACTGTGCGTTATCTGTTATCAGAGAGCGCGAGCGCGCTTCACTCTTGGCAAACATTCGGATCCTCGAGTATTTTTAGAAACTACGATATTGATAACTGAAAGGTTTTTGGTCGTCTGAGTGCTGACGTGAGAGAACAGCCGCTTTAATAATCAAAGGATATTGACCAGGAGGAATGGTCAAATTAAAACCTTGTAATCTAACAGCTGTTGTTGGAAGTATTATTTTAATATTCGCAACTATTATCTACGTTCAAAAGTTTCTTTTTGTAAGCGCTACTGCATACGATATAATATGACGTAAATAATGATTAATTAGCCGATAATACAGGTTTTAAATGTAACGAACATTGGTAAAACTACATTTAAGTACTTGAGTTGTAACAAAAATTTAGAAACGTACTTAGAAACTAACTTATTTCTATCGTTCAGCAGTCTTTGATATTTTAACTAATTTTCACCCGGATATCTTCTTATTTGAAAACACATAATGTTACACATATCCACCGATTACCAAATATATCGAGTATTTAACCGGTATACCTATATTTACAAAATCATCAAATTCACTTGGTCATTCTTGATTTAATAATAAAAGTTATTTCATGAATTCTAAAACGTTTAGATATCTATGTGACCACCAAAATTCTTACTTAATCAGATATCTTACATTCGACTTACGCACTGCTGGGTTAAATTTTAGCTGATATTCAAATTTAACTATTATGTGAAGTTAAATAATCATACCTAACATATCTTGTTATTATACGACTAAGCCGAATAACTTCTTAGTCCATCATTAAATGATGCTATGAAGACTATGATGATTGAATGCGATTTATCAATTAGCTATTAAACTTATGATTAAGATTTTACGACACCACACTGGTAGATTGTTATCTAATCACCGCTAACCGCACCATAACAGTTCAATGATGATAACATGGCTACATTTCAACTTGTAGGTGTAATATCTATGTTAACACTTATCACTTAGATTGTTATTGAAAATAACAGAACTTTACTTACAGTTTGGACAACGAAAACAATCACTGACGCTGTTTAGAAGTCTGAAGACGAACGGTTATCAGTTGTACACAGTTTTTAGGTTATGAACAGTCAGATGGCGCGAAGATTGGCGGGTACGGCGCAGATGTCAACATCCGGTGAACAATCAGCTGGCGGAAGAGGCTGGGGACAGTACAACAGCTACTGCAGAGAGAATCACTCGCTGAAGGTTAAACCGATTAAAACAATCAGTCACAATCGAGTCGGCCGCGGCGACAAGCGAAGGCGGAATCGTACAGCAAACTAAACACGATTCAAGACAACAACATAGAGGAGCGCGGTCGTCGGTTGAGTTCGGCTAACTTCGGGCGCGTCCGGCGAACAGACGAAAAGACCGAGCGCGAGATCTATCTACAACGAGAGGAACCAACGCCCCCTCCCTCCACGCCGCCGCCCGCCGTTTCTAATGACTATAATGAATGCTTTGATGAATACCCCCCACCACCCCTTTGGTACGCATGAGCACAGGACATAATTAGATTCCCAGTGTCCAGTTCCACCCCCTGCACTTATTTCCCTCCCACCTTACCCCTTCCACCGACATCTAATTTACCCCCTCGCACGTTAAAACCACTTATTTCGTCTCTTTTACTTTATCAATCGAATTAATACTTACATTATTACAATTTCTGTTGCCCCCTTTATTTCGTCCGCGTGTTTTTCCTACCTTGTTATTTTTTCGAAGCCCGGCCCCGAACCAATCGCGTGTGTGGATATAAATTACCTTTAAGCAAAATAAAATGTAAAAGTAATAAAAAGTCCAAGTACAAATTCCGTCTACTTTATTGATTCAGTCTTGTTAAGAATTTTCATAGAAGTCAAATTAGTTAGGATGGACCTGTTATTACAATTACGAATTCGCAAGTAATTTTGGAAAAAAATAGAATTCCTGGAATTTGGTACTGCTGCTGTAAGTAAACACAAAAGTTACTGACTTTATAAACTAAATTTTAGACTTTTATTTTATTTCAAGAAACCAGTAAATTAATAGTTAGTTTTTATTTATAATCTAGTTAACAAGTTAAGTAGTTAGTACACCAGAACTTCAGATATAGTTTACCAGGTGAAATTATTTCCAGCATTTTTATCTAATAAGCCTAATGATTTCGAAGCGCAAAAATATTCGTACGCTAAAAATTATGAAATGTACTTGGTGTTCTAAATTTAAGCTTTAATAGTTGAACGATTATAGGGGACCTTTGCCATCGTTGAGCTAGAAGCCCTGAACGTTTTGGTATCTGCAATTTGATTCCGTCTTCCGGCGGAGAAGATGCCCAAAACATAACAACATACTGTATGTATCAAAGTGATCAAGTATAAAGTAAAAGCCACATGAACACAACACAACTCAGAACAGTAGGCCTACAGTACCAGTATGTCGTAGGGGGTATGACCATGGCTTTTCATGTCTTCAGTGGCCACATAGGGTGGACTATTTAAGTTTCTGTAGCGTTGTTTACTGGATCGTCGTTTATTGTGTGCGACTTTTTGTTAACGTTATTTTTAATTCTTGAAGCGAAGATTATTTGCAATACAAAAAGACCAATATAGAGTTTTTGAACACACAAGCGCTTGTTACATTAAACTCAAAATAACCAAAACTAATTAGTATATACAGTTTCCCATCCAACAAACGTTCAAAATAATTAAAAACATGATTTACAGATGAAACTACTAGACTACAATAAAATTCAATATAATTCAACGAAAAGATAAAGATGGGTGTTACGTTTACGGTGTTATTAGATATATTAGTTATGAACTTATGATTAATCAGTCTTCGTAGCTCATTAAATTGTTTTTGTTTATGCTATTGAAAGTAGTACTTTATAAACAACACGGTTTTGAAGTAAGTTTGGCATGACACAAGAGTAAAAAATAAATCAAATTAAAATAGTTCATAGTAAATGATGCGGGCGCATTCGTTTCAAATTAATCTCTAATATATAGACAATAGACACGGTAATCAGTACAAAGTTCATCAGCTTCCTTAGCAGTTATCCAAGCAGCAGGACTTGCTAATGATACATGTTGCCAAAAGATGACAACCACCTTGAGATTAACTCATACAAGTATAGGCAGTTTATAATAAGAAATCGATCTCTAAGTATGGAAAACGCAGTCACAACGACATAATAATCAAAGCAGAATGCCTTTATGCAGTGGAATTTCACGTGCTCAACTGAGAGACAGAATCAGATTAAATCTGAAAAAAGAGAGCCAGATTGTTAGACTTAGTAGTAATGAGGGAATGGATCTATACGAGTATGCTGAAAAGGAACATTGGGTACATTTAAACAAACATATAAAAACATTTAGACATCTTCAAACACATAAAAAGAATACAGCCTAACAATCTAGAATAACAAAACAAATGTTAAAAATGTGTGAAACTCGAATTAAGGAGAAAGTAGAAACAACTAAAAGGATCGCCACAGTTGAGGAAGATTTGAAAGCGGCAAGTACCATAGAAACGAACACGTACGATTATGATGGACAAAAAGTGTTTGGTTGAAGAGTTAGTCAAAGGGAAGGTACTAAAAGGAGAGGAAAAGCTCCTTCCGAAAGGATGACGCAAGTTTAGGCACCATGAAAGCCAACTTTTCCAGACGGCGTTAACGTAATTTCGCCTGATTCAGTCGGGGCTACATGTGAATAATAAAAATGTCTTAGTCTTCTTAGTGTTTTGCCCTCAAAGATACACGAGTTTATTTTTGTTATATAAATATTGCAGAAGACATTACGAGGTCAACTACACCTAAATATACAGAGTGTCACAAAAATGTGTAGCGCACCATGCAGAACCGGATTCTACTTACAAAAATAAGTTGAAAATGCCGAATAACATTTGTTTTTATTTCGGCTTAATTTAGCCATAATCCGCCATTTGTAAATTTTTGAAAATAATTAATGATTCAAAAACACTTTTAGATATTTTTGTGAAACTTGGTATTAACTTTACCTGTTTTCCTAATAACATGTTCCAAAATCTTTTATCTAACTTATCAAATTTCGAAATGACAATCATTTAAAAATTTCAAAATCAAATGGAATCATATTAGAATTAAACTTTGAAATTTCAGTGTCTCAAAAGGTTGCATTTGTTGGGCAGCTGTAATGCACTATTTTCACCCTCAAGTGTGATTCTGTTTTAATACTATTGCTGGTTGTGTTTCTATGTATTGTTTGAAGGCTAAAAGTCCACTATAATTGTATTTGTCTACGATTAAAATTAGATCTAAAGTTCAAAACTTTTGCCAACTCTTGAAAACTGTTAATAGCTTCAAAATCTCCAAGGACTTTTTGTTTTAATTTTTACTTACGTAACATGAGCATGACTTCATAGTACCTGATGAAACTATAAAATAACTTATTTCATAACTAAAAATAAACTATTTAGCCTATGTAGTCTGATCCAATGGTGAGCTCAATTTCACACACAACAGTTGAAGACTGGGTATGATGGCTGGATCGTCATCAAATCTTAAAACATGCACTCTTCCGGTTCTCTTTGAAACTTTGATTAAATTAATGCAACTCTAATTCAAATAATATTAAAATTAAATAAACAACCATAGCATATATTATAATTATAAATCAATAACAAATAAGTTATTTGATTATGTATCAAATTTATTTTAATTTCATATATTTTATATTACTATAATTGCATTTATGTTACAAGTCTTTCTTCTTATTTTTGTAAATGCTATTTATATATTACTATATTAAGTGAAACCATGATAACTTCGATGCTTGTTTGTAAAAGAAATTTTGCAAATAAAGAGATTTCTATTCTATTCTGTTCTATTTCTATCCATTTGGTAATTATTGTATTAACTCAAAAATGTAAATGAGTTGAAATCAAACCTAAATTAGAAGCAGGCATCAGTGTCCACTGCATGAAAGCGAAACAACTGCAATTACATTTGTCACGTTCAAAACTATTACTACTGTATATGTAATTTTATGATTTTTTAGCATACAGTTTTTATATTATTTATCAAAACGCCCAATTTGTCCATCAGCCAATAAGTGATGTCTTTTGGCTTTAAATTACATGGTTAAACTGTCAAAACCATTTTAAAACCTTACCTAAACCTGAAACCTTAATAAAAACCTTAAAGGTTTTACCTTTTATAAAACCTCCAACCACCCAGTTTAAACCTTGAGAATACTACCGGTGTAGTACTGCTGACCAACTAATGCAGTATTTTTATCACACTGTGTTATCTGTATTACTTCAATATATCATAATAAAAATTAAGTACATAGTTGAACTACATGATTTATAAGTTTTAAAACACTGTTAATTTGAAACTTACCAGGCCTTTCAATGGAGTGTACTATAGAAATGCTGAGTAAGTTTCACAAAAGCTTTTTTAACGCTAACTCGAACTAATCCTGTATAGTTTTACCTTAGCGGACTTTGTATGGCTGATTGGATCTTTTAAATATTTTTCGCAAACATATTGGTAACGGTGACATACAAAATCGGTGCAAGATCGGCTATATCATTAGATCGGGTTGTAGTTGCAGGTTCTAGAGCATAAAAGTCATCTTTTCTGGTGAACCATCCGCAAAGAGATCACTTTAGAGTTAGTGCTAGAATCTACGGTAGTGCTTGCCAGTAAGCGTCGATTATGTTACATTATGTTATAAATAAACAAACCCTTCATGTAGTCTCGACCACGATTTTTTACACTTTTTATAGTGTATTCCAATAATTCAGAAAATGATTGCAACCAGTATTTAAAACAAAATAACTAGCGAGAAGTAACTTCCTCAAGAGATTTTAAATCACGCAAAAATCCAAATAAGGCGAACTGAAGGATGAGGTGGACGATCGGTTCTTGCAACTCCAAATTTTGAAACGTATACACTTCCAAACATATGTTTTATGTAGTGAATCTGGTAGTCGTGTTGACCAACGATATTCAGTGATTAATCAAACTCTAACCATTAATATACATCAACCATATAACTTCGAAGCATTTTTAATATGCTTCTTTGAAAATCTTCGAAAGAACTTTAAATATATCACCAATAGATACATTTTCATTCAAATACAAATTCATTCTTTGTGTTTGCATGAGCAGTCCATGTGAGCTCTTTCAAAACTTTAGCCAAGCAAACCTTTAATTATTTAATCTAGTGTAGATAATAAAAGTGTTTTTAAACATTTGCCAACATATTAATAAGAGGCTCTTAGATCAAGTCCCACTCCAGGTACCTCTTATAACATGGAGAAAAAACTGCAAACGATGTTTTAAACTGGATAGTGTACTTAAATACGGACAATTTTTCCTGGTAGCATAGAGCTATTGAGGCTACTACGGATAAGTTCTAAAACTTGTACTTTTGTCAAACAATGCATTTTTTATTACTATCTTTAAATCTTTTTTTTCATAAGAACATAGAATTTGAAATCGCGTAACAAATATTTTATTTGGTAAGTTTTACGTTTTGGTTTTATATCCTGCAAACGTTAATGGCTCCATACTTCCAGTGAAAAATGTTGTGAATTACTATTCCGTCAAAACGACGCTCGGGCTTTTTCTGGCCGATCTTGCTAATACTCGCCTTTTCTTAGCAAAAAATGTAATTTAAAAACTTAAAATAGACAGTAAATGAGCTCCTAGATCGGAAGTTATCTGCATCACATAAAGGAGTGGCGCACAGAGGCCAGCAGTGCACTGTATAAGGAGATGAGCGTAGCAAGGATGCAAGGGTGCAAGGGTGCAGGGGCTGAACACAGGGCAGTGAGTGATCAATGCCCCCCTTACACAGTTTTGATTATCTGCACCATCAATGTGAACAGAACACAACACTGACAATGCTAGCCTGCCATTAGTACTCAGGCTAAGCCCTTTTAGGCCTCTCTCTGCTCTCTCTGCAGCTCGCACTCGCACTACCTACTTGCCCCATTGTTCATTTCATTAGACGTACTGTACTGTACATACCTTGGTCAGTAGTCTGTGATCTGAGGAGCAATTCCTCGGGATACCCCTCCTTCATGTGAGCCATGGCAGAGAGGGTGTTCAACAAATCAACATGTTAAAATTGCTTTCTTTTGAGTTTGGCGCGTAACGAACAAAAATAAACTAGATTGCAATTATCGTATCTAATAACTACGTTACACAAATGTCAAACCTTTTAATCCATTATGCCCAGAATGAATATTATGACTACGACGGTCAAATGTATGAAACAACACTCAGTAATAGTTGATACAACAATATTTACCTTTACAAAATGACGAACAAATTGCAAAAAAGTCTCAAAATACTCGCACAGTCCAGAGATAAAAGGATTACCAGTGTAAACTCACATTAGTAGTGATTCAAAACTATATTTCCTTACAATAGTTAGGCTACTGGTTTTACACTGGAATAAACTAAGTACGAGATCTGCTAGGAACTACTAGTTCATTATTAAAAATTAAACAAAATAGTTTCTAACTGCACTCAATAAACTCTTTATATAAATAAATAAAATAAATAAACAATTTTAAAAAATAAATAATTGTTTAAAGGAGTGAAATCTTGATTGTTTGATATCACAAATGTTGAAGCTTTCTTTTTAGTTAAATGTTTTTGACTAGGCTATTTTTTTCTGTATTACAAAACTTTTCCTCTTGTTGCTTTTTGGTAGTCATTTTTTCTTCTGAGATATTATTTATTTGATAATTAAATAAACATAAATAATAAAATAAAATAAATAATGAATTAATTAATACAAGCTGTATATTTTATATTAACTTAAAGTTATGATCTTTCATTTCCAACCACTCAACCAGTCTGTTTTTTGATGGTGTCTCAACACATTTTAATGAGACACCTGTTTGCTCTTTTTTTATAAATTATATTGTTTTTCGTTACACATAGAATAATAAGTTGTTAAAATTGTATTGTTTTGTAAATTTGTAAAAGATAGCGAATAAAATGATCTGAAATTGAAAGAATTAAAGAGTTGTATAAGGCCTGAATGCATTGTATACAACAAAATTAACTATCCCTATTTCAAGATGGTGTTACCGTCCTTTGCGTGGGTCTATATGCAAATAACAATACGTAATACGAATTAAAAGGAATGAGTTTATAATTTGGGAAGGTGTTCATTATTTCAATATGAGGCTTTGCTATATAGTTTTGTAAATTTCGTGCATTTTTAGCCTAGTATTATTATATTGCTTTGAGTTAAAATGTCTTTTGAAGTATTTTTATGTGCATGATTGTACTCTCATAATAAATGGTACAAAACTACAGAGCTGTTTTAAAACACCAACAAAGTTGAGCAGGCTAATCAAATAATAATCTTGTAATTACAAAAACCCACCACACATTAATTAAAATCAGATTAACCGTCAGCAAAAATGCCGCGTCAGAAGAAAAAGCATAAATAAATTATACTTTGTTCATTTGGCGTGGGGCGAAAAAGCGCAACAAAGCAAAATTAATTAGTTAAAAAGCCCTTGTGATGTAATATTTAAAGTACACGATCCAAATTATGATGATTACACAAACGTCCACTAGGGTGGTCAAAGAATAATCAGTTGATAAGATTAAATATTGGCGATAAAAAATACCATTATTGATTTCAATTTACCACTGTGAAAAACACGTTTTTGTTATGTAGACTTTGTACATACTGTGTATGTCGACTAGACTTAGCACAAACTGACAGTAACTATTATGAACCAATCCTATCATTTGTACTTTAAAATACAGAATAGTCTTTTGGCCAATTTGATAATTTGAGAAAAAATGAATTATACTTTATGAGTATCAAGACAAAAGTGTGTATGATTGTTCATACTATCCACTACTGTTGTACAAATTAACTCAGCTCATAAGTATTATTATCACTTTGTTTAAGGTATCGCTACAATTTTATAAGGAAAATAAAACTTTGAATGGCCGCTATTTTGAAACGGATTGTCCGATCTAGCTGGTTAACGAACTTAACCTAGAGATTTGCAAATGAAAATCGTGTCCCAAATTCCGTGAAAATCGGACAAAAAATGCTACTAAAAATGTACACCTTTCTACGGCGTTTCGTTCTATTTGGCGAGAGAAATAGATAGTTGTATTTTCGTAGAAAATTCGCTAATAAATGTACGTATTTCGGCTTTGACTTTGTGTAGTATACAATGAAAATGTTTTGAAATATTTACATTTCTAGCATTAAGAGTAAAACTGAATATTGAATCTTTCACTATCCACAGCCAGGAGCTCCTTCTTTAATAAATTTCTTAACCCTCTAGTATATCTTTTTTAACAAGAACTGCTTACACACGGTTTCGAATATTGTGCCGGAAAACTTCAACATGGTGTGAAATGTTTGCCATGTCAACATGGAATCAGCTGATTTTCAATCGTAAGCTGAATTTAACGTGCCACAAACTTCAAACCTCTTGCTAGTAGCATCTACTAAGTAACTACTTTAAAGGCCCTGTCACACATTGCGACTTAGTAGCTGTTACTAGAACCAATTGTGAATTTCAACATTGAATCAGCTGATATTTCCAGTGGTAAGCAATGTTGACATGCCGAAAACTTCACACATATGGCTAGTAGCAGCTCCTAAGTCGCAATGTGTGACAGGGCCTTAAGTAACTCATTATGACTGTCCCATAGCGGATACAGTGGTGGGTTTATTTTATTCATGAGCATTTGATGTTTATTTTCAACTTGAAATAAACAAAAATTATCCAATAAAAAACTTGTATAGTTGGTTGTAGTTATAATTAGTTAACCAACTATACAAGTTTGTTAACAAATTTTATTGGATTTGTGCTTATTTCAAGTTGAAAATAAATCCAATCAGAAGTTCTACTAGATTTATTTAATGTTTAGTTATCAAGCCCAAGTTAAAGCTAATTAATACCGATTCGCAACGAACAATCATTGTCTGCTAAGTTCAAGATTGACGCTTGTAGATCCATTGAAATTATTTACTTTTGTTTATAGATTGCAACCTGAAGTTGAAATATTATTAAGGACATTTTCAACTTTGTGGTTCATCAAAAAGTTGTATTAAAATAATATTTTTACTTGTCTATTAATTACAAAAATTAATGAACATGTACTTACATAAGATTTTGTAAAGGAAGGAAGTTTATAACAAGTTTAACAGTTCGATCGTTAAATTATAATATTACCACATCAACACATACAGCAAGTTGATTAGTTAGTTAACAAGTAACTTTTAACTAAAACATTAACTGGTTAATCAAGAGTTTTCGAGTAAGTAAATTAGCTGACAACATGATTCGGGCGATGAGGTAAACCAGCTGATTTAAAATAATTAGTTTCAACCTGTGTGAAACAGCTGTTTTGGTATTTGGGTAGTGGGAGGGGTGGGGAGGGGGTATATGTCACCCCTATCCTAGTGGCCACTACAATGACATTAAACTAGTGGTAGGCTTACGGTTACCCTATCGTTTGACAGCAGTTTTGCTAAATCACCATTGAGTGGGAATCTAGTTGATTGCCCTTTTTGACAGCCAAAAGTGAAAATAGAGTTAGTTCTGGTTTGACAATGTGAGGAGGTACAATTTTCATTGCTTTGTATACGATGGGTATCTTAAATTGGGTAGACGATCTTGTACTCGCGCTTTTGGGAAGTCGTAATACATTTCCGCAGTTTTGAGCTGGAAATTGAACACGTGTCCTCCGTGAGAAAAACTGTAAACATGATTCCAAAACGCTTAGACTTAACAATTATTTGCTTGGCTATAAAACAAACACCAATAATGCTCACAGAGTGACTTTCAAATATAAAAATCCATAAATGCAACTAAGTTTTTCTAATTTTAAAAGCATATGTAACAAAAATAGAACGAACTTTTTATGTGTCTTATTAAATTCAAACAAAGCTGACGCTAGCCACAAACGCTTCCTATAATGAAGTAAGAATACCACCGGAAGTGCCCCTTTTTGGACCCTCGCGACCCTTCAAGTCGCACTTTTTTGTCCGATTTGCAAAAATTGGTTACCAATTACCAATATAACTCCAATATTAATGTATAATGTGTATATACCACTGCAGTAAGCTGCTGATTGACATTGTAATTCACTATGGACTGGACTCTGATCTAATTGATAAGATACCTGTGTTTTGTTCATTCTTAGTATAAGGCCCAACTACATTACTGGAGCAGTGGTTGGTAAACATTCCAAATTGTAATCGTATTGTTGTACTGTTTTTGTTTGTTGGAATAAACTCATTTTTCATTATTTCAGTTTGTTAACCAGCAAAATCTGACAACTGCTCTTTGGGAGGGGCTTTTGTATTTATTAACTGATTTCGATTGAGCTTAATATGATTACTTATGATACCGACCCAACGTGTGTACCAAAAATAAAAATAAGTTCAGCCAGACCAAGATGGCGGCGAAAAATAGTTTTTTACCGCGTTAATAATATTTATTTTGCATTCTTATAAAATCAAAATCTGCTCATCCCACACATGGAGTCACTTAAGGCTGCTGTAAATACTATGTAGTATATTATGAAGAAATGAAACAAAGAACCTTTTTCAAAGATTTATATACTTGCGTGATCAGGTTCGACTATAAGCTTATCGTCTGGGTAAAAAAACCAAAGAATGCTTTCTTAGCAAATTATTGTAGTCAATTTGGTGTTTGCGCTGGTAATTTTTCCAGGACGATTATGTAGGCAGTGCCCTTTATATGTATTTCACCAGATGCTCATAAAGCTCATAATTATTTATAGGAACATAACAACACCCGTGAGCACACGAACAATGGATTTTTGATCAGACCTTTTGAGAAGCATCAAATTAAAAGTAATAATGTATTTTAGATCGAAATGTGTATGTAAACCCATCTGCTTCTTTAAATTTCGTTTAAATACAAACCAAGGACATTTGAATCGCCCCGTAAATGAATATCCCCTATGATCATTAATTCCCAATATGCAATGATAACCAGAACGGGAATTAGGTGCGTGATACCGCGATCTGAAGTGAACAAACAGATATCACTTTATAATGTCAACAAGGGGCACCAACACATAGCTAACGTCATTGTCTACCAACATTACAACAATCAGCTGTGTGCCAACATGTAGTCTACAACTCTGGGCTGCCAGCTTCGTTGTTAGGAATAAAGCCTGACTTGGTGTTAGAAAAAGCTTGGAATAACTTTGGTTTCTAAAGCATCCGAAAATTAATTAGAACCTTGTAACTAAAAAAATAAAAAAATAAAATTGATACCAAGTTGACCTTTTTTTAATTACTCGCATTGCTGAAAAGAATCAAATATATTTGTACCTGTCTGCGCCGTTTGTTAGAATAGCTCAAAGAAAAACACCTATGACCCTTTTCTAATACGTTTTCAAGTAAGTAGTCGGTATACGAATTACGAGTAGGTGTACGAGTACATGATAAGGAAGGACTAATATTGTACACTTCAATATGGAATAATTATTTGGCAATAAATCTTCCATAAATAATACTCGTAATTTAAATTACAATATTTTACGTTCAATTATTGTACTTAGTTATTGTTGTATACTTATAAACACCGAGTATAGGTTTTATCATCAAGGAGTTATCAAGAAGTATGGCTCATGCGTTCAAAACCTGATCATGCATATTAAGGTATAATGAGAAAAACAATTATTTATCAAGGATACTATGGCTGGAAATTCTTGTTGTTAAGAAAATAGATGAAAAACTTACAATTCAGATGAGTTTTAAGAAAGCTTATGGTTGAGGAACTAAATATTCTGATTAATCATTATCATACACGTATGGGCCCAGTCAGACCAGACGAAATACCCTGCTTGAAAAGTTGGCTTTTATTTGCTTCAACTTTAAACCAGCTTTCTTTCATCAAAGCCTCTCATTAAAATAACATTCCTCTAACCAACTTTCAAACAAGGAACTAAAGTGTGAAATCTTGTGCCGATTCTTCTTTAAACCTTTTAGTTCAAAATAAACAAGAATCTAAATATAGACCAAGGTATTTAATGTCATTTACTTGTTCGATTAATGGACAGGAACAGTTTATTTTGGACATAGAATGTTGTGGTATATTAATGGAGGCGAAATAAAGTGTTTTCCTGGGACTGAAAATAACAAATTTTGTTTTGGGCTCATGACCATAAAGTGTTGAGTGAACCATATTTTTAATGCATCTATGTCGTGTTGAATTTTCTCTCTCAATTCTGAAACCGAATCTGCTTTATAGAACAACGCTGTGTCGTCTGCGAATGATACAAGCTTCCCTTTAAAATCACCGTTACACAAGCTATTTACATAAATAAGAAAAAGTGGTCCCGAAAGTACAGATCCCTGAGGTATTCCATGACTCAGGCACTTCCGGTCGCTCAACACCTCTCCCACTTTAGTTTGTTGCGTTCTGCCCATGAGGTAGGATGAAAACCATTTTTGTGGAATTCCCCTGACCCCAGCACTGTACAGTCTCTCAAGAAGTATTGTGTGGTCAACAGTGTCAAACGCTTTCATTACGTCTACAAATAAACCTGCACAACACTTCCCGTCATTTACACCATCAAATACCTGAGTCATAAAACACAACAAGGCATCGTTTGTATTTTTTCCACAACGAAACCCAAATTGATTTTCACTGAAAAAATTATTTTTGTTTAAGAAACATACAAGACGGCTTTTTACTACTTTCTCGATTATTTTTGAAAAAATTGATAACAAAGCGATTGGCCGATAATTACTGGGGCTAAATTTATCCGATTTTTTGTACAAGGGTATTACTATTGCTTGTTTGAGTATCTGAGGAAATTCGCCTTCTAATAAACTAAGATTGATTAGTTCAGTCAACACTTCCAAAATACTTTCACAAATATTCTTTATCAAAACTGGTGTGATATTATCGAATCCTGGTGCTTTTCTAGGCTTGAGAGAATTTATGATGTTTCTAATTTCAGCTTTGTCCGTTGGGTAAAAAAACAAAGAATCTCTAATTGTCTCTTGATTAAAATTATCTGGAATGTTCTGGGTCAGCAGTGCATCTCTATTTGTTGATATATCTTTTCTTAAATTATCCGCTATCGTACAAAAGAAATCATTAAACATATTAGCTACACTATTTTTGTCTTGTACAATTATACCTGCATTATCTTTTAAGATAACGTTTGGTTTGCTATTTCTGTTACGGCCGATAATTTCGTTTATAACTTGCCACTGACCTCTTGGATTATTTTGGTTGTCTATTATTAACTTCCTAAAATAATCATTCTTTGATAGTCTTATTCTATTTACAAGCATGTTTTTAAATCTAATATATTCTATTTTCAATATTTCATTGTTTGGATTTTTCCTTGAAGCTCTGTACATTGCATTTTTTCTTATGACCATGCTAACTAAAGAATCTGTCATCCAAGGTTTTAACTTTTTGAACTTTTTCTCTCTGGTGGGTTTTAAACGCTGTGCTTTACCGATACTTGAATCTAGTATCGTAACAAAGTTTTCAAAAGCCTCGTTTACTGACTGTGCTGTAAATATTTCGTTCCAAGTAGTTTTTGAAAGTATGTTGTTTAGATTATTAAAATTAATTCTGTTAAGTTGAAAGACACGCCCTGTGCTACCTGGGCTGCGCTGACATTTGACACACAGGACTGTTGCCCGGTGGTCACGTCTGTGTCCACCACCCAGGCGTCCGTGTCAGAATCTATACCCAACCCATGGCGCAAAAATATATGATCTATCAATGTAACAGAATCATTCACAACTCTTGTAGGTTCGTTTATTTTGACTCTAGACCATAACTTGCCATTTTGATCATGTAACTTTCTGTTTTCCTATTAGGCTTTAGCAAATTTAAATTTACGTCACCAGCAATTATTAGGTTTTATTTTTAAACTTGGCAAAATATTATCTAGTTCGTTTATAAAAATATCTTCATTGAAACATTGTAACCTATATAAACCAACAACACTAAATACTACTAATTTACTTAAAACTATTTCTACGTGAATCAAATCAACTGTGAAATATTATTACCTCAATATTTATTTCTCTGCTTATTATCCTATTCGACACATATAATGCAACACCACCTGCTCTGTGTGTACTGCACTTTGTGTACATAGTATAGTTCGGTATAAGGTAAAGGGATTTTCGTAATCTTCTATCCAAATTTCCGATAAAATAATTACATCTGGATAATGATCTAAACATTGCAATTTTAGCGATAGAATATCAAAGTTTTTCGTAAACTTCGGATGTTCTGGTGTAATATTTAAGGTAAGCATCGTATAAATTGAACATGTCATTATTCAAAACCGTATCATGATAGAAACTCATTTTTTAACTACTGATAGGAACAACATACAGGTAACAATATGAAACTGGTAATGCAAAGACAAAAAGGTAAACACTCACTTCTGTCACTGGTTCCATAACCTACAGGCTTGTGATCTGCTCCAGAGTCGTTGCTACCACCACGGGTCCCCTTCATTCTTGCGTAGGAATATTCGCCCATTCTTCACCCAGACGAAGGTGTATCCCTTTCCCTCTTCAACGCTCTTGCAGCATTCAGGATCCTCCGACGAGCCGGTGAGAGACTTTCGTTGATGTAGACTACATCAGCCTGCGTGTCCTTGAAGTTCCTCTTGACCTTCCGTTTTTGTAGCATCTCTTCTTTGACAGAACGTCGTGTAAATTTCACGACTCTTGTAGACTGTATATGTAGACTGTGTACATATTGTTTATGTCGACTAGACTTAGCACAAACTGACAGTAACTATTATGAACCATTCCTATCATTTGTACTTTAAAATACAGAATAGTCTTTTGTGAATTTGATAATTTGAGAGAAAATGAATTATACTTTATGAGTATCAAGACAAAAGTGTGTATGGTTGTTCATACTCTCCACTACTGTTGTACAAATCAACTCAAGCTCATAAGTATTATTATCAGTTTGTTTAAGGTATCGATACAAATTTATAAAAAATAAAACTTTGAATGGCCGCTATTTTAAAAGGATTGTCCGATCTAGCTGGTTAACGAACTTAACTCAGATATTTGCAAAGAAACAAGGTCCCGAATTTCGTGAAAATCGGACAAAATGGAAAAGTACACCTTTCTTTCACGTCTCGTTCTATTTGGCGAGAAAATAGATAGTCGTATTTTCATAGAAACGTCGCTAATAAATATACTTGTTTGGCTTTGACTTTGTGTAGTATACAATAAAATGTTTTGAAATATTTACATTTCTAGCATTAAGAGTAAAACTGAATATTGAATCCTTCACTATCCACAGCCAGAATTTCCTTCTTAATACATTTCTTAACCCTCTAATATACACCTTTTTAACAAGAAACTGCTTACACACGGTTTTGAATTTTATGCCGGAAAACTTCAACATGGTGTGTGAAATGTTTGCCATGCCAACATGGAATCAGCTGATTTTCAATAGTAAGCTGAATTTAACGTGCCACAAACTTCAAATCTCTTGCTAGTAGCATCTACCAAGTAACTACTTTAAATGCCCTGTCACACATTGTGACTTACTTAGTAGCTGCTACTAGAGCCACCAGAATTTCAACATTGTATAAACCATAGTTAGAATATTCATGATTTTAATATTGTTTGTAAGTTAGAAAAGACCTCTTTTACCTTCATTTTGAATACCAACACATTCTTTCCATTCATAGTGTCGCAATGTTGTGCTGACAACCTGTAGAACTGATTTTCCTTGTTATCAAATCAATGTTGGCCAGATTTGTTTTGATAGTCAAGGTTATACTGAGCAAGTAATAAAATGTTTGGCTTAGTCTTCTGGGTTCAGTTGCCTAGAGAATCCTGCGTGTGGGTCTCCTCACGATGCTGCCCCTGGGGAGGTAGGTCCTAACTCCAACCCAGGTCTCACCCAAGTCTTAGTTCCAAAGTCAGTTTTATGTTCTTTTAATATTAACTTATTTCCGAAACTTATTTGCTCAGCTCTGCAGTTCTAGTTGTTCATATGACAATTTTATAATACTTTTATTTTAGCTTAATTTTCAAATGCATTTATTTTTAGATAATTAGATTCAGCTCTTAATATTTATTTATTTATTTATTATCACCAATTTACAAAATTATTTGTGTTGGTATTAAAAAGAGTACAATAAATAATTAAATAAGAAAATTACAAGCCACTACAGCAAATATAATTAAAGAATATTCAAAACACAGCTTATATAATAACATTTAATCAACAGACTTCTTAATGGCAAGTGAGTGGTCCATAAACTCCTGAACGCTGTAGAACCCCCCGGTGACCAGATAAGTTCTAAGCTCTTTTTGAAATAATTTTGTGTTTTGGAGATTTTGAATTTTGTTTGGAAGATTTTGAAACATTAAAATTCCTGCTTGAGACGGCAGTTTTTTGAATAATTCAAGTCGATGATAGTCAATTCTATAACTAGTTACTGATCGAGTATCATGACTATGAATTTCAATGCCTTGAATTAAACTGCATTTATTAAGGCAAAAAAGGATAGATTCATAAATATAAAGGGATGGAAAGGTTAAAATGTCTAATTGTTTGAAAGCATCACGACATGAGTCTCTGGTCTTCAAACTGCATAAGATTCTAATGACAAGTTTTTGTAAAATAAATATCCTTTTAACTTTAGTATGGGCGCAATTCCCCCACAAACAAATGCCATACTTTAAGTGAGGATAAATAATCCCATAATAAGCTATTTTTAAAATATCTTTGGAGCAATACTTAGACAGATTTCTGAGTAAAAATACTCCAGACGATACTTTACTACATACATGTTCAACATGAAAATCCCACGTAAATTTTCTATCAAGATAAATACCAAAACTTGAAATGCTCCACTTCTTCAATGGAATTAGTATTCAAAAATACCAAAGGGGTTTCAGCATTAGTTTTGTGACCAATATTAAAATGTATAAACTTGGACTTGTCAATATTTGTTTTCAGATTTAGTTGTTCAAAGTACTGAACACAAATATTTGTGGATTGAAAAGAATTAATTTCTAGTTCTTGCAGCGCCTGAGCAGAGAACGTTAAAGTAGTATCATCTGCATATTGAACTGAATGACTATTCTTTATAAGTGAATTTAGATTATTCACATATAAAATAAATAGTATAAAATGGACTGGGAACTCCATACTTCAGTTCAATTGGGTCAGATAAAGCAGAGTTTATTTGTACCTGTTGTGTTCCGGTCACACAGGTATGATTTCCTGCATCGAAGAGGTAGTCCTCTAACACCACAGTGGTCTAATATCTTTAATAGTTTTGAATGATCAACACAATCAAATGCTTTTGGACAAATCTAAGCGAGAGCCTTTTTGTTTTGTCTAAAGCATGTATTATGTTCTACCAATTAATTGCCTCAGTAGTAGATTTGTTTCCTAAATCAAACTGGCTTTTTGATATAATATTTTGACTTTCAACAAAAGAGTTTAGCCTTTCGTAAAATATCTTTCTACTAATTTTTCCTAACACAGGTAAATTGAAATCAGACGATTCAACAGAATATTTAATATTCCAAAATCTTGAAGTTACTAGTATGAACACATCTTAACGTGGATCCAGTCAGACCACACGAAATACCCTGTCTTGAAAAGTTGGTTTTCTTTGTGCTTCATTCTTTCGGAATTCAGCTTCTTTCATCAGTCAAAGCTACTCCTCTCCTTAAAGTAACATTCTTCTAACCAACTTTCAAATAAAACCTTTCATAAGTGTCCGTTTGTGTGAGACCTTGTGCCGCTTTGAAATCTTCTGCCGATTCGCTTTAAAGCCTTTTAGTTAAACTAGCTGCGCCAGCTGGGGACTTCGCTCCCAGACCCTTAGTGCGCCTGCTCAATTAAACCTCGTTGTACTCGGCCATCCCGCCGGCCTATCTCATGACTATTTTGTTTTGGACAAATTTTTTTTTTGCCCCCCCTTAATCCCTAAATTCATAGACAGGCTCCCCGAACCCCAATTTCAAAGGTCTTTGGGTTAACGTATACAACTATGTGTCGAGTTTCAAACAAATCCGCTTATGGCTGACTAATAATATTGACTAAAAAAGGAAATATAACATAGGAATTGGACCTCAAAATCCCATAAAAATAAAAAATCTATATAATTTTATCGTTTCCACCCTTCACACACTAAGACCATTTTATTCAAACAACTCTGAATTACCCCAGCCAGATTTGATATCTCAACACTCCGGACAACCTAACCGAAATACTAATAGTACAGTACCACCAAACTTCAAGACAATACTGCCAATTCACCGATCAAATGATAAACAGTGTGC
This sequence comes from Matsumurasca onukii, assembly GCA_018831715.1. Lineage (NCBI taxonomy): Eukaryota > Metazoa > Arthropoda > Insecta > Hemiptera > Cicadellidae > Matsumurasca > Matsumurasca onukii. Next base: position 46,452,218 of record CM032062.1, on the reverse strand, counting down.
TAATCTAATTACATATGCAATGGGGTGTGATTGGATGTGAACAGTAGTGTGAATAACAAGACAAACATAAACATAAACAGTTGTCACTCAGCTGTTGAAGTGCAACAGTGCTGACAACAACACAACACAACTCTCGTGTCCACGAGGCTTGTGTCAGTGTATGCGTGTTTACCCACAGAGAGTGTCTATGTAGTAGTGAATCTCGTCGTGAGTGTGGAGGCGTCTTAATTTCAAGAAATCCTTCTTGTATAGATGTGAAAAAAATTTTTCCCCAACGTTGACCGATGAAAGATTTTTAAAACACCTTTAAGAAATTTTTTACGGGGTTCTGAAGTTTGTACTGACATAAACGTTACCCGATCCCCACCCAAAAACAAAAAACGGGGAGGGCATTCCCCCTAAATTGAATGCAAACCTTCCCCATTTGTGGCATCTCGAAAGATAATTTATACACAAATTCAATGACGCATAGAAGTTTTACCTCAACTCATTTTCGGGTTATATCCATTTCAAGTCTATACGTCGTCAGGTTCAAAATGACAAATCTTTCTAAAAATTCTCTAAGGGAAATTTCACAGCCCTGTAACAAAATCACTTTATCTCTATCAAGAGTTAAGATGAGGGGGAGTTTTGAACACCAATACACAGTATATGCCTGTTTAAATGAACAACATTAATGGTTCTACTATGGTGAGAGTGAACACATAGATTTTAAGTCCAAAAAAGAGTGTATGCTAACCTTTGACCAAGAAGGCCTTTTAAAAATTCTTTAATGTAAAACATTTTTTTTTTCAGATGTAAGTTTTATGTTTATTTGTAGATAATAAACATATAGACTTTTGTTTCATAACACATTTTAATTGATTCATGATTTGTTTGCACATGTTTTTTTAGTTTTGTCTTATTTGAAATTGTGTCATGCATCTCAAACATTTGAAACCTATAAACGAATGAAACATTTTAATGGTCAAATTCAAAGTGTAGCTTAAAGGTATACAACAAATATTTATACTATCTAATTCGAAATGTTTCATCTACTCTCATCTAAAGAAGGTTACTCTAGGAGTGAAAATGTCACGAGATAGAACTCACTAATATTATAGCAAATAACTAGAATTAAAATGGTAAAATAACTGGTGTGTTGAATCTTACGCCTTACCGTGATTTAGTCCATAGAACCTCTCCAAACGAAATAAGGGCTTTCTTTCATCACTTGAGGTAAAATTGGGTAGGTACGCTAGTGAAAGTTACCACCAAACCAAATATATTATTAAATTTAAACTTTTAAACATTATAACAATAAACGACCTATGAAAACTAATACATTCAGTCATGTACAGTGATGGACAAAAGTCTATTTATTTTATAATTGCTATGGAAACGTTGAAACATTGAGAAACTATGAAGACATTTTGCAATCAAGTACATGTCACTATTACGCTAGTTTATGCTTATTTTTCTTTGTTTCAACATTTTCAGATAACAAGTCACTAAGAAGTAGGCCATACATCTTTAAAGGTAAGTCTATAATAAGTGTAATTCCATTTTAATAAGCTCAGCTAGTACAAATCAACGTCACAATTCATTTTGAAAATTTAGTGAAATGGGGTTAGTTTTAAACTAAAGAGTTCCTTAATTTCATGGGTGCCATTTCAGTGAGTTAACCTATTGAGGTCTAGTTTGTAACATTTTGTTCTGCTAACTACGCTCCTCAATTTGATATGCAAACTGAGCTTTCTACATACTTTTAAAAAAATACAGAGTCAATTCCAAAAAGGGTTTGTGGAGGCTTGGGTTGACTTGCATCCACCAAAATGGCCCAATTTAACTTTAAACATTTGGATGAATACTTTGAGTTTAAACTTTTATACAGCGCAGAAAACATACAAAAACTCCACGGTACTTCTTAAAATAAGTATCATCCTTAGTTAGTACTCGAAAGTCACCTATCGCTACACTGTTTGCTGCTCCCTAACTAATGACGTCACAGGATCAGTTAGGGATGACACAACCCCCGCATGTCTAGGATGCACTCGGAGGTCATATTTTCGACAAATAGGCGAGCAAGTGAGTCAGGAAATTACCAACACAGCAATCTCCGTCCACTCATGCTCGACCGCAGGTGATTAGGTGACTGCAGCCAGAGGAAATCATCCAAATAGATCATTTCTGATGTTGATTTTAAACTGCAACCTGTAGTGTTGCGTTCTTCGTAGCTGCGTATGAGTATATGCATCGTATGTCTTGAGTTCGACGTGAGCATTATGAATACACAAAGTTATTTCAGCGGTATCTTGTTTCATCGGTTGAATTTAAATAATTTAAATTGATTATGATTTGTAGCATGATTCTAAACACTAAAACAGACACTTTATTCTACTCTAAATTTTTCCAGAACAATGAGTTAATATTGAAATGAAATGAAAAGCGTCTTTATTGGTGGCGAAGTTAGGGTCTAAAGTCCTCTCTTCCACTTAACCACACTTAATATTCTGCTTATCCTTCTGGCCTGTGTCTTCTTCTATATTGTTGCATGCCACGTCTGTCTTGGTCCTCTAGGAGGTCTTCTATCTTATAGAAAGCTTTTTCAAAAATTAAATTTTACAAATCACTACTCAAAAATATTGACCTATTTTTACCTAATCATGACATTTAGCGGATCCGTAGCGGATTGGTATAGCGCGCGACTCCGCGGAGCTCATTACTCCGGTGGCGCGGGTTTGATCCCCGCAGTCACCACTATTTGTTAAGATTTTTATCGTAACGCTAGGTAAAGGAATCTTTAGTCCTACCTTCACCTCGCTAAACAAGACAATATTTACCCTTTTACCTATTTTATATAATCTCAGCAAATAGGCTACATACAGACCTTCTTACAAACTGTGTAACTAGAACCCCAACAGCCACCAGAGACAATCCGTATCAAAACGTCATAACATATTCACAACAGCGGATTTTCTCTCGCATTCGGCAATAATTACCGGTCCAGGGAAAAATCACGCGCGTAAAAAAGAGGTAAAAACGTTGTCGCATGTTAGTTTTGCTGCTGTATCGCATTTCGCATTGTCTCTTGCCGCTCGACTGGGGCTGCAGTAATGGCTTCTCATAATACTCCGCTGTTTTTGCCGCTTTTTTGTTTGTTGTACAGCTGTTCATTTGTCTGTGTTTTGTCAGTGCGGTGTTAAAAGTTATGAAACCAATACGCCGACATGTCCCGGACACTCGTTGTGAAAAATGCACCCGATTCCCTTTATAAGCAGACTTCATTTGCCGACTGCAATTTGCACGGGTATCTGCGTGTTGTGTCGCTAGGTCTGTTTCTGATTCCCTTGTTGCGAAGCTAATCTAGTTCAACCACTGTAAATGGTTGTCTTGATAGCTTTTGAAACCTAGTACAAATTTAACTAACGATATTTTTAGATACTTTTAAAATTGGCCAAAAGTTAAATATATTTTTAAATGCAGGAAGTTAGTAACTTACTAACAGAAGTGCTCAAGCACGTGTTGGTACTTTCGCTCCTAGGTCATTTAAACAATTTATGGTACATTATCTCGGCATGAAATCCTACACTAGAATTAAGATAAATAAATCAAATTAAAAGACAATAATACGAACTTTTCAGTCACTTCAGGAGAAGAAACTACTCCCAACGATATCATAAATTATATTATTGGATTTTACTCTTTACACATGATTAGGATCAGGTTATAAAAACCTCGTTATTTGTCACTGAGTCAAAATATAGAATAAATGAAAAACAGTCTCAAAATTATTGAAAACTAAAAACAGCAAATATAAGACAATCAGAGCACCTATCTTTTTTACACATAAAGAATTTAAGAATAATCATTTGAACATTTTCCTTCATAAACTCTTTATTTAAGAATTATGATAATTTAAAACTTAGGCAAGTACAAGTACATAACGCCAATAAATTTTAGAAATATTATATAGTAAATTTTAAAACCGTAAGCTTTGTTGATTTTAATAACCAACGCATCAGACGCGTCTCTTGTACCACATAACCCCTAATTACACATCAACTAATGAGCAGCGAGGATGAGGGGGGATGGATGCGACTAGACAAAAATACACGAGTTTTAATATTTCACAGACAAGAGCTACTAGCTAATTATCCACGCTGGATTGGTTTTACACATTTTTCCACAGAGAGACACAAAAACACACACACAAACACACATAATGAACACGGCCCTGTTGTATTGTCAAAAACCAACAGTATTATGAGTCGGCTCAGTGATGGGGAAGGGTGGCTGCAGGGGAATGAAAGCTATATGATCAGCGTTTTTAATATTACCAAATATAGAATATTTTTCAGAACTTAAGGTTTTGGTAGGACTTTAAGTTTTAAGTTACTTTAAAATTTAGGTTTTTTAACCTTCGACCTGCAAATACTAAACCTTTTACGAAATTCGTTCTTCAATCAATTAATATGATATTAACACTAAACAGCTTCTAATTTCAGAACCAAAACTACTTACAAAACAAAGGCACCGCTACAATGAGTACAAGGATGGCCCCTATTTTGTGAATGTGTACATGGGTCTACTTAAAGAGTCTTTTTAACACACAAACAAACCTACAAACCTTTTACTTGTTTGAGGTTTATAGATGATATTTTTGTGATTTGGCAGCATGGAATGGAGAAACTTCTAGATTCCTAAACAACCTTACCACTTTCAGTGTACTAAATTTTACATGAAACTTTTCTGATACTTGCTTAACCTTTTTGGACTTTGATATATTTTCGATTTTAATATCCTGAAAACTAAAATTCATTCGCAAGACACCAACCACATGCAATACCTCCATTACTCTAGTTGTAACCCAATGCACGTGAAACGTTCGATCTCGAAGAGTTTTGCAATGAGAGCTAAAGCCCTGAGCAGCAATAAACAGGATTTTGACAGCTACATTAACAAACTGTCAAATGCTTTAACTAATAGAGGATACCCTCAAAAAAAATACAAAATCAAACTAAACTTTCAAAAAAGCCACAACGGTGACACGTCTTTTAAAACGATCCAAAATTAATCACAACATATTTCCTCGGCCTCCAGAAAATTAGTGTAATCCTAAAAGTTGCCTTCCCCATACTCCAAAACTCTCCAGACACCAAAAATTTATTTTCAAAACCACTCAAAGCTATCTTCTGTAAACCTCTAAATTAAAAAAAATCCTTTCTCGTCCAAAATTAAGCCTTAACAGCAATCCTAATAACCTTCAAAATTATAAGTGTGCACCTTGCAATACACCACGCTGTGGAACATGCAAACTGATACTGCCAGGAAATGAGTACGACAGTGGTACAACTGGTAAAGAATATAACATTAGAGGCACTATTAACTGCAATTCGTCAAACGTCATCAGTTAATTAAAATGCAACATTTATACCAAAGACTATATCGTCAACACAATAATCCCATTAAGAATCAGAATGACTAATCATCATTTGACACCTACCATCAAAATGAACGGCCGGTTTCAAGTCACGCCATTTCCCACCAAATTGACAAGTTAGAAGATTGTTATTATTTAAAAGCACTTATTTGGAACAACCTCACCCCGATCAAAGTTTCATAAATTATAATATAAGGAACACCGATCAGTTGGTATAAAGCTCATCAGTTGCTATTAAGGTCAAAACTTCAAGATGGACTTGACATCAGATGATTTTCCTGTTATCACATGTGTGTAATTGTTAACACACCAAGTATTTACATTGATTTGTATTTTTGTTTTATAAGCTCCGTTGAAGGTTTCGAAAGAGCCGAAATAAAAGCCTTTTATAAAAGTGATATGTGTATGTATATTCTTCAGTTACACAGACAAAAAATAGAACACAAGTCTACGTGTATATAAAGTGTTGCCATTTGACTCGGGAGGTGTTGGGAAGCAAAAAACTGCAAATTGCACCTTTCAACGACGTGTCCTTCTCTTTGGCGAGAGAAAAGCTCCATACCCTATGGAAGTTCGCTAATAGGTTGGAATCGTGAAATTTCCACTCTGAGGTAAAACCATGATAGTCACAGCTAGATCTTTTAAATCATTGTACACGTACGAGGTAAACGAACACTGTCGCACGCATTGCTGAAGAGTTGCTGACCGACTTGCACTATGAACGTGAGCAGTGAGCACTGAGTACACTGATCAACTGCTGTGACCGATGCTGATGTGGGGGAAATTGTACTCAGCACCTGCAATATCCGGTCAGCACTCCTCTGACCACTTGGCGGTAATGAGGCTCAGGACTACTATCAGTCAACTCAATGTTAGAATGCACTGTCTGCCATTAGGTATTCAGTTGTTAATGTTTATTTAAACGTCCCTAATAATATTTTAACTTCAGAGACACGTTACCTCATTAAAATATGAATTTGAACACCTCATTGATTTATATTAAGAAGCATGCTCTGTTTATTTAAACGGTTAAGGTTTTGCTGTTGAATATTGTCCCTTAATTGCACGCTTTGAATAGAGCTATTCTGTGACCGTTGAGTAATCTTGGGTGTGGAGTTGTACTTGAATGCTGAAATCGTGTTTTCCACCCCGTTTGATATTTATTTTCTTTTAAGTTTTAAGGTGAGCCCTTTTTCATTATTTGAAATATCGATAAAGTAAGACCTGAACGTTTTTCGCTTTACGACTTTTGGCAGAAGTCTGTGACATACTAAAATAAAAGGGATAATTTTCTGACTGTACGAAATGAATACAGTTTACAAACGCGAAATGGTGGTCATCAACAAGTAAAATAAATACACTTTTTATTTTAACACGATATTTTATCATCCAAGGACTATTCCAACGTTGAACGGGTTGTCGTACCCAGCTCCTAGTATTTTTGAAATACTCTGACTTTGAACAAAAATATAAAACCAGGCCGACATGAATCTAAGCGCTAATGCTGCTGGCATGATTGAATAGAAATTCCTTTGCAATTTGTTACTCCAATTCGTGCCACACACAGCCTCACTTCGGCCTTCGGCCTCAGTTTTATATTCTATTACGAGTGTTATAGGATATTTGATCAACCAAGGACTATTGCAACGTTAAACGGATTGTCAAGTCCAGCTCCTAGTATTTTTAAATATTTTGACTTATAACACAAATACAACATAATGTATCATTATTTTCTTTCACCTACGATCATAAACCACTTTTACAATAAACACTTAAAATTACCGTGTAGGCTAAAATGTTAATAAAAGATATTTTAAAAATAAACGTATAAACTAAAAATACAATGGTTAAAGTAAATGGGTGTTTACAAGTTACTAATAGAGTTTTAAACCCTTAGATTACCAGAGGCTAGAAAACTAGACACCTATTCTTAGTTCTGGTGTTTAGTTAGTTAAGTCAGTACTAAAATAATTTTGTTCACATACAACTAAGTTTTACTAACAAAACCTCTTTTGAAGTGATTTATAGTGCAAAAATAGTTCATCAGCGTCTATTACGTCTAAACATTACAATATTTGTTATGGTTAGCAGCTATGTTAGGCCTACTATCAAAACTAAAACAGTACAATCATGACCTTCCTCTATCTTCGACAGCAACGTCGATCGACTGATTAGGACCATCCCGATCAACATTTCAACATCTGACGTTTTTAATTTTCACTCTCTCATGTCGTGTTAGGCATTAGCGATTCTATTTACCTTAATTGGACCCATTGGATGATTAAAAATGTGAAAAAACTCATTTGGGCCGCTCGGGCCGACCTGGCCAGTAATGAAACTGGACAGTTAGCCACCCCGACCCCCAAACTTATGTTTAATTTATTCATGTTTTCATGTTTAGAGATAATATTGTAAAACTGGAGCCGTTCCACTTCCCTGCTCAGCGATAAAAAACCATAATTCCAGCATGGAAAATGTCAATTTTAATTCGCTACTGTACTCCTCCCGGAGGGGCGCTTACCGGAGGGGTTAAAACAACAAAACAGCGGACTATTAACAGCACATTGTCAATAGACAATATTTTCAAACCACACTTTATTGTTTTATTCGTACGCGTGGTATCAGGCTGTAGAAATGTTTTACACGCGGGGTGTTGTTGTAGCAAGTTGAATACGCTTATAACTCAGAGATGTCTAGACACTGTCTTAGTTCCAAGTCTTAGTACAAATAAATTATGTTATGAAAAAACCATCAAGCTACAAGACGTTATGTTGGGTCAGGTGCTCTGATATTTTGTTTTGCGTTTCCAATATTTAAGTTTATTTAATAATTTGATTTCCTACGTAAAATAGTTTTGCACTAAATAAATTAAATTAGGACGTTTCATTTATGTGATAGGCATGTGACGTGTGTTTATGTGGAAGCTACTCAAAAAAGTAAGTTTGAACAGTTGCTAGATTACGCAGGAGTGAGTCTGTAGACTCGTGCTTTTAGAGGCAGGAACAACTATTACACTGGGAGACACAGATCCGTACTTCATGAAGATAATTTCGATAACAGATATTGCCAAATGCGTTCAAAAATTCCCAAGCATAGTTGGAGTTTGTACTGACCTTAATTGGAATATCTCGGCTTACTAACTATAAAGTGGTAAAATTCAAAATACGAATGAGGTTAACATATTGAGACCTTTTAATTTAAATTGAAGTATTCAATATAAAAATAATATGCTTTAAAAATTGGGGCTGCACGGCTGACTTGCGATCCTTGTGACACAAACATTAAAAATTCTACTAGTATCGGCATAGATCAAAGTAATTATAAAGACTTATAAAAGTTGAAACCCGAATAATATGTTCAAAATTTCATGTTTTACAAGTATTTACGTAGAAAGTTTGGTTATCATTATTTTGTTATTCCTTCAGAACCTCTGATGATACGAACCTAGGCCATGTAAAGCTATAGGCAACAAATTTCTGTTGGACTATGTGATTATTTTGTTTAGGTTTTAATTAAGGTGTATTCAGTAGCTTCAGCTTCTTAACAAAAGCATTTTAAATTCTGGACAAACCCCTTGAAATTACTTAAACAAGATACTCCTCACAAACGTCGAAAATAAACTTTAAGTTATTTGTTTCAAAGTAATATTCAGTAAAACATCGTCCACCCTCGAGCATTTGACTCTTTAAACAATCCAGGAATAAAACTCTTGACAAATCTTCATGAAGTACGAGACCACCTTGTTAGCGCAACAAATTGTTCTTTTCAGGTTAAGTACCGAAAGAGTTTGAAACAGTCAGGGCTTGTTTACTTTCTTTAATTACTGCAAAGTGTCCTTTTTAGTAACAAGAGCAGAAGACAAAGGGTTTCCCGCGGCGGCAAGGATCTTAGCAACAACTGAGACGACTTTATAAAGGAACAAGAGGTGCTTAGCTCAGGGCGGTCTCAGATTAGTTCTAGATAAAATACCTGTAAGAAAAGCATTTGAGGAAGGTTTCCATGAAAAGTGTGTTTTATTTTGCAGCGTACTGTGCAGCAGAATAAATTATATAAAGTGTCCTTAAACATGGACCTATCCCCAAATCTTTAAAGCTCCTAAGCGGCTTATTAGAAGAAGAAAAAGAAAACGTAGAAAATAAAGCTATTGAGAGCTCCAACCAAACTAGTGAATATGGAAAAACAAGAGTTTATAATACTACATGTTTAAATTACCATTCTTTTTAAATTGGTCAAACCGAAAGGAGTTTTTCATCACGATTTAGAGAACTTATACAGACCATCCAATGAGAAAACTGTGCAGTAATTAAATGTATTGCACAATTTGAACACAAATTGCCAATATTAAGGAAAAGAAAAGAAAAATTTAAGACGTAAGAAAAGGCCAAATAAAAACTACAAGAAGATTATTCATCTCTACATGAATAATAAGGACAGTCTAGGAAAAAAGCTATACGACTTAAAATACAAGACTTAGTTTTCTTCTTTTACTAATTATAAGTCTAATTAAAGTTTCTCTTTCTGTGATTCTTTTCCAGGTAATCACTTAAGTAGAATTAGACAAAGAATTCCAAACGAACACTCCACACTGACTTGTCATACTGTTTCCCACCAGATTTCAGCATTATATATTACTCTAAGCAAATAAATAGCACCCTACTGTACACAGTACTTCTAAAAATCCAAATTATTCCAAACGTATGATTGCAATGTAATAGCAATCTACCATCCTAATTCACGATCAAATTACAGTTAAAATTGAGATAGATAACAACTCTGCAAATTCCACTTCAAAATGTTCACTCCATCAAAAAAGGCAGAATTTTACATTTGAAAGGTCTCAAATGTTATCCAACTGCTATTTTGTTTTGAGTAACAGTTCTAATTTCGGCAATTAATTTATTTTGCCACTAATTTTAAGCCACATGACTACGCTATCGTCAAACATTGACTACTAGGCAATCAGACTACTAACGGGCAGCTAGGCCGACTTCCGTAGACTGAATCATCAACACCTAGTGACTTAATCTTCACCTATAATATAACTAGAATACGTACTCCTGCTTTTAACGATGCGATCTAACATGGCGCGCACATGATTCCCGCCTTACTTAAACTCACATTCTCAATACTCGTCAAAACCATCACGTGGCAAAGATGGCTCTTGAATGCAGGACTCATTTACTCGTACTTGAAATCTTCACCAGTGGGTTGAAAAGTGACATGCATGACACTAATATAAAATGGAAAAGTGCACTTTTTGTGGCGGCCCATAATTTATTTATGGATACATCAATGTAAAAACACAACCGGGGACTAACATTAACGGACTGTAATTCGATATTGTTCTTACCAGGGAAAATAACATAATTGAAAGAGAAACTAACATTTTTATTTTATAGTTGGGTTAAAGGTTTTAACGAAATAGTTGCCTAAATCCACACGGTTAGGTTGAATAGACAATTTAAAATTATTACACCACATTGTTACATCTGTACCAACTATAATAATAATTTGGGTTTCGTGCATTTCGCTCAAATTTATAGCCCAACCATTTTTTCAAACTATTTTACAAAATTAATGATAATCAGAAAAACTATCTTTAAGGTTGTCATGAGCAAATCTTAAAGGAATGTTTATTACAGTTTTCACAATAAAGTATAATTATAATAATGTAAATCTGGCAATCGATATATTCATATGGCAGTGTAATTTTTTACAGTAGGTTTTTTAGGTAGTAGGTTTTGAAATATTCAAACCTTTCTAATAGTGTAATAAAACTTAACTCTTATCTTTGTGGCCGCTGCCACAACTATGATCTAGTTCTTCCAATTCACAACGTGCCAAAACATCATAATAATTAGTTTGAAATATTTCGGTGGAGTACCAGTCACTCCAGTCATTCAGTGTTTTGGGAGTATGATATTTACAAATAATCGGAATAATTATATTCAAGAGTAGAAAGTCTCTTCTAGTTTCAAAAAATATCAAATTTCCTAGTTTCAGTTTTTTCAAGGCGAACAGTCTCCGCGTAAACCTTGACACTCAGTTTGACAGTTAGGCCACATCAGTTGAAAGAAGGCCCGTTGTAAGCCAGTTGTTACTCGCGCCCAGTCGTGTTTTCTTGATGCGAACGAATTAAGGCTAACCTCAAGGTGACCTGAGTGAACGCTTAAGCAGCAACGACATTAAGCCAGAAAAATACGCGATGAGCTTACAATGAAACGTCTAAATTCCCTACCAATGAGACCTTAGACAATACCCCAGCAGCTATACAACTTGTAACATGTTTACATGTAACAAATCAATAACGTCAAACAGTCGGCTGGTCGGTAGGGTGAGCTACCCTCGCCGTGCCGGTCACCGCGGTGGCAGTACATTATGGATATCGGCTCTCTGACATTAATGTGGATCGGAAAATGCGCACTTTTGTGCCACACTGGCTAATTTATTTATGGCTCCATTAATGTAAAAATGTGGTCCGTATCAGCGGTGAAAAACTCGCTCGGAATCAAGCTTTATCTATTTTCCTGGCGACCACGTGTGTAAAATATTGCTAATCACGTGAAAATTAGTGAAATATGAGGTATGTGGTATGAATTTAAAGAAGATATGGAAATGTGTAACGTTCCTAATAATAAAAAACTCTTAATTGAAATCAAATATTTCTATAAATTGTATTTTGTATTTTAAAACAGAGCTAACATAAAAGAAAATTGTGCAAGGCTTATACTTCGGCAAAAACATGCCTTCTGCGGGCCTGCACAAACAATAAATAAATGAACAGAATAAATATAACAATCAATTTAAAAATCTTGTAGTAAAAATACCTTGAAACTAAAGAATAAAATGTATACTATCCAATGTCGTTAGGTCCATCAGGTAAACGAGATTTAAAAATAAGGTGATATGCAATTTTCTTTTTTCAAATGATGTGCATGTTTAGCTTTCGGTCTTATAAATTATAGCGTTAATCTTTTTTTCCAAAATGTGATACTGTACCTACAAAAAGATCCAGAATAAAGTAATAATAACGAAATAAAGTACTAAACATTACCAAATATTTTTTTCTAACTAATAAACAGTACATTAACGTTCTGTATTTTGAAGATCTACCTTTAACAGAATGGACTCCGAGAAAAGAAGCCCTGGACAAGCTTAGGGTGAAATCAGGATTGAAATCAGTTCACTAATTCTACATCGTAAGTAATTATGAAAATTTACGTAAATGTATTCAAAGCGTATATCAAATGACAAAGTTTTAATGCGATTTAACTGGCGATAATGAGAGCGGGACTTTTTGCGGTAATTTATTAATGTTTCTGGTTTAAAATACCACTCACATAATTATTTTACTACACAGATTGTGTTTCGCAAATTCTTCAACTTTAGGAAACATTCGTTAAAATTCAAGAGTTGATCTTCAAGTTTTAGAATCTTAAACTATAAGTTAGTGTTCAAATCCCGTTTTAAAAATGTTGCCCTATAAGCTCAAATGCATGACTTGTTGGTTAAAGTAGGTCGTATGGGGTTTCCAAGAATCAAATCTGTACGTAAGAGAAGAGAAACGTAAACAAAGTGTATATGTAAGACCGCGAATTCAGGACCTTGTCACACACAAAAAGAGATAAGAGAATTTCGATTAGAACTCATAAAGCTGCTAGAAACTTCTATAGCTTCAGCAGACCTTGTTTCATATAAGTTACTGCACTGGAACTTTAAAATTTAATGTAGAAAATAGTTCACGTAGTCAGACGCCTTTTAGACTTTTGTTGCAAACATAATTTTAAAATTAGGAGCTTTCACACTGTAATGTTTTAGAGCAGCTAAAGTCGAATCCAAATTTGCAGAAAATCAGAAGATTGCTACTTTATAACGCAAAGAGGGCAGTCCTGAACCCCACTTTTATCACTCGTGAAACAACCAGTTTGATATAATAGAAAGGTTAGCTGTAACTTAAGTATGAACAGTCATACCTCATGTAATACATTAAGTGCATGTATTACATGTATGTTACATGTAAAAATTGTCCATTGCCATACAGCACTTGTACACAACATAGCAAACCCCCGTTACCAAGAACACGAACAGAATCATCAGCTTCCACATCACCTTCAGGGTCTGTTTGGTAGTAGGGATCGCCTGAGAAAACACACACGTTTATGATCAGCAAAATGGGTATCACCAAAGATTATGTTATGGTAGGTAGATAGCGTATGGATGCCTAATGGCTGAGGCAAGAAAATCTATATAGTTTCGGCAGCTTGAGCACAGATAGCGCTGCGAGCGCTGCCATCTCTCGTCATCTTTCTTCCTCCTAGGCTCCAGTTTGTCTCTATTAAAATGTGACTAAATCGTGCGATTTTCGAGAACAAACGAACTCGTATGTTACATGTATACTAAAGTATGTAATACATTTTATGGGGGTTTTACTGCTTAACAAACGAACTGCGAAAACAAACTTGATAATAATTTAGGAATCAGGTGTTCCCTAGACGCTCAAGCCCAGTAGTATTTACCCACGCACCGAGCATCAGTTACGGCGTGAACTTATTACAGCGTTCGAATTTGTAAACTGGATTTTTTGAGCGCTCGACAATAAATAAATGTCCATTAAAGGGAGTAACAAACGGCGCCAAAAGGACATTAGAGCTAATGTGTGCGCTGCGATATTAACAATGGTTTGCCATTATTCTTGATTTAAAACAGAAACAAAAATGGGGGCGAGTGACGTCACGGTTGTGGGATGGAGGGGCGCGGGGGGCAATAAGATGTGCTGCCTCGTCGAACTCGAATGGTTAGCGTGAGTATTGTTTATTCTGCATGTTTAGCTTTGTTTATGAGTGAGTTATTGCTGATAAAGTTTGTTTACAAGTTATTTATGTGCTTGCAAATTGTTGTTTCTTTAATTTATATTATGTTCTCACTCATGTGTCTAAAACTAAGATTAGTATTAGTAGTTCATACTAGAAGGGCACACAGATCTATCTGGTTTACTAGTTGCTACTGATCGAAATCTGCGTACAAAAAAGAAAGCTGTAACCAGTTCAGTATTTAAATGTTTTAATGTTTACATTTTATTCCCACATTTTGTTAAATCATTTAGGTTGATGAAATTGTGGAGCTCCGCATCTTTAAAAAAATTATGATTCACAAAATAACATCTTCAAAATGATAATATAATAGGACAGGAAAGATTACTAGACAATCTGACATCACCAGATAATCTCAAGCAAAAATAAATACAAACTCGTAGAAATCATGGATGATCCTAGGTAATTAAATTCACTGCCTTATGTTGTACTATGGGCCGAGCGCAGTCGTGGCGGAGTGGTATCGCGCGCAACTCCAGAGCTTATCACTCCGGTAGCGTAGGTTCGATCCCCGCAGTCACTGCTTGTAAAGTGACTATGCTGTTACGCTAGGTAAAGGTCAAGGTTGAGTGCTAGAGAGGACTTGTAGTCCTAACTTAGCCTCGCTAAACAAGACAAACATTACTTTATACGTTTCTACCATATACAGTGTAGCTGCTTATCCACTGACAATGTACAGGATACTCACACACTGACCTCTTCAGACCCAGACTCAATACACGCAGACAAGCTACGCAAACCTATCAGTGATGTTAACACCATAATTATTTCACAAAACACTCCAGTAGTCGAGTTCACAAAGTCCTCCTACTCATTAACAACTCATGTTCCAAGCAACTCCACCCCTTGATGATGACAACAGCAATGAACAAATCGTTAAGGAAGACAACTCCACTTTTGAACTTAGTATTTGAATCCGAGAGCGCAAAATAAAGATGAAATACTTACTCGTGGCCTGCGGGCCGGTGTTAATTTGGCCAAGGAAGACAGGAGAGTGCGCGGCCCGGGGCCCACAAGCACTCGGTATTGTGCTGGCGCTTTGTCTCCTGGCCTTTGTCTTTCGAGTGTTCAACATAATGAACTGCAGCTCATCCCTAAGTGCCCACTGTCGCTCCGAACACTAATGGCACTTTGAAACTCTTTTAGTAGGTGTTTTTGTGTCGCAAAACACGTAATTAAAAATGTACCGGCCCTCTGGCACCCTAATGAAGAGGTGTGTTTGAAGTTGTAGTTTTCAGCTTTCTTGGGTTGTTTTGTGAAATTTAGAACCTACATTAGAGTAGAACCGTACTTTGAGTTCGAATTTGGCCGGGGTGGAATAGTTATCGTAATAACTATAGCACTAGTTGGATCAGTGCTGGTGGGAACGACTGGTGAGGTGTAAGCAGATCTTTTGGTTGAATCCTCTTCGTCTTTTGAGACAGGGAACAATCAAAGATTTGCCGCATTATCAAAGTTGAACAGACGTTAAAAGGTACATTCCTACATTGCATGATAAGAATATTTACAAAGTAGGTACGGACGAGTTCATGGCTAGTTAGGGTACCTGGTGACTCATAGACTGACGCTGGGCAAGTTCTGAATAAATGGGAATTGAAGAGCAAGATTTTACCGTATAGGCCTACATGAGTTAAATTTCAATATTAATTCATTATTTAAGGTTATTTCTGAACAAAACTAACGATTGATTTTATATGTACAGTATGTAATACAACGCTAATAGTAGTTTATTTTGCGAAAAGTATTTATAAAGTTATACGATGTAATTTGATCGTACTAGCTAATGATGCTAGTAGGTCAGAACGCTAAGATGTTCATTGTACAATGGATTTTCCATATATAAATGCATTCTACTCGTATTACAATATTTTACAGTGTTGAATATTTTCTTACTAATAATTGGATTACTCACTAGGTATTCTGTTATTTGTTGTTAATCATAGCGTTTGCTGTTACTAAATTTCAACGTAGATAAACGTAGGCTATTTTGTTGTCATTTTTTACAAACAAATATACAATTAATGCTGATAAATAAATAAATTTAAAGTATTTGACCTCCCTAACAAAATTAACGTTAATTAAACTTTACTTAAGAGTTTAACGCGGCCATTGGTTCCCGTTCCCAGCCGCACCCACGGGGCTGAAATAAAGAAAATCTCACCAATAAAAGCCGCAGTAGAAACGCAGCAATGCAACATTAAACTGCAACTAAGTGCATTTACGAGGTGATAAAGTACAAAGCAAAACTTTAATCTCTCAGGAGTAATTTTATTCCTAACGATCTTTTCTACCTTGTATCGGGACTGGGTGTGCGGAATCAGGTTCGATAGATAATGCCGGTTTTACTGTTTACATGCGGCCATAAACGGCCGAGTGCGGCTGTGCGGCTAATGCGGCCGGGTCGCACTCGCAGTCGCAGTCGCATTCCTTCACTTACGCCTCTCCACAGTTTTAATGTCTGTAATTATCTCAGAATTTACCCCCCGTACTTTGTTGCTTTACTGCCTCAACGTTGTCCTCGTCTCCTTCTCTGGATTAATTAGCCATAAATTACCGTCCTCAGCTTCGCCCTGCTTGAGCAAAGGTTCGAGGTAATGATCGCTTGCGTGGTTACAGCTGATTCAATTCTTATCTTTTATGTCTTAGGCTAAGCTCAAGTTTGCGTCACTCTGAACACACACATTTGGTTTCTGCTTTTGTGTCAGCTGATTTTCAACCAGAATGCATAATTATGTGTCGGTTTGACGGCGATGTGAGTCAGACCTAAAAGTGAGCAGTCCACTAAACTGCTTGGTAGCTGCTACTAGCTAGGTGTGTGAAGTTCGCGGCTTACCTTAATTGTTTACCATTGAGAAGATCAGCTGATCCAATTTTAACAGGCTGAAAACTTCATACATATAGCTGTTATAACTAGGTCAGTCTGACTGGTTTTTAAGGATTGAACAAACTCAAAGTTATTAGTGATTCCGTCAAGTACTTACATAGGCTATAGTGTAAAGGTGATTTTAAGTTGAACAAAATGTGCAATAAATAAACAAATACAAGCCAAACTTGTTTTCATTTAAGTGTAAAAAGAACACCTATAAGATATTCTGTGACTTTCGATGCGGCTTATGCATTGTATTATAATGGTTATTCAGTGTTTCTTTACATAATATTTTAGACAAATGACTCAACACTTCAAAGTCGATAGTAAAAGTTTAACTATAAGTTTTAAATTACTTAACGAAGTTATGTTCAAAGGTTTTTAAAAGAATATACTAAGCAGTTCTTTCGTATTATATCTGTAAAGATAAAACAAATTGAAAGCAAACTTTAAACTAATTTAAAGTCATTAATTTGTTCTTTAACTGGTTTTAGCTCATACTTCAAATAAAACTGCTAATATCCAAAGAAAAATATCTACACATTCTCCTTGCTGCCTTAACAAATAGTTGATATCCACTTTGATTTTGTTGTTTGTCTCACAAATAACCTCCACAATAGTAAAACGTATAATATTGCGCTACAAATCTACAAAAGGATCCACTGCTACACACAGCTTAGGATAAGAATATGACTTGGTACCACAGATACTGAACAATAACTATTATTATAACAATGGTACTCATTAATGCGGCGGGCCGGCACAGTCCGTGTTTATTCACAGTCCGAGTATTCCTCATTCTTATCAGTGTAATTGCGTTTTTATTACGTCATTAATTTGCCCTGTCGCTGATTTTTATTTACTTTTCCGCCATTTCCAGGTCCGATTCCACAATGCTTACCTGGCCGGCCACTAGGTTTGAAATATCACCCTTTTCAACCGTAAATGTGGCTTTAATTCTGTGTTGGCTGTGGGTACTTGTGTTTTAGCTTACTGCAGGTTATTTAGGTAAGTTAGGTATGTTCAAAACTATGTGAGAACTACTTTAAAAGTCTTATAATACATTTATTTTGTAAAGCTAGACTTTGTTGAACAAGCCAAATTTATTTGTACAACTGGTTTGTAGTTCAAAAGTTAACAATTTACCCAACAAGACATTGCCTTCTCCTTCAAAGAGTTCAAACCATTAACTAAAGAAGTTAAAACGTTAGATTATTAAAATAATTTACAAAAACATTTAATATACAATATTTGATAACGAGAATATTGATCTAAAATTTAACTTTACCGTAAGAACGTTCATCTTCGTGTATTCTAGTGAATATCCGTTTTTGCTACATGGATGACTTTATTTGCACAATGTTAATATTCCGATAACAGTACCATAATCAATTAACATTTTGTGGTTAAGTGGTAGAAAGCCAGAGAGGACTATAAAGTCCTAACTTTGATACATAAATAAAGACTTTTAATAGCTCATTCCATTTCACAAAACCTGGCACAGTGTGTTTTAAGACAAAAACGACGTAGGTGTAAGGGTTTTCGAATTTAACTTTGGTTATATGATGGTAGCCTTTAATACAAAAACTTGCTGTGATGGAAGATAACAAGGAAATATTTGTTAAACAAACGTTTTCGACCAACTTGTTCCTAGTTTTGAAACGCTGACTTTGTTTTATAACAAATCGTTGTCGAGGAAATGCCATTCATCTCGTCCAATACATCTTGGTCGGCTTCTACGTCGCGCGAGAAACCTCACCGTCTTTTCGGTGGACACTTTCTGTCAGGAGCGTTTCATACACATCTGATAAGTTGATAAATATTTTTAATTTTAACAGTTTTCGATACGAGGTTAACTAAAGGGCTATGTCTATACACTTATGAAATGTGCAAACTTATTTGCGGCTCATATAAGAGACACAGACAAAATGCACAAAGCGCAAAATCTAATGCCCACGGAACTACTAGTAGTGGTTTTTGACAACAGTTTTCACTAAATAAACTCAAAGCATTTGGCAAGCCCATTGACCTTACTTCTCAAGTTGACCTGTTCAACTGCATTTTCCAAAGACTAGGTACTCGTATATAAACCGAGCGCCTTAGCTACGATGAGAAGGCAGACACTAAAAGCAGCAGTAACTGCGCTGGTATACTCGTACTCACTGCAGGAGGGAGTGCCAGACTACGGTCAGCTGAGTGGACGGTCTAGGCTATAAACAGCTGACGAATAAAACACTAACAGCTGATAATCACATGTGAGTTGTCCACGGTTATGGTCTGTCAAGTGTTGCTGTTACAAAGGAACTGTTCTACAACTCTAGGAGTGGTTGTAGACATTCAATAGAGCTACCACATGGTTTTATTACGTACATACTACAAGCTTTATGTTTGGTTTTCGATTTTTCTTCGTTGTGAATTTCAAGAATTAGAAATTGTCGACAATTGCCAAACAATAATAATTTAATTTTTAATTTATTTATTAGTCATTGTAAAATGATTTTGTGTTGACTTTAATGAAATTGGAGACGATACAATATTGGTGAGACTGGCAAATTTGAAAATTCCAGAACGGACTTGGGCCACTGGTAAATACGGTAAAATAATATCTATATTCGTTCTATAATGTTGTCTTTTTTATTTCATTTAGGTATAGTTAGAGTAGCTAAC
The DNA here is from genome assembly GCA_018831715.1 of Matsumurasca onukii. Taxonomy (NCBI): domain Eukaryota; kingdom Metazoa; phylum Arthropoda; class Insecta; order Hemiptera; family Cicadellidae; genus Matsumurasca; species Matsumurasca onukii. The sequence goes on along the minus strand of CM032062.1, from coordinate 46,432,393 downwards.
TTTATTTTGAAATTAATATATTTACTATGTATTACTCCATAGTATGGGAAGTTAGCAGGTTCTGCAATGAACTCTGCTACAGAATAAGAAGCCTTAATCAACAAATATTCTTTTTGTTACCTTTTGAACATAGCCAGTTCTGGCAATAAACATTTGATCTCGTTGGGGAGTTTGTTTAAAAGTTTTACGCCAACCTGCATTGGGAATCTCTCATAAATGTGTAGTATATGGCTACCTTGTTTAAACGTAGAATTTGAGCATGTATCGTGAGAATCCATATCTTGGCCTTGTATCATACCTAGATAACATAACAACATTACCTTTTATAAAATAATAACAAAGGGTTTTACTAACGGTTATGCACGTATACATTGTATAAAAGGCGAAGTGATAATGGAGAAGAGTCAAGAAGGTAGCGCTGAAGGGTAAAGTAAGGTAAGTAACACTTTTCTATGTGGAATAAAGAATAACTACTATGAACCTGTTTTAATATGTATCCCTTAAAAAGCATAAGACCGATTGAAAATACAAATGTTTTGCTATGCTGACAATAAAATGTTATTTGACGTGTCATTTATTTCAGTTTCAAAACCGACTAAATAAACCCACTTCTCTCTTACATAAAACTACCCCAGCTCACACTATTGAAAACTAAATAGTGGCTTTGAATAAATTTAAAGAGGAAACGACCTCCATTGAATCGAGAACAGCTTTCGCGCAATTCATCGCAATCGAACGGTCGTTTTTTCTAACGGAATTTAGACAGGGATTTACGCGAAAACTAATACAATTAAACAAAACCGGCACCATTCCCAGACTGGCTGCAGCGACCAAAGCATTTAGCGGAGGTTTTACACGGCAACGGCTAATGGAAAAAGAGCCAATGTGGTTAAAGGCAGTATTATATATTCATTGATTGCAAAAAGCTCCAAGCCACAAGTGGCGGGTTTTTATGAGCTAATGGGCCCCCTTCCCCTACCCCTACCACAGCACTAGTCACTGATCATAATGTACACTAGTTTTGTTACTAATTACAGAATTAGTGGCCACGTGCATTTATAAAATCAACATTAGCAGTTATGTTTCCGATGTGTTTACTCTATACAACATGTATACTTTGTCGAGGTCAGAATAGAAATCTGATGAGGAGCTACAGAACTATAATTGTAAATATATGCTCAAAACTTCTATTTAAACCTATTTACAACAAAATATAGTTATTAACCTTAAGAAATATAATGTATACACTAGATTAATACGATAATAGTGTGGCGTAATTAAAGGTTTCTAATTCATGCAGTATCTGTAACCAAATATAAGAAACGAATATTTGGAATAATAGTATTTCTTTAAAGATATTGCATTGTGGTCAAGACTTTTATAGCATGTTTAAAACTTTAGGAGCTACTTTATCTCAAGAATTGACGGATGGTCAATTTGAATTCAATTTCGAGGAGAATTAAAAGCTTACAGTCCTTTCCCTTTTACGTCTAGTCCATTACGACTACAGTATTTGGTTCATGCTTTAGAATATCTAGGTTGGTGTAGCGTTTCGTTATTAAGGTAAAAGCGTCAAATCATCATAATTAAAACGAACCCATAAAAACAACGCACATTAAAGTTACAGTCAAAATTCAAAATACAATATTGTTGACCTGTAATTATAAACCACAAACAAACAAATAACTACAAGCGGCACTGAAAAGTCATAAATCCAAACCTCTATATTTTAAGTGGTAAATGAACAGAACACGTTGTGCCTAGAGGGACCGGACTAGTCAGCCAATCAGAGGAGAGAACGCGTACCGGAGGCGGTAGCAGTGGTACCACCACACCTCGAGAGGCAGGATTGCCACTACCACGTGATAGAATCACTCACTAACTGTTTCTTTATGTCCTCAGCTAATGAGGAGACAGGTTAGGTTATAAACACTGCTTGTTTTGTCTTGTTGGCAACACTGTCTTTAAGATCTCATTATCTACGGGGTTTATCTCTGCTGTTTGAAGTAGTTGAGTAAATCTGTTTGATTTAGCTCTGTCGTTAAGGCTACAGTAAGCTACACTTTCTGAAGGTTACGGCGAGAAAGTGTAACAGCTTTCCTTAAAAAGGTTGTTGTTATACATTGATTGTGAGTTGTTAGGTTTTACATGTAGATTCTTTAAACGTAGCGAAGTCCACTTTAAATCTATACTTTATCATAAAAAGTCCTTTATAACCGGTAGTGGGTTTCTTAACACAATTGGAACCCCTAATCGGACCAATCAATAAGTCATAGGGCCTATTATTTCTCCAGAAAAGGTCAGCCTAGTAGTGTACTTTACATTTATCTTCAAGAGCTGGATCTTATTAGATTCTTTATAATTTTAAAATATCAAACAGTCTAACAAAGTAAAAATTGTTTTTGTTTCATTATTTGTACTTTACATTGTTTAGAGTTTCCTTTGCCCTCGCTTTTCCGGTCCTCAGTTATCCATGATTAGTACGGGCTGGCGAAAAGCCGTCTGTCTTTGTTTATATAAAGACAGCGTCTGTGTTGGGGTCCAGCCCAGGAACGCTTGGGTGCCTTGGTCCGGGAGGAGTGGGGGTAGGGCAGTTCTTAGTAAGAAATTTGTAATATATGATTTCATAATTTAAAATTATTTGTGAAGCCTGTGATTATTGTGGTGGCTTATGTAACCATTTTATATCATGTGGAAAAAGGAGAAATAAAGACATTTATTATTATTAAGTTAAATGAGGGACGTTTTTAGATATATTTATCTTATAATTATAAAGATTTTAATTTAACAGTTATCCGTTAGCTATGAACGAAGAGACGTCCACATCTTCTTCGTTTGACTGAGTCGTTAGAAATAATCAGTTTATCAGCATTCCATGACGCTTAAATAGGGCGAAAACAGGCTTAGGTCAAAACTCACTCATGTACCATAAACCGTTTTTGAAAAGAATAACGTAGGTATTTAGATAATAATAAGGTTTATACATTTGAAAACACAACCAAGAAAAAACCAACCTTTCAAATTGCAACTGCTAATTTTGATATTCGACCAATAGGTGGAAAGGTTAACCAAGAAATAAAGAAATGAGAGGAAAATCCAACAAATTTTGAACAATCTTTACGTTTAATACCGGTTTTAATTTTTCAAATTAAGGGATGTGCTGGTAAATTCTAATAGGACCTCAGTGCTTTTATTTTGTAAAGTAACGTCAAAATCACTACTCGCGTTCCATTTCATTATATCACCTGAGTATCGGTTTTGATCTAGATGAAAAATCAACGTCCATACTTTTACTCTTTTATATTATTAAATTAGTCCAGTGCACTTTGCCATGGAAGCTCGTGCTTTTAAGCTGATTTAAGGTACTGTATTCATCAAACTAAAGTGAACTTTTTTACGTTTTAAGATATGTTTGATGTTAAGCCACAATTTCAGTCTTATATATCGTGAACTTGATCAAAAAGGTCGATAATTTTTAATAGCTTACAATGATCTCTGAAATTTTTTAAAAGATTTAATAAATCTACATACAAACGTGTTTGTAAAACATCCTTGCGTTGACTTATTAAATCAAACACAAACCAAAACTATATCATCAATTAAAAATTTAATAAAATATGTAACTATACGTACATTTGATTTTACATTGCACGAAATTGTCACTATCTTACATTTACATTAAAACCTTGACATTTAGATGTAGTTATGATATACACACGTTTTCATTCATTGCAGTCTCATTATGGAAATCTTCCCACTCTAGCTCCATTTAAAGTGTCTGACCCCTGTAAAAGTTACCCAATTGGTAGTTCTCCCAAAATGGGTACCACAAACTCGTCTATTTTGTAAAATGTGCACTCAAAATGGTTTAAGACAGTTTTAGACGTCTTTGGCGTTGACGCATGTTTAATTGATACCCCAACCTGTTCACAAAATCTTTTCTGTTCACAGGTAACTTGCCGGCAGTGCAGTTGTCTCTAATCAGGTAACCAGCCCAGAAAACCCAGGTTTATCAATTTAGCTGAATTTATTGTAGCTGTAGATAAACTGTGGGAAAAGGTACACTCCTGTTACTGCACGCCCAATTCTAGTACACAAATAAAAGCCAGTAAACTCTGAAGACAAATAAGAACGAATTTCCAGACCTACTTAACTACAAAACACCGTTGATAAAGGGTTGATTTAAAAGGCAGAGTTGGTTTGAGGTAACGTAAATAACCGATTGTCCGGTAAAACACGGGTTTGAAATGTCAAAGCGCCTCCAAGGGGGAATTCTCAGCCTCCCTCAGCCACTGACACACCCCGGGTAGGGTAATTAACAACTGCACTCATACTGTCCAGTCTCACTCACCCCGTTGCCCCCTAGTCAAGTTTAACAAATAAAAGATTAAGTTTGGCTTGTTTAGCTGGGCTGATAGCCTCCTCAGACCCCACGTCACCTACAAGTTACATTACCTTGTCTGTGTATATTGAGCCTGGGACTGAAGAGGATAGACGGAATTTTATACTATTTACCGGTCCTGAGGCAATAAAAGATATTATTATAGGTAGTATTTTTGCTAATGAGCAAGGCATTTGGTATGTTCACAGATGACATCCTCAAATTACAAAAACCAGATTTGATGCTAAGTCAGAATTTTTTAGATATGTATGAAACCATTTAGGAACGGATGAGATTAGGGTGAATGTGGATGTTTATTTTTATGATTTCTGTATTTGCAGCTTAGTGTTTACCACTGCTCAAGCAATAAATATTGTTTCTTGAGTTTTGTCTAAAAAAAAAATAGAAAAGTAAGCGATTTTCAGTTTCATTTTCAGACGGATTTTTCAAGGGTAACATTGAATCTTCTAAATGCGTTGTTGTTAAGCCAGTTTACAAATAGTCTGTAAAAAGGTTATAATAATTTACCTGTCTACATTTATATCTATTAGTGTTGAACTTTGTGAATGTTTGTCTATCGACGTTTTACTAACGATGATATATTAGAATCTTTTGTTTCGTTTGTCCTTATTAAAAGTGTTTTCTTACTACGTGACTTTTTCAATATATCACTATTTGAGATGCAGACCACTCACATGAGGGTATTTTAAGGCAAATATGTGGTGAAGGATGAGTGGTAGCAATGAGTTATGAGGTTTAGTCTTGTTACAAACTGAGGCCGACTCTTCCTTAGAATGGGTCATTAACTAATAGCCCAATGGCCAATGGAAATACAGGGACCATCGGCTTAGCGTGACTTCCAAACCACGCAGGTGATTGTCTGATATGTCTAAACGATGGTGGGAGTTGATGCGGGTATCATCAGATGAACACTGAGACTATATCTGAGCCGCTTTAGACCTATATCATTCTCAAAACTTGACCTCCATGAAGCTGGATTACAGGACCACGCCACGAGTCCCAGTCTACCAATACGATACTGTGGTGAGCATAAAAGTTAGACATTTTCAGATACTTACTTATGCTGTACAATGCTTGAAAGTGTCCTTTTTTGCGCCTTCATCGTAGATTTGCCTGCTGATTGCAATAGTGCTCAAGTAACTGATTGCAAAGTAACTCGCATGCCAGTCAAGAATTTTTCCTAGAAAATTCACTAGGATTATTAGGGATTCACACTGGCTGTTAACTCGCAGCGGTAGCTGGCATGTAATATGAATTGTTGACTTGCTATGTCAAGCGACAATCTATATGATTTGCATAAGACTGGAATAACATCAGCTGTCAATGTTTGTTTACACCATGTAAATACCATAGGATACCAGTACCAGAAATTGCAAGTAAACTAAACATTTCGTTATACTGGCAAAGTCTCTGATTGGCACTTACTTAAGTACGAAGTAATAGTAGGCTTGCTAGTAACTGGAAACACATTGTTATACGTTTGCAATACCCAGCTCGTTTAAATTAACCATAGATCAGTGCAAGCTTGGTTTTGAAAAAATTAGATATGTCGACTGAGTAGTCAACGTAACAAAAAAACTAAAACAACTTTAACAGTAAAATTCTGATTTTGGACTCATAACCAACTACCCACACATTTGGATTTGGGAAGCAAATACGTTTTGAAAACGCCTTATTACTTTGAATTCATATTGAACTCCAAACTAACAAAATCTGTCTGAAATATTTTGTTGGAAGTCTTTACATTCTATGTTATAGTTTTGCAAAAAAACTCGTACAGGAAAGAATATGTGACGTAAATTACCTCTAAAATGTCTTAAAGCTGACACAACTAAGACAATTTTCGCTTCTGTTATTTTTTCTACACAAGATGAGATAGTATATAAACGAATAAATTTGGATTGTATCACATACAAGAATAACTAGACAGCTCCTTTAAGGCTGTACACTATTTCAAGTTTTGTGTTTTAAAGAGTAAAAGTGTTCTACCAAATTCTGTACAAAGAAAAACTCCATAACCTTAGCGACAAGGTTGTTGAAAACCCAACTTTATGACAGTATCGAGAGTGTAAGTTGTACAGTCGACTCTTATTATTAATTAGAATCATATTAATACATTATAATGAAGAATGAAGTTAGCTAGATCTAGGGAATTAAAAGCTTGACTTTGCTATCAGATCACTACTATAAACATTTCTCCTTAACAATATGATGCAGTAAAAATCAAAGCCTTTAATTTAAAAGGCCCTTGTTCTCAAGCCCCTTTTTGAGATAAAAGTTACTTAAAATAATTCATATGCAATATATGTATTACATATGTATATATTACTAAACCCAGTAGCCCGCTGCATCGTTTCCAGTCTGTTCACGGTTTTTGCACAAATCACACTTTGGTTCCCTATAAATCTCTGTTGGCGGTTGTCCTACACAGTTTAGTGCACGTGTCATTCATCATATAGTTCGTGACTCATTCATTCATTTATTCATACCCGAACTTGATTTTTATATATTGTTGACAACTTCCAATGTTTCGGCTACAAATTGAGACAAATTTACTTCCGCAACAGAGTAATACGGTGGTAGAAAAAACACCCATTGAGCAGGAAAAAACACAAACAACCTAAATGAAAAAAAGGTGCTACACCTGGAAATATTAAATATTTTAGAGGTTTAAATTTGTTTTATTAAACAAATCTGCCTTTAATTTGTGTTTATAAAATTAGGAAATTTCAAGGCTACATTTTGTTGATTACATCTCAAACGGAAAAGGCACTTATTTCTTTTACTTCGTGGCAAAGCAAATGTATCAAAAAAGTAACTGTTTGGTGTGTGTTTTGGGATGGCGGCGTGATTGGACCGTACTTTTTTGAAGATGCGCTTGGTGTTGCTGTCACAGTTAATGGAGAACGTTATAAGGAAATGACAAATAATTATTTTTGGCCACAGTTAGAGACTGTCATCAACGACAATGGAAACTATTCATTTCAGCAAGACGGTGCATACTGCCGAGGAATAAATGGAGCTGCTTCATACGAAGTTTCCTGGCCGGATTTGATGATTGGTTCTCGTCAATCTTGTGAACCACCACCATCGGCCAGATCATCACCAGATCACTGTTGTAGTCGTCCGTTTGTACACTACTCTCAGATACGCATCATCATACACATCTAGGAATTTTGTTTAGTCCCTCTAACAGCAAATCCACCCCAATAAAAGGTTTGATTTTTTTTTTTTCAATTGAAGATATACCGGGTGACCACGATAAAAGTGTCCTAAACGGATTAAGGAGTACTATTAGAGCTAGAAAGATGAAACAAACTTTTCTATCTGGAAATCGTACATGGAGATTTCAGGAAAATATTTTTAAGATTCTCAATATACAAGTTATTATTGCACTGAAACTCACGGGGTCAAAACTCGAGATTTTTAAAAATACAAAGGGGTCATATTGTACATAGTTTTAATCAGAAGACAATTCTCGACATTTTGGCGTGGTTTGATATGTTGCGCCATTACAAGCTAGAGCTATGAACATGAGTCACGTAAGCTTTTACGGACGCCCTGGATAAACTATAAATTCGATTAAAAATATGGGTTTACGTATTATTTCTCAGGATTTGACAGCTTTTTAATGGTATGTAGTACATGTTTCAAAACATTTCTAACCATCTATGTAAACATTGAAGTTGCTATTATCATGAATAAGTCAAAAATATTAAATAGTAAGATATAGCATATTGCATATCATTGTAAAGATAATTTAAATATAAACATTTTTTGTATAAAACATAAATTTATCTTAATTCGTTTAGAGAACTATAACAAAAAAAACCTATTTTAACCTTGATTTTGCCTGTATTTTAGTAGTTTATACGGTCGTTTGACTGCTTGGTACCTAATTTAAGAGCCACAAATTCTAATAAAATAGTTCTTCTTGGTAAAAACTCATAAAATGACATAAAACAAACATAACTAAGAATATAACAATAATTGATTATTATTTATGATATTAATTTGAATAAGTTCCTAAGGCTAAATCATTCTAAGGAAATGAGTAACTAACTACTAATGTAATCTAAATGATTATCCCAAACATGTAACTGTCAATACGTAGGTTGGAAGTATTCTCAACTGCTGTCAATTGCTTGAAAATTAACTAAAAATAAAACTAAATGAGTGTATAATACAAATTATTAAAAGTTTTTTTTATTTGTTTCTCAGTTGGGTAGCAAACGGATTTCATTCTACCAAGGCTTATAGTTAACCTGTAATAGCCTACGTATAAACACGCTTTAAACACATTTGATGTGCTTACTACAGCCCTTAAAAGAAACACTGTAGCAGTAAAATGTTCAAAATATTAAGGGAATGCTCTTAAACTAATGTGTTGTGATTAGATGGTAATTGGTTTAATTTAATTAATTCGATCATGATATATTTAGGCATGGTTAGATCGTATTACTGTGTTCTTTTTACTTTCTGACTAAGAGTATATTTATACCCATAAAATGAGTCTCAGCTAGTAAAACTAAGTAAATGTACTAGCATATACGAACCATCGAACACCAGAAGCTCAAAATCTAAGTTTAAATTCAGACAATAAAGAAAGTTGTTTGGATAAAAATCACACAGCGAAATCAAAGGCAATAAAGAAGAGGGTAAAGGGGAAGGAAGTACTTGAAAGTAAAAAGGTGGATGAAGTCAAGTGTCAAGGGGTAAGAGAGGAGAGAGAGAGAGAGAGAGTGAGTGGTGAGGTGAGGGGTGAGGGGGCCCCTGTGCTAAGTCTTTACACTGTTCCAAACATACACACTGACTGGTACTTCCACACATGATAACTTAAGTGAGTAAGTACAGACGAGCTTACTAATAAATGGCAAGTCAGTTTTTGCAAAAATTAGCCCTTGTGAATATCAAAGATCCGGTGATAGAGAACTTTCCAGAAAACAAAATTATTTGGTTAACTTGCCCCCTCTATCAGCACCCATTTTTGGCATTAAATTGTATTTTATTTTTGTAGCCCCCTCTATTTTAAAACAACTAGCGTAGTAAACAATATAACATTCGTTAAGAAACAAACAACAATTAGATCAATTGAACACGTCCACGACCAGTAAAAGGTGAAAAGGTAAAGTTTGTAAAGTAATATTTTGTACTATTTCTTGCTGAAAGTTAGGACGACAGTTATGATTATACCTACGCAACTTTGGAAATTCTACCATCGCCAACAACATGCATTATCTCAAAGGACAAATGCAAGACTACGCGTACTACTTGAGTGATTGTCTTGTATACGCTGACTGATAGATAGTGAAGTCGACTGCCACAGCCACCGCACGGGTCAGTAACACAAACATGAGTTTGTCAGTTAGTGAGATTATCCAGGCTCATCAGCGAGTTAAACACCTGGTCTCATCATTTGTAAAATGTCGCTTTCATGAATTGTGGACAAGTCAGAGCGTAACCAGATCACTGTTGTAGTCGTCCGTTTGTACCTACTCTCAGACACGCATCATCATACACATCTAGGAATTTTTTAGTCCACTTCTTTTAACAAATCCACCCCAATAAATAGGTTTGATTTTTATTTTTCAATTGAAGATAAATAAACATTTGTGTAGCTAGATTAATTAACACTAGTTATAAAACATCTTCTAAAAATGATTTAATACAATAATTTAGATCTTCAAATGCATCTAATCCCTTTGGTGACCAACACTGGCCGGCAAGATCCTGTGACCTGACTCCAATGGACTTTTTTCTCTGGGGGTACTTGAAGGACAAAGTGTATGTTAATAAACCGACTACCATTGTTGAGCTTAAAGCAGAAATACGACGTGTTATTGATGAAATACCCCCAGAGATGACCAGAAAGGTAGTGGAAAACTTCATCAAAAGAGCCGAGGTCTGCCAGGCTGCTCGGGGTGGTCATCTCAATGATATAATTTTTCACAAGTAATGTCAAACTGTAACCATAAAAATATTAACATTAAGTTTACATTAGTTTTCATGTAGGCCTACATTAAGTTTTCATAAAAATATTAACATTTTGAAGAAAAATAATTCGTTTTATTTTAAATTTAAAATGTAACCTCTTAGTGAATCACCCTGTAGTTTGGGAAAAATCCCCGCGATTTCGGTAACGCAGTACAGGATTGCATGCTCATCGCGAATTGTAAATGTTGTGTTGGAAAGGGATACTCAATGATGACCCCAAAAGACTAGTTTACATAATGTTTTAGTATTTTCCCAAATCAAGTCATAATAATTATTGAAATAGTAAGAACAAGTAGTAGGCCCGTTGAACTACAAATTAAATAATTACGGTATCATTCAAATTTTGGAAGTAGCAGATGGAGGAACTCTCAAAAACTCTGAAACACTGGGTTTCTTGTCAGATATACTTTTAGAAACTAGATTACAGAACTTTTAAACTATTCAGACACCGCAAATCTACCATCAATCTGAGAACAAACACCTAGCCAGCTCGATGTTTTAATCCCAACAAAATCCCGAATAGCTAAAAGAAGCCGGTCCCCTTGGTCGGTCCCAGCATTCAAAGCGGCGTCACAAGAGCACATCATTACGGGCCCTGGAGCAGAAACACGGTGTCAAACACGAACTAAACCACTCAAAAACAATTACAAATCCGGCGCACAGCCTGCTCTAAGAGCATCAGTGATGACAAATAAACACAGGGCCAGGGGCGAGGCGAGGCGAGGCGTCAGTGCATGTGCAACAACTGTACGCTGTTTGTCGCCAAATCACGCACGAGCGCCGCCTCATTATTGGCTCGGCCAGTTTTTGCAATTGTAGAATTAATTAACCATGGTGTGGACACAGTGGATCAGTGTGCATTGTTGTTGCGACTTATGTTCGACGTCAATGCGTGCAGTACATCATTCTCCCCGCCAGCGTCATTTTACACGATGGATTTGTTCTGTTTGCACTTTTCGCTGATTTGTCGCTTTGTGGGGTTGAGCGCGCTGGAAGTTGAGTTTTGGGTTTGAGGGCTCAAAGCCAGAGTGGATATTTGACCTTGGAATAGGCTTTTTTAGACTAAAGTTATTGCGCTATGTGGTTAAGGTTGTTCGTCAAACTTCTAAGAAGTTACATTTGTCGTCAAACCAAGGTGTAAATTATACCAAGGCCGTCTATATCGAGTTTTGAGAATTTTGAAGGAAAAGTGCAAACTTTACGTTAAGACTTTAGTGACGAAAAATCTGCTTATTATCTACTATTTTCAAAAATATGAGTTTTGAACACAATTAACACGGTTATGTGTAAAATTTAAATTAATTGAATTAAGGGCACCTCTTCCGTTAGTATAAAACGGACAATACAACATAAACTTGTTGAGCTTTAGTCAAACGTACAATAACCTTTCATAGAAATAGATGGACTTTTCTACCGGTTATTGTGTTTAAAACTACACAATGTTTTAAGAGGCATGAAAACTCCTCTCGTTATCAAGTGAACCTGAGCCAAAATCATTTTCTAATTCTTAAAACTGAACCGTTGTGTAGTTTTAAACACAATAACCGGTAGAAAGGTCCATCTATTTCTATGTAATACAATAACACCGGCATTATGAATTTTCAACAATAAGTACAGTTACCGTTACAGGTATTGCAATAAAATCCTTCATCAGAAACCCCTAAATTGTACTCAGGAATGATTTAGTTTACGTCTTTGGATAAACGATTTGCTTGTGCATGGTTGTGTTTTACGTGTTTGCCAAGCTGTGTCCTAGAAAAGTGTTTCAGAACAAATAATAATGCAAGTAACTGCAGATGCGCAGTTCACTAAGCACAATAGTTACGTGCAAAAGTCTCGCGGTAGGAAAAATAATGTTCCACATTTCCAACAACGCTTTTCCAATAAAAAACCATGCAATTTTCAGCGTGATCTTGGACAATTATTACTAATGGTTTTAATAATCGTCGAAACGATCGTTAATACTTCTTAGAACAAATCTAAGGTGGTTTGCTAAGACGATCATTATGAATGCTTGGTAGCACATTTCCTCGAGCAATTAATGTTAACCTCATCAAGAGAACAGCGCTGGTAATGATTTCTGGTGCGTTGATAACATTGAGCACTCGTCTCAGAACTGTAGTTAGAGATAAACGTATTTTATAAAATTTGCCACGTGTTACATTAATTTCAGTTAATTTATGGTAAAAAACGTTTAGTTATGACATTGATTACAACATTTATACCTCGGACTTTTCCGGCTACTTCAGGAGAAAAACTACTTCCTACGTTTCGGGTAGTTGGAAACTCCACCCGTTGTCAAGGGCCTAACCTAACCTTAAATTACATTATCGTTAATTAACTTATAACCAGATAGCTTGTCTAAAACACATGGTAACATTAAATGATTCAGCTACCTATCCTGACAAAAACAAAGAATAACTGTTGGACTAAATGTTTACCAATGTTGAGTAAGATTAGGTTAGACCCTTGACAACTGGTAGAGTTTCCTAACTGCCCAAAACGTAGGGGTAGTTTTCCCTATGGTGGGTGGAAAGGTCTGAGAAACTGGAAAGTAAAAATTAATTATTTGCCCCTTGGATACCAATTTGGTATAACATAGGTTTTTGGTTACCTTCGTAAATATCCAAAAAGTTGTTTTGAGGGTTGTTACATTCCCAGGACGTTTCGAGGAAAGACATCATCCTCAGACGTGCATGATCAGACGTGACACCAAACTGCACGTCTGAGGATGATGTCTTTACATCGAAACGTCCCGGGGATGCAGCAACCTTAACATAACTTTTAAATATTTATGGAGGTAACCAAAAACCAATTTTATGTCCACTACTATTATGGACTTTCATTCTAATAAATGTATGTACGGCAATCATTTTAAAATCATGCCTTAGGTGTAAAAAAAGTATACACACGCTATTTCTTTTACAGTCCTTATAAGGAATGTCACAGTGCATAATACACAACACTGTACAATGAGCTTATATTCACAGAAAATTCAATTATTTAGCCGTAACAATCACTCTACGTACAAAGCAATAAAAGGTTCACACTCTTGGAAACATATTGAAAACTCTCAATCAAGGTTTATTATTTCTTTAGAAATGGTTCACGCAATTCGTTACATTACCAAAAACAAGCACTTCACTACAAATATTCCGTTGAAATTAATTCACGAAATTACGACACCGGTCCACTTCCACCGAAGTGACGATATTAACACAGCCAGCTTCATTCAGGATAATTATAACCAGCTGATTTTAGTGGCTGGTAATTATGACCACTTACAGCTGACTATTAAATAAATCACCGACTGTCACACACACAAACACACACGCACACAGATATTTGTCCCTATGATTGATCACTGCTGGAATTATCCTGTTTTAATTACCGTGTTTACAAGTAAATGACCATTCCGAGAGTTTATGAAATCATAATAGATTGCATTCAATGACGTTTAATCGCCTATTTAGAATATTTAAACTGTAATTATTTCGTAATTTGCTCTACTCTTTGTGACATTGAAATTACTTTAAGTTGGATGGGTTTGTTTGAGGGATTTAGTGTAAAGAAGCATTTAAAGGAGTACGAGCCAATCTTCTTAAATTAGAAATAATACGTGTTAAAGGAGCGTGGAAAGGTCCTGGACAAATTTTAAAAGGTTGGTAAGCCCCATTGGCCAAAGGTCGTATTCACCCTATCCTAAAGATTCCTGCCAGGACATCTCAAGAACGAGTACACTAGGGGCAAAGCAGTGAAGATCCAACGGCTGCTGAACGTCAATATACCCTCTAAGAGTGATCGGTGCCTAAAATCAAAGTATCAAAATATCAGATCACTTCACAAGAAACAGTTTTGACACAGTCATGTGGAAAGTGTTTTATTTGTTTAAGGATAGTAGTTTTCTCAAAGAATATGGCAATACAGAATATTTCAATTGACTGTACGAAACTTGAGTAATGAAGGAGAGATGTGAATAAATATGATTAGTAAAGAGGTGAGACCGAATTTCGTTGGCATAATGAAAAAATCGTTTTGGACGTTTCCTAGACAAGTCTAACCTTGACATTGAAGAATGTTTCATGGACCATTACCAAGACAACAGGTTCGCGCCGTTTTCGTCACAAAGAAAAATCGCTGAATGCGTCTAAGTGACAGGCAAGCTTATTAACTCTCATACATATTCCGTCCGGCAACCTTGGTTTTATACGATACGTAATCCCAAGTATCTTAGAGAATCTGAGCAAAGCCGTACGAAATGAATTTTGAATACATCAAGCAGATAGAGAACACACTAAATATGTATCTGTGGGTCTTTTAGTGAATCAACAGTCCTTGAATTGGAAATATCGATCATTTCAATTCATTGATGTATTACGTTTTTATGCTTATTGCGTAATGAAATGCTCCAGATGTAATACATTTGACTATGGAAGATTTTGGTTAAGGAATATTGGAAATATGATGGAGATAAACTAGAGGTTATGTCACTGTGATACCTGGTGGGAAATTTCAACTAAGAGATTGTAGTCGTGAGCTTTTATATCGATGAACTCATCACCCTCAAAGAATATTAATGAAATGAAAACTAGTCGGAAAAAGTTAATAACATTGAATGTTTAGTCAATAACAGAGGTAATGCCTTAGATAATTTCTTCCTACGAGACCTTAGAGCACCAAAACGCTAAGAAGAGCTGTTGTGTGATTTAGATCAATAGACATCCCTTGACAGCTTTAAATTGTACTTAGGTATTTTCTCGTGTAAGGCTCGGAAGGTCATGTGAAATTATATGAAAACGGCATCAAACACATCCACGCAACGATTTGCACGTAAAAGCTAACAGGCTGTATAATGTATATGTGGCCACAGTTGACCATTTTAATCATTACTATTTGTTCTCATAAAACTAGTTTTAAAATATTTACGAATTAATGGCGTTTTATATTTAAATAGGTTGAGGACCGTATCATCGTTCAGTATCTTCTAAACTGCACTTGAACCAAATCAAATCGTGCTAATAATTGTATTTAAAAAGGCTAACGAACATGTCAATCGCCTTTAATAAATATACGTTTTCCGCAAAAGAAACTGTTTACGCCAATTCGAATCAAGAAAGATTGGTTGCAGGAAGACTAAGGAAAGTTTAAACAGTTTAAACATATGCGCAATTTATTTTTTAAAGAATTTGAAATTAATATTCTTTTTATTAACATACAATAAGTACTTACTTGCGATAAGGTGGAAATATGGCCATGTTAATTAAATAATTTTACAGGGCACTATTCTCCTCTTTTTACTCTAATCATAAATTTGCAAATTCATCTTGAATCTATGATACCTACGATTGTTTATTTTACATTATTTAGAAGAGAACAATGAGATAGAAAACGTTTAAAAATGGCAGGACAATGATTAGCTTTGAATACTTATAATATAAAGTTAAAACCTTTCACTGAACCAAGTCCCAAAATCAAAATGTGCAACACTATGCCAACTTAGCCTGAACACAAGTGCAGCGAGGATTTCAGCAAAATTCCCAACAATCTCTCTACTTCAAAACCACACAAAACACAAAAGTCACCCTGTCACAGCTTACTGCAACAAAATGACGCTTATGTTAATCCGACATTTATCCGTGGACAGGCAGATAACAGAGAAACGATGGTGTAAACAATACAAGGACAATGAGCGGGATCAATTGTCCAGTTTACACAGGCTCGCAGTTAATTAATTGTCTAACAATAAAACAGCTGTTTGGTAATGAGGTGGCGATGGCGGGAAAAGCACAATTGGACTGTAAACAGTCGGTGTCGCGGTATAATCAGCTGTAATCTGTGTGGTGTGCAACTGCATCGTCACAGCACCGACCACGTGTCAAACAACGCTTGTCAGTCTAGCCTAGAGCTTTCTCTGCGATACACCAGCTAGTGTTTAGTGTTGAAAGGGAAATGTGCTCTCCAACCGATTGCTGATCGTGCAACAATAATGCTGTTTAGGCTTTCTTCAGTTGAAATTGTTTCAGCTGTTTAAGTAATTACTCATTGAGTTGGCCGAACTGGTTTTATTTTTTAGGTAACCAAAGTGTGTTGCATTGTAAACTTTTTTGCTTTTGAGATCATTGGAAGGTTCAAATAAGTTGACCGAAAAGATGCTATGTAATTGAGTCGAATAAATATTACCTGTTCAAGCAGACCTAAGATCCTGCAATAGATTCAAGGAAATCCTCAGCACCGAAAACTCTCGAACTTAAACGAAATGTCCTAAAGATTAATTTTATTGAAGAGTGTTTCCTTTTGACGGAAAAATCATCCTTTAAGTATTTGACTTCTTGTTAGCAGTCACAATAAATTATTCTGCCTCTAAGTAAAATTATCTAGCAAACGTTGCTTTTCATCTGTTCGTTCAATCAGAATGTTTTATACATTTGTTGGAAATTAACGTGGTTTTCTGAAACACTGAAATTAAGGTCTTGCGCACAAATTGTTAGTATATCAGGGCTCTTATTAAAAAAAACGCGTTTTCGCAATAGTTTTCAACAGTTATTTAAGTCAACCTGATAACTGATTATTTTACTAGGCGTAATGTATGTTTGCACAAAGAGTATTTCTAGATGGGTTTTATTGGAAAAGATGCTAACTTAGATACCATTTTCCATCTATGTCAGCTGGGACCTTGTCGTACCAATGACAGTTTTACACGGGCAAGGTTACATATGCAATTTTTAGTATTTCGTATTATCTAAACTATTGATAACAACGCTTAAAATCATGTTATATTATTTTGGTTGTTGACAAATTATTAAAACAATAATTTGGATGTTTGTACTACAAACAAATTAAACTTGAACGGCGAATTTCTCAAAATAGAAAGATTGGTTGAACCTTCTCATTACAACCTAACGAAATAATACACTCAGTTAGTTTATGTGTCCATTTAAATGAGGTTTTATACATTAATACCTCATTTAGACTATAATAGTGAAATATCGCTGCTATTTTTATGACGCCCTTTCCAACCCAGGGAAGTTTACCAACATTAGACGTTCATTTGTTTGAAGTTTGTTATTGACCATGGTAAAATTTCAGAGCTAAAATTTCAAATATTATTGTTTCCCACCGTTTTATAGTGAACAGGGAAGAACATGACGTTCGTTCCGGATCTGGAACCTGATCACGTCTTAAGGTGAATATTCACCTAAAACATTACAAAAACAAGCCTGACCTATTTCTTATGTTTTGTGTCATGTTGTAGGTTGCTTTTCAACTGAAGACGGTATCAGAAACCAGATCCCGAAACGTCATGTTCTTCTTGTTCACGAAGAAACTATGGAACACGTCCGCAATATTATTTCAACCTCAAGAATTAGAAATCTTGTATAATCAACATTACATTATACCGTGTTAGTTGACTAACCCCAGTTAAACACCCCTTCAGTCCCTGTGAGCGCCTGAGCTACCCCTGTGCAGTGTGCAAGCTACCCCTGTGAGCGCAAGCGGTGTACAGCGTTACCTTGCCTCTAATCGCTCACTCAGTCCGACCTCTCTCCAATCAATACAATTGTTCACTTCCCTACCCCGGCCATTGTTTTTCTGCCCCTCGACTGTTTACTTGCTTCTGTATCACATTTGTTCAACTCTTTCAACACACAGTCGGTAGCACTGCTTACTTGCTTGCATCAGCTGACTTGGTTAGCAATCACCCCTCCTTGTGTGTCTCTGGTTAGCGTTCGCTGCTGATTTAACTGTTTCCGTCGTTACAAACGGTCTGATTTCATGAGCATTGTGGAAAGGTAACAAATTAGCTGGGAGGTTTCGGCAACGAAAGTTGTGATGTAATAATAAACAAGTTTTAATAAACGGATTGGCAAATACTGTTGTTACTTTTTATGTAATAGACAACAACGTTAGAATACAATATTTTTCAATTACTGTATATTGATTACAACGTCATATGTACATCCGTTGTACCTTTCGGGATTTTCATTTGAACGTACTTATTAATTAGATTGATTGCAGTATTTTAGTTTTACAATAACTTATTTCAATAACAGTGACAAGATTTCAGTTACGTCCGAAATTAATTCAGCTGTACTGCTTCAAACTTTCCCAAACATAGTAACGTATGTACATTTTTTTTAAATCATGTACCTGTACCATGTTTTTTTCTAGAATTCGTAGCGAATTAAACACGATTTCCATACAAAGAGTTGAATGTTATTGGAAAATTAACAATTTTTTGACAAATAACGCTAATAAAAATACAATTTTAGACTAATGTATTCAATGTAGTTAGTGTATTTCAACGATTTGACCTCACCTTAGTAAATAAATTAACAAATATTTTATGTTTCCAAAACGGTTTATCCCAGATCAAGTCTGTCGAATTACCTAACAAGACGGCCTCCTTGGAACGCTTCGTTCACTACGTACTCACAAACGTACCAGGCCCACAGAAACGCTAAGGCAATATTTGATAATGAAATGAATTTATGCAGGACTGTAATGCCTGTGCATATTTTACCCCTCCCCTCTCAGTCGGTGACACATCCCAGCATCAATATGCTAACAAGTACCCCGCTTCCCTCTCCCCCCGCAGCCCCTGCACCTCCACCCCCCTTTCCCTGACTGGAGGAAAGGGTGAACCCTTGAAAAATGTTAATGCTATGCGAGAAAAGGGCTAGATTAAATAGAAGGAGCGGCGACACTGTTTAAATGGCTGATTACAATAATTGATGAAACACCCGCCAGCTGCTCGCGCCGGGAAATGAGGGTGTTTTAAGAAACCAGCACTTGTTTCGCGCTATGACTCTGCTTACTAACTAAACTGTTTAAAAAGGTTGACATTGATGACGTGCAAATTATATAAATAATTAGTTCTCAAGATTAATTAGTACAGTATACATTTAACTGCACGATCATCTTATTTCAGTTTAAAGCAAGAAACGTATCAATGCATGCGTGTTGTCCTGTTAATTTGCATAAATCAGAATTTTAACTGATACCAATACACACAAATTGTCTGGACAAAGAATCTGTTGTCTGTAGATTTTAGCGTGGTCTTTGAAAAGGTCTTTTGTAGTAAAATTTCCAGGCAATGTAGTTTTGTTGCTTTCAGGCTGGTTTAAAATTTACTTACAAAATTATCTAAGGGATTACAGCAAAATGGTAAAAAATATCATTGAAAAATCTTCTTTGAAAAAATAATGTCTATTAATCTTGGTTTACCTATTGATAGTTTTCTTAGCTTATGTTAATATTTACGTAATTTAAATGATACTGGAAAATCTAACGATTTCTTGAAAGTTTGAAAGTTTGCTATTAAAGTTTGGATCTTTGAATTTAACTAAATCCTAAATTTAAGCGGACACGTGGTGGTTTGGAATCGTGCAAGACTCTGGAGCTGATCACTCTGCTGGCGCGGGTTCGATCCCCGCAGTCACCACTTACATTTGTAATGTGACTATACGGTAACCCTAGGTAAAGGTCGAGGTTGAGTGGTAGAGAAGACTTTGTAACTTCGCCTCGTTAAACAAGACAAATATTACTTTTAAATGATGTTTTCCCATAACTACGATTAAATGTTCAACGGTCTACCGGAAAAAATAAATACAACTTAGCATTACTCGGTTCAAACCCTGTTTCAGGACATTAAGAAAATTAACTGACGGAATCAATCGGGGCTGGCCCAGCCAAAGATGAAACCATAGAGTAAGCATGTAAGAAATAGTGTCTACCAATAATATATTTTATCACCAGGTCCTAAAGTTAAGCTGAATGATGTGAGCTAAGGTTTTACGTCCACTAAGCGGCGAAAGATTTTGAATTAGCGAGGATCAAAATGACACATTTTGGAAGAGTGACTAGCGACGCTTTTGTCACGCTGCTACATTATTAAAATGAATTTTTAATTTGGGTTTTAATATTATAAAGAAACTAAAGTAAACAATGCTTGAACAGAGTAGTCTGGATTATTTTGTTAAATAGAAACATCAGAATGCAGCGTACACCTATTTTCTACTATTCAGAGTTCCGATTAAAAGACAGCTGCTGTCCCTGATGCGATATCATCAAAATGATCGTACAAAACTATTTTTTCTTCTCAAGAAAATAAAATATTATTAAAAGAAACCTTTGCTTCGGTGGAAATAAAATTTTATCTTGCCATTACATGGGTCAAATACAGATTTTTAGGGCAAAATAACAAAAACCTCTATTTTACCAATTTAAATTGTTCAACCGGTTATCAAACTAGACTATGTACAAATATAATTCATGTCTGAGGAGGCTCTGGGGGTTTTTGGGGAGTATACTCGTATACCAGGTTTAAAGGTTTATCAAAAGGACGTTTCCCGACCTAGTGCTTCCACAGATTTTAAAAAGTTCCTCTTCAGTTTATCACTTATATTAAAATAACTAACTTGAAAAAAATAGAAACAATTTTGTACGTTCATTATAGTCTTACGTTTCTTACTGTTATACTGTAGTCCACATTTCTTACAAAACAACAAAGGACTTTTCCTCCCAATATCAAGGCTAACTTCAGATTATTGATCGATACAAATTCAGATTCAAATGAGATTCTGCAAGTAGATTTGGTCAGACCAGCTGATAGCTGTGCCAGTCACCAGGTACTCCCCAATGTCCGGATATAATCAGACTACATATAACTTGTCTAATCAAATCAGCTGATTCAGCTTCACACCTCAACACGTGTTCTAGTGTTTCTGCGAACCAGCTGACATACACGAGTCAAACATGTGCTGTTGTTTTAATAACAGCTGTTCCTTAGGTAGATGTTTATAAATGTAAAAGTATAGTTTGAAAAAGGTGCAAATTCATTACCATTTTTAAATTGTACTATCCTTTTACGACCGTAAGGTGAAATGAAAATTTTAAAATGCTTTAGAGGTCTACACCATACAGGATGGCTATCATATCACTGGCCACATCGATTCTAGGTTAAATTTCGCTACATCGAGACGACATATAAAGGGACGACGTAGGACACCCGAATTTAATACGAACTTTGACACCTTAATGCAAAATCAGTTTTAAATTGTCTGTGTTTTAGTAAAACTTGCAAGCCGTTCGGATCTCCTCCCACACAACAGTGTTTACTCCAGGTTTGGATGGCTCATTGTGAAATTCTTATAATCATTGTCTCATCTTCACGGACTCAAACTAGCCTATCATATTTTTTTAACGCTTACATGCACAACCAGAAATTTCAATATTGGTTTTCAGTTTAGACACGAACAAAGTTCTACAGTACAAAATTAGTGATGGATTAATAATGTCATTAACATACCAATTTCAATTTGACAAATCATTTTTTTTTCGATTCAAAATATTGCTAAACGTCTCTAATCTTTCCCGAAAGAGAATATAACTCTTACCAAACATTGAATATATTTCATTGCTCTTTTATTCCAACTTTAGGTAAGTTCTTATTCGTCAACCTCATCGTTTACATCTGCGCAGCACAATACGCCGAAGCTGATGCGCACCCGGGAGCAGTAGTTGTTAATTAGATTCGAAACTAATTCGGCGAAATGAAGCGGAATCCCGGAGATTTGCAGAGTTTGTGAACAAGTAGCGAGCTGTTGATTAATCTGACATGTAAATCAGAAATGATTGCGGAGAAGTCGCAGACATTCATATGCATGAGACACAACTTTCCGCCCAAACTCTGTGTCCTCGCCACGGCTAGCTTGTGCTTACAGCACTCACCGAGCACGTGAGTAGCCACTGGAGGTCTCCCGTAGACGTATAGAACAGAATATTTCTCTATTTGCAAATTCTTCTACAAAAAATAAGCCCCATTACCTTTTTTTACACTCAATCTGTTTAAGTACTAATCTCAATCAACAAAGTACAGGCGACACACTGTAGCCGCAAGTGCTACCGTGAATCCTAGCGAATTCCTATTACAGAATTAATTTACACAAAAATGTAAGGAGAGCATCTTCCTCCCGAAATAAGATTTTATGCTATAAAAATGGTTTTTATGATCTGATTTCAATTTCATTTTCAATAAAAACTACTGGCACCGTAACTAACATGTGTACTAAAAAACAAAACGATGCGTGTAGCAGATTAAGATGGCGGTGGAACCACCGCCATCTTGGTCTGCCTTTTTAGATTTTCTTGACTTTTGGAACACGTATAACGTAAGGTATCTTCTAGTAGGTGACTTTCGGATGTAAACCTTCTACAACGTTACAGGTTAGACATAAACAAAAAATATGTTAAATCACAGATTTACAGTGCCACAATGTACAATACGGGTATGTATAATCTAGTTCTTCCGGTTCACCGCGTCCAAACCTCATAACTAGGTTGAGATATTTCGGCCTCGCTGTGGAGTACCATCTTCAGTCACTGATTGGCAGAAACTGGCTGAAACAGTGACTGAAGATGGTACTTCTCAGCGAGCCAACTATCTCAACCTAAATGCTACGGATTAGTTATGTGACACTGGCTGCGAAAGCCTAAGAGTTACGAATGCGAGTATGTGCTCACAATTTTAATCTAACACACGCTGGGTTAGAATGTGTCCCAGAGCAAATTTTCTTTGCAAAGGTTTCGTTCGTGCTTTATAATGTATATAATTTTAATTTCAGCCAGATTGAGTGATAAAGAGTGGGTGTTTCTTACAAACAAAGGAGTTATTTATTTTTCTATTATTTTCTTTCGTTATGATGTTTTCATTTTTTCCAATACATTACAACTTTGCATGTTTAGTATGATATAAACAACTTCACCTGCACCGACATTTAACCAGTACAAAAACCAGTCCAACCATAACCAAAAAAAGTTAAGATTTGTCTTGTTTAACAAGACGAAGTTAGGACTTTCTGCCACCCAACCCCGACCTTTACCTAGCATTACCGTATGGTCACATTACAAATGTAAGTGGAGACTGTGAGGATCGAACCCGTGCCAAACTCCTCCCCCATACTTGTTTAAAGAAACACATTATTACATACAAAAATGTGTATCATAGTTAATTACTTAAATATTACGTCTCTACAAAATCCTGCACACGTTTGAAATGGTGATTTTTTCACCTCATGACATAATCCCATATAGTATTTTGAAGACAAATTTTCATTACAAAAATTGTATGTTAAATGTGGCATTTAAACCTGATTTCTTGTAATCTTTAAATGGGTATCTTGTAAATAACGAGTCATGATGAAAGTTTTTCTTACATCGTTGAATGTGTATTAAAATTCCCTTTCTTTTGAAGTGCCCTATGGGGGAGATTTGAATTTAATAAATTTGGGGCCCTCCCCTCGGGTTTTGGGTGGTTGACGCAAGTATGTCATAACAAACTTTAGAATTTTATAAAAACATCCCTTAAAGGGTTTCTAAAAATATTTCCTTTTTCAAAAGTTAAGGTTGGGGAGGGACATTTAAAACACACTCTGTATAATTGTGTTATTATAGTCCCAATAAATTACCTCAATTTGAAGTATTTGCAGTGTTTTTCCTTTTTATCATTTTTCAGTATGTACACTACGAATCAGATTTGTTTCATGTACTCGTATATGATAGTAAAAGTCACTTTAATAAAAGCGTATAATAAAATAGTGTTAACCCAATTGTCTTTATTATATTATAAGCCTATAGTTTTTATTTAAGTAATATTCTCGAACTATACGATAAGTATTTAATTCTTCTGTGCTATTAAAATATTTTGTAAACAAAATAATAATTTTTCAACAAAATAATAAGCCCTTATCAATTTTGCTCAACAAGTGTACAAGATATGGTTGGTACACTAAAATAAAGCCCTATTTATTATAAAATAAATCCGTAGATTTATCTCGCATTCTTAAAACACTAACCCAATTCCCACACTAACCTAAAGAAACCGCCTCAAAACCGTTAAATCAGCAGCGCAACAATGCCCATTGACAAATCAGTTGACAAGCGCTCAGCTGGCTAGACCACAACAATGAATGAATGGGAGTAAATAACGTAATTAATAAATGCACCAGTGTCATTAGCTATCACTGTGATAATGATGCAGCGATTACACATCAGACCACACGGGGCTGTTTAACCCCCCCATCACACCACTACATACTCTCGGCACATCGCTCACATAGTTACGGCTAATAGTTATTTAATCGACGGTATTTTCACTCTAAACACAGTGGCCGCGGATATCACTGGCTCGTGTCATTAGATACAGTGTTTATGTTGAGTAGCTGTGATTTACGTGTTGTTTATTTGAATTCTATACTATTAGTATTTCGGTTAGGTTGTCCGGAGTGTTGAGATCTCGGAATCTGGCTGGGGTAATTCAGATTTTTTGAATAGAAATGGCCCTTAGTGTGGAGGGTGGGGAAACGAATAAAATTATATAGATTTTGTATTTTTATGGGGTTTTTGAGGTCCCCAATTCCCCATGTTATATTACTTTTTTAGTAAATATTTATTAGTAAATATCAACGGATTTGTTTGAAACTCGACAAATAGTTGTATACCATTAACCCAAAGACCCCTACTAATTTTGGGGTTCGGGGCACAATATATGGATTGGGGTTAAGGAGGGGCAAGAAATAAAAAACTCAAAATCGATGTGGGTATCAAAAAAGGAATATTATGCTGATTTCAAAATATATTGGTTGTCTACCAAATTGTTTGGGAGGAAGGGGTTAAAAGTGGGGTAAACATTAAAAATCCATGAGATAGGCCGGCGGGATGGCCGAGTTTTGCAAAGCGGGCGTTCGAGGCCGGCGTGCCAGGGGTCTGGGGCGAAGCCCCAGCTGGTGCAGCAGCTAGTATTTAAATGCATTTTGTTTTCGCTCGGATGTCGCGCTCAGCAAACTCGACTTTTTTAAACGTTGAACTTTTTAAATGGGTATCTTGTAAATAACGAGTCATGATGAAAGTTTTTCTTACATCGTTGAATGTGTATTAAAATTTCCTTTCTTTTGAAGTGCCCTATGGGGAGATTTGAATTTAATAAATTTGGGGCCCTCCCCTGGTTTTTGGTGGTTGACGCAAGTATGTCAAAACAAACTTTAGAATTTTATAAAACATCCCTTAAAGGGTTTCTAAAAATATTTCCTTTTTCAAAAGTTAAGGTTGGACATTTAAAACACACTCTGTATAATTGTGTTATTATAGTCCCAATAAATTACCTCAATTTGAAGTATTTGCAGTGTTTTTCCTTTTTATCATTTTTCAGTATGTACACTCCGGAATCAGATTTGTTTCATGTACTCGTATATGATAGTAAAAGTCACTTTAATAAAAGCGTATAATAAAATAGTGTTAACCCAATTGTCTTTATTATATTATAAGCCTATAGTTTTTTTATTTAAGTAATATTCTCGAACTATACGATAAGTATTTAATTCTTCTGTGCTATTAAAATATTTTGTAAACAAAATAATAATTTTTCAACAAAATAATAAGCCCTTATCAATTTTGCTCAACAAGTGTACAAGATATGGTTGGTACACTAAAATAAGGCCCTATTTATTATAAAATAAATCCGTAGATTTATCTCGCATTCTTAAAACACTAACCCAATTCCCACACTAACCTAAAGAAACCGCCTCAAAACCGTTAAATCAGCAGCGCAACAATGCCCATTGACAAATCAGTTGACAAGCGCTCAGCTGGCTAGACCACAACAATGAATGAATGGGAGTAAATAACGTAATTAATAAATGCACCAGTGTCATTAGCTATCACTGTGATAATGATGCAGCGATTACACATCAGACCACACACGGGGGGCGGGTCGGGGGCTGTTTAACCCCCCCATCACACCACTACATACTCTCGGCACATCGCTCACATAGTTACGGCTAATAGTTATTTAATCGACGGTATTTTCACTCTAAACACAGTGGCCGCGGATATCACTGGGCTCGTGTCATTAGATACAGTGTTTATGTTGAGTAGCTGTGATTTACGTGTTGTTTATTTGAATTCTATACTATTAGTATTTCGGTTAGGTTGTCCGGAGTGTTGAGATCTCGGAATCTGGCTGGGGTAATTCAGATTTTGAATAGAAATGGCCCTTAGTGTGGAGGGTGGGGAAACGAATAAAATTATATAGATTTTGTATTTTTATGGGGTTTTGAGGTCCCCAATTCCCCATGTTATATTACTTTTTTCAGTAAATATTTATTAGTAAATATCAACGGATTTGTTTGAAACTCGACACATAGTTGTATACCATTAACCCAAAGACCCCTACTAATTTTGGGGTTCGGGGCACAATATATGGATTTTGGGGGTTAAGGGGGCAAGAAATAAAAAAATCTTAAAATCGATGTGAGGGAATAAAATTTAAAAGGAATATTATGCTGATTTCAAAATATATTGGTTGTCTACCAAATTGTTTGGGGGAAGGGGTTAAAAAGTGGGTAAAACATTAAAAATCCATGAGATAGGCCGGCGGGATGGCCGAGTTTTACAAAGCGGGCACCGAGGCCGTAGGCCTGCAGGGGTCTGGGGGGTGAAGCCTCCATCAGATGCAATTAGTATTTAAATGCATTTTGTTTTTCCGCTTGGATGTCGCGCTCAGCAAACTCGACTTTTTTAAACGTTGAACCTTTTTTAAGATGGTGTATTTTTATAGAATTTTATTTTGGACAAATAAGATATTCATGCCGTCAACATGGTAAGACCCAGACCCGGGATAATGAAAGGAGCACCGATCCTGACCCCAGACCACGTTTTGAGCATTTTTGCAACACTTTATATACATATGTACATAATTTGTGGAATTTGGGTTCACAAGAAACTGATGTATTAACAAATAAAAGATTAACTTTGATACATGTGTTTAATTGTTTACTACTATAGTTAAATATTTATTTGTATTGACCATACAAGAATTTTTTTGTTTTCGTTATATAAAAAAAAAGTTTAAATATAACATTATTTAATTAAAAATTATAAGCCTCTACCATTTAACTAATTTTATACTTAACATCCAGTTAACAACACAATAATTGTTCCAGAACTTTCAAGTGGTAGGCAGATGACAAAAATTCTTGCAAACTATAAAAGATGTTGGGGTCAAATAATTCATAAGTTTAGTTTGAATAACTATTCCTTAAGAGATTTTGAATTTGATGTGGTAGTTTGTTAAACAACAATACTCAGCTTTGATGGCAATTTCTTGAATATTTCAAGTCTATGATATCCGATTCTATAGTTATTCACGATCGGGTATCAAAGTTATAATTCATTGCCTTGGACCAAATTACATTTATTTAATATGAAAGTACAGTTTCGTAAATAAAATTAATAGGAAACGTAAGAATTTCTAATTCTTGAAATAGGTAGACAAGATTCTGTCTTTGTTTAACGTTTCCCAAATTCTAAGGGTTTTTTGTAAAATAAAAACTCGATTGTTGGTTTGTTTTGGCACAATTTCCCACAAGCTTTATGCTGATACTGTAAATGATGGATGATACTACAATAATATGCCATTTTAAAACATCTTTAGAACAATGAGTCGCTAGATTTCTAAAGAAAATACCACTTGAAATTTGCTACGAACATGGTTAATGTAACATCCCATGTAATTTTTATCAAACAGTGATCCTAAAAGAATGAAATAATTTATTCTTCAATAGGTTATCATTCCTGGGAATAAAAGGTTCAACGTTATTTTGGACCCCGACATTAAAGAATATAACATTTTGATTTATTGATTATGTATATATTTTATGAGGTTTTAAAAAAGAAATATAAATATATAACAGACAACAATACATACTTTACCAAAGGTGTTTTTTTCTGTTATACATTTATTTTTCTTTGAACTACAACGTTTAGTATATTCAAATATACTTCAGTATACTTTTGAAAGGACGAGTTCACTACAAAGGGTTACTTTTAAATTATTAGAATACACAATAAAACATAGAATTACCCTAAAAACATTTTAGTTTTACAAAGTTTTTTACTTCCATGTTTTATTGTGTATTCTATAACTTCAGTATACATATATACAAAGTATATATGTGTGTATCCTCTACAGGTCACATTTTTTGTCAGATTTTCATGAGATTTGGTACAAATCTTCCTTTTGTAAATATCTCGGTTGGGTTTGTTAGCCAGCAAAATCGAGCTATTGAAAGTACCGACGTACTAAGTGTTTTTAATTATAAAATAAAGTGGTTTTAATTATCTAAAAACAGTAAATTTCATAAGGTTTTAATGATATTAACAATAAATATGTATTTTAATGGTATCCATCAGTGTAGCAAAAGTATGAAAACCCATTAAATCGTTTCAAAATGGCAGTCAAAAAGTTATTTTGCTATGACAACCTAGTGAGTAGTACGATTTCAATAAAGTTTCAATTTGAAATACGTTTTCCCTTCACGATTTGTAATAAAGTTTACAGTAAAAAGACGAAAGTCTAAGGCCGAACAATAATGTACCACGTGTGAGT
The DNA here is from genome assembly GCA_018831715.1 of Matsumurasca onukii. Lineage (NCBI taxonomy): Eukaryota > Metazoa > Arthropoda > Insecta > Hemiptera > Cicadellidae > Matsumurasca > Matsumurasca onukii. The sequence continues at coordinate 46,403,555 of CM032062.1, read as the reverse complement.
CTGAGGTCGAACAATAATGTACCACGTGAGTCTGAGGTCGAACAATAATGTACCACGTGAGTCTGAGGTCGAACAATAATGTACCACGAGTCTGAGGTCGAAATAATACCACGTGAGTCTGAGGTCGAACAATAATGTACCACGAGTCTGAGGTCGAACAATAATGTACCACGTGAGTCTGAGGTCGAACAATAATGTACCACGTTAGTCTGAGGTCGAACAATAATGTACCACGCGAGTCTGAGGTCGAACAATAATGTACCACGAGTCTGAGGTCGAACAATAATGTACCACGTAAGTCTGAGGTCGAACAATAATGTACCACGAGTCTGAGGTCGAACAATAATGTACCACGTGAGTCTGAGGTCGAACAATAATGTACCACGAGTCTGAGGTCGAACAATAATGTACCACGAGGTCGAACAATAATGTACCACGTGAGTCTGAGGTCGAACAATAATGTACCACGTGAGTCTGAGGTCGAACAATAATGTACCACGTGAGTCTGAGGTCGAACAATAATGTACCACGTGAGTCTGAGGTCGAACAATAATGTACCACGTGAGTCTGAGGTCGAGCAATAATGTACCACGAGTCTGAGGTCGAACAATAATGCCACGTGAGTCTGAGGTCGAACAATAATGCCACGTGAGTCTGAGTTCGAACAATAATGTACCACGTGAGTCTGAGGTCGAACAATAATGTACCACGTGAGTCTGAGGTCGAAGACGAAGCGAGGCAATGAGCATAGCGAACAGCCTCGTAACGCCCTTTGTCAGCAATAATATTTACGTTGAGGAATTTGTTTTCAATTAAACCTTCGTTTAGTCAGAGTATAAGGATGAATAAAAATTAACCCAACATACGCACTAAAACATGTGAAATGATACGTTTTTCCTTGTAATTTTTGTTTCCAGCATAGTTTATAGAAATGTGTATTCGCATAACTTACTTAACGTTCAAAGTTATTCAAATGAAAACACAAACATAAAAGCGCTGTTATTTACATTTATAGCCTTATATATTTTATGAAATAGTATTAATAGATGTGTAAAAATTTAAACATTCAATAGGCTATTGTAAAAGAACCTTACATAGGACTGACTAATTCAAAGTTTACTTTGGAGTTCAAATGTTTTCTTTAACTACCTACAGGTTTATTTGGCAATTACGAATAGTTAATCATCTGTTATGTTATTAGAATTTTACTTGGCAACTCGTCTGCTAAATTATAACTCAATTTTCAAAGAGAAGAACTTATTATATTTCGAGTATTTTCAATACTCTTCATCAGATAAATAATAACACTAATAAAAACAATTGCAAAACAAATATTATAGTGTTATTATAAGTGTTATTATTTATCTGATGAAGAGTATTGAAAATACTCAAATATAAGATAACTTCTCTTTGAAAATTGAGTTATAATTTAGCAGACGAGATGCCAAGTAAAATTCTAATAATGAATCTGTTATGTTGTTAGAAATTACAATTAAACATTTTTATACAACTTCAAATCAACTCATATAGACTTTCGAAAACTGTAAATTTAACAATGTTCTTTTCTGTTCTTTTTATAATTTAACTTTCATACAAATCAGTAAACATTTTTAAGAATTTGGAAATTTTTGGGATGTTATAGTGTATGGAAATACAGGTTTAACAATAAAACACCCCTGGTCAATCTTTCTTTAAAAAGGCGATTTTTTTAAATTTATATTTGATGGTTTCTTTTAATACGGTAAGTATACTTAGTGATTCATGTTAATATTGAACAAATTCCAGGTAATTTATTAAACAATTTGATACACTGCTAGAACCTTTCCAGAGTTATACTCAAATTCAAATCTCACAAATTATTTACTTTTACATTCCGGTGGAAAAAACACATTTTCCACTTTACTTTGCTCGGTAAAAACGCCAAATGCGGCTTGATCAAAAGCAATAATGACGTACACGGAAAAATTCAAAATGGCGACTGTTAATGAAATTACGACAAGCAGCCGCGCACTCCACAAAGAGTGATTAACCTTATTATGGCAGCTTTTTGTTGTAGAATTAACTTACACACGCTCACAAGGTTTACTGGCCGAGCCAAAGCTATAAATCACATGTTTTCTATATTTCAATAAGAGTTCATAACAAATAAAACGCATTTGGGACAGGAAACTATTCCTAGAGGAAAGGTTCTAGTCGAACTTTTTTTCAATTTTAAGCCTATTTTAAAATAATTTTTAAGCTTCTGTTTGAATGTAAGAAACATCTAAAATATTATTGTTTAAGGCTCTGACAAGTTGACGGCCAAAAGATATGGCGTCTGAAAATCTGCCCTTGTACTTAGCCGATATTTTTTATCATAGCTGCAAAACAGTTGCTCGAATCTTCAATCTGATGAAAAAACGTCAGTGTGGAAATAAATGTCCCACAACTTTTATATTTAACACTGTTTCCCACTTTTGACGATTTCATTGCTAGATCAGTTTGAAGTTAAATAATTGTCGAAATTTCGACTTTTCGCTGTGTTTGGGCTCTTAGTTACGTTACTTATCAACCACCCAGACGTATAAAATTCATATAAAAAATTTAATTTGGGAAAGCGTAGCGAACGCTTTAAAAATACGAGACCGCTGCCAGAGTGTGGTCTGGGGGGCGCAGCCCCCAGTGAGCCCAAAGGGCGAGAAGAACTCTATCCCTCTACGATTCACATGATAAAACCTTGCTTAAAAATACAAAATGTATTTTGTGTTTCACACAAATTCGAGCAGTGACAAGAGTACTAATAACCAAATTACGCCACAAAACCTCGTAATAAGATTATGTCCGTCGCTGTGTGCCATACTAAGAGCGGTAAGTGTGTTAACTTATGTTCCTTCTACTTTTTGTTTTATACCAAGAGAATAATGCAATAAAATGTGTTTCAAAAATCAGGTGTAATCATTGATATTATTTACTACTAATATTTAAATTAGGTGAAAACTATTGTGAACACTTCTTTAATAACGCCTTGCCCAATGGTATTTGAGAAATTGGTTTTAAACTGTAAGATGTAATTTAAAACTAATACATCAATTTATCTATTTAACAACGAAACAGTTTATGCCCTTGATGATCTAAACCTTTTTTTTTAAAACCCATGTTTTAGTATTAAAGGTTTTACGCACAGATAAATTTATAGATTAAGTTATTTTCCATTTGTTTTATTGTATATGGATTTAGTGACATTCACATTATTTCACTTATTAAACTTGCCTTTCTTTCAATTTGTCAATTTCTCTTATTAAAAAGTACTATTTACAAATAGAAGAAACCCATTGAAAAGCTTTTCGGATTGGACTCCCTGTGGTGATATTTCTATAACTACAAACCTAATTTACGTGTTAATAAATCAAAGCTACAAAACTTAGTCGAGTCTATCCTGATTAAGAAATGGGTGTATCTGTGAAAACACAGTTCCCAGCTGTTTTCTTATACAGCGGGCGCCTAACTCGCGATCACGTGTTGAGCCCTCGTGAAACTTTGACAAAATATATCAATTTAAGCTCAAACTATGTGACTGTACAAATTTTACTTATTCAATCAATAATAGTATAACATAAAATCTTCATTATTCTTGTGTGAAGCCTTAAGACTTCAATGAATACTATGTTTTACGTGTTTACGAGACAATAACAAATTTTTAGTGACTTTGAACGCTGAAATGTTGATGGTAAACTACATTCTTAAGCTAAATAGTTAAAAAAACAAACGTTACCTACCATTTTTTTATGCTTAAGAATAACCAAGATTTTAAATGAATAATATCATAATCATTTTTGTGTGATGATTTCAAATATAGTTATGATTTAGAAATGCTAAACTATAGATATTTTCGATACTATTTTTTACGTGACAACATTTGAAATATTTGTTGCTGAAGTAAACCTAAAATCTATACCATTTTTAATAATAAAATTTTTAAAATGAATTTCTACAAAAGGATGAACCAGATTAACTGCTGAAAATGAACATCATTTTATAATTTTTCTGCTAAATATATATATTGCAATTACAGGCCTTAACTGAAACACAATTTATAATATGAACAAAATTTGACATGCGAAAGCCCATATTGCTAATAAATATATACTATAACGACGGAAATATATTTCAAAGTAAATACCACGATTTATTCTGAAAACCTATCAGTAAATCCAAACCTTCTCACATTTACTCATAAAGCCAGCACCAATTTCGAAATCGACGTTTTCACGTGTCATTTTTTCAACTAGAATCAAATGAATCCCCAAGAAGTCCATCCGATCGGTCCGCAAATAAAAATTTCAATCTGGCCAAAATGAGATTTTGTTCAAATAGCCGCGCGATCCGCGGACCACGAGCGCGGCGACGAGCCCCAGGCGACGCGGGGCGGCGATATTACGTTTTAGAGGTAGAAAACCCCGGGCCGGGGCTTAATACGCAGTCATAATTTTGACAGTTGATATCAGAAAGAGCGACAGACAGGAGGACGTATTATATGTTGTTTACACGGACGTTGTTTACCGCAGATCCTGGGGCCCTGAGATAATGACAGCGTGAAAAACAACCCTTCCTCTCCGTAGCCACCCTCCCCACCCCACCACCACAGGGGAGTCCAGTCCGAAATGTTTTTATTGATTGGCAATCTTTATTTGGGTTGCGACTGGGCGCCCACTGCAGGTGGTTTTCACCCGCAGCCTGTTTTGTAAAAGTAATTCCAATTATACAAATGTATAATAGGTGGGATGGTTAAACAAATACAGTAACGCCAAAGAAAATATTGATTCAATTTTTGAAACTGTTAAATGATTTTGTACGTGTGAGTAATGTAATTATATTATCTCGAACTTAGTAATTAAGTCATGAGGTCTTGAAATTAAAGTAATTGAATCATATAATATTTATTTAAAAACTTTCAGCCAGTTTGGGAGGGAAGCAGCCCTCTAATCGACCCTAGGGTTGAGTCCTTCATCCTCTGTATCAATCGCTGGTTTGACGTGATTTTCTTCAGTACAAACTGAAGTAAATGTGTACTGAGTATAGCTGTGAGTACAGCTCTTCTAGGTAGACAATTGAACCGCTGCACTCAAGACACAAATCTGCTACGCGGGGTGAAAGAATCGCCTGGATCACGGTAACGCTTCGTCCTGGCCTCGAGGCCTTTGCTTATGGTAACAAATGCAGATCATAGGCCGTTTGCTTTTCCATGTGGCTTGCTCGAAGGATCAATTAAGTGATTGGCTTCGCTCGCGGTAGCGTTTTGCCGAACGGGTATGGGACATCAGGGTGACGATTTGTCTTATGGCTCGTTGGTTACAAGCCTTCGGTCTTTTCTAATAATAACTCGCAGGAGTAGTTCACTTCTGAAATGTAGTTTCGGTGCTTGGTCAGCTAAGGACTAGGTGGTTCGCTCCACTTGCATTGACCTTCGTTGTTGCTGGCCTTTCATTTGCTTATTGCCAGTTCACAAGATCATGTTTAGTTAGGTTTCGGCCCGCATCCTTATGACTTATGAATAGTTTGCTCTTCCTTTAGCAAGTTTGTTATATTATGAGCCGTTTACATTGCTCATAGTAACGCGTCGTCCTTAAGGCAAATTAGTAGAGATTTATTTCGCTGTCACTTTTGTGTTTTCTAACTTTGCCTTTCTTGAACTTAAAGTTTTTAAAATATGTCGGGCGAGCTATTTTCTGAACTATTTATAAGTTAAAGTTGTTTGTACGGTTATGTACATAATTTATTAATGTTGAAATTAACACAAATGCAGTTCAGATTTACGAGTAGTTCACGCTTACCCTTAAAGTGTCTGATTGTTTCGAAATTTTCTCCAGTAAAATACGTATTTTTAAACGTATCAGGGGTACAATTTTGGTAAGTTCTGGACAGAACGGTACCATTATCATATCATATATACATCCATCACATCGAAAATGATAACATCATCAGCAAATTCGGAAAACCCCGTGTTTGCGTAAAATGTATCGTTTTTAACATTTCATAAAACATTTTATGGAAACCACGTTGTAGAAAATTCAATTTTAATTAGTCTTGTACCTTAACTATTTTATAACCTTCCAAAGCGAGACCTATACCACTAAGACGCATGGAGTACGTTTCAGCATGACATTTTGGACATTTTATACTTGTTTACAGAATCTATAAAAGTTTAAAGAAACTATAAAATACGTTTTTGTTGAGAACATAGCTATGCAGAATCTTATCATAACCGTTTATTATATTGAAAATAAAGTTTCTATGGATAAAACTAATACGAAACGATAAAATAACGTGCTTTTAGCGAGAAGGAGGCCATAGCTCGGTTAATATGAGTGTAATCATAGCAAATATATATATTGTCTGAAAATTAAATTTTACGGGCACAAGTTCCTTCAAATCTTTGGTCAAGTGTATATTTTGGCGTCTAGAACTCTCTAAATACAAACAAAGACATTTTTTCGAGTATTTTTAGACGAAAATATCTATTTATCTCAACAACAAGATTTAGAAGAACTTAAGACTACTACCTTGTTGAAAATTTAATTCTACATCGAAATAGTGCTATAGAAATCCATTTCCGGTTCGAAATAGTGTTTTACCACGCAAAACACGCAACAAGTACACGGGTTTTGAGATTTTTTGAGGTTTTTACTTTTTATATAGAAATATAAGTCCGATCAAAATGATTTTAAATGGGACCACTATGGAGTTAAGATCTACCAATCAAAAACTGGGTGTAAAACGGTGCCCGCGTTCAAAAGTAATTCGTGAACAGACATAAAAAAATCGCCAAAGTCAACTTGTATAACCTCCTCGTTTCACTGAAGTCGGTCAAAATATCTATTTATCTCATCAACACCCAAGATTTAGAAGAACTTAAGACTACACCTTGTTGCAAATTTAATTCCATCATCGAAATAGTGCAATAGAAATCATTTCCGGTTCTAAATAGTGTTTTACCACGTAAAATAAACTAACAATACATGGAATTTCGAGAATTGTTTGAGGTTTTTACTTTTGTTTTATATAGAAATATAATCTGATCAAAAAGATATTTAAATGGGACGACTATGGAGTAAGATCTACAAATCAACAAACTGGGTTGTAAAATGATGCTCGCGTTCAAAAGTAATTCGTGAACAGACATAAAAAATAATAAAATTACGTGTTTTTTTGAGCGAGAAGGAGGTCATAGCTCGATAGAAGAATTCGAATATATACGATAATAAAGGTATATATAATCTTAAGAACAAACTAAATTTGACCCTCTCGTGGTTCCTTCAAATCTTTGGTCAAGTGTATATTTTGGCGTCTAGAACTCTCTAAATACAAACAAAGACATTTTTTTTCGAGTATTTTTGACGAAAATATCTATTTATCTCAACAACACCCAAGATTTAGAAGAACTTAAGACTACTACCTTGTTGAAAATTTAATTCTACATCGAAATAGTGCTATAGAAATCCATTTCCGGTTCGAAATAGTGTTTTACCACGCAAAACACACAAAACAAGTACACAGGTTTTGAGATTTTTTGAGGTTTTTACTTTTTATATAGAAATATAAGTCCGATCAAAATGATTTTAAATGGGACCACTATGGAGTTAAGATCTACCAATCAAAGAAACAAACTGGGTGTAAAACGGTTGCCGCGTTCAAAAGTAATTCGTGAACAGACATAAAAAAAAATCGCCCAAAGTCAACTTGTATAACCTCCTCGTTTCACTGAAGTCGGTCAAAAGGAACTACGTCTGTCATTTTGCAATTCTAAATTTTTAATGAATGACAATTTCAATACAAAAAAGGTGTTTGGTGAACCAGACTCTTTGACGACGAAAATAAACATCATTTTTGAATTATTTTCTACTAAATATATATAATTTAATACAGACATTAACTGTAACACAATTTATAATATGAACAGAAATGGCACACGTTATATTTATCTGGCCATATTGCTAATAAACAGATCATATAACGACAAAATATTAAAGTAAATACCACGATGTATTCTGAAAACCTATCAGTAAATCAAACCTTCTCACATTTACTCATAAAGCCAGCACCAATTTCGAAATCGACGTTTTCACGTGTCATTTTTTCAACTAGAATCAAATGAATCCCCAAGAAGTCCATCCGATCGGTCCGCAAATAAAAATTTCAATCTGGCCAAAATGAGATTTTGTTCAAATAGCCGCGCGATCCGCGGACCACGAGCGCGGCGACGAGCCCGAGGCGACGCGGGGCGGCGTGCCCATTGAAATTACGTTTTAGAGGTAGAAAACCCCGGGCCGGGGCTTAATACGCAGTCATAATTTTGACAGTTGATATCAGAAAGAGCGACAGACAGGAGGACGTATTATATGTTGTTTACACGGACGTTGTTTACCGCAGATCCTGGGGCCCTGAGATAATGACAGCGTGAAAAAACAACCCTTCCCTCTCCGTAGCCACCCTCCCCCAACCCCACCACCACAGGGGGAGTCCAGTCCGAAATGTTTTTTATTGATTGGCAATCTTTATTTGGGTTGCGACTGGGCGCCCACTGCAGGTGGTTTTTTTAAACACCCGCAGCCTGGCTTAAAAATGTAACGAACTACCCCTTCCCTCCCTCCGCCCCAGACCGACCACCACCACTAAGCTCCAGGACTTTTACTGTACTTGTTTAATGCGTAGTGGAAATAATAAAAGTAAGACAGTTAAAACATACATATTGAAACTCACGAAGTTAATGTTAACATAGAACAAACCTACACATCTTGACCAAGAAACTAATTGACTTTTATACTTCTTTTATTAAGTTATTGGGGGCTAACACGTGAATGTTTTTATTAAAATCTCTTTTCAAACATTATAGGATTAATAAACTAGTACGAAACGTTGTAAATTGTTTTTAATATATATGAAATTAAACATACGTTCGCATCTTAATATAAACACTACTAGAAGTATATATTTCTGGGAATTGGCCTCATTCTGTGCCTATTTTGTCAAGTCATGTTTTGTTGGAAGCTAGCTTCTAATAAAAAAAGAAGCTAGCTAAACACACAAGAATCGGGTTTGGTTTTAAAATGGCTTCCATCTAAATAATTGCGCTAAATTATACACCAATGTTCGTAAAATTGGTCTGAATTGAAACATATGAAAATTTCTAAATACAGTGAACCAGTTCTGTATCATGAGAGCATTAGGTCCGCAGTACAAGTGTCAAAAATGTCTTTTTACTGAAGTCCACGGGCGTAAAAAAATGTGTTTTCAAAGGGCTAAAAACTACGAAACCTTACGTTTGCTTTGTACACGTACGAGTATTTTATTGTTTCAACAAGGATATGGGGCAAAGTTTTTATATTCCACGTTTGAATAGTGTTTACAAAGCTTTCAAAGTACTGTATTTTAACGTTTTTTAAAATGGGTCTGTAAGAAAATAAAATTCTGAAATTAAGGCCCCGTCGTCCTAATGATCTGAGTTTATACCGTGGCCATCTGATACTTACATGGGTTTAACCAGTAGAAATTCGCTAACAATTGTTAAAGCATCTTAAATTAGCTTTGTTATTCAGCTAGAAACAATAATTTAAAATATGTCAGTGTTGTAATTATTTTATTTCCGAAAGGTTCTGTTACATCTGTAAGCTATAGTTTAAGCATTTCTAAATCATAACTATATTTAGGCCTATCACACAACAAATGGGATTAGTGATATATTTACTTTTGTTCATTGTATTATAGTTGTCTGCCACGGTTGTATTCTATACTGCATAAAAAAGGTAAAGGTAACGTTTGTTTTGTTTAACTATTTAACGAAGCAAAGTTAAGAATGTGAAGTCCTCTTTACCACCTCAACCATTACCTAGCGTTACAGCAAAGTCACTTTAAAAATTTGTTATTGGTGACGTCGGGGTCGCAACAGCGCTACCGGAGAGATGTGCTCCAAACCACCACCACACAATCCACTAAATATTTGCCAGGGATGGGAAAAGGTAGGTATGTAGTTTTTCCTTTAGTTGGCAGTATTTTATCCCCTAGGTGTTAATTACTGATAAAAAATAGAAATATAACAATTTTATGTTAATGCGTGCGTGTTATATCTGGTCATTATTCCAAAATGCAAAATATTATGTTTGTAAATATAAAGTTAATGAATTTTTCATCACCTATTTTTGCCCACTCCAGTAAATCACGAGCTTTACGATTTGTGTGAAAATTAGGATGCACTGAAATGGTCGGACCATAGTTTCTTGCTTGACACAGTGTAAATAAAATGACGGCAAGTTCAGACAATGTCTAACCATTCGTTTTCGCATTGGTCACAGAGATGCACCACCTATATGAAATTTGTCTTCAGCTGAAGATAGTTATGGGGTTTTTCGACTTTGAAACACATTGAGACTTTTATTTTATAATTTTTATGTACAATTCGGCTGTGCTACGACCGTTTAACTTGAGCGTGTACTAAAAATCTTAACTTTGTAATCCAGCGATGAAATATTGTTTGAGCATTATCAAATATCATAATGCGAAAATACCTTTTGTTATTTTGCTTTAAAACAGCTATTTTTCACACAGGTAATGACAGTGCTGAAGTTAGACTTTTGTTTCCAGGAAAATGACAGTTCGTTCCAATGACCTTTAGACAGAAAAATTCCATTTTGGCTATCTTTGTGTTTCAGGGACTTTGGCTATTTTATTTGTTTTTTATCTTAACAAAGGTTTATAGTCAACCAGTGTAAAAGCTGTTTCTTCCAAGCGATACAATTCAGACGCCGGAGTTCAAAACGTTGTTTACTTTAGTTTCTTAAAATAAGAATATTTTTCAATTCTATTTGCATCATAATAAAAAGTGTCGTTCAAAAACCCTCGAACGTTTTGACTGTTGCTCGTCCAAAAAGTGTCTTTTCATGCTCGCTCATTTAACGTTCACTGCCGCGTCTCGGACTTTAAACTTAAGCTTGAATCAAAAGCTTCACTTTAAGACATAGAGGTAAAATATACTAATCTAAACATGAAACCCACTAAAACTACCTCCCCTTCTACCCCCGCACCCCACACAGCTGCAGGAACAGTGTGCAGGAAACCCTATGACGATGGATAGTGCGCAATGTACACTGTAAATCTTTAATGGAAACGCGACCTTCGGGCATGAAAAATTCAGCGCAATTTTAACGGTGGTTTTTTGTTTGGTTTGTTTGATTTTTGCAGAGGTTTTTGGTGACAATTCAATAAATAAGTAGCGGTTTTTTCTCGCTGGTTTGGTTGATTTCATTTTTGAAAAGCTAGTTTTTAATACAGATGTTTTCACCGCATTTCACCGATCACCATTTTCACAGTAAAAATCAGGTGCATATTTAGTGCTCTGTGGTTCATTGCTGTTTTAAATATTCCAAACTATTTCAGAGAGGTATAAATAGAACAATGGACAGATTGAATGGATTTATTATAGTTCTACATGTTTAAAGACAGTTTTCAAACGGGACTGTAATAAAGTTTAGCTATTTTAACGAACAACTCACTATATTAAGGTAGTTTTTAAAACTGTCCATTTGCAAACAATTGTACTGTAATTCTTAAAAACACCCAAATTTAATTTTTTTAAAACAAGATAAACAGTTGACTGTTATTTCTAACATTAAAACTATAAGTTAAAATATTCAAACTTAAATCAAATCCGTCAGAAAATTTAAATATTTTAAAAAGTTGTTAGGCTGGCCTTGTAAGAAGTTTACACCTTTTTGATCAACTTTAGTATGTGCTATGGGTTAGTTTGCCGAGAAGCTATAAATACAACTAAATATTTAATAGCAGTCTTAGCATAAAATCCCTTTGTGGACATAAACAAAAGAGAAAGTGTTATTTATTTTTAGAAATAAGGATCTGTCTATCAAACATCTTTACATTTTAGGGTCAGCGTTTATTTTATTTGCACATTGAAATGCCATCACATCAAATCGTTTAATATGCACCTAGAAGTATAAATTGAAGGGTTTTCACGGTTAATGAATTTAATAAATGTAAGCATTCATTTGTATATTGTAGACCATATTATTCTAATAAATTACCTCAATTTTGTAAAAGAAACAAATAATAACTACTAAATAATAATAAAATTACCAAGTTTTTTGTTTGATGGTAAAACCTTATGTTATTCAAAATTTAATCAAATTTCAAAAATAATTTACGTTTACATTATCAGAGTGTAAACATGGTACAATATGACATTATATAACTTTGTGAAACTATACCAGCACTCTTTAGTTTCACAGAATCTTTAGTTTGTTAGTAGATAATAATTAAGCTATATGTTTGCACCAGTGGCGGAACTCCTTATACTTCTTACTATTTGAAATTATATCATATTTTAAACTTTGTATGAACTTCACATAAACTAAGGGGAAGCTGATTTGTCCAAAATAATTATATAAAAACTCAAAGTTCGTTGCCAGTAAACTCCAATAAATTAGTATGTATAAATGTGTCGACAGGTTTTACATTGCTTGGTTTACCCTCTCCACTTTGAAAAAGTATACTGAAAATAAGGCTGTAAAAATTAGGATAAACTTTCGATTTCAAAAGTCGACGTAGTACGACATATATCCTTCAAATAGAACTCAGTGAAATGATGTCCCAAAGCGAAAACGATCCGCCAACGTATCGTTAAATAAACCCTTCTCTAAATAACAATCAGTGTAGATCAAGCCAGTAATTGAGGTGGTTTAGATTAATGGATATAATTCGGTATCATAATTAATTACACAACCTCCGACTAAAACTAAACAGTTTGCCAGTTAATTAATTAACTATTTAGTGGAAACATAGAGGTAGAGGCGAGGAGTGATGAGCTGTTTACATTAAACAGGTGATTGTAGAATGGAAATCAGTTTACTCTGTGGTGATCATATGATCAGCTGTTCAGCTGTTCGGTCAGCTGTCCCTAGCGCCACGCCACGCCGCGTCGTCTGCTAAATACCTCATTTATCTCATTTACAAACAATTTCAGTTTATTACCTGTTATGAGATGATACCTCATCAAGCTATGCAGTTTATGGAATTTCCGTGTTATTCAAATCGTGTTTAGGACGTTTAATAGTATTTTGGTGCGTTTTTACTGCTGTTTTACATTTATATCGTTATTACATGTGACATATATTGTCCTTAACAGTTTTAAGAAATTAGATTCTCTACAGCAAACAATAAATTTTACTATAGCAAATTTTAGAAAAATAACAATATTGCGTTAAAGTTTAGAAAAAGAGATTCACTTAAAAGGGATACTGGTTATATTAAAGTGAAAAAGTGAAAACTATGTACCCTTTGATTAACATTATTTTAATTACACTACCGGTTTCAGAGATGACTCTATCTTTGCACACACACATACACACACACACACTCACACACACGAAGATGCAGTCATCACTGAAACCGGTAGTGTAAATAAAATAATGTTAATCAAAGGGTACATAGTTTTCACTTTTTTCACTTTAATGCGTTCAAGTTATTTAAAAATAAATAATATTTTGAACATAGGGTAGCGTAAAAAATTAGTATATGAACAATGACAGGATTACATTTTAACTGTAATATGATTTATTAATAAAATTCTCAATATTGTTTACCTCATGACAAAAAAGTAAGGTTCGTCACTTGTCCGAAAGTTTCGTTTCGATCCTCGCTCATTTAACGTCCTCAGCTGCGCCTCGACATTAAACTCAAGCACACACCAAAACACCCCCTTTAAGACCTCGTCTTGAAATTTGTTGTAAAATATTTTAAATAAAATATGAGTAAGATATGTTTATTTCACTCTTTACATTTTGTAATAATAATATAAATACAGACTGTCTTATTTATATTTTCTTTTTTAACATGTTTGATGTCTTATTGATGAATTCATATTGCAATGTGAGGACTCTCAAATCTTTCCAAAGAGATACGGCTGTCTACAGTTTATTCTTTCCCGTTTTGATTCTCATGCAATGATTTTTTTATTTGGCGGTTTTGAAATCTTGAGTGGATTATTGAACTAACCACAACAAACTATAAAATCATATATCTTTTAATAGTTTAAAGATAGTGAGGTACGTTATATACTCTTATAATTTACGCTAATGTTATTATACTGCGAGGCTAATGTATAGAACTTTTATTCATATAATGTTTAAGATAACTTTTATTCATTATTTCCTCATACCTCAACAATAGGACTCAGTTTGTTTGTCTATCCTCGCCCTCCGGTAATCCCGCTATCTCATCACGCCGAACCGTCCGTCACGGCGTTCCGCAAGGAAGCATACTCGGACCGCTTTTGTTCCTTACGTATATTAACGACCTGCCTTTCTATTTAAATCCTACTAAAAGTACCCTCTACGCTGATGACACGTCACTTATATTAACTCACAGAAACTATGAAACTCTAACTGAATTAACAAATTTGCAAACAAGAAACTTAAATACTTGGTTCACAGCAAATAAGCTCATTCTAAATGTGTCCAAAACTCAAATACTAGACTTTAGCACCAAGCCAATCCATACTACTATCGAGGAGCAGCGCGCCCTGCCGATCAAGCCGGAAATTCCATTGCCAGTAATAAATATGTAAATAACGTTAAGTTTTTAGGTTTAGTTTTGGATAGTAACTTAACGTGGAAAGGACATGTGCAAGAGTTAATTCCAAAACTCAACTCAGCCTGCTATGCAATCAAACAGCTTGCCCCCCTATGTGAAACTAAAACTTTACTTCTTGTTTATAACTCCTATTTTCAGTCACACTTAAACTATGGTATAGTATTTTGGGGAAATTCAACAGATAGTCACAAGATATTTACAGTCAAAAAGCCCTTAGAATAATGAATCATTCCGCCCGTCTTGACAGCTGTCGAAAATTATTTTATAATTTCAAAATTCTTCCACTATATGCTATGTACTTATATGAGGTTATTAGACTATTCAAACGGAATGAACACCGATATGTACTGAACAATTTTCACCATGATTATAATACAAGAAACAGTCTTGCTTTTAGGGTGCCTAAACATAGATTATCTTTATATGAAAAAGGAGTTTACTATTCAGGCCTAAAGTTTTTTAATATGCTTCCGGCTGAGTTGAGGATGGAACAATCGTACTCCCGATTTAGTTCTAGTCTTAAGCGGTTTTTTCTGTCTAGTGTAATTTACAATTTTAATGATTTTGCCAGTTTATGTAAATTGTTTGTTTCTAACATTCATTTGGTTATTTGAGTTGATTATTATCCTTTTGTTATATTTAATGAACGTGTACTCATAATCTTTGATTGAATCTGATCTTTTAATATTTTGTATGTATATATTTTTACTCTAGTTCTCATTGATTTGTATATATTTTAATTTACTTATATTTTACTCTACTATTTGTATATATCTTGACGAAGCCTTTTGGGTTGTACAATCTGTTTTGGTGAATAAAGTTATTTATTTTATTTATTTAAGAGGTAAAATGGCACTATTTTTGTTTGTTTTCTGACAAGTAGTTGAACAAGAAGGCTGATTAACCTAAAATGACTTCTTTTTATTCAAAATTTTAATCAATGTTGTGTAAAACAGATAAATTTGATATTGATTTACAAAATTTGAGGACAGTTGCAGCAATAGTTATCTAATTTCTTTCAAAGTTTATTTCTAGTTAAATACGTTGAAATAGTACTGTTTATCTTGTCGTAATTGTGCTTAATGACTTTTAATCGAACCTAACCTGTATCTTATAGTTTTGCGGTTATAAGAAAGTGATACACTATGTATTTATATAGTAAAGCCTCACAGATTGATCATGGTTTATCTTGTGCATTCGTTACTATACATTCTATCTCTGGGTCTTTTCTTCAGAAAGATTGACTCAAAACATGGTATTGGGTTTTGATTTATCAAACATTATTTAATTTTTTGTTGCAAAGTGGACGAACCCAGCGAATTTGCATTTACCGCTCGAATAAAATCATCTGGTTGAACTTCTAGCTTAGAAAACCTTTTTTGAGCAATTATTTGTTATTTAAACTACCGGATTGTTAATCCAGACGCACCTTCCTACCGTTCCTAAGACTGGACAACAACTTTAAACACCATGCTCGAGAAAAACACTTGAAATATGACCGTGCCTCAGAAGACATTCGACGTTCATTCACCCCAATGGTGTGCTCGACAGATGGCGTCCTTCATCTTGAGTTCAAGAAAGTCCTGTCGAAATTGGCCTACACGCTTTCACTAAAATGGAACAAATCATATAGTGTTACCAAAATGTTGTTACAGTTCAGACTCAGTTTTCAATAATCAGGGCAATTTCCCTAAGACTTCGAGGGACAAGGAAACAAATAAAATGTTTGCCGTATGAAGATGGAGCCATCCTAAATTAAAACTTTAAATTTTACATTGAAATTTTACAGTAATTTAATTATTTATTATTTGTTTGTTTCAATTACTAATTTGCAAGATTTTATATAGCCTAATACCCTAAACAAGTATTAAAACTACATGTTTATTAGTGTCCGTTAAATTATGGCGTTACTTGAATACTTTTAGAGCGTCATATGTAGCTAAATGGTTTTTATTTTGCTAACCTGCCAACAATAAAATACCAAATTATAAATAAAACTATACCCGATAAAATTTGAAGAGTTATTATGTTAAAACGACGTTTTTTATTTACAAATAAAATGAGGAGAAAGTGTTAAAGTTTGAAAAGTTTGTTTGAAAACAATTCAGTATTTCTGTAAGTTGAATGCCACAGAATAAAATGACTTGATATTTTATATTCTAGGCGAAGTGAGGATTTTTCTAAACACTAAGTTAAGTAAATAATGGTGAATAGTTGTATATCTCAAATAAGTTTATTAATAATATCAAGGATAAAAACCATCTTTAAACATGTTAGTTTCATTTTGCGTGAGGGTAAATAATCTCTAGTCGACATGACAAGACTAGTCCACAGGGCACATTATACTTTACTAAGATTGAAAACTAGATGTTTTTACAATTTATTTGTGCTACTAAAATTATTACTTTTCTAAAGCTCGACAAAAAATGTCGTCTACTGCTTACTGTGTGGTGTTTTCGCAAATTCGTTACGGAAAAATAATGTAAAGTCCCTATTGAATTAATTCATGAAGTCCACGTAAAATTAATTAATGCCGTCGACTTTTAAGTTGTAATATGTAAAGGGCCGGATTCAGTTGAAAGTATATATCCAGTCAGAGGTCTCGGGGACCGCATAAAATTCCGCTTTGCTGGCGCTTATGAGCGAACCACTCGTACGTGAAACGACCCTTCCACCGCGGAAACACATTTTATATATTTTGTAATATATGAGTCGGCGGTCTGTGTTTTTCATTTTCGTACTTTTCAACTGACGACCTGCCAGGTATTAATAATCCTTTGACGTGTAATGGTAACTTAGGCGTGCAGGGTTACAAGACTGGCCGGCCTTTATTAAACTTGCACTAATATCCGTTCGCGGATGCAATTCCGCTCTCAAAGCAGGCGGGAGTCGCGCTCGCTTCGCTTCGGTCGCTATTGATTATATTTTTTCGGCGCAGGGACTTTACGGACGCGATCCGGTGCAATATAAAAAACAAACCTTCATTGGTCATTCTTTTTTGCGCTAATACGTCATGTGTTATACGGACCAATCGTCGGTCGTCATTTTTATTCCCGCGCGCACTCGCTATCCCCTTCTCTCTCGCGCCCACCCCTCCCGCCCGTGTCGTATATGCACGTCCCCTTCCCCCCGGCCCTGGCCGTGATAAGGTGGCCGGCCCACCCCATAAGTCATTTATTATGCTGATTTTTTGCCGCGGAGAGACGCTACCAAATACGGGATGGGCTTATAGGGGATATCGGCTTTTTATTCGTCACAATGCCCGTCTAAGTCCCTTTGTTTCGGTGTATTACCGATTTTAATTATCTCAAACAAGCCCCGGGCGTATCACCAGTTTATGTGCCCGGATAGTACGGCCACGTCCAGATCGACATGTTCGCAGATGATACCGCTTTAATATCTGCAGGAGAATTGAAAACAGCTCTTCATTTCGAGGCTTTTGTACTGGTGGAAATCGTCCGAAATCACAAAACGCGAGAACATCATTACGTTTTCTGAACAATTCAATAGTAAATTGTTCTCTGAAAGCTCGTTTCAATAAAGGGCAAATAGCTTTTCGTATATTAAATCTTGTTATTATACCATCGAAGAGTTGTGTATAATAAGAGCTGTTTACACTCAATCTGTATTTCATTTGATATTAAATAGAGCAATTAACTGTATACCACATTTCTAAAACATAGGTTAAAAGTAAAAGATATTAGTGAACTTAAGTTTGTTATAGTAAACTTAAAAATAACTTGTAAGGAAAAGAATAGGAAATCAAAATAGTTTTAAAACTCAATAAAGGCTGTGTTTTGAGTAGTATTAAAGGTTTGCTTGCAAACCGGTTGCCATTTTATTTCACGTACCTTCCAGAAGCCAACCAAGCGGACATCGTTTGCTCGCCTAAAAGTAAAGAAACATAAGAAGTTAAGAGGTTTTTAAAAACATGTTGCAGTTGGGATTTGATTTGTGGCAGGTTTCAAACAATCCCTGAGAGTTTTTGGTTTTAGTGAACCCTTTGTAACAAATACGGTAACTCACTCAAAAAGAACCTGGTCCTACAAAATGTAAACTTTGATTCTTTGTTACTCTATGAACTTTTCAGGTATGAATGAACAAAAGAGCGAGTGGCCCGAAGGTGGCTTTTGTGTGATACCAAAGCCAAAACTTTCACTGTTCAGAGCCGTTGTGAACTGAGATGTCAGTTAGAAGTGCAGTCAAAGAATGCACCTTGGGGCACAGGTTTGATTCCTTTCAGTGTGAAATACGAGTAGCTGGCGTATGTAACCTAAATAACATACGTCAAATCCAAAATAAAAAACCAAACTTTCCGGCCAAAGCCACTGCCAAACGCTCCAGATTAAACCTTTCCGAAATTGTCAAAAGAAGGCCTTATACACACAAAACTGAAATTTGTATTGCCGCGTATGAACAAGTTTTATGTTTTTAAAGCATTGTCACACTTATTGTAGTTTCAATTAACTGATAACTACTGTAATGAAAAACATTCGAATTTCTTTAACAAAATGCTAAGGTAACCTTTTAAAAGCTAGTGCTATGCGTTTCATGGGTTGACTGTAAATTTAACACTCTATAAGTTTTATAAAAATAATGACAATAGAATCATGATATTGTGTGCTATTTAACTGGATATTACTATCTAATATTAAGATATCTAGCTAAGCTGAGATTTAGCGTCAATTATACAAATTCTGGTTGAAAAGTTAATGTAGACGTCTGAATAATTAAGATTCTTTGAAGCTCTCTAATACTTTCCAAAGTTTAATAACACATGTATTCACAAATTCTCACTACCCTAGCAAATTCTACTGATAATTCTAGTAATTGAGTTACTTATGTTCGGATGGGATCGGATGGAATGGGAAGAATTATTCCCTATTAATGTTTCTGTATTCTTGTTGATAATCATACAATAACTATGTAAACTTTGCTATTTACGTTTGACTGGTTTGTGTAGTTTTAAATATTCTTGTATTTGGGGTTAAGATAATAATTATAGTCTCGATTATATTCCACAGTTTCTTTCAATGTTACCCTGTACGTAGTTTAAGATGTAATTAGAAATGTAACTGGATAAAGACATGTAATTAGAGAAGAAATAAGACATCTTTATTTTATCTGTTATAACATATTTTTAAATTAAAACACGACTATAAATACTATAGTACTTATAATCCAAAGTACAGAAGAAAACAGGCCCGCTAAGACTTGAGTCCAATTAGAGGTTCTATGACTTAATCGGTTTATCTTTAAGTTGAATTGTAATTTAAAAGTTGTAATGATTGTTTTATTGCAAAATCATACACAATTTCATAACCAACACATTGCTCTAGGGCTAGTGTTTCTCTGTAATATAGTTTAAGATTGTCATCGTTCACTAAATAATAATAGTGGAATTAGTTCAGTGAATTAGATGTACTTAAAATTTCATAAGTTATTTCAAACAATATTTTTCTTTTGAAGGTCATCAATTGACATTCAAAGTAATAGAGGAGTTGCTCTACTTCTTTTAGTCGGCGAGTGCAAAAAGATTAAATTAAAAACTCCGATAAAAAGCATTTTATAGTTTGTAGTGCCATAAACATTTAAGAAGTATACCTTTCGGTATAGCCTATTAACAACTTATAATGAAAAAACTACCCAATTATTTTCTGTGACTTGACCGTTATTAAGATTTTCTAAAAGGAACTCTTTTACAGAGCTTTAACATTGTGATGCATTTAATGTATGTATAATAATTAATTAATTTACAATCATTATATTATTATTTTTATTGTTGTTTAAGAGAGTTGAATTTAACGACAAATAAATTACTAAATTATTGATAATTCATGTCCAATAATATACCAAACCTGATTGATACTATCTAGTAATTGATTACTAGATGGACTACTATCTAGAGTTAAATATGTAATTAATTCACACATTTTAAGAAGTCCTTTGAATTTAATATTTTTGAAACTTATTAAATTTGTAGTTTTGTTAGGTTATCTTTTCCGTGCTTATATAAATGAACAAGTTAAGCTAAAGAGCTTAAAACATCACAATAACTATTGTGTACTTTTTAGGTGCCTATGATCAAGTTATTTTGAAGACAGCTATAAAGTACCCTTTCCGACGACTTATCTGAAGACTTATTTCATAAAACTTTGCACTTAACAAGTCTACTAAACATTACAAAGTAAATTCCCCATGGATATATGTGCCGCTGCCTCCAAAAACCTGCTAAGAATCAAAATCAACCAATCTTAAAGTCCATAAAATGACATGCACCAACAACCAAACAGCGTGTCAACAATGTAGCAAACAAACGTGGAGCAAGTGTCGAAACAAGTGAAGAGGGTCTTGCACGAGAGGGGTTGGATTTAGCGCGGGGCGAGGCGCCGACAGCGTGAAAACCCCGAGAAAATCTCCACCTGGGGTGAGTGTCGGGGGACTAGGTCAGTGGCACACGCACTTAAGGCCCCCCTTAAGCCTCCCCTTAGTCTACCCTTGTGCTTGTGACTCACTGAATGAATCTCTCGCTTTCTTTATCATCCCCTCGCTTTCATCCCCTCCCCACCGCTCACCGCACTCATTGCCTCATTCTTTTTAACATCTTTATCTCCCCGACAACTGGGGTTTATCTTTCATAAAAGAGGGCTTTTGATGAGTTTAACAACTTCTTTTCAACTGATTTGCGTTTGATTTGTGCAACTTTTTAACTTTGCGTCGGCTCGTTCTTTTGATATTTTAGCTGTTATTTACTGTCGGTTTTATTTTTTAATTCAATTTAAATTTACTGTTCAGGCATAAACTGGAGGGTTCTAAACTTGCATCAACTTTAACGCGTTTATTGATTACCAAATAAAATAGCCCGTTACTGTTTGTTTTAGGCGGTTATATTACTTTAGTTCAGCGTGAACTTTTTCAATTTTAAAGATTAAGTTTTTGTAATATAGCTTGTTAAAAGAGTTTTGAAATGCCTAAACCTGTAGAGAATAAAAAGCGATTATTTTCTAGATCATCTTTTAGGCTTCAAAATAAGACCTATTAGAACTTTAGTAATCTATCTGCATGTGATATAGTTACTGTAAGCTTTATTATTTTGGTTTTTAGTTTGGTAAAGTGTACTATAGTCAAGTATACATTTGCATTCTTATATTTGCCGCAATGTAAATATTTGGTTTATTTAGTATTCCGGATGTATAGCTGAAGTTTTTTTAAATTTTACAGAAGAATAAACTGAATTAAACTTTGAACACTAGGTTTTTTTAATTTGGAGATTTATTTTGGGGTTTTCAGAGTATGACCACTTGTTTCTAAGAAATATGAAAACTCTTAACTTATGTTTAAAAATAGACTACGTATAACTTACTTAGTCGATGTCTTTTACTACAAAGTGCCCAATACAACATATTAAAAAAACTAAAAACAAACCACCATTAAAACCTAATACCTTACCTTTGCTATAAATCCAAGTTATTTTACTAACATATCTTCCGAATCATCTTAACTTATTTTCAAATACATTTTCCTACAGTGCTTTCAATTTTGTATAATCCTATACATTGTATATACCTATACATTGATATATTTCTTCTTCGTTAAATTCTTTATTAAACTAGTTAGGATTCAAATAATTATTCAATTTTTAAAAGTTTCATATTTATATGAAAATTAAAATTTAAAAATGTATATGAAATTGTTATATTTTAAAGTTTTAATAATACAATATCTTTAACATAACTCAAGAAAGCTTTACCAAACAAGACCACTTAAAAAGAAGATAGCTACAGCAATTTAGCCATTCCTAAAAGCAATAACGCTCCGCTCCTTATAAATATCGCCAGTTAGCTGGCCAATTCAAATAGAACTGATTCTTTCGCGTCCGCATACATCAAGAGGCAGCCCGCTCATCAATAAGCATTGTGGTCCGCGGTCCGCTGTTCCGGTTGACGGACTGGACTCGTGTGTTCCGTCGTTCCTTGGAGCGGGAACAGTGAACACACGGGCCGATGGGTCAATTAGACCAGCATTGAATGCAGACGACAGTCGCTATGCAAAGCAAAGAGACGCAAGTATTTGAGATGCTAAACATTGGCGATCATGGAAGCGGTCTTGTGTGCAAACAATGGACTATTCATTAGGCCGTGGCTTGTCTATCATATGTTCAGAGCGACATAACCTCTGTGGTTGTCCAGTGGAGCGAAGTGTGCAAATTAAGCCACGCATTGCGACGGTTCTTGCAGAAAATGAAATGTTATCAGATCAGCTGTGCCTGTTTAGGAGCACAATCAGCTGCTGGGTCTGATAATGAGCTGCCTTTCTCTTGATTAGTAGATGAATCGGGGTTTGTTGAAGGTTTGCTGATTTACTGGTGCATTATAGTGGACTAGAACGCTTTTTAGCTAGAGTCTCCTTGGTAGTTCAAACAAGTATTGTGCGGTTCTGTGGTGGATCGGTATCGCGCGCGACTCCGTGGCTCATCACTACGAGGCCCGGGTTCGATCCCCACTAACAATTATTTAAATGAATATCGGTAACGCAAGGTTAAGGTCAAGATTGAGTAGTAGAGGACTTTGTAGTCCTAATTTCGTCTTGTTAAACAAGACAAACTAACTTTATCTTCTTAGAATGCTAAACACTGTATTTATAGCATGTCGTAGTGAACAATATTATGTAAAACCTAATATTGGGTTTATAAACTAGTATAACAGGAAAAAAGGAAAAATTAAAACTGTGAATCATCCTAGAAACACTATAGTTTAAAATAAAACACAACTGTGTTACCTTTAGGGGTGGCAAACATAATTTTGCCATCAGCTAAATAGATCTCAAAGTTCAATCATAACATCTACAATTACCTCTTTACACTATACATATATGCTACACTACGTGTTCTGTAGAAATTGAATAGGCACATAAAAAATACCTAAATGTGTTCATACAAAAATTAAAACACAGAAATGCACATGAGTGTTATAACTACCAACTATGACTCTACAACTACGACTCGATTGCCTTTGCAGTATTTTACCTCACAGAAGTTACGCCTTTCATATGACACCCAAAGACTGATAGGAGTCTAAGGACAAAAAGTTCATATATTTATGATGATTTGTTCAGTTTCTTCCAAATGCTTAAGAATCGCTATCAGATTGCATCATTTCTTCTTCTTCATAGCTTTGACCACGTTGGCCACACATAGGACCTGAATTTAGTAAATAATCAGCTGATTATCAACCCATTCCATTACCCCAGCTGACTTGTCAACAGCTGATCCCCCTTCCCCTCCCTTCAACACACACTGCATCTGACCTAGTGCAACTGCATTTATTGCGGCCGAAATGAACATTTGTTGGTGCGCGCAAACAATGGGCCACGTAATCAAACAGCGGCTTGGATTTCAGCTCTATCTCGGTCATTAAAAGTTTCTAATTTCGCCGCACATATTGCACGGCATCCCACACTCGGCTTGGCTTGTTTAAAAACTCAACTAAATAAAAACACATTTTAATTATGACTACTGGGACTCACGCGGTAATTGGAGTCAGATTTCCGCCGATACCTCCTGCCGCCCCCCTCTCGCCACCACTAATATCATATTTTGCCGGCGCTGCCGGAAAATGAGTTGGGTTAGAGCTGGCCGCTTGGACACGGCGGCCGGGAGGGTGGTTTCAGCCCTTAATGCATGCATGGGGTCCGTCTGTGTCTGAAATGAATTGTTGTTTCTCCTCCTCTGTACGATCGATGATTGGGGTATTGCGATCACGACGATCTCCACTGGAATTAAAGTGACTGATCAATATCGTGTACGGTAAAGTTTTGACTTTCCTACTATGGTTTGGGTAGGTCTTGCTACGCGTTTGGTGGGACGCTGACTCCAGGTTTGTCTACGGACGGATGTTGGGGCTAGAAAATGTTTTAGAAGTCGAGTAAAAAATATTGTTGTATTAATATCGAACTAATGGTAGTAGACTTTTACTTGTCTACGTATTTATTTGGAAAACATGTAGGTAAGTGTAGGAAATGCCGGGTGTGTCTGCATTGGTGTACACATGTCCGGTGGTGGCAGGTTAGACCAAAACACTTAAAATATTATAAACGCAAAATATAAAAGTCTGTGATATTTAGAAAAGGTTTGTGTCTTTAAAAGTTTAGCTTTCCCAACTTTAGCAACGAAGATATAAACTAAGAAATATGATTGTTGTAAACATGGTAAATGCGTGAGGAAGTTGTTCGTTGTGCATCTAAAGACTTTAAGGTACTGTCTTTTAGAGGGGGTTTGTTGCAAATTCATATATTTTAGATATTTTAGATCCATGTACCAGGAGGTTTGTGTCATTAATTTTTCATTTGTAATTAAGTATTGTTCAAACTATATAGAATAATGTTCTAGCTTATTGTACACTTATTTGTCAAGCAGTTTTCATACTCCGTTTTACCAAGAGTCTTGCTAGCTCTAACTTTCAATCAAATAATATTCGGAAATACCAAAACTTTTAATCAATGTGATATATACATAGTTGAGTGGACTTACTGTCCACGTATCTTAAAGTTAAGTCCCAAAATTTTGGCTTAAATCACATTAACGTATTGGCACATAAAGCCAACTAACTTGCAAAAAGACAAAAATTCCAAATCAACTCACAATCAACGGCGGTTGCTATAAAATCTAAAGTGATAGCTCTAATTCTACAGGAAACATGGACATGGTCTGATTAGCGAATAGAGAAAAACTACCACACGAGAGGATGAAGCTTGATGCCCGCTAGGGCAGTTACTTAGGGTTTTCTCGGCCCTTCTATTTTTACTTTGTGTTCGCTGTGGTTTTGTTTGTTTATTTTTAGGTTGAACATGTTCATATTGTCGTTCAAACTAATCTTAGGTTTACTAAACTCACCACAATGGTACAATTTAAGTTTTACAGAGAAAAAGAAGGGCTAAAGTCACCAATCAAATTTTGAATACTTGAGTAAAATCTCCTTCAGTGCAAGTGAAAATGACTTTCTGCTTGATTAGTACGATACATCTTATATCGTATCAACCAAGTTATTTATAAGTTGAAATTTAAAGGTTTGTTCAGAAGGTTGATCATTATTTATAGGCATTTTTAGGCTACGTCTGTTAATAGTAACATTGTAAAATTTAACTTTTTTTTACAAACAAATGTTTTTGTTAAAAATATTAAAATAATTGACTGTGTTTACAATGTTGTTTTACATAGTATTTGTTGAGCCAAAACAGCACATGATTCTTGGTAAATACTACAATTAGATTGCAACAGCTGTTAAAATTAAAATATAACTTTTGGGTTTTTTTAAACTATAATAACGTTGTGATGTAAAAATAGTGTTGTTGTTAGTTGCATCTTTATAAATGTTAAAAAATTAATAAATATTTGATCTCTTATTGGTAACACATTCAAATGAGTTTTTATTTAGGAAATTTAACAGTTTATAAGTTCAATTAAAACGTGTAATTAAATATTATATTAACAAATAACATATCTCGGCTTTATTAACACCATTTTCAAATGTGGACCAGAACACAAAATAAAAACTAATATTTAGTTTTACATTAATTTTATTATGATCAAAACTTCATATAAATATAATATAATTCTATTTAGATATTATTCAAAAAATATTTTAGTTGTATACAATTTTCAGTATTTGTTCTGTTACTCGTTTGACAATTTGTTTTGATAAAACAGAACCACCTTATTTGTCAATATACTATTTAAACAGTAGTTCTGTGAACAGTGCATCTCACGCTGTTGATCCGTACCTTTGGACACTGAGAATTCAATCGAACTCGATAATAATCAATAAAGTTTGTTCTAACCGAAAGGTCAAAATAACTATAAAATACAGAATAACATTTTCCACAACGGCTTCGTTTATCTTCTAGCCACTGTTTAGTTGTTCACAACGTTTCTTTTAACTTTTTAGCTACTTACAAAACATGAGAAACCTGATAAAATTTCCTTTTTTAGGTCTACGCTTTTGTATTGTTTTTAGGCCTAGCTTTTAAATTTATTTCGTTCTCGTGCGAACTCAGAACTGTTTGCAAAGATGTATAGCTAAATACATTTTCGACTAGTTTTCACCCTCATAATCGTATTTTAAATTTGACCACTTTGCTTTGGGAATAGTTTACGAAATAAATGTACTGAGTAGCGGCTAAACTCCGATGAGCGCGCCCTGCATATTTTCAGCCGCTAGGTACTTGTTATTCGTTGGTTTTAGGAAGAAATGTCATGAGTTAATTTGTGTAGGAGGTTTAATTGTATGTCCCGCAGGTAAGGTCAAAGATTTATTTTGACGCATAGTTTATAGCTAGTTCTTTCTGAAATAGGCGACTGCTACATCCGCCATCTTGGTTTTAATGGCCACCATCTTGAATAAAAATGTCAAAATGTTTACACATACGAAATTTTATGTAAATCAGCCTACAAATGCGGCCAAAATCGCACTACAAAACCCAAACTGGACCAGATGCCAAACGGCCAAGATGAATCTTAACCTCGCTTCGCACGGTTAGTTACATTTTGATCATTTGATTTTAAACTATCAACACATATGCAATCCGTTGTCTTTAACCAAAAGACAAAAATATCAGAACCAAAGATTATGGATACACATTTATGAGATAAACCACTGCTCATTGACATTTTGCTACAAAACCAAAGAGTTAAACAATATTTAAACTATTTGGCTCCACTGCGCCTTGTGTTATAATACATTATACACATAGTGCAGACTGGATGTATGGTGTTTAAGTAGCAAGTGTGGCAGCACTGCTAGCGTCACTTTATTGGCCAGCTGTGACATGTCAAACCCTACCAAAGTGTCGATCTGCAAGTCAAAGACGTTTAGTTAAAGGCTCCGAATTAATGTCGTGGTTTGGGACTACGTAAATTGGGTCTTTAGAAGGTATAAATTATTGCGCAAACCCCTCGACTATAGAGTCGTTTTCAATTATTTGTCAACATTAGGTTAACAAATAATTGTTTTAAAGTTGCTTGGTGGTGTACTGAAAGAATGTCTTAACTACAACGGGAAGTAGTAAAAAAGAACCTGATATAGTAATAGTGTTATGATAAGGAGTGCACAATATTCACAGTATAAGTGTTGATGGTTTAATTTTAAACGGCCTCTATAAATTCTAAAGATATGAACATACAAATATAAATGTTTCAGATTGTTGATTAATAATATTTGCCTTTTGTAAAACTATAAATACTCGTACTTACATTTGTGTACCTTCAAAGCACATTTTTGAAGCATTAAACGCACTATACATGTTTGTAAACGTCATAAATGCTTTGAAATCCGTATCTACCATTATAGTTTGATTTTTACAGCTATTACTACCTAAATGAGCTAACTTCTATTATATAAAATGAATCGCAAAATGTGTTTCTAACCGCATAACTAACGACGCTGGACCAATTTGGCAAATTTTTTTAAAATGTTCGTTGGAGTTAAGGATGGTTTTACGGCGAGAAAAATTCAAATAATGCCAAACATTTAAATGTTTTCTTTTTATAAATAGTATTTCTAACTAAAACGTAAACAATTTGACTTTATTGATATTGTTGCCAGCTGATATCTATTTTTATAAAACATATGTACAGTAAAAAAAGCAAAAACAAATGGCCACATTACAAATCTTTTTACAGCTATTCTGTCAATGAGCTTTTAATAATAAATTCTTACAAACTTAGCTCACGTTTTAGAAAGGATTAGTGAAAGTACGGTAATATTTGTTTGCCTCGGGACTAACGGAATGCCGCGAGCCTAGTTTATACTGTATCCAAAGCACCAAAAGTAAAATATTACAAAAACACAAGTAAAATATATTTATCGTGACTTGGGTTTATATATAACAATTACGTCTATTCGTGTCTACTATCAAATATAATCTTTGGTACTATTTAGTTGTATTTTTGTATTTTGGAAAGTTTTCTTTTAATTTCATGGTCCAAAGTATTCTTGGGGTCCCCCATTGAGGATAAAGATATGCCTATCAGCCAAACCAACTGATGCCTTAGAAAGCACTTTCCACTTCTTTTAAATGATCCTTACTCCTTAGAGAGAAAAAGATAATTTCAATGTATCTCAATGAGTGTGTTTTAATCTTAACCCTGACTAAATAGTAAACCAATGTCGCAGATGTTGTCTTAAAGATGATAAACCTGACTACTTAAAAAGTTCAAAACGTTGTTTACTTGGAGTTTCCTTATAAAATTAAAAACTTAAATTGTACTTAATTTCTCAGTGTTGTTCCATTATGGCAAAAGGGTCTATTTAATGTCTGCCTCCGTCACCGAGGGTTACGGCAAAGGCCGCCACACGATAACTTCAAAACCATTCAATTAAGATTTTAAGGCTAAATAAGTCAACATTTAACCAGATAATTATTTCAAAACCAGCACATACAAAACTCACAGAATTAAATGACGCACAAAAGAACTACCTTGCAACTCTTAATCATGCCGGATTATATGTAATCCTAGTTATGATTAAATGGAACAATGACGTCAGTGTTATACGGATTCATAAGAGCGCTGACGGGCTTAGTTCGTTATCGTGAGCACGGCTGTAGCAAACTCCGTAAGCGCGTTCTTTGCTAACAAATGCGATCCTGTCGGCCAGTATTATCTTTGGTCATACACAAGCACGTATAAATTCTATTCAAATTCCCCTAAATCTTTAATCCCAGTCAGTAAGTACACACAGGGCGCTGCTGTTTTGCCGGCGACTGTACGATGACAATGTATCCGCACTTTCGTATCGGACTGTACCAAAGTCCGGTCGGTTTTTTCACCGATGCGCGATAGGTTTTACAGATCGCGCGGGACGGGGATGATTTTTTTGGTCAACGTAATGTTATTTCCATCCAATTCCATTCTCTGACATCCCCTTCCCTCGCCTTCAAGCGGCTACGCTACTTTCCATAATATTTCCTCCCATAATACCCCTTCCCCCTTCCCCTCCTCCTGCCGCCAGGAGTATTTGACGGCCGATGTTGCGGAATACTAACAGAAACATGGCCTGTTTATTGAACTCTCCCGGGAGCGACGTTTTGACAAATATTGTGGCTTGTCTTAAAAAATACAAATCGAGAGACAGTTTCAGTTGCTTTATTTGTCGTCTATGCGATGCCAGAATATTGAAGTTTAATAATTGCTATTACTTCTTTACTTCATGGAGGTTTGTCATGCTAAAAGTCAATAACCATTAAGGTCTACATTTGTCAGTCATAGGTTTCTTAACAAACGTAATTTGCCTACTTTATTAGCTTGTTTTCTCTATTTCTTTAATTTGTTTTGAAAATATTTATTCCTCTTAAGACATTTATGGTTTATTCACTGCCATCTAATTTATGGAAAACATCTTTGCCTATTATGCCTTCAACTTTAAAGCCTAACTAGTGATGAGCTCTTACTGTTTCTGTCAACTCACATTTAAAACTATACACTTGATAAAAGTGTTTCGCATCGTGAATCTACATTGTAGTAGTAGGGCATTTACATAAACACGTTTGGGAGGTTGGAGTAAAGTTGTGAAGGGGCGATAAAAAGGCATGAAGATGAAGATACGCCGGCAGGGTGTGAAGATCAGCAATGCAGAAGCCAAAAGGCGCCCGACATACATATGAATGTACTGGCTGTAATCTTTCCCAGAGGCCGAATCCAGAACCGGAAATAAGTTCAGAGGCTAATCCGCGGCAAGGAGTGATACTAGCGCTGCGGCGGTCACTACACACAACGCGCTCCGATGCATAATTCAAAGTCCATTGCGATTTTTATTCACTTCTCTCTTCCCCTCGGTTTTTTACCCTGCTCTGTCCACGTCCACCCCGGCTATCTGTTACCTCCCCCTTCCCCGCGTGGACCGCGACCGCGGGGTCGCATCGCATTCGGATCGGGATTGTCCGTGTACAATCTTTTTAGAAATGTTTGAATATTTTTCCCCGCCCGCGATCGCGGCATTGCCTCTATTGATTTTGCCCGCCTTGTCCGCCAGTATTGTTGGCCCGTGTACTGTGTTACGTTACGTCACTTTGCAAATTGTATTAACCCCTCCCCCCTCTCACATGTCCCTCACCGCATTTTCTCCAATTATGGCGCAAAAAATATAAATTTACCGAACCTCGAGCGGCGGACATGTTCGCCCAGACAGTAATGCGTTCGGTGACATCCCCGCCGACTTATTGACTTTTATAACCTGTGGAAATAATCTAAACAGTTAACATGGAAAGGGTTAACTTAATTTAGTCTCTAGACGTAATGGTATTGCTCGTAAGTTAGTAGTTTTATAAATGCACGGTATTTAATAGTAATTAGAGGTGAAATGTTGTTTAGACTGATTATCAAAATAGCTTCCAGTTGAAGCAAGGCAGTATTTAGGGGCTTTGATGAATAATTTGTAAGATTGTGATTAATGTGGTACCAATTTTAATAAAACATACTACATTAATTTTGGATTCAATCAAAATAGCCATAAATTTAATTTCAAAATAAATAATAGTTCCCTTCAAGAAACTGACTGCGTCAAATTCTTGGGTCTATGCATAGATAAAACTGTCATGGGATCAACACATAGACTCAGTTTGTAATAAAGTGTCTAAGGGCTTATTTTTACTAAGGAGGCTGTCATTTTATTGTACTCAAGTTGTTTTAAAATTAGCATATTTTGGAATAATTCATCCCCATATTTCTTATGGAGTCTCTTTGTGGGTAACTGCTCTGAAACAAAACCCCAAAGAGTTTTGTTTTGCAAAGACAGCAATGCGAATTTTATCTCGTCTTATTTATCGTGATTCCTGCAAGGAATCATTTAAAACTTTATCAAATTTACCTTTACCGTCTCAATACATTTTGACACAGTATTGTTATTTGTATCAAAATTTTCCTTTGACCAGCAACCAAATTATACATACAATATTAGAAACCAATCAATTAGGCCAAATTATCACAGACTCCATATTTATGATAAGCTTCCTATCGAAGCCGGCCGAAAATTATACAATAAATTACCTGACAATATAAAAGCTGCGGTGTAGATACAATAAAAATAACCTTAAAAAATATTTAATTCAAAAATCGTTTTATAGCGTACAAGAATTTTCGGATAGCTAGTTGAAAATTATTTAAACTATAATTTCCTTCCAAGGTCTTACCAGTGGTCGTAGGATTTTGTTAACATTGTTTTGTTTTGTTATTTCTTTTAACTTTTTTTATCTTTTTGTCTTGTCATAGAAACAATTTATTTTGTTAAAAAATGTGACAATAAACATATTAAAAGAATTAAATATAAAACCAAAATAATGTACGTGTACATTAGTTAAGCACAAAATGTAACATATGTGGTAGGCTACTGTTAAAGAGACAAGGATATAGATGAGAATGCGCTGTGAAAGTGCTCACTAGCATTGAGAGAGTGAGAGAAGCGGAAATAAAACTTCTCGAGACTGAAAGAAATTTACATAAGATTCTGTACAATCTTAAACAACAAAGTTGAAAGTGTATCTGTTTTCTGCATTAGAAGGTAGCGTGTTCAATCCCACAACTGCGTTTAGTTTGTTAAATAGCTTGCAAGAAAGTGAAAAATCATTATGATTGTCCAGAAAACCAGTAGTTTTTTAGTAAATTCAATCCATAAGTAGTAGAGGTCTTTAAATATAAGCAGCCATACCAGTGTTGTGATTTTATTTCTGCAAAAAATACAAATTTATTGTTAGCAAATCTGTAAGCTATGGTATAGAAACCAAAATGTAATGATAAATTTCAACCCTTGGAAGACAAGATAGTTAAACTTAACTCTTTCGCGGCCGGTGTCACAACTATAATCTAATTCTTCCGGTTCACACCGCGTCAAAACATTACAATAATTACCTTGAGATATTTCGGTATTACTGTGAAGTAGTAAACTTTCCAGAAGCTGACAATCTGTCTTGAGGAAGTCTTTTCGATAGTTCCACAGCAAATAATAATATCGACAGTTGGAATCCCTGCTCCATTAGGGTAGCAGACAGCAAGTTGCTCGGTTTCAGCCCATCAGTGACTGGAGATGGTACTCCACAGCGAGACTGAAATATTTCGAACTAATTATTTTGATGTTTTGATGTGGTGTGATCCGGAAGAGTTAGATTAAAAGATAGTTAAGCCGTAGTTAGCCTTATAATATGCAATTGTTTGTAGTCGAATTGTCTTTGGCCGGTTTCTTTATCGTTATGTTTAATTGTAAACTACAAACATATAGTTTACAGCATTACTGTGTCAAAATCTACTTTTGAACTAAACTTGACATATCAGTTTTTATGTCAACCACTTGTATGTCATTGATATTATGGCGAAATTCAACATATGTCTGCCTAAGTGTCTTATAACGAAACTGTAAACAAATTACAATACTGTCTTATATTAATTTTGGCAGTTTTTAATGTTCGCTAATTTCATCAAAAGTTGTCCAAAGTATAATAGGGCCAAAAGTGTTTTGTACATTTTTTTCTTAGAAAATAGAAATGTACATATTACTGCAAAATACTTTAACTGTAAGTAAATAATTTTGCTCAATCATATGAAAAGCAGGAAAGTGCAGTTATTCCATAATATAAATGTTACCCGTGTTTATTAATTGGATTTCGTTCGAGTAGCCAAGAACTTACTTTCTTTGGAACAGTCTACACCGTTACCTTTGATGACTCATCCCAGAAACCAAGAAGTATTTCTTTTTAAATCAAGGGGCTACACGGCTTCTATAAAATCCTCCACAGTTTCTCCACTCGTATGTTTGAAAGTGAGCCTGGCTTACACGGTGAGCCGGGTAGTGTTGACGGTTGCATCAGTGAGAGCATGTGCGAGTAGCTACATCGTGTAATGAGGTCTCGGCCAGGACTCAGGGAGATATACGAGCTAGTTAACAGCTGTTTTATAGTCAACACTACAAGTAAGTAGTGCACTATGTACTGTGTAGTGTTAGGTCACAGGTCCACAAGTGTAGGTTTCTAAACCATACAGTATACAGGGTGTCACAAAACTGTGTAGCGCGCTATGCAGAACCGGATTCCACATACAAAAGTAAGTCGAAAATGTCGTGTAACATCTTTTGATTTCGGCTTAGTTTAGTCGGAATCCGCTATTTTGAAAACGTTTGAAAATAATCAATAAGTCAAAACCCCTTTGAGATATTTTTGTGAAACTTGGTATAAACCTTACTTGTTTTACTAATAACATTTTCCAAAAATATTTTGTTTCTAACTTATCAAATGTAAAATGGCGGTAATTTAAAAATTTCAAAGTTAAATGAAATAAAATTGGAATTTGACTTTGAAATTTTACCTACCATTTTGAAGTTTGATAGGTTGGATAAAAGATATTTTTGGAAAATATTATTAAAGAAAGAATTGAGGTTTGTGCCAAGTTTCTCAAAAATATCGCAAAGGATTTTTGAATTATTAGTTATTTTCCAAACATTTAAAAAAAAAGGTGGATTACAGCTAAACTAAGCCGAAATCAAAAAAATGTTACAGGACATTTTCGACTAACTTTTTTATTTGGAATCCGGTTCTGCATAGCGCGCTACACATTTTGACACCCTGTATAATATCTACTGAGTAAACAAAATACGAGGTGAGACCATAAGGTTGAAAATTTTGAAAATATGTTATCTCGAGATTTCAGCACTAACATAATATAGAAATGGCAACAATATATCGGGCGTACGGTAACTGGGTCCATTAAATTGAAATGTATTCAATGATATATTGGGATAAAATAGATCGTATACACGGTATATTGAATCCATACATGTTTTGGCATTGAATTCAAAATATCAATATAATTATTTTGAAGCTCAGATTTTGATTTTAAACTTTTCACGAGTTTAGGTTTATGAGTGATTTCAAATTCATCCCACCCTTTTTAGCGAACTGTTCTAGGAAATAGATCTATTCATTTCTATCACCAGAGAGAACGAAACGTCGGACAACAAAATAGCTTGCAGTTTTGAGCTTCAGTAGGAGGAAGCATCAGCATGGTGACAGTGCCAGCACGGAATACTTCTTGATATCCCAAGGGTTCGACTCAGCAAGACTCAGCGTTGTCAGTTGTCTGAGTCTTCCCTCAAAATTCATTGACCTCAGCTCGGTGGAGTAAAGAATAGTGGTCGACAAAGAATAGTGGTCGACAAAGTGCTCAAGGAAATGTCGTAACACTCCGTTAGATCGTGCTGGATGAAGCTCGACCACCTCCTATCGGGACCATGTCGTGTAGTGTGGACAGTTTTTCTGTTCTCTTTATTAGCGAATTTCCATAGGAAATAGAGCTATTCATTTCTCTCGCCAAAGAGAAGGAAACGTCGTAGAAAGGTGCGGTTTGCAGTGTTTTTAATCATATACATTTATACACGTGTGTGTGACTATTTAACAGGTCGCATTTTTTTAGATTGTCATGAAACATGTTACTTTTGTAAATTCCTACGTTCAGTTCGTTAACCAGCTAGATCGGATTAGCCGATTTAAAATGGTGGCCATTCAAAGTTTTGTTTTGCCTATCAAATTGTAGCTTTACCATAAATGTATACAAAGCTGACCCTGTATAGCACAGTTTTACCTTTTAAATTGATCAAAACAACTCTGGTTGCTCTAGGACTTACCGTTATCAAGTTTTATTTTAGTTAATTAGTCGGAACTTCTCCACTTTGACATTCAGAGCACTGGGCTCAAATTAGTTTTAACTAATTTCTAAACTAGTTAAATATATTTACTAGGCTAGTTTGCCAAGGATTCAGAAAGTAAACAACTTTCTTATTTCAAAATAAATACAACTATTAACAGCTCATGTTTGTTTACTATACAAAACCATAGAGTAAATAAATAAGGCAAATCTTAAAACAGAAATTGTAAAAATTACTAAAAGTGTATATAAGAATTTCGTCTAATTCAAAGTAGATAAGTGAAAACTGTTCTGTTTTATTGGGAATTCGCTAAGATTCAATGTAGTACTTGTGGCTACGTGTCGGCCATGTTTTATTTTGACGCAGTCTATTGGGTCAACGGCGAAGGCTTTGGTTGGTAATTGGAATATTGTAGAGGAGCGGTGACACAGTTCATGCCCCATTGTTTCTGGCCAAGCAAAGATGTACACTATTGTGTCATCTTCTCTCTAACAATCACCGTTCACTATACACGTCGGCTTTCGAGCACACCTTCTCCAGGTTTGTTCAATAAATAATATTGTTTCGTCTTAATGAGAAAAACGCACGCTTAAAAGGTTTCTCATAAATCCATGTAAAAAAGGCTTTTAAAAGTTTTATTGGCATTATAAAAACATATTATATTTCTACTAGATCTCAATATTTATTAAACATATCTCTATATTTATTTCCACTAGGTCATTATGGTGTTTTAAAAGTACCTTTTACCGTACGTGCTCTTTCAAAACCTTTCAAATCTGGACCCATTTTTAAATAAATTACCACTTTTAGGAACTCCTAAATTGTAGAGTAGAAAACAGTAGTTGGGGAATAGTCTTCTAAGATTTAGTTAAATGTAAAGTTATACAGAAAAGCTCTTTCTCCAACTATAAGAATTTAAATCAGCAGATTCAAGCTTATTTAGTTGGAAGCAAGAATATTTCGGTTTCATAAAGAAAAAACACATCACTCTTCAAATTAAACTCATACGCTATTATTAGGAGTTCCATTTGATGTTTTAACTAGTCAAGTATAATCGTTAGTGATTGCGGCAGCCATGTTGGATTTAAAAAACAGATCACTGGGCATAAGTTATAAGTTTGATATGTAGACCTTCCTAGTCCTAAGCATAGTTTTATATCGACTAGCCCTAGATAGTATTTTTATTACGTAACCTTTTTCTAAACCCTACACTATAAGTTGACATAAAAAAGTCCTGAGTAAATGCCATAGGGAGCATAGTTTTTATGAAATGAAAAATGTAAACAATCAACTCATTTTTACGGGTAAAAGACAGGTTAGGTTTCCCAATTTGGATTTAGAAGTAAAGGAGGCCCCTAAACCTTTACTCAAAAACCGGAGTGTAAATAAGCAGTCAGCTGTTTTATATTAAACAAAATTGTTGTCTTAAACTACTTCTAAAAGAAACTTTACACACCCAATCACTAATATATGAAACAGGAAAATATATTTTAGGATTACTTCTAAATGTTTACACTCCGGCCCGTTCAGGAGTCCAAATGTTTATATAAAACAGGACCCAGATCTAACTGCAATATTAACTTATCAATAGTAGTGTGTAGAATCAATGACTAAGAACACATATATAATTCCAGCCACAACTATAATCTAGTTCTTTCGGTTCACACCACGTCCAAACTTCATAATAATGTTGAGATATTTCGGCCAATCAGTGACTGAAGATGGTACTCCACAGCGAGGCCGAAATATCTCAACCTAATTTTGAAATTTGGACGCGGTGTGAACCGGAAGAAGTTATGACACCGGCCGCGAAAGCCTAAGAGTTAAATCTTCCAAACCACATATTGTCCGATGCTGACACGTCATGGAAGTGGACTACGTATCTAAAAGTAAGATGTGACTGGGGGCCCTTAATACTCTTTGTAATGGTGGAAGATCAGTTATGCAGACACAAAGACATACATATGAATGGCTACTGGCCGTTATCCCTCCCTAAGGCCGAATCCAAACCGGAAGTAGGTTCATAGGCTGATCTTCAACAATCAATATTAACATCATTCACTCTTGATCTAAGACGTTTCATTTTTTTTATATAAGTATGATTATTTACGTTAGTTCAGTTGGAAATGGTTTTACTCTAAACGCGTTTGTTTTGAAGGAGTCAGCTCCCTGCTGCTTTGCAATAATTGTGATCTGCAATTTTAAGGTAGGCCTAACGGACTTTAGAGATTTTCCATTTCGGTCGTGTGAATTTTGATCTGTCATAACTGTTATTTATTGAATTTTAAATCTTGTCGATGATTTTAAATGCCATTTTAAATGTGAAACATGTCGCATTACAAGGAATTTTGAACTGTTGACAGAGGTAAATACCTTACTTAAAGTATGTTTTGTAAATCTAGTACTTCAAGCTTTTTTCCAAAAACTCATAGTGTACCAATTTAAATTTACTTACCTAGCGTCACCGTATAATTACATTACAAATTGTAAGGGACTGCGGTAACTAAGATGACTGCGGAGATCGAACCCGCGCCACTGGAGTGATGACCTCCGAA
Source organism: Matsumurasca onukii (assembly GCA_018831715.1). NCBI lineage: Eukaryota > Metazoa > Arthropoda > Insecta > Hemiptera > Cicadellidae > Matsumurasca > Matsumurasca onukii. The sequence goes on along the minus strand of CM032062.1, from coordinate 46,365,688 downwards.
TTCGCCGCCGATACCAATCCACCATGGATACGCTTCACAGTGGATTCTATGGTGGGAACTAACGGTGGGAACTTCTATTTGGTTCTTGGTTGCGGGTTCCAAGTGTACTAATTTTTATTTTTCAATTCACTATTAATTACTGTGAATGTAAAAGGTACCAACATTTTAATGTTGATTATCTACATATGACGACACACAAAAAGCGCACCTCAAAACAATAGGTGAAGACTTACGTTCGTAGGACTTACGTTTTGTAAACCTTGGAAGATTACTGTAGAGCAGATTTTCTACTTTGAGGTAACTATGATTTAAACATGTCAAAGCCTCATTAGCATTTCGTGTTTCAAACACTTGTTAAAACTTCAACTATTGCAGGGCTTTGTATTTATGTTTTTTACCAAGTCACTACGTGACTGAGGTAGAGTTTGAATTTGTAACGTTGTTTGTGTTTTTATTGTCCCCGATACATTTGTGTTATACATGTAACTAATCCAACAAATTTTCCATCCTGTACTGGTTCCCGTACGAGGCCTCGCGGAGAAAACAACTATCCCCGTTCAATTTCTCGTTTCTTGACAATTTCACCCGTCATAAAATAAGCCTTCATAATCATAAATGGATCGAGCCACTTACATGTCCGCTTGGAAGTGTGTAAATCATGGCCTCAGTGGTTCGGTGATCCGTCAATTCCTCGACACCCGGCCGAAGCTGTCCGTCAGTCGAGATTCATGTCCACTCTGTAGACTATGACGGATCACAGCTATATTGTCACTTTATTGCGAATGTATGGCTTGGCATTTTGAGTGACACAAATATATATACGCGTCTTTGTGGTTGAAGCTACTCATACTCAAAACGGCTGAAAAAAGGCGGTGCAGAGAGTTGAACTCCAAAATACGTCACCATTAACCGTGTAAGCGTGAGATAAACACGTATAGATGAAAAGTCAATGTTTACTTCAGAGTGGATGAGCCGATGTTCCGAACCTTTTTTAGAGAAAAATCAACTTTGGGAACGTGAATTACGGTGATTTTAGAGTTGTGAACGCCGATCCAATTGAAAGTGGAATATCAAAAATGTGGTTCCAATCCACCATAGATCAAAAAACCAAGGTACTCGTCATTTTATAGTAAGTATTTCTTTTATTAGCTATTAAAACTAAATTTATCTTAAAACTGGATGCTCTACATGTTTTCTGCCATTGAACATTACATAATCCATACGTCTTAAAATGTTTACAGCCGTAGCTAACCATCTCTGAAAGGTTTTTCAGGCCACCACCTCAAAGTATTTTCAATCTGAAGCAAAACATAACATCAGTTCTAATGGATATCACTCCTCGAGAATATTCAGGAATGGTGGCAAACATGTTAGGACGTATATAATACTCAATAGCGAAAACATGTCGAGCGTTTAGTTTTAAGATAAAGTCAATTTCGTATAGTTAATAGAAGAAATACTTACCATAAAATGACAAGTACCTTTTTTGGCAACACGGTATAACTTGTTTGACACCAAGAAAAATATGATGGTACAAACAGAAAGCCACCACATGCGAGCAGCATTTTCTGGATTAACCTAAAGGCCAAACAAAACAAAAATTGCTTAAAAAGGTTTTACAACAGAGAATATAAAATTTTAGAATGTTCTTGTACGTGTTTACCGTTCTCAAAATCAGGTGTCCAGTGTTGCCGGGATCAGCGAATGGGCACAATCCGCGCACTTAGGCGTCGAGTTGAGCGTGTTTTCCCGTTCAATTGTTCATCAGATTGGCTCAACTTCAGACACCGGCCAAACCTATCTATCTGCCTGCAATCTCGTGAATTTTTGTTTTCGGTTTAAAGCGTTCAGCAACTGCGCTCCACTAATGTCGTCCGCCAATTTATTTTCCATTTTTGCCGTTGGCTGCTCAGATCCTCTTCGTGTGGCGGATTAGCGCAGTTTTTGCATTTTTGTATTTGTCCATTTCGATTTCTCGCAAGGGCTTATGCGCGGATTGGGCGAACAATCAGGCAAGATTTCGACACGGATTTCAACAATTCGGATTCATTTTGATGCTCTCAGCGGAAAACGCTCTGTGCGCGATACAGTTTATAAGTATTTTGCAAATCGGCTCTCGAACAGAGCGATTTTCAAGCACATAGCTGGTCCGGTTATGTGTTTTGTGCGCGTCGAGTAGAAGCTAGCAATATTTCCATTCCGGATTTTACTTTATTGAAACAAGAACGTAGTGCACATTTTTTTCGCTAATAAATAAATAAATATTTTATTGCTTATGGACATTTACAATAAATGTATCGCAATCGTCAATCTGTGTGTATCTAAAATTTTCCTTTCATTCTTACATCAAAATCCCATTCAAACATACAGTTTTACACTCACTCTCATACATTCGAATGTAACCACTCTAGCCCCTAATGAGTTAGCTAATCATACGGTCTCCCAATTGAATGCCATAAACTCGTCTGTATCTTAAAATGCTTGAGAAATAAAATTGTTTTAAGACGAGATTTGAACATTAGGCTCAGGGGCATGTTTGAACAATTTGGTAGTCTGTTGACGAAATGAACTCCTGCCTGAAGGCAAACGGTCATGAACTACCGTTCTGTGTCTTCCAGTTCGGTAGTTGCCCTGCCTCTATTTCATAGAGTGTACGTCTGTACCTCTTATGGTATTACGATTTGAAAATAATAAATAATAAAAATAATAGGATGGCGTTTTAAAAACTTGCAAAATGACAGTGTTAAAAAGATTAGTTAGCTCCAACAATAATTCAACTAAACTCTTATGCCTCTTAAAAGCTTATTCACGTCATTTTCCATGTAACAGAATGTTATCGATGGTGTAACTTAAAATCAAATTGAAGATCGACATGAAATTTCCCGTATGAATCAAAATTTTACTATATTTCATTTTTCCCGTATAATTTACCAATCTTTGTAGAAACCTGCAGTGTTGGGTTAAACTAATTTAGACCTTTAGATTCAGCTGAACTGTGGTATTTATTCTGACATCTAAATATTTGTCAGGCAAACATTTGTTTCCTTTCGTGCAACATCTATTGGAATTATTTCACTTAGCCCTACCTTGCCGGTCAATCAATAATTACGCGTTCTCCGATTCTTGTGTTATAAGCTCGTCTGCATATACAATTCTTCCGTGATCAAAGTTGCTTTCAGACACCTTTTAACACCTTAGGCGTGGTGACAATTTCAATGAAATTGGACAATCTGTTAACAAATAAAACTCCGGTCTGAGGGAGCAAACGTTCATGAGCTACCGTTCTGTGCCTCCCAGTTCGGTAGTTATCCGTGCCTCTCGTGTTGTAAGAGTGGATGACGCACCCTTTAATTATGTCGCATTTTGGAAAACACGTTTTTTTCCAAAACATAGGACAGGGTAAGACACTGGAAGGAAGTAGGTTAAACTCATGCTGCGTCGTCGGATCTATGTTCAAGTTCAAGTATTGCGTCGTCAGTTGCATAGTGCTTATTCAATGAACGTAACTGATAAGACAACTTATATAACAGAAGGGGCATCGTTATCAGGAAACGTGTCTTTAATGTGTCCTTGAGATACATGTTTTATTGTAGGAAGTGCAGAGAGTCTTCGATTGCTAAGCTTCGCAGTACTGAGGTGACCTGTACAGGCTAATTGAAGGATTCTTTTCTGAGCAAGTAAGTAGTTCACTTTATTAGTAAAGTAAGAAGCAAACAAATAAACAATGCAGCAAAGCCCTAAAGTCCAGTTAACTGAAGTGAAGTGAATTTCCTTTGCAACTTGTTACTTTTAATTCACTAATAATAACTCTAGTTAATACACTCACAGTTTCGCTTAGGCTTTGGCCTCAGCTTTTCGTGCTCTACGAGCTGTTCACAGCGTAGTTTCGGCCTTCCGGCTCAGATAACGTATTTAGTCTTTTACGTTACGCGTTACGTACGCAAGCTTATCATGAAGAAAACGCATTTCAAATGTCATTGAAATCCGATTGCTCATTCCGCTGTTCTAGCGAGAAACCCACTTTTTCGGCCACCATTGTGAAACGACCAAATGGATTTGTATAATTTGTTGTATATTGATGGAAATCAATTATGTACATGTTTACTTCAAATTCCAACCACATCAGATGAAATTTATACTGATTTTTTATCGCATTTTTTAAGTAATATAATCTTTACAAAACGTGTGTTTGCTTGAAAATAGCTATATTGCATTACCGTAATACAAATTTGTTTGTTTCAGATTTTAAGCTCTGTTCTTGATAGTTATCGTGAGCTCTCAAAGGAACAACCCCTAGCCAAGGACCAAACTTGACGACTGTCGGTCTAAACAATACGTATTCTGATACAAAGTCATTAGCTGTTAGCATATATTACTATGGCGATGTTAACCGTTGAACCTCTTGAGTATACAACTTGGAATTAGTTTTTCTTATGATACCTTTGAACGATGTTTTAATTTCGTTCATCATCCAGCAAATATTAGTCACAATTAAGTACTGTAAATATTTTGAAAGGTGGAGATCGAAGTTATAACAAAGGATACATAGGCATAAACTGCATTTAATATTATATATTAAGAGTATATTTAACCTTAACGATAACCTATTGCTGTCCAAGCTCACTAATCTTATTTTAGGTTTAGTTGAAAGTTCTTTATTTTTGGAAGCTCGTTAACGCCCGTTAACTTCCGTCAGATGGTAGTGCACAGCTTTTTTGTGTTGTCATTTTTCTTAGTGTTAATAATAATTATTATAAAGTAACAAATTTTGTATCATTGTTGTAAACCACTATATATTTAAAATACTAAATATAAGATTACAACTGATTAGCTACTTTAAATTTAGTTCTAGGACATCATCATCTAGGACTACTAGCGACGTTGTAGTTGAAGTTAATCCACCAACAAATTATGATAACTTTTTCAAAATAAGTCAATTGATTTTATCAAGCCTTCCATTGGCTATACAGGAATGGTATAGTTATAATCAAATTAAAGTTACATTTATATTAATTCAAAAACCGTGTATTCCCAGAAAATAACTGTGTTTTATCAAGTAGCATGTGAAAAAAGATGTTTTAGAACAGAATTACAAAACAAACTATATATTGTCATTTTACAACAAAAATACCTGAATGAATTAATTGGACAGCCTTTATTCCATAGAAATGTCGCTGAGTTTTTAAGCCACGTCTTTTTGTTTAAAATTATGATAAGTTAGTGGGTTTTGAATTTTAATTGTGACCAAAGTCATAAAACTGGAATCACTTTAGGATTTGCACTCACCTACCATAGATACCGGTTTCGTTGTAAGTACGCTCATCTAATTATTTTCCATATTCCTTTAGTTGACAATTTCTACAAGTTATTCTCAGCTCTCAACCAAGTAACCTTGGTAACTAATCAAATCATATTTTTAGCGAATTTCTTATGGAAAAATGAGATAATCATGTCTTCTACATGGTAAGACCAAGACCCGAGACCATGAAATGTGCACCGATCCTGACCCTCGGAACACGTTTTGAACATTATTCAAAACTTAATATGCATATGTGTATATAAGGTATATTATAATAAAAGCCCTTTTCGCATTTTAATTTTAGAATAATAATATGTTTGTACTCTGTACAAGTCGCATGTTTTGTCAGATTTTCATGAAATTTGGTACAAATGTTCCTTTTGTAAATATCTAGGTCAACATCGTTAGCCAGCAAAATCGGACAACCGGAAGTACTCCTTTGGGAGGGAGTTCTCATCAAAGAAGTGGTTTTAATTATCTAAAAACAGTCAATCTCATCCGATCTTGATGAAATTTAAAATAAGTAGTATTTTAATAGTATCCATCAATATACAAAGCATTATGACAACTCATAAAGCCGTTTAAAAAAGGTGATATTTTTTCTCTAACAGCGTTATAAGTAGTCCAATTTTAATGAAATTTGGAAATTTTATTCTAAATATGTAATAAAACGTGTAGTAAAAGGACACTTAAGTGTGAGGCCGTAGGCTGAAGAAAGGCTGGGAATAAGGTAATAAGGAAATTCGCATTACTAATGCCAGCGGCGCTTTAGTGCATAGCTGCGTGTCGCCTAATTTTTTTTAAGTTGATAACTTCCAATAACTGTTTTGTACTTCCTATAATTGCAAATTTGAACAGTTGACTAATATTTTCGCACGCTAAACATAGTTTTAAATCACGTTGCAAAAGATCTCCAGTGCTCATAGTTTTGTGTTTTTATATATATATTTCCCAGTTATATTAAAATTTTCTATTTTGTGTTGTATTTTATTTATAACCTTACATTTGAATAACACAACAGTTAAGTATATTAACTCCAAAGGTTGGATATCAAACCCTGTGGAAGAGACTGCAGCCCATTTCACGTCCGGCCTCACTAAGTAAAAAGGATGGAATTTCAATACATTAAATTTGAAGTGTCAATTAACAATTATAAAACATATCGATTCAAGCTGGCTTCTCTTTACAGCCAAACTGTATTCTTTCACTTAAAAATGTATGTTAGCTCTTTAAAAATAGTCATACCGTCAATAAAACAACACTATGCTTATTCGCATAATTGCAAAGCACACAACCAGTTACAGTCAGGATCACACGAAATGACACTCTTACACAATCATGTATAACCTGGCCTGAAATCATTGTTGTATTTGCATACTTTGTTTACAACGCGTGAGCGCGCCACCAGTACCGTTAACCCTCTAACGAACGTGCGCAATAAACGGACGCGATTCATTTGGCCGTGTATCTAGCACTAATAGTGGCAGTGATTTAGTAAAATGGCGCCGGACTGAGTTGCAATTAACCGCTGGACAAACAATCTCCTGGAGGTTTTATTTGCGACTCCAGTTCACTGGTCAAATTGAAAATTACGAAGATATACGATGAACGGGAGTGTCGTGGTAGCAGCCCGGAGTTGCCTTGGAGGAGGGAAAGGAAACGCGCGCTCTAAAAATGAAGAGTCGAACATCCATCCATATAGATTATAAATTCATATATTTTGTCTACTGGGTTTTGCAGTCTAAACATGGAAATACCAACTTTCACTGACTTAATCTCCGTTTTACTGATATTCTTACTTTCAACGATGGGATCTCAATTGGCGCGCGCTTGTTTCCCGCCAAACCTTATCGCACTGTCGCGTGTGTAAGATGGCCACCGAATTGCTGTATTCATTTTTCAAGTTTCGTCCAAAACGTTGGAAGTTGAATGTTAAAAGGAGTTCAAAGTTGTGTTTCAATGATTCAAAGTAAACATCCGGAATCTTTACTTTCATTTCAAACAAAAACTCTTTTCACCTAAAGTTTTGAGATTGAAAGTCAATGATAAAACTTGTTTTTCACTTAAAGTGTAGTTTTAGTAATTACCAAAGCTTAACTTTCACTGTGGCTTTTCAGCTGCATAAGTTAGAGTTTTGGTACGGCGTTCAATTTTAAGTTTGAAAGTGAAAAATCGATATATTCCATAGATACGCTTGGTAATCTATACCAACGTTGGTATTGCGTTTGGTCGCCGATTTTTCGTTTTTGAGGATGATAAGGTTGAAAATTATATAAATACGGCACCATTAAAGCTCCATTTAAAGACTTAAATATTTTTTAATGAAAATTTATTATAATGCAAATGACACATTTTCAAAATTTAGCAACACACAGACTGTATGCACCTAACTTAGTAAATGCAAATTTCGTTTTATACTATAATTATGTTTAAATTCTATTCCTCTGCAAAGGTATAGACTAGAGCTCACTATTGCAAAACGACTGGTGCAGCAAGAATGACTACCATTTGTAACGCGGTGAAACTGCGCTAGCTAAAAATAATTATTTAAAGGACAGCGCACAGCCGCGCTATAAATATTGCAATAACAATAAAAACCGAGTTTCATTAGTTCCCAAAGGGCGGACTGCATTTACCGAATTCCGCTCCTAGTTAAATTAACAATGATAAATATTTATAAACAATATTCACAGGTGACCAAACAAACAGAACAGAACGAAATGAACTTTTCGGTCAGATGATTAGTGATGTGTTATCTTGAGGCCTGTACTCTGTGGGTCGGTTTCCCGCCATAATGAGCATTTGGCGCGAATACGCCGCTCCCGCCACACCACCGCGCTCCACTCGTACTGTCGGATTAATTAGTTTTTATATTCCAGCCGATCCACGTTTTTGTCGTTTTTAATTAAACAAAGGCTTTTCCATTTTTCCAACAATGACGGATGATGTAGATTACCTGTGGCCCATTAATTGACAATACTCATACAAGATGCAATATATTGACAATGCAATGCAGCCACTACACCGTACCCAGTCATTGTTGCCAACATAATAGCAAAAACTCGAATGTTTTCGACTGATACTGTTCGGAATTACGTAATAAATAGTTGTAGTGGCTATACTTTTCAAAGTGCTGGCTGAAAGAGAGTTGATCACATGAAGCCACTATTGTTCTGTATTGTTTTAGTTGTGAATATGATCCTACTTCAGGAGGATAAATTACAATTGCTTGTTGAATGCGTACCAATTAAAATTCATTATAAATGTAGGTACCGTGTGACAAACATTTCATACTTTAACTTCAATTTAATATTAATAGACAACCTGTATTTTGAAGTAAAATGAAAAGTTTCAATATCTTGTACTTAAGCTTGAAGATATGACGTTTCTAGTTATTTGAGGCGTTGAGTTTCAGGCTTAAGTATAAAATGTTTGAATTGAACATATTATGCCCTACAACTGGGTTTACAGTTATAAAATTATAAAAAATGAAAAGGACTTTAAATAAACATACGTCATTTATATTTCGACTAAATTACATCAATCACGATTTACAAATAAAACCTTTTAATGGTGACAGTTTCGTCCAATTATATTTGCTATTTATTTATTTATTAGCGACAAGTAGCCAATATACAATACGTACACGCGTGCATGATAGTATGAAGTATAAAGTAAGTTTTAATACAACCATGCAATTTAGTATGACCAGAATAAAAAATGAATTTGCCATGTATATCTTTTTGCGTAGTTTATACTTTAGAAATAAGTATTACTTCAAAATTGTATCGCACAAATAGTTGACTTGTAGGAGTACAATATTGTGGTATTGTTAGTTTATTTAAATTTCTCTCTACTTATATTTCTTTAGCTAAACTCTTTACCGATCTGGTTTAAATTTGAAATTCAAAACTACCCTATAGTTGACCCTATAGATGTTTTGATTCATACCCTATAGTATGGCAGGGTCATCTCTGATATGGCTTCGTGCGTGTGACAATGAATATGTTTATTGTCTAGTGGCTCTTTTTCAGAGTAAGTTTTGTTAGGTCTTGTATCTTAACTAGATGAGATGTTCCATTCACTAATACAATATTTTATTCATAGCCTTGGAACTTGGACATACAATAGTTGCTTGCGTAAACCAAAGTTAATAACGTTTCAAATTATCATGTCAGTATTTACCCCAACGGTAACCTATAAATGTATCTACAAAGTATGATTTTATTTCTCCATGTAATCGGTTTTCTAAAAAACAAAGACTTGTTTACAAACTATTCGAAATTTGCTTCCTCTTTGCTCGGCTTCATTCGTATTCTTGTGTCTGATGACCGTCTCAGAACTTTCATTCTATGCATGAATAACTTGTTATGGAAGTATTACATTGTATTAAATGTTACGAATTTCCCTTTACGTACATGTTGCGGTTTACAAGAGACAACCCCGTCCATAAGCAATGTATCACAAAACGTACTACGTACACTTAACTCTTAAGCTTTCGCGGCCGGTGTCACAACTATAATCTAATTCTTCCGGTTCACACCACGTTCAAAACTTCATAATTAGGTTGAGATATTTCGGCCTCGCTGTGGAGTACCGTCTTCAGTCACTGATTGGCTGATACTACGTACAAATAGTTACTATTGGGCTGGAAGAACAATATCTGAGTAGCCAGCCTTTTCAACTCACTTTCACATGATCTCCTCAGAAGTGTGTTAAATCAAATCAATTATTAATTATTTTTATATACAAAGAAAGGAATTCGTGAAACAATTTGCTTACCGGTACTTGATTTGATCCTTACCCTTTACCAGTGGTGGGTTAAGGATTCCTAGGGTAAGGAACACCTATTCTTGTTTATGTTCTTTCTATATATTGTCTACGCAATAAAAATGTGTACCCAGACTAAATAAAAGTATTACTACAATCTTTAGAGTTTGTACATTTTAGAGCAGTATTTCCTATAATCCTGTGATCAGCTATATAAAATCGAAATCCGTCGTATATGTTTTGACGTTCCTTTTACCTAAAGGGAAAGTTTTTAAACTGTGCATTATATGGGTGGGCTGAAAGAAAGTTCATGACTGTATCACTCATTACTAGACATATTAATTTTCCTTATTATTTGTCTCATGATGATAAGAAATAAATAAGATAATATTATACGAAAAATACATTACATTATTTAACACTATTTCATCATCACATGCTGTAACTTTGGACTAGTTGAAAGTACGCCACTAAATAAAACGCAAAACACTAATTTTACAAAACTACCCTTGTTTCAGGCTAATGAAAGAGCAGTCAGAGGGCGATAAACAAAATCATCACCCACAGCTAGTAAATTCACTCTCCCCTACAAATAGAGCTAGTCACAGGGGACGGCAAAACAACTAGGCAATTGAGAGCGCGGTTTTATCAAATGTGGTGAAATCCGGGATCCCAAACTAATAAAGAAATTAGGGTTTGATGTGACGAGGGTGGGATTATTAGTGGGTCAAATAGACCAACTATCAACCCGCAACGCACCCTTTCCACGGCACGCTCACACACGCACACACACCTAGGCCGCTAAGCCGATATCATCGGCGTAACTAATTTATACTGTTATTTAATCAGCACACATGATCCGACAACGATCAGCTGATATTGATAACCGCAAGTTTGCACCAGCTGTTTAATATCGTCCGCTATTGTTTATTTATTTTAAATGCAAAGACCCATTTAGCGGTCGACTGCACGCGACGCGCCAGGACGTTTACAATAATATATCATACTGTATTTGATTGGGAGCGATTGGGAAATTTTAATTTGAAAACTAAATCTGAATTGCAATTAAATGTGTTCAGTGATGTAGGCCAGCTGATTGGCTAGATCGCCGGCAGAATGAATCATTACGACAAATGGGATTTGTGAATTTTCGCATTATTTTACAACCGAGCGCACTTTGTAGAATTGATTGTTTTCTGTTTGAGTGTTCATACTTTTGAAATATGTTCAGCTCAAGTTAGGAGCTCTTAATAACATAATCTTTCACATAAAACACATAGAACAGTATACACATACAGCATAGTTGAGAGAAAGATAAACATAATTAAGAAGACATTTGAAATTATGAATCTTATTTCACAACATTCAATTTTTAGTCTTACGTTGGTGCGATTCGAGAGATTTCGGAAAGTAAGTTCCTTAGCTGTGTAAAGATTGTAAGGAGTGAAATCATAGGTGCAAACTATCTTTACGTCAAATACTCATTATAATTCTGACAATATGCTTGACATAGTAGATGTGCCGTTTCTTTTTCCCTCTTAAATAACAGACCTATAGACTTAATAATAAAGACTTTTGACAACAAATGTTTCGTTTTTTAGAACACTTATTTTACTAAAATTCTTTGAATTTCATATTTTAATTCAACACTTTAACGAGCTCAATCTAAAAACAAACCCGTCCAAATCCACTTTTATTAAATTTTGTTTGCGAGAAAGAAGCACAAGTGACAATCCAACAGTCATGTTGGATGAAACTGAGGTCGAAGAAGTATACTCAATGAAATTCTTAGGAATCCATCTTGATCAAAGATTGAGATGGGATTCTCATGTCGACCATGTGTGCGCAAAACTGTCTTCAGGCATTTATGTTTTGAGACAGCTATCCAAATACTGCCCTACTCAGGTACTGATGACGGCGTATTATGGATTAATATACCCACATCTCTCCTATGGAGTAGCTTTGTGGGGAGGATGTGCCAATACACATTTTTCCAGAATATTTATTCTTCAAAAAGAAGCAATTAGAACAATTTCAAAACTCCAATGGAGAGAGTCGTGTAGACCAACATTTAAAAATCTAAAAATGTTGACGCTCCCTTGCCTCTACATTTTAGAAACATCTTTCTTTTTCAAATCAAAATGTGAAGCTATAAGAGGTTGCGACATACACTCTTATGAAACAAGAGGCAGGAGAACTACAGAACTGGGAGACACAGAACGGTAGTGCATGAACGTTTGCCTTCACAGGCAGGAGTTCAGTTCGTCAACAGATTGCCAAATTCAATAAAAGATGCCACAATGCCCAAGGCATTTAAAACTTGTCTAAAAGCCGCGTTAATTTCGAAAGCGTTCTACAGTATAGACGAGTTCATGGCACACGATTGGGAAACCGTATAAATTATAGGGCTTCTGTGGGAAAATTCGAATGAATGAGAAATTGGGTGAATGTACCTTATAATGTATGTCTGAATGGAATTTCGATGTAACGAGTGAATGCAAAATTTAGCTACATATTTTTAACTTTTCCTTTTGACGATTGCGATACAACATATTTTGTAACATTTGCAATAAATTATTTTTATTATTATTATAAGATACAAAAGGTAGTGATTTCACGACAGTATAACAATAAACAGTTTAGCACTTTAGTCAACGCAAAGCCGCTTTTCGCGTCTCCAAGTTCTAACGATGTTACGAGTCATCAGATTATTGGGCAGTAAAAGAACGTGTTGTCTTTTACACAACCATTCATTTCCAGAAACTCTTTAAGTAGATTAAACAAGTCTTTTAGTCCAAGTCTTCTAACGTCAAATTACCCTTAACAACAGTTTTAAGATAACACTTATCGCGGAATCCCGTGGGCAGGTGCTCGGATAACCAAGATCACATGCCTGTTGGCACATTGCTGTACTCGCATCAAAGTCTGCACTCGCTGTCAAACACACTCGATCAATCGACAGAAGCCTTTACAACACAAAAATTGAATTCATTTGCTTTTTTCATCGGGGTCGTCTGTGCCTGATTGTTGTGCGAATTAATATTTTTTTGTCCCGACTCCCCTCCCGCCTTTCCCGATACAAATCAAAAGATCCACGCTCGAAGCAGTGCAGTTTGAAAAAATGTAATTTTTGTTTGTTTGTATCGCCTCCTCACTGGCAAACAAATAGAATTGCATGTCCGCTCTCTGTCCTTTAGATTGGGTCCTTTCTTCCTCGTGGGTTCGGTTTGCGTGGCCGACTTCTATGAATTGTTTCACCCTTTGCCTCGCATTGTTTCACCGGATTGATGTTTTCACTCATCAAATGCAAGGCTGCCATTGTCATCATCAGTGCATCCCAAACAATCTTTTTGTTGAATTGCTTTCATAAAGGGTATGTGTGTTGTTCTGATTTTTCCTGCAGGTTTCAGATACGGGAAGCAATGTTTGTTTTAGAACACTGTATTGGATGATTAGAAACATATTTCGAACTCATTTGCCTGCGTCGGGAATCGAACCCGTGATCCTCCACGCTGGAGAAAGCAACTCCCTTATCAAGCTACGGACGGAGAAAAATAGATTGTCAGCTAAATAAATCAACTATACCTGACTTGAGACACCGACCACTTGAGAACACATTTTGAGATCAATATGGGATGAAGGGTGAGTGTGATAAGTGTTTTGATGGACGAAGAGGTGTAGTCAACTATTCCTTAGATTGGGTCATTATATAAAAGCGTAACGCTAATGGAAATGGACCATCGGATAAACGTGACTTCCGAACCACGGACAGTGGCCAGAGTAAAAAGTTGTTACTGCAGCGCCGGGAATTGAACCTGAGCCGTTTTGGTGCGAAGCACGCTCTGTACCACTTATGCCCACCCCAGAGTATGATATATTTTGTTGAAATCGTCTTATTCAAATCTAAAACTGAATTTACCTACTAAAATTAAGTAAACTTTTAACAACTTTCAACACGACCATTGAATTGAGTAACGCATTTAATAACGATTCAAACCCATCTTAATTTAACAAAGTTTACTAAAAGAACTTGGCAGCGATGGCAATGTTATTATTATTCGGCGAGGTATTAAATTATTAAGTGCTGCTTGTGGCATTATTGGAAGGAATAAATATTCATGGGGATTGGTAAGTTTGCTCAATAAGTAAGTTCCAAGGTGGTAACAACTTCCGATCTTAGAACAGCTTATATCAAATCTTCGATGTCATTTCCTTTGCACCTTAGTTTGTGTGTGGTACTTTGCATTTCTGTTTAATTATTCAAATGCTTATGTGATTAACTTCTAAATGAAACCCTACTTGGTAGGTTAGTGGTCTTTTAGGTTGGAAATACTCTTCGTCTTTGAATGTTTCATATATTAGAAATATATAAAACACAGAAATAACATAGTTTCAGGAAGACTTTTCCCGGCAAAGAAAATGTTACATGTTACTGCATTAAGAAAAATTTACGATTTACTTTAAGAAAGGCATGTCTACTAAACCTACTCGAATTTGAGCTAAATGAAAAGTTTTAAAAAGTGTTTGAACAAAACCTATTTGATATAAATAATGTTTAGTGTCAGGTGGTGCCAGCCTTTGATATCAAATCAGATTTGTTTGTTACTTTGTAGTTTTCTTTTTCATTGATTCTAGTAAAGGTCCTAAATGCGGTTGAAAAGCTCTACTACGTTCTAGCCTTAAAAAGTCTTTGGTAACTTAAATTGAATTCAGCCTCGTTAGTAAAAAGTAGGTTTAAACTCGTCATTTCAAAATGTCAGCATCAAACACACGTTCTTCACCAACTCCAAACATGTCAAAAACAACAATACTGAACTTTTCCCATTTCCATGGTCAGTTTCCGTTCTTTTACAGCGAAAGCCCGTCAGTGAAAGTAAACCCAAACAAAACTGTACAATAGCGAGCAAATAAGAGAACCCTCCTTTCACTGTGACAAAACCCTTGTATCCACTAGCTAGTTATCTCCGCATGTCTGTGCGGTATCATGTTTGCCTTTCAGAGCTCCGAGTGGCGCCATTTTTTACAACAGCTGTTTGTTGTTTAACAAGTCACAACGCCGCTATCAGCTGACATATTGCGGACACAATGTAAATAATATCTGCACCAATGTACGACTGTTTGCCCGCACTTTCCCTGGCTAAGCGATCTCCCCTACATCCCCTTGTACGCCGGTTATCGTCAAATTCGTGCTTGTGGTGTTGCGGGGTTGTTACCAAAAGTGCGAGTGTCTGTAAAAATGATTTATGTTTTTAACTATTTTCTTTTACGATAAAATTTCAAATTTATATCATAAGTATGCCATGTTTTTAAATTTATGTTTTTACATTGGTTGTAAATTTTTTGAAATTGCGTTAACGTGAAAGGCTGTGGCGTTACTACTTTCAGTCTAATAAGCCACAGTATGAAGAGCTCATGTTCAGCTCCAAGCAGTCAAAACTGACAATTTTGTGTAGTGGTTCGGTAGCGCTAGGTAAAGGTCGAAGTTGATTGTAAGAGAAGACTTATACAACCTTGTTTAACAAAAACCTCTTACCTTATAAATGTTTAATATGAGACCGTTTCGACATAATTTAGTTCTCATCGGAAAATAATAAATATGACTCAAAATAGAGTAGATATGTAGGTAATATGATAAAGATAATGCCTATTACATTTGTTTAATTTTTCATCGCGTTATTCTGCGAGTAAATGATTTTGGTTTATTTTATTCCAAGCCTCAAAACATTTCACACAAATTACAATGAAGCTGTTTGGTTCCAAAACAACAACAATACCAATAATACCAACAAACAATAATACCAATTATTCACAACAGTAAACTTTCAATTTTAGTCAAAATTGTATGATAAGTTTTAATAGTTTATGTGGATTCGATAATTGAACTAGAAAGCAAAATATCTTCAACTGAAGAAAGAAAAACTGCAACTGTCCAGGAAATTATACACTAACTAAAAATATTTCCTAACCACTCTCCCATCCAATGATAACGGCCAGCTCTCATCCCTAAACGACTTTACAAGAATAAAACACAAAGTATAATAATTTTGTTAATAGCGTATGCAGCGTCTTCAATGCAGTCAAGTTATTCGCGCAACCATGCCAGGTTTAATAGCGCTCTTGCAGTGTTCTGGTTTTAATTTAAACTGCCCATAAAGCATTCACCTTAAGCACAACGTATATCAGCTGAGATTTAGACCGGTTATTTGCATATTTTAATGAGGTGATCGCCCGAGGCGCGATCGCAGGGCAGTGTCACTATCGGAGTTGAGATCACTGATCGCTCAGACGATCATAAGGCGATCGGTCGTCTTCACTGATCTTGTGTTTACAATGGGGTATGTTGATTACGTGCCGGGATCAAAGCTCGAGCAGGTCGTAAGAAGAAAATTAGCATATGTATAAACGTAGCTGACGCTACCGTGATTCCTAGCGAATTTCCTGTACAAACGTTGTAGAGATGGTTTTCCGCCCCCATCTTGGTCTGGCTGAACGGACTTCGTTGATTTTTTATACACAGATTTTGTAGGGTAACATTAATTTTATATCAAGTTTTATCGAAATCGGATTATAAACATAGTTTCTATAGCGTAACTCCATTTTTGGGGGGAAACGTCCTACTAAAAATATGTCTCTACAGGTGATCCGATTTTGCTCGCTAACGAACTTAACCAAGAGATTTACGAAAGAAAACTCGTACCAAGGTTTGTGAAAATCAGACAAAAATGCGACCTGTAAATAGTCACACACACATACATATATTAAAACAATGAAATGTGTTTACAATAGAAACACGTTAGGTGATGTTATGGCATTTTATCTTCTGGTAGAAATACCTAATTTTAAAGTTAATTTCGTCCAAGCATCACTTCCAAAAGCCAAAATAGTGCCCAACTCGATATTTCTCAGGACCGTTCATTGATTGCTATACGTGACCGCACTAAAAGTTATTACGAATGGGTTTAATACGTTTGGAGTTTCTGTGAAAACTGGTATTTCTCTTCTTTTTTGGTAAATCTCTTATCAGGTCAAATAATAAACCATTCTAATACACCTGTAATAGAGGTCACATAGTAAGTGTGATTGAAGATAAGTACGATTTCAGCTAAATCGTCGAAAACTTGGGCAAAGTTTAATTACAAAGAATATGTACAAACCGTTATCATGAAGTATACGTGAACGCAGGCTAATAGCTAAAAGCAAAATAAAAACTGCGAACGCTAATAAAATTGAGCTTAACATACCTCAAACAAGCTGAAAAGAATCCTTCAAGTCATTGCCTGGTCCTGGAAGCTCTCCTCTACGTCATGGTAGTTCACCTTACTCCATTTCTCACTGTAAACCAAAAGTAGCTTTTAAACTCACAGTAATCTTATATAAATTACGTTTAGCTACACAAGCAGAAAATAAATGAAACCTTATCATTTTATAGATAGTTAAAACATAACTCATCCAATACGTTGACAATAGGCTTCAGAAATCATGTGTTTGATGGATAGACAGATAAAGATATTCAACAGGAATTTTGATTATTCGTGTTCGATGATCAATAGATAAATATATGATAACTCGATATTTTCTTCATGAATAAATCAACAGGTTTGTTACAAATTTAAATGTATTACACATTAAAAGATTTATTTGAAAACATGTTACTAGCTAGGCTTGATGAGAACAAAAACAAAACAATGTTTCATAATGGTTAAAACAGCTGATTGAAAATCTTACTTACTATTATTAGAACAGATTAACATTTTTAAATTCAAACAAATACTTACTTTTAACTTCACGTTTCTGTCGCCACTTTAACGCTTATTGTTGGCTGATTCCACTGTCTACATTATTTAAAT
This sequence comes from Matsumurasca onukii, assembly GCA_018831715.1. Classification (NCBI taxonomy): domain Eukaryota; kingdom Metazoa; phylum Arthropoda; class Insecta; order Hemiptera; family Cicadellidae; genus Matsumurasca; species Matsumurasca onukii. Next base: position 46,347,772 of record CM032062.1, on the reverse strand, counting down.
TCCTATAACTCCAAAACGTTAGAAATATTTAAGATATAGTTCTACATACCTCCGGTGGAAAATGGAGTAAGGAGAACCACCTTTGCCTGGTTCTTGAGTATTGAATGTCTTCATGTTTCACCATGCGTTTTCACCAACAGTTAACTGAAAGGTAATTGAATAGTTTGAACAAATCTCAATAATAAAACAAGTTAATAGCACTCTATTATTTCGTAAAATGATTCTTAAAAATAGTTTTAGTGCTAAATTTGTTGCGGTCAATTCAACTTAACTTTTCACTGTAAATCACGATCAATTGTGCTCATAGTAGTTATGGAGGTTTTTAATTAACACAGGTTACACAATGCAAGTAACTTACTACTAACTAAAACTTATTTTACGAAATAAATAGCCCAAACTTAATTGAACTCGTACTTTGGACCTATACATATGCGTTAGCAAAGATTTTGTACATCGGACTTTTCCAGCCACTTCAGAAGAAAAACTAGAAAAGTCCGAGATGTATTTTTTGTAAATTATTCTCCACCGCAGGTATATCTTTCATATTGAAACCCTATACCACAGCGGGGTCTAGGAGGAAAGCAATAGGGCTTCCTCGCAGTATTTCTCCTATCTTCTATCGACTGAGGCAAAGAAACATTATTACTGTTTAAACTGACAATGTTTAAATGCGTTTTTATTAAGACTATCATTATAGTCAGAAATGCTACATATTGAATTTTCAGGAAGTACATTCACTAAGCTAACCCTTTGCCCTTTTGCGTGACGTTAAAGTGCTGATTTTGGAGCTGCCGTTTACTGCCCCACTTGAAAACGTATTCGACTAGAAAACCAGACCATACTTAAAACTCCCCAAAACACCCATTGCAAACTGAATTTTCCGTACTTGAATTTTCACCCTTTTTATAAACGGAAATTGCAAATCAAGTGGGTGTTAACCTTTAACTTTATTGGTAATAAAATTTTAATATGTCATTTTATACATACAGGTCTTTAGAATATAGCATGAATAACTATTGTCTATGTAGTTTGGGGCAAGGAACACACGGATTCAAGAAAGGCACAGGAGGAATACAGACGGCACTGTCCAAAGAACGCCACCACCTGCCGCAGCTGTGGTGCTTAAATACTCAAAGTTATCGTAGAGTAAAATGTTAATTTTAGCTTTTGATGTATAAATTGTACCTGTAACAATACATTTCCGCAAACAAGGAAGCAGTTGAGACTAGGTTTAGAAATAACTAGGGTAAATATAACTTACCTCCAACTTCAGTAATGTAATGAGTTTTGATGAACGTAGCAATACACTCCACTTGCACAAACGTTTTAATTGATTTTTATATCAGTCAATTTGTTTGTTGCTAAGTTACAAAATAAATTAAACTAACAATGTTAAACAGTTGTTGGCTTTTGTAACGGGCCTCACGCGCTATACTGAAGGATAAGGTACCCGATTTCGAGACGTTTTTGATACTCGGTGAAATATTATTAGTGTTGTCATGTTAAAACAAATTTATCTAGTCGAATTGTATTATTTTCAAATTAAGGCAAAGGTTTAACTAAAACTATTCCGAACATACAGTTAGTGGTAAAGAAAATCTTATATAGAAGCGTCTGATAAAGCGCACACAACTTGTGAAAGTATATTGCCGAATTGACCTGTACAAAGTGAAAAATATATCAGTAACTGGTTTTCTAATCATTTACCCTTCTATATGAATATGGGTATATTTGGGCTAGTTTTGAAATATAAATTTCTTTTTATCAAAATCATAGAAGCAGTGTTTACATGTAAGAGACAGATGCATAGTCAGTTTAGAATATTACGTCAGAAAGAAATCTAAAATAAAGGTACTAAAACATAACGACGCAAGTTTCAATCCAAATTTTTCTTTTACTTTAAAGAAAATGATGGTGAATTGAAGTTGGAGATTTTAAAACGTCAATACAATTTAACTAGTATTTTCTGACCAAGATTTTGGCGTTTTAGAGTGATGGACGTCAAAGAGCTAATGTAACAAGTTTGTAAATTTTACTTGTAAATAAAATACGTATTTTCTCTCTGGAGAACCCTAATCTTAGGCCCCCAAAATGGAACCGAGCCCCCTGAAGGTATATATTATGCAAAATGTGGTGCTTTAAAGTTCCATGGGTTTAAATGTCTTTTGTTGGACTATTGATTTTACGTGCTGCCTTTGCGATTACCTTAGCTGTTGACATTAGAAGTTTCAAACCTTGGACCAAATACAATGTTATATAGTAGGTAGGTAGAGCATAGATGCCGCATGGATGAGGCAGGCAGCTTAACATAGTTGAGGCAGCCACGCACAGATAGCGCTGCGAAGCTGCCGTTTCTCTCCCCCCTCGGCTCCACATGCTCGAGTTTGCCCGATGTTGACGACCCGAACGTGACCGAAGCTTGCGATTACTGAGAACATTAGCGTGCGAAAGTGACTTTTCTTCATACTCTAAAAGTATTCCCTCGCAGCGCATTCTGTGCGTGGGCCGCCTCAACTACGTTGAACTCCCTGCCCCAGCCATGCGGCATATATGCACTTTCTACCTACTGTAACATTGCCTTTGCTTGAACTAGCCGAGTACAAACTACCCAGCCCCTTACGCCAGAGGTGTGGTACAAAGCTATACCGAGTCCTCTATAGAGTACGTGGTGAACAGACACATTATCTCTTCTCTCAGATACAGTTTCATGTTTTCACTCAGACAATGTGTTGATCCCCACAAAACAACAAACAGCGGTACGTGAGATCTCGCGCCCAGTCTAGTTACCAAGATCTCGTGATGACGCTTGTACAACCGTTGTTTGTTTTCAATCATTCGTGTTTATAAACGAGTTGTGTACACTTAAATTGTCTTTTATAAAGAACACAACATTTTTTATTAAATTTAAAATTTCAATAAAGATTTTAGCTTAAAACCTTGTTTATAATTTTTAAGTTAAATCTCAGAGTAACTGTTAATATAAAAATGATAATAATAATCCGTTGTTGGGCCCGGTAGGAAAAGGCGACTGGACGTTGTTTAAATCGGGACGAGTGTTTAACTAACCACCCGCTGTGAACCAGATACCGTTTTTTTAGTGTTCGTTACCGAAATGCACTACTAGTCGTGAAACCCCACTCGTGTCACGCAGTTGAGTGGACTGCGAGGGTTTAACTGAGGTGCAAGAACCAAACGTAAAGAGCGGGAGTTGATCCCCAACCTCAAGATCTTAAGGGTCCGCCTCAGCTGCTCGGGAGAGCGTCGTTGCAGAGGTTTGGGGAAATAAAATGGGGACTTTAATATTAATGCTATTTTGACGGAACAAATGAAAGATAAACATATTATCTAGATTTGCCTATAGTTCATTTTTCAAAACGTCTTTTAGTTTTTATGCTATTAAATGTTACAATTATAAAATAAAAGAGTGTTTTAAGACGTTTGATAAGAAGATAAAATAGGTGTATCAAAAATCTAATCTCAGGCAAACACAGATAAACTGTTTCGCTGTCCATAAAAGTTAAGATATCCGAATTTAATCTTCATACAGTATAACAACACCGTTGTTAAATGCGCGGTGTCATGTGTTCTAAAAATATTTTGAAGTGAACATTTCATTGATTTTAAAACAAACAAGCAAGTAAGTAATAATACAGAGGCCTACTAGCGTTTTCTTGGTCTCCATAAATAAAATCGTCACATTACATCAGATATAACAATACAGTAATGATAATTCCGATAATACATCAACTATACAGTACTAGTACTAATTTTCTCATTATTAATTTTAATTATTGTTCTCTTTAGAACTTTAGAGGTGATTACCTTACTCTAAAAGTGAAAAGTTTGGTTCAATTTAAAAAAAGGTAAAGTTTGTATTCTTTTAGCTAGGCGAAGTTAGGACTACAAAGTCCGCTCTACCACTCAACCTCGACCTTTACCTAGCATCATTGCCGTATACTAACTTTACAAAAAAACGTGTAGACAAAAAGTGTTTGATTGAAAAGGGTCTGAGTCAAGTTGCTAAAAGGAGAGAAAGTAGCCTGTACCAGTGAATGACAAAGAGATCATTACGAAAAAGTAAAGGAAGTCTAAACACAAAAAAGCCAAATTTTCAAAACTGCGTAGTCCAACTAGGTCTATCTATGCGTGAATAATAATAATAATCTACTTCTTATATACAGGGTGGCCCATAAGTCAGTTGACCGACATGCATTCAAGGAAATGCATGCCTGTCAACTTACTTATGGGCCACCCTGTATTTTATTTGTACAAAGTATTTTTCAGTATTCTGATTATGTATGATACTAAATACTCGTAGAACTAACTATCAATTCGCTAGCTTTCGGTAGCGTTGCCCAAGACACACTCCTCCTAACTCATGTGACACTGTATTCCGTTCCCGCGCAAATGAGTTCGCGGAACTATGGCGGGAAAAATGAATTTAATAAAAGTTGACGTGTACCGGCGCTACGGAAGCGGAAGTGGACCTAATTATTCATAAGCAGGCTTGATTAAATGTGGTCAGCTGGACAAGGAACCACGTTCTACCCTTCAATAATGAAACCAGTTTCTGTACATCAAACTTACTGCTTGCATTTTTAAACTCTTTCTTTTAAGTTTGACTCCGAGATTGGTTTCGTTTAATTATTGAAGCTGTTGACCTAAATTGAGTTTTACTTTTTAACCATAAAACGAAAACTGTTCCACTTTTCATTGTATTGATTTAACAAACTTAAATGAGTCAAAATCACAATTTAAATCAAATTATAATTTAACTTTATATTTATGAAGAGGTCACTATTTTCTTAATGGAGTCGTAAATAATTTATTGTTGAATAGTTAAATTCAAAATTGTAAATCAGCTTACGACACTTAAAATTTACACTCACATTTTTTAAATCTTAAAAGATTTCTTAAGTGGTAACAGTTCTTTAATACCTTTGGGTAGCTTGACATTTGATAAGATTCGTTTTAATATGTACAGTGAATCATTGAGTTAAAACAGCAGCAAAACAACGGGTCGTTTTAGCAATAATAATAATTGTTAATTATCGTTTACAATAAGAATCGTGTGACGAATTCTTAATCTTTGATAAGTATCAAAAATCTATTAGGACCCATTTTAACTCTTATGACTTAGCGGTGAAACATTATAATAATTAGCTTGAAGTATCTCGGTCTCACTTTCGAGTACTAGAAAACTGTTCACTTCAGAAAATTGTTTGTTCTTTCGAGTTAAAAGAAACTGGTCATTGACTGGTTCAGCTGTTTCAGTAACTCCACAGTGATACTGAAATACTTCAAGCCCGTACATGATGCTCCTTATTATGATGTTTTGAAGCGATGTGAACCTCAAGAACTGGATTATAGTTAGGACCATGTTTTCAATAAAACCATCATAGCCTATAAGCAAACACATAATTAAAATTTAAAATCTTCTCATTTTTTGTTTCAGTTTATATCTAGGTAAATTTATAAAGTTTGTCACAGCTCACTAGCCAATAGTCCATACAATAATATTCTGGAATATATAAATATGTATATAACCATAATTATTTACAACTTATGGTTATTTCCCATGCAACACCGCATTCTTCAAGAAATCCATGTCATCAAGTTATCCAACCACGTACCCAAAAAACTTTCAAGAAATATAAATACAATATAATGGTTTCAACAAATTAAAAATGCGTCAGAGAAGACAACAGCTTATTGCGGCTTAAAGGAATTTCTACAAAAGATAAAAAGTTCAAATTCAGCCTATAGATGTTTGTTTACATGTCTGTGTTTCAGACACCAACGATCCACTTCCATCATTGTTAGGTGTTTTTCTAATTTAATTACAAGTATTCAGTTTTTGCCTCGAGGTATCACGCGCAAGTTTCTTTCCTGATTGAAGATTGAAAAGGCTTGTGGTAATAAAAGTTCTCTTGTCGGAAAAGACTAATTGAATGCATTATTTATTTACTGCCGTATCTTAATAACCACACGATAGCTTTTACTCGGTTTGCCAAGATTGTAGTTCCAGACGTTAAACTGCTTTGAAGAGTCGATAAAGAGTGAAATGTCTCTACATTCTATGATTTAATTGCGGAAAGAAGTAATTAAAAGTGTTCTAGATGGTGTTTTAACACGACAACTAAGTGTGGGCTTCAGTTTACAGTCTAACACCAGCCGTGGTGATAGAGAACCAGTTTCATATTTTATACAATTTATATAACTCTATTTATTGACTCCTTGTTAATGATTAGTGGTATTCACATTGATATTGATGTAAGTTTATTTCAAGAAAACAACACTTCTGGAAGAGTTAGATTTTAAGCTACATCAGACGCTACACTTAACTCTTAGGCTTCGGCGGCCGGTGTCTAAACTATAATCTAGATCTTCCGGTTCACATCGCGTCCAAACTGCATAACTAGGTTGAGATATTTCGGCCTCGCTGTGGAGTACCATCTTCAGTCATTGATTGGCTAAAACTGTTACAGCCCCCCCTCGCGAGGGCGAAATATCTCAACCCAATTGTCCAGTTTGGACGCGGTGTTAACCGGAAGAACTAGATTATAGTTATATCAAACGATGTCGAGTAACTACATTCTTTTTTAATCTCACGTTGCGACAGTTTTGACCTAATCGAACTTACTTCGCTAAGATTCCATGATATATATTATCAAAGTATATTTAGTAAATTCAAGTTAATAAATAATTAATTTGGTCCTCTTTAAAAGAATCGGGTTAGGCTATAGACGTCTATCTTGCACTGGTTCAAAACAAAACGAGGGTGGCAAAGTCTGTGTAGTTAACATTTCAAAGGACCACTTTTGGTTAGTTTTAACCAGCCAGATATATGAACGAAACTGTTCATGTGTTTTAAAGACAAAGTTGTTTTAATAAAGCTATCAAATACCTATCAAAATCGAAATGGTAGTGGGCTTTGTTATTAAGCAGTTTTGACCTCAAAACCCACTTTTGTTGCTTACAAGTACAACTAAATTTAATTTTTGTTTTTGTAGTTTTTTAACACACTTTTTTATGTAAAAGTGTAAATAAGATATTAGCTCAAGAACTACTAACCACAAAATACGAGTTATTTTCTATTTCAATTTTTTTTATTATTATTAATTGACAAACAACACGGTGATTGACACTCAGTTTTATATTTATAACCGTTCATACATACTATACATTTCTACTCTTCTAAAGGTTTACATCAACTTTTTATTCTGGATAACATTTTTGTTTATTGTACACTGTACAACAAGAATTGATTGTACGAAGTTTCCTACCCATGATAACGTTAATGATGCGCGATAAAGTCAACACGTGTTTAAAACAAGGCACCTGTTTTAACTTTTTAAGGTAATGGCAAAACAGAATACACAAATAAAAAAAGAGTGATTCCGGCGGATGTACGCGAGTCCGGAGTGGCGCGCTATCTCGCGGCCGGTAATGATATGTTACTGTCACTCCTACCCTCGCGCTTTTATTGTGTTTTTTACGATTAAACACAGGGGTGAACAAAACTCATCTCAACACGGTGTCGCTTTGATCAACAATCACGATCATACATTACACAGAGGTTCTTAGTTTTGAAACGTGTCAACTGTAGAGAAAGTTGTCTTTATCAGAGGTCGCATCAGCTATTATCAATTCCTTAAACTACAACATCCGATTTTTCTAGATAAACAAAGTGTTTAAGTAGCTCGCTCATGAATTTAGCTGTATGCGTTCACTGTAGTGTCGAACGACTGAAAAATGTATAGTTTTATTTCTATTTATAGTACCCTTTTTAAGTAGGGCTTTTACAACAACTGCTACTTTTACTTTAAGAGTGAGCGGTCATTTTGAACTTATAAGAACAATGTAAATAATGGCGAAAATTGAATACATATAACTTAGACATTTTCTAAGCAAGACTTAATTTAGCACTAGACCGTAACATCATACAGCAATGTTTGTAAACGGGGTCTCACGCATGTGTTTATATAATCAAGGATATCTTATCAGAGTCATACATTAAATCTTAAGGTTAATTCTTTATTAGCTCACATGAACCGCTAGCGGGTCCCACAAAAGTTTATACAACTTGAACTTGGTCATAACTCAGACACTCAGTTTGTTTCGCATACAGCAAAGATAGTGCACATACTGAACTGGGCAACCAAGAGTCAACTCCTTATCAAACACGTAGTTACGAATTCCCGCCAAAACAACTGATTACAAATTTGTGCATAATAAAACCTCACAATTTGTGGAAATAAAAAACTCAAAATAAACTTCTTTCGGCTAGTTTGTAACAACTATTCCACAAATAATAGATAAATAAATCTTTTATAGCGTAAAACACATACATATCATGCAACCGTCATTAGTATTAAGTGTTTAAATTTTGCATTCATACACATTGAAATCCCATTCAAACATACAGTATTTGCATTCCCCATTTCTCATTCACTCGAATTTGTTCCACTCTAGCCCCTTGGTTCGTGGTCTGTTTACGCGGAGCCCCAGTCGTGTGCCATAAACTCGTTTGTATCATAGAATGCCTCTGCGACTAAAGTTTTGCTCAAGCGAGTTTTAAATGCCTTTGGCTTGGGTGCACTTTTGATCGAATTTGGCAGCCTGTTGACGAGTAGAACCTCTGCGTGTGAAGGCAAGACTATTCCATAATATGCCGTCAACAGTACCTGAGTTGGGCAATATTTGGAAAGCTGCCAAAAACCAAATGTCTGAGGAAATTTTGGAGCAGACATAGTCTACATGAAAATCCCAGGTCAAACTTGGATCGAGGTGTATCCACGAGGAACTTTGTTGTATAGACCTTTTAATCTCAGTCTCATCCAGCATGATAGTTGGACTATGATCTGACTCTGTCTGACGTAAACAGAATTGGATGAAAGAAGATTTGTTTGGATTGGATTTGAGATTGAGCTCGTTGAAGTGTTGGATTGTGCTGTTGAGCTTAATTCTTTGACTGGTTTTGCTTGAAAACAGAGAGTCGTGTCATCTGCGTACTGGACAAGACGTCCTTGTTCTGATGAGCCAACATCGTTGACATAGATCAAGAACAGTAAAGAACAAAGATAGAAACTGATAACGCAGCATCAAGGGGATGAGTTTTGGATTTTTAGGGCTGTTCCCTCCTCCCTCCCTCAACGTGAAGTTTGTCGAAGCGGTTACCAGCTCTGTCACCGAGAGGCAATTAAAGTTGCCCTCCCCTCCCTCACCCTCACCGCGCGGACCGCTTCGTATAAAATTAAATATAAAAATTTCAAAGCGCAGGTAATCATATAAAATGGCTGTGTGGCCGGGACGGGCATGAAATAATAATTAAACAGGCGCCGGACTGGGCTTGACACCGAGGCTCTAAATTATTTAAAACAACCCTATTAAAAACCCTATTTCCTTTCGTCCTGCGGCCTCCGCGCGAGGAAAATCGATAAATAAATTATATTACGGCCCGCGGAATAAAAACATTGCCCGATCGCAAGTTAAATATTTAATTCCGTTCGATTCCCTTGTTGTTTTTTACATGGTCGGTTTTATTCAGTGGATTTCACAATTACTTATTTTAGTTTTATAATGTCAGGCTCCTGCCCTTTATTCAGTCTAAATTATATTTTGATGATTCAAACTACTGTAAACACTTTTAAAAAGAAATAACCTTGAAATGAACACGTTCGAGCCATCAAATTGAACATGTATTTAACAAGTGTAAAATTTAGCAGAAGATCCCTTTTTGAATACTAATTATACTTAAAAACACAGGAGAGAAGAAACCATTTTAGTAGTAGAAAAGCAAGGCCAAATAATGAATTGTAAGGAAAGTATCTGAATATATTTGAAAAAGACGGAAAATACACTGAATATACTCAAAACCACACATTTAAATCTCAGAAACCCAAAACTTGATGTAATCAACAATATAAAAATGAAACATGGTTCTTTAGAGTGTACCTGTCAGCCATTTTGTTTTTTCTCCCATAAGAAAGAACCATGTAAAAACAAACATTTTTCTTAATACACTTCACACCTACAATGTTCATCAGATCTTTTTAAATACGTTTTAATTGAAAGTTGGCAATGCACTGCAGTGGCTCCGCTGACCACTTTTTTGAAAATTGTATTAGTTTACTAGTAAAAAAGGAAATTAGAATACAATTTTTGTTTACATTTCAGATTTATTTCACCGTCTTACACATAAGAAAATGGAAATTCGGCTCTGCGGAGGCACTAAAACATGCAATGCACTTTAAAACAAAGTTTGTTTCATAAAAATCCGATGAAAACTGAAAATGTGAGGTGTCCTAAGAAAATTCATGTTATTTTGCTCTTATGGGACAAAATTCAAGGTCACAGCCACTACTGCAGCTTGCATTGTAGCTGTTTCCTTCCATGTTATTAATGTTAATATTTCTTATGTTCTTGTAATCTCAAAACCAGTCTATGTTAAAAGTTAAGTAAAAATCTCAGGTTACTATGTATGTTCCTGTATCCCTGGTAATTTAAAATGTGTTTGTATAGTTACAAAACACAACATAAAACCACTGCAAAATATTACAGACATATCTTTCAACATTCAGTCAGTTTGAACATTCATCTAGTGTATTTTATTGGTCTGAGCCCTTAACGCGTATATACGCATTCTACAACGGAATTGGAATAGTAGTAACTTCAATGCGTAAATCTTGATCGTCTTAAAACATCCCTCCTCATTAAAAACGTATTTATTTCTTTTCTACGCTCACATCTTCCCCTTCCATCCTATCTCCCTTCAAGACAAAGTTAACTTTGCCCAGTTTTCACTTCAAATGTGTAACAAGGTCGGATGACATTATCAAGTGGCAAGTGCCGTAAGGGCTAGAATGGTGTGTGCTCTAGCCAAGTCCCCCGTGCACGATTGTCATACTTGTAGCCTCTATTGACACTGTCCTGTCAGTATATGCTGATGACACAACCCTCATATCGCATTATAAAGGTACATGTAAACATTAGACTCCAGTGCTGCCATAATTTATTAGCCACTGCTCCCTCAAGCATTGCTGTCACTGCACACTGTTGTATCACTCATCAGTACTTAAATGTTAAACATTACCACAAGCGCTAACGTGAATCCTAGCGAATTTTCTATAACGCTTACACCAGAGTGTTTTTCCCCAAAAACGATCTTTTCGCCGCCATTTTTTCAGACTGATTGGATTTTGTTGTTTTTTAGTATATATGTTAGGTACGTTGACATAAATGTTTACATACTAAGTTTGATGGAAATCGGATATTAAATACAGTTTTTATAGCATGTAAACCTATTTTGAGGGGGCTTCTGAGGCAACTTGGGGCACTTCCGGTCAATTTATTTAGCTGATTAATGAACTTAACTAAAATATTAAAAAAGAAACATGTCTACCAAATTTCGTAAAGAATTTCGAAAAATGCGACCTGTAGAGTGGTCACACATATAAAGTTTTGCCATTTGATGCAGTGTGTGTTAGGACGCTCAAAACTGCAACACTTTTTGTTCTACGACGTCTCGTTCTCTCCAGCCATAGAAATGAATAGCTCTATTTCCTATGAAAATGGCTAACTAGCCAATCTGAGAAATAAACTATAGTTATAAAATTCAAACGCCAATATTTAATAACGTTTAAATATTTATAACATACCGATTTCTTTTAACTAATCAATCCAGTTATTTCGTGGCTTTCTTGCAAGGTAATGGCTTAAAAATAGTATTTTGTGGTATCAAAATTTTTGTTTAATATTTCGTTGTAAATAATTGTAACACTCAACATAATAGCAAAAGCCAGTGGCGGGTTAGTAACGCGCGCAGTTCCGAGCTCAACACTCCGGTGGCACAGGTTCGATTCCCGCTGTCACCCCTGACAAATTTCACTCAAGTGACTTTGTGGTACCGCTAGGTAAAGGTCGACTTTGAGCGATAGAGGGTACTTTGTAATCCTAGTTTTGCCTCGTCAAACAAGACATGCTTTGCCTTTTTACAATAAAATTGAAAACGAAATCATCTTTGTTTTAATTAGTCAGTAGATAGACACTAGATGTAAAAGTAATATTTATTGAATAGTTCTTGTTAGTAGCAACTTTCCACGTGTTTGTGTTTTAAATAATAAAATGTAATTACTATGAAATTGGAACATGAAAAGTTATTACTTGTAGTAGCTGTTTGATCAGTTACATGATCATCTCAAAATATGTGATGAGTCAACAGTTTTAAATTTCATGAAATTCTCGGACCACTGAAGTCCCACCTAGGGAGATTTTACTCTCATCTCTTTTTGAACTATTATATGCACGTCTAACAGTAAGTGTTTTGTCGAATGTTCACTGTTGGATCGATTTGTCTCCTGTAACAAGAACTAAATCCAATTTATATTGTTAGTCACATGGTTTCAGTCACAACCATCATCCATCAATCAAAATCTTTAAAACAACTGATGCTTTTGCCGTCAAAATGTCACCATAGCAAAGATTTTCCAAGTACAGAAAAGTTCATCTTTTGTACTTAACTTTTGAGTCAAAAACCGCTGTTTTTAAAACAGAACGACAAATAATTTACCCTCTAAATATTGTTTATAAATTATTTACCTCAACCCGCTTAGTTCAACGAATTATACAAACACATTCAGCTTAGAGTCCAAAGTTGGACTCTAATGAGAAACAAATTAAAGCGAAAAGATGAAACGCTATCAGCCTATTAAGTGTGGTGAGGGGAGAGAAGTAGACGAGATAAAGGGATAAAACAACTGTCACAAGGTATAAAGTGAAGTGTTGTTTTAATTGAGCACATTATCAAAAGGGTTGTGGGAAAGGCGAGGGGAGGGGGTGTGTGGAGGAAAGAATGTGCGACTCAGGGGAATGTTTTTGAACGAGAGAAAAGGCCAGAATCCACCTGTTGCTTGCAGGCCCATTCACTTGGAAAATAATGTCTGTCTCATCATACAACTTTGTGTTTTAGTAGACGAAACAATACAGCAGGTGATTTGCGTCTGCTGCATCAAACGGATTACGGGAACATAATGAATGAAATGAATGAAAAACAGTGCATGCTTTATTTATCAAAGACAACAGCTGTTTTCAAAATAACAGGTGTCTTATAAGATACCTGGAGTAGTGGCAAAACAATGACCTAAAGCTATGGTTTCCTAGAAAGCGGTGACCGCTACATTACGGCCGTAATATGACGGTGAGTTTTGTTTTCAATACAATCAGATGAGAGTGGTTTCCTAGAAAACGGTGGACGTAAAGTTAGCGGTGAAAACTAGTTAAGGTTTTCTCACCAGGTGACACATTTTGTTTTGTAAACAAAAGTCTAGCTTGTCCATTACTACATACGTAAATAAACTTTGAAAACAAAAACAACATGTCAAAAGTTGTTTTTGTCTACATCTGTTTAAATATTGTGTTACGTCCACCGTCACCGTTACGTTCACCGCTACAATAACGGCCGTAATTTAGCGGTGAACTTTTTTCTAGGAAACCATAGCTTAAAGGAATCTGCTTGGTTGTCTAGATTACCTAAATATAAATAAGTCCAAGCAATTCTATGTTGATACAAATATGATAGAACAGCACCCCTAAAAGCATGCATTCAAAATAAATAGGCTTAATTCATAATGGTGTATACATTCAATATGATAAATGATTATTATACTAAATAAGTAATTATCTCTCATCCAGACAATGTCTTCAAAAGTGCAATTTAAATTTTTCAATGTTGAAAATAGCAGTTGTAGAACAGGGTTTGTTAAGGAAAACTGGAAGACCTGGAAAAATGAAATAACATTTATATTCACTTAAGTCTTAACCACATGTGAAGGTTACATAAAACTGTTTTAGAACACCTTAGTACACTGGATGTTGAGAACGTAGGTGCGGTAGGTCACAGTTTCGAATATCGACGCTTTTCATGAAAACCTGTGTCATTACGTTATTCAACGTGTTATTTGAACAATGAAACTTCTGTAGAATAAAAATTATATAGATGATAATTCAAAACTGTCCAACAGTTCTAACAGTTTGTCAAAACCTTGAATGATGTCAAAATTTTCTTTCCCTTAAAAGTATAAAAATCCTGTAACAACAACAACAATATTTACTGTCAATTATTGTACAAACAAGTTTGTTTCATTTTGCATAACAATAAATTTTAAAATACACTAACACTGGTAATGACTTAGATCTATAGACAAAACACAAAACAATTAACATTAAAATTTTAAGCCTTTATAAATTCTCTCAAATTATAAAACGAATGTTGATATAAAAATTGTTTAGGTGGGTTTTAAATATTTTTAAATCTTTATTTCGTAAAGTATCAGGTAGGCGATTAAACAATTTCCTACCAGCTTCAAATGGTAGTTTGTCGAACATGTGAAGCCGATGGTAAGAGGGCTTGATTAAATTTGGCTTTCTTAAGTCATACACAGTCTCAGTACTACAATCACCAAAGGAATATTTAGATCTAAAGAACAATAAAGATTGATAATTATCCTTTTAACGAATTTTTATCATTATTGTATTCTTATTACACAATGCACAGGTTTAGAAAAGTCTCCATTGGGCTAGAGATAGACTACACACTAAATGAGAAAAGCACAACCAGCCACCAATGTTCTGAATCGAAAACAATCTTCTCTTATACCTAAATAAATATTAAATGTAACTACCCCATCTAAATACATCTTTCCCGTTCACAAATCTTTGAAACGATACCTTGCAGTGCTAGAACCGTTAGATTCTCTTCCTTTTTTCATCCTAAAGTTACCATTTTCTTGGGATAAAACCTGCTGAATCAATTATTGAAGGGTTACATAAAGACATTATGTGTAATTTGTCCAGCTCAGCATGCTGAAAAACATATAAAACGTCTTTTCACACGTCAAAGTCCGTTAGAGATTGGCTTCTTGTGTATACCCAGCACTTTTCTGATTTATTAATAACCTCTCGAGGGTCTTTAAACCAATAAAATATTTCATAGTATCTTCCTCCGACCTAAAAGTAGTTTTATTGACTTAGCGTTCAAAGAAAAACATTCAAAAAAACCAAAAGCATTTCCACATGACCTTTTTTGTAGAAGTAAAATGTAGTAGGCATATTTCCCATCCGTCTCGTAACCAGGACGAAAAATTAAACTATGAGTGACTTTGGAGGCATCGCCAAAGAAATTATTGTTTTTTGTTGGATTTCCTTTTAAGAGTTAAATGTTGATTATGGCCCAAGCTGTTTTGGAAACATTTTTGACACATATAAAGTATTTTGCTCCAGTTTTAATGACTTTCCGATGTTAGATTTAAAATTCATAAAGCCCCGTTTCCATTACTACAAATTTGTGCCGCGACTCGTCCAGGGACATAAGCCCAATTGGAAACGGTCTGGCACAAAACATGTGCCGCGACCTGTGCCGCGGTAGCTACGTTGCCGGAGACTTGCAATAATGCAAAGGTAGCTTTTGAAAAAGAACTTTTCGGCCACTTCAGGAAGAAAACTACTCCCTACGTTTCGGGCAGTTGGGAAACTCCACCCGTTTAAGTGTATTAGGAGTATTGGGGAAGTGTTTTCGTGTTTAAGCTGGTCCGCCGCAGAGAGCCGCCTTGGTGAGATCAAGCATTATTTTCCTTTTTTTATTTTTAGGCTTTCTTTGTGTAAAATTTTTCCCTCCTGTCAATATTTGTGTAACAATGTAGCTATTAATTTTTATTTTGTTTTGTCCTCTTGTCTCTAAGGTTAAGGTTAGGCTAAGTATTATCTATTGTGTAGCATAAATCTAGGTTAGGCCCTTGAGAACAGGGGAGTTTCCCAACTACCCGAATCGTAGTGAGAAGTTTTCTCCCTGAAGTGGCCGGAAAATTCCATTTTCCTAATTAAATTTCCGATGTTATTACAGACTCGGAAAACATGAGCATTGCAAACCTTTATGAGTGAAACTGGGCTTACTCACAATAATTGTTAATCTGTACATATACCATGCCCTAATTTATAGATAAATAACGAGGTACCTGTGCATAATCATTATACTAGGAAAAAACTAATGTGCCTTTTATAAGGCAGTCGAAATCATTGAATATTTATCATCTCTTGTGTTTTAAAATGTTCAATACCTCTTGAACTAAGTAGTTTGCCGTTAGGCTTCCTCAAAAATAAGTTGTTCTGAAGACAAACTAACTCTTCTTTTTATGCAATATTGGAATATCTTGAAATTATATTTAAGTAGTGGTGAGGGTAGTTGTAAGCAAAATGTTTTCCATCAGTTAGTTATTGCACGCCTATTTATTCTAAAGCCTTCAAGTTTAGTGTGCTATTATTGAAATTAACATGTGACTAGTAGCCCCAAGTATCCACAGTCTAATGGACTTCCAGAGTCAGCGGTAGACACGGCTAAGAGAATTTTATCAAAATGTGAAGACATGGACCAAGGGCTTCTTTCGTACACATCTGCACCACTTGAAAATGGATATTCACCCGCTGAATTATTGATGGGTAGGAAGGTGCGAAGTACAGTTCCCATAGCAATGGAAAACTTGAAGCCAACCTTGACGAATCAGGAAGCCCTTCAAGACACTGAAAGAAAATATAGAAGTATGATGAAGAAACGATATGACAAACGACGTCCAAAGAATTTTCGGAACTTGCTCCTGGAGACCAAGTGTGGATCTCTGACGTTAAGAAGAAGGGGATAGTAATGGCAAAGCTTCCAGAGCCGAGATCCTACCTTGTCAAACTTGAGAGCGGCGCCCAGCTTCGAAGCCGAGCACACTAACTCCGTTCATACCTCGTTAACTTCCGTAAAGGGAGGATGTGCTATTATTGAAATTAACATGTGATTCAAATTATTATTTATCATTGTTTATGTTTTGGTTTGGACTTAATTATTAGTATAAGTTGTTTGAAGTAAAGTATTTATACAATTCATATTAATTGCTTTTCCTTAACGTAGTACCCTTACATTTAGCTTAATGAAAAGTGTTAGTATTGTAGTAGTGAACTAACAACTTAAAGCTGGAGATGTAAAAGGGACATCTATGGACCTTAACTTTGCATTGTGACTTATATGAGTGGTAACATGAAGTAAATGGAAATCCGGTGGAGAATATAAATAACTGAGGATATATTTCAATGGGACAATTTTCGTTGAAATCCCCCTATGTCTGAAACCGTAAACCATAGAGCAAAAACACTTCGTTTATAAAAATACGAGGATCAAGGTGCGTTTTTGTTTAAAATCCGTTTGAAACGTGTTCTTGAAAACTGTTATGGATATCAGACACAATTTAATTTTCAGCGCTGCAATATTTCATTTTAGTAGCAGGTAATGTAAATGCAAAGTTTCACGATATGATGACACATTTGAGACACCCTAAGTACTGTAAAACTTGAAACCAAGTATGAACCAACTACTAAGCCATGTCAAGAAAGAGATTTAAAATGTAGTGTTTTAATGTTGTTTTCAACGCCCACGTCTGTTATTTTTGAAAACTTAATGTATTTATAATAAAGTATGTTAATATACACTAGAACCTATCCGTGTATGAGAAACGACTCTATTCTGTAATGTAGAACATTATGTCATTAGGTCCTACTAGGTTACTATTAGGATTAATTAACATTAAATTTATCTTACATTACTCGTAATTACACAGTCTCTTGAAAAATGTAACACTACGTAGTCAGTAGACACTTCCAACCTAATCCTCGTATAATGTATATTATTTTCAATGTACATATACAAGAGCCGTTCTGAGTCGAACAGTTACTGTTTTAGTCACAACGCACACCGCACCACAGCAGCACCAGTCAGAAAACTACCAGAATATTAGATTTCGTTGTAAGATGCACAAGTCAAAATGAGATTATCGCCTGTTTGATTATGCCTTACAATGGCGTGCTGAATTCCTTACTACTATTGTATACATCGACTCAACAGCTGAGTTGGCTTGGATACGATACAGTGTTTTGGTTTACCTTGCCTAGTAGAGCCCAAACACACTTTCCGATATTTCCGGCCGGCGAAAATCCGATGGACAAAACGTTACCTGATCGTTGCTTTACCTATGACCGGCAAAACTCCGTGGTGGATGAGTGTGAAAGCTCTCACCTACCATGTGTGATTGACTGATTGATACCACTGGGGATACCAGGGAGGGCCTTATTTCAGTATAAGTATTGCCATTATCAAAGAATGTGAACACATTTCACCTAATCTAATTGTTAGGTATAGTGTAAGCTCAGTCAGAGTGCTTCACTCACTATTTGAGATGCCGACCACTCTCATGACTCATGATGGTGTGATGAGTGGCGGTAGTAATTGAGTTATGAGCTTTTGCTTATAAAACGTCGAATCACAAAAATCACTGCTGTACCATTGACTTTAAATTTAAAATCAATGGCTGTACGCAAAAATTACTAACAGTTGTTACGAAATCAGCATATTAAATAATTTACTTTGGAATGTATATGTTCCCAAAATTCCCTCAAAGCACACCATTTGGCCTAAGAATTTAGTACATTTTCCGGGGCATATCCCCGTATCCCCCTATTTGCTTTTGCTGAAGGGTGTTCTAACCCCCCTCCAACCTGGAGCGCCATGGACTCCTCCTAAGATTTACTCTGGACTGGCCCCTGACAAGGTGTGGAGCAGTGAAGGAATCAATTTTTGAAAACGTCTAAAGAAGTATGTTTTGGACCAGCTAGGACTTCTTTTCTCATTGGTTACACGTTTGACATGTTTTTTAACGTATATTGATTATTTCATACGCTCAAAATGCTTTTAATGTATTGTTTAAAGAAACTGCACATTTTTATATAGTCTGTGAACGTAAAACATTATTTGCCATATGTCTTCCGTTTACTTTAGAGGGCTGTCAGAGTGTCACTATACTTGTCAGTTGTCAAATTATCAGCTGAGACCAGAATAAGCGGGGCGGGTATTTGTTTTTGACACAAATCAAGTTATTAATTTTTGTTTGTTGGGAAATGTTTCAAAATTAAATAATTGTGAACAACTGTTTCAGTTATTGAGTTGATTAACCGTTTATTTATTTAGTGTATTTATTTAATTTTGGTTCTTTACCTCAATGACTGCTGATATAGTTTGTAATGGACCTATCTATTGAAGAGGTATGACTAGGCTTAAGCTCGTGTTTAGTATAACGACTTCGATACTTTCATTTGAGGCATATCAACCACTTATTGGGGGTATTTTGAAGAAAATATGGGACAAAATGAGTGTTATGATGTCAAAACTATAGTGTCATAACTCATAATGAAGTGTCAAAACTATGTCTTGACACAAAATAGGTTACACTTTTCTTAGAATGTGCCAGAGAATGCTCAAACTATGAACAATAGATTTAGGTGGACTGCTGGGACACTGGGGTGCAGTGATACTTTGACAAGTTGACACTTATCGGTGGTACATACGAGGTTGCCTACAACAGATAGTTGTACTGTCTAGGACATTGATTGGTCGCGTGACTATAACCATTGGCACAACTGTTTCGGAATTACTATAGAGTCTTGTTTATCCAACTTGAACAGGACTTATTAATAGGACTAACTTGCTTATTTGACCTGACCCTAACCACTCTAGTGTAATTTAAGATGAATGGTTAGTGTGATAAGTGTTTTGATAGATGGTGAGCTGTATTCTTGTTACAAACTAGGGCCGACTGTTCCCCATATTAAGTCATTAATTAGCCTAATGAACCTTAATGTTACTTCCGAACCACGCGGAGTGGCCAGGATAAAAAGTTGTTACTGCAGACCTGGGAGTTGAAACCGGGCCATTTTGATCAGAATTACGCTCTATACCACTTGGATCAAACACAACTTATTAATGTGGCTGAATATTTTGCAGAAACTGAAACTAGCATGCTATTATGAAGTTTCAAAAATCTCTAAATATGTTTGTGAAAACAACACACTTCTTGGAGAGTTGGAGATGGATAAGCAGACAAAACAGCTCATAGCCGAGTTAATATGGAAGAAATTGAAAGTGTTCTCCGAAGATTTAGAAGCATTTGCCAAGTAAGTTAAGTGTTAAACATTATTTGGTTTATTAAGCTAGTTTTTATACATTAAGCAGAAATAGTGTAATGCATAAATAAAACAACAACAAAAACTATTAAATCAAGAAACTTTAGGTTTGGAGTTAAAAGTGACACTAAAGCCAAACTGGTTAAATTTTCAACTCTAATACAACCCTTATTAGTTTAAGTAGTAGACCTATGTCAACAAGGAAAGAAAATTTACTGATTACAGAGTCACAGTCCTTCCTGTTGTTGACAGAGTTAAACTCTTTTATGGCATGGCTTAGGCCGGTTTTATACACTGAATTAAATATCACTTGTCGAATTTGACTTAACTGTACCTTCAACCCTCTAAACAGTATCCACTATACATTTCCAGTAGCTGGGGCAATACCAAGAATAGTAAATATTCTCAAATATATGTTGATCATTGTAATACCAATTCAGTTCATAACAGACTATACTTTGAATCACAATTAACTTTAGTATGGGAGGGGCGTGTTGTGTGATAGGGAGTGGGGAGGCGCGGTATTCGCTAGTGTGAGTCACTGTGTGGCGAAAACTGTGAATTGCTTGTCACAGTCACATCGCTCTATCACTGTAAAAAGGTGGGCGAGGCGATAAAAAGTTCTTCCATTAATCAAAATCTACGACTTTGTTTCACAACTTCCTTGAAATCATTGTGTTTTTAGAGTTGTCTTGCTAATCCTTTCACAAACCTATCCGACACTGCACCTTACCAATTAAACACTTACGTTTTGCCAGAGGCGCACTAGCAACAAGTTATTCCTCGTACATGCTGAACAATGGAAAATAGCATGACTCACCTAAGCGACAGTAAAAACACAATCGGTCAAGTTTGGAGGCATGAGCGACGCTGGGCGGCACCGCTCAGAAGTATTGTAGCCACCCTCATCAGATTTACACACAAATAAGGGAGTCCCAATGTCTGAGCGGTGCCGCTCATATTGTAACCGAGATCTAACTCTGCACCTCGCCAATACCACAGTTGTATAATTTCAAGTGTACTCTTGAACATGCCAGTGGTATAGTTTTGGACTGCTTATTCATCAAGTATAGTTTTCAATACCCTGCCTTCTGGTGAATTGTTATTTCTTGTTACACTACACTGGTAATACGGAAGCAGCAGAAAGTAATGTTTAGCAGGATAGAATAGGTGAAGGGTGGATCATAGATCTTGATTCGCTTGCGCCTGGCTCTCTAGTTGACACTTACAATTCTATTAGTCACTGTGTTTTTTCATTCAATATGACCTTTTCCCTCTTTATATAGGTTAAGTGAGGTTCTATATGACAGATTAAAGCAGCTCTGCAAGTATCTTTGTTTCGTAAAAAACCCTTCTTTCTTGATCTCAAATTTTCCTAGAAAGCTCACTTGTCAAAAAGTTACGGAGACACATAGGTTACGTTTTATAATAACAGTTTTTTTCTTTCTTCAAGGCATGCAAAGCGAACTACAATCAACACGGAAGATGTCAAACTATTAGTTCGTAGAAATCCATCCATGGTAAGTTAAGAAATATTCATCTTTAAAAAGAGTATGTATTAACTACAACCACTCCAAAAAAATGAAGATTTATTTGGTAAGATCTTTCGCAAGCATTACAAGATTTTTTGAACACAACCATAAAGTATAATATAACCTACTTAAAGTCTGTTCATATTGACAGTGCTATTATTTCTCGAAGCTGGCTTGAATTCATTCTTTGTAAAATTTTATTATAGGTCAAAGCTTACGAGGGGGTACCCAAAAATAACGGGAATTTCATTATAAAAACCATATTTTATTATTTTTTTTTACTAATTTACATGTATACCTTCAGTATACTCCCCATTTAGTGTGATGCATTTGTTCATTCGATGCTCCCATGGTTTTAAGCACCCCTCATACCCCTTAGTCTGAATGGCTGCAGCCACATCCTCGTTTGCCTTTTCACTCCTTCATTTTTGTCATAACGGTGATCTTTATGTAATTTTTCATTAGGGGAACATAAAAAAAATTAGTGGGACAAGATTTGGATATAGATTAGGTGGGGAAGAGTGGTCATGCTGGCATTGGCCAAAAACTAAGCGCACTGAGATGGCTCGTGGGCAGGCACATTGTCATGATGAAAGAACCAGACTCCATATCAGAAAATTTAGGCCTGGAGTGTGTTGAAATTCGCTAAACTGAATTTTAACACACTCCAAAGTGCAAAGCATTGCCAATGGTCCTCCGACGGTCTTCTTGCAATATTGACGATTTTTATGAACAATTTCACTAGTCAGAGAATTTGAAGGTCGTCGGGCGAGGCTTGTCTTCAATCGACATGGTGCCATCTTGAATTTGCGAAAAATACTGGTTTCATTATCGTTTTGCTCAAAACATCGTCTTTGTAAGCTTGTTTAATAATTGCAACCGTTTCTTCTGCGTTCTTACGAGATAAAGCAAAACCTCACTGCTGAACTTTGTCCATTTAATTAAACCATTAAAACAGAGCGAGGCAGAACAAAACTACTTGTAGAAAAGCACACAGCTCCTCTTCACAGTCTCGGACTGGACACAGAGTGCACTGAACTCAGGAAGAGTTGGGCTTTCATCACCTATCGGCCAAAATGTGAATTATCGCTCCCACCTGCATCATCGACTGATTCGATACTGGGTACCCTCATTATAGGTTCCTCCATAGAATTTTGTTGAAGTTTCATCTTTGTTTAATAATTGCAGGTTGAGCATATATCCAAAATGGCTGAAGAAATAGCTAGTGCAAAAGATACAAAGAAGGGAAGAAGTCGTTGAAGGATAAAGAGGAGCCTGGTAAAGTCGGACTGAAGATGAATAGGTTTGGTGCAGTATAATTACGTAAATAACTGTGTACAAGATAACGTTGCATTTTTAAAGAAAAATATAGGTGTCGAATTTACAAACAATAATATATAAGATTCTCGAACCCATTAAGGGTGTAGACTATGATTGTTACACCCAATAACCACTGCTGTTCAAAATAGGCAACCCTAATATCTTCGGGGAGTGATTCAATGTTTGCAGGGGATTTTGAAAGCAACATTCCAGGAAACTTTCAAGGCAATCTGGAACTAAATTTTGTCATATCAGGTCAGGTTTACAGCCAAAGTAGTAGACAAACAAAAAACAAATATTTCTTCACACATTGCACAACTCCTTTGCAAAAAATTCATGGGCTGAAAATGTTTTTGAAGGAATGGAAAATTCAGATTAAAACAGAAAATTTAAGTAACATTCCTGAATTGTTCAAAGGTATTTGAAGCCTGTCTTTGGTTTAATTAATTAATCCATCTTCAGGGAACCTTCCTAGTGTTAAAACTTAAATAGAAAAACCAGGCTGACACATACACAGCTGGAGCACCGTAGTGTTAATTTTTTTGCAATTTGCTACGCTCACAGCCTCCCTTCAGCTGTGCAGACCTCATCTTTGGATCCTTTACTATAGAAGCGTTAGGAGGCCCTACTGGGACTTACATGGTCTTTACTGCAAGTTTTACTACATACCATGAAGGAAAACATATTTTAAATGTTATTAAAATTGGACTAATCATTCCGCTCCTATAGAAAACAACTTTTTGGTCCCAATTTTGAAATAGCTACATGGATTTTCATCATATTTAGGATGTTGATGGGTAATCAAAATAGATATTTATTTCAAATGTCATCCAATTTGATGAAATTTACTCTTTACGATCATCAAAACTGCTTTTTTGGTGAAATCTCCAGCCCAAACAAAAACTTCCGTTTTTCCTAGTAAATGAACTTTACCAAGATTTTAATTTTTATAAAAAGGAAATTTTGTACCAAACTTTATGGAAATCACAAAGCAGACAACAAAATATGATTAAACATGAATGCATACATACGTATATAAAGTTTTGAAAAAATGCTCAAAAGGTTTTCTGGGGTCAGGGTTATTATTTCCCAGACCCGGACTTGTGCCTTACCATGCTGACGGGATGAATATCTAATTTTTTTTTAGGAAATTCACTAAAAAATAGTAAGCAACAAGTATAATAAGACCAGAGAAATCATCCCCGGGAATAATCCAACAAACATAAATTTGTCTTCAACATTGTTTTATTATGTACATAATATTTTATTATAAAAACATGAACTTATGGATCTGCTTACTCTTTGTCATATAAAGCCTAGGGATAATAAATAACTAACCTCAGACCACTAAAACTATTGTTTCTTTACAAAATGTCTAAGCTAAGAGAAGTCTATCATCACTTACATTCGACACATTCACACTGGCAAAGCAGGCTAAGTATTCTATTCTACAGAGAGAAATGCAACTCGTATGTTAAAGCAATCAAAATTTGGTTTTAACTTGTAAATAAATGTACGTCACAGCCAAATTTTGTTGAGTATTACGGTAATTTTCTTCAAAATACTTGGTCGAGATAAATCGACTAATGTTACAAAGTCTAGTGTTTGCTAGATTTTGTCACAGGAAATGGGTATGAAACACGCTCTCATAATTACTTTTACCAAAGGATTTTACATTAGGATGGTTTTCAGGTAGAAATGTACTAAGTGATATAATCGTCTGTAGCAAACGGTAATGTTGACACGTTCCAAATATGGCTGAGAAACCAACACATACATATGTATTGTGATTCAAAGCTTTCAATTTAAAATTTTGTTTGTCTCTGTATTTTAATATTTTCAAAATCAAACCAACTTAAATTTATTGACACCAGCTTACTGACGTGTCAACGGTTACCGGTATTCTTCAATATTCACCCTCATGGATAGGCTACTTTAATACTCTGAACCATACTTGGAAATAAATTTCAAAAACACACCAACGCAAACTCATATAAATTATACAAAATCAACGGGACGATTAAATTAAAACTTAATATTTACTTCTGTGACTTACAATAAAAGAAATCATGACAAATAAAAGATGTAAGTAATAAAGACTCAACAAACTAAAAATATTACATAGCTAATTTGAGACTAAATATGAACACATGGCAATATACATTTACAATGCTTTACTGTATGTATTGTATATTGGTACTTTTGTTAGTTAACACGACGTATTAGTGAGTACAAGAGGAACAAACTTAACAAATAAATAAAGCATGTAAGTAAGTAAGTGTTTGAATTTGAGAAGAAATGGAAAGTTTAAGAAGTGAGTATAGCTGCAGTACAATTAAACAATAACTACTACACTTACAAATAATACAAGTTATACATATGTGATTGTACATTTTGATACATTTTGCTAGGCAGGAGAGTCCCTACGGGTGTTTCAACACTGGTTGAAATGTTGTTTAGAATTCAATAAGCGTACGGTACTTATTGTATACATTTAGTATGTACATGTTGCTACTTATACAAATTTCAATGTTCAGATGAATAAATTGGCAAACATTGTTGATTGAAAAGGTGGATAACACTACAACCAATTGGATGCAATGCATTTTAGTTTCTAAAGGTAAGACTGTCAAATTTGAAAGATGAACTTTAAGATTGGCAAGAAGAAAAATGTATTAATGTTCTAAATCTTTTTTAAGTGTTGATTTTATTCTTCCATGATGACAATTAATTTAAAGTGTCCTAATCTACTTTGTTTCAAAATAGTCATTAGAAAATTTGGACAAACTACATTTACAATGTTATGTATTAACTACAACCACTCAAAAATGAAGATTTATTTGGTAAGATCTTTACATTACAAGATTTTTGAACACAACCATAAGTATAATATCACCTACTTAAATCTGTTCATATTGACAGTGCTATTTTCTATGAAGCTGGCTTGAATTCATTCTTTGTAAAATTGTATTATAGGTCAAAAGCTTATAGGTTCCTCCATAGAACTTTGTTGAAGTTTCATCTTTATTTTAATTGCAGGTTGAGCATATATAAAATGGCTGAAGAAATAGCTAGTGCAAAAGATACAAAGAAGGGGAAAAAGTCATTGAAGGATAAAAAGAGGAGCCTGGTAAAAGTACGGCTGAAAAGATGAATAAGGTTTGGTACAGTATAATTACGTAAATAACTGTGTACAAGATAACGTACATTTTAAAAGAAAAAAATAGGTGTCGAATTTACAAACAATAATATATTATAAGATTGAACCATCAAGTGTAGACTATGATTGTTACACCAATAACCACTGCTGTTCAAAAATAGGCAAGCCTAATATCTTCAGGGAGTGTTTCAATGTTTGCAAAATTTTGAAACAACATTCAGAAACCTTCAAGGCAATCTGGAACTAAATTTTGTCATACCAGTCAGGTTTACAGCCAAAGTAGTAGGCAAACAAAAACAAATATTTCTTCACATTGCACTCCTTTGCCAAAAATTCGTATGAGGCTAAATGTTTTTGAAGGATGGAAAATTCAAGATTAAAACAGAAAATTTAATTACAGTTACCTTGGTTTGAGGGCCTGTAGATCCTCACGGTGCAGGTTGTGAATCTATACACGTGTTTACGCGGCGCGTATGCATCATCAATAGACACACTAAGTAACTATTTACACTGATATTAAAACTAAGAACTTAATTAAAACTATTTACATGGTCCACACGCCTATTGCACTCAGCGGTTCTGATCGGACGTGTTGAATGGCCTGCAGCGGAAAGAAACATATTTACGGAGGCGAGGGAGTGGACCGACTGTTGATGAAAATGAGGTCAGGGGCGGTGTGGCTGAAGGGCTGGCGTTCGTTGTTCCTGAAACCCCAAGGACAGGTTGGTTCGGTCTACGACTCTTGGCGTTGACTGAGTTAAATGGTTCTGGCAAATTTGAATAAAACTGAAGCGTCTTTTTTGTGTTTAATAGAATCCCACCATGAATGTCGATGTATTTAAATATTTCATAACTTTCATGTGCTAGGGCTAGGTTTTATTGCTCGTACATGCTGAACAATGGAAAATAGCATGACTCACCTAACAGTAAAACACAATCGGTCAAGTTTGGAGGCATGGCGGCGGCTAGGCGGCACGCTCAAGTATTGTAGCCACCCTCATCAGATTTACACACAAATAAAGTCCCAATGTCTGGCTGCCGCTCATATTGTAACGAGATCTAACTCTGCACCTGCCAATACCACAGTTGTATAATTTCAAGTGTACTCTTGAACATGCCAGTGGTATAGTTTTGGACTGCTTATTCATCAAGTATAGTTTTCAATACCCTGCCTTCTGGTGAATTGTTATTTCTTGTTACACTACACTGGTAATATGGAGCAGCAGAAAGTAATGTTTAGCAGGATAGAATAGGTGAAGGGTGGATCATAGATCTTGATTAAACTGGCCTGGCTCTCTAGTTGACACTTACAATTCTATTAGTCACTGTGTTTTTCATTCAATATGACCTTTTCCCTCTTTATATAGGTTAAGTGAGGTTCTATATGACAGATTAAAGCAGCTCTGCAAGTATCTTTGTTTCGTAAAAACCCTTCTTTCTTGATCTCAAATTTTCCTAGAAAGCTCACTTGTCAAAGTTCGGAGACACATAGGTTACGTTTATAATAACAGTTTTTTCTTTCTTCAAGGCATGCAAAGCGAACTACAATCAACACGGAAGATGTCAAACTATTAGTTCAGAGAAATCCATCCATGGTAAGTTAAGAAATATTCATCTTTAAAAGAGTATGTATTAACTACAACCACTCCAAAAAATGAAGATTTATTTGGTAAGATCTTTCATAAGCATTACAAGATTTTTGAACACAACCATAAAGTATAATATAACCTACTTAAAGTCTGTTCATATTGACAGTGCTATTATTTCAAGCTGGCTTGAATTCATTCTTTGTAAAATTTTATTATAGGTCAAAGCTTACGAGGGGTACCCAAAATAACGGAATTTCATTATAAAACCATATTTTATTATTTTTTTTACTAATTTACATGTATACCTTCAGTATACTTTAGTGTGATGCATTTGTTCATTCGATGCTCCCATGGTTTTAAGCACCCCTCATACCCCTTAGTCTGAATGGCTGCACCCACATCCTCGTTTGCCTTTTCACTCCTTCATTTTTGTCATAGGTGATCTTTTATGTAATTTTTCATTAAGGGGAACATAAAAAAGTCTAGTGGGACAAGATTTGGGTATGTAGTTAGTGGGGAAGAGTGGTCATGCTGGCATTGGCCAAAACTAGCGCACTGAGATGGCTCGTGGGCAGGCACATTGTCATGATGAAAGAACCAGACTCCATATCGCCAAAATTTAGGCCTGGGTGTGTTGAAATTTAAACTGAATTTTAACACTCCAAATGCTGGCATTGCCAATGGTCCTCCGACGGTCTCTTGCAATATTGACGATTTTATGAACAATTTCACTAGTCAGAGAATTTGAAGGTCGTCGGGCGAGGCTTGTCTTCGACATGGCATGCCATCTTGAATTGCAAAAATACTGGTTTCATTATCGTTTTGCTCAAAACATCGTCTTTGTAAGCTTGTTTAATAATTGCAACCGTTTCTGACACGTTTACCGAGATAAAAGCAAAAACCTCACTGCTGAACTTTGTCCATTTAATTAAACCATTAAAACAGAGCGAGGCAGAACAAAACTACTTGTAGAAAAACGCACACAGCTCCTCTTCACAGTCTCTCGGACTGGCCACACAGAGTGCACTGAACTCAGGAAGAGTTGGGCTTTCATCACCTATCGGCCAAAATGTGAATTATCGTCCCCACCTGCGCCATCGACTGATTCCGATACTTTTGGGTACCCTCAGTATAGGTTCCTCCATAGAATTTTGTTGAAGTTTCATCTTTGTTTAATAATTGCAGGTTGAGCATATATCCAAAATGGCTGAAGAAATAGCTAGTGCAAAAGATACAAAGAAGGGGAAGAAGTCGTTGAAGGATAAAGAGGAGCCTGGTAAAAGTACGGCTGAAGATGAATAGGTTTGGTGCAGTATAATTACGTAAATAACTGTGTACAAGATAACGTTGCATTTTTAAAGAAAAATATAGGTGTCGAATTTACAAACAATAATATATAAGATTCTCGAACCCATTAAGGGTGTAGACTATGATTGTTACACCCAATAACCACTGCTGTTCAAAATAGGCAACCCTAATATCTTCGGGGAGTGATTCAATGTTTGCAGGGGATTTTGAAAGCAACATTCCAGGAAACTTTCAAGGCAATCTGGAACTAAATTTTGTCATATCAGGTCAGGTTTACAGCCAAAGTAGTAGACAAACAAAAAACAAATATTTCTTCACACATTGCACAACTCCTTTGCAAAAAATTCGTATGAGGCGAAATGTTTTTGAAGGAATGGAAAATTCCAGATTAAAACAGAAAATTTAAGTAACATTCCTGAATTGTTCAAAAGGTATTTGAAGCCTGTCTTTGGTTTAATTAATTAATCCATCTTCAGGGAACCTTCCTAGTGTTAAAAACTTAAATAGAAAAAACCAGGCTGACACATACACAGCTGGAGCACCGCTAGTGTTAATTTTTTTTGCAATTTGCTACGCTCACAGCCTCCCTTCAGCTGTGCAGACCTCATCTTTGGATCCTTTACTATAGAAGCGTTAGGAGGCCCTACGGACTTACATGGTCTTTTACTGCAAGTTTTACTACATACCATGAAGGGAAAACATATTTTAAATGTTATTAAAATTGGACTAATCATTCCGCTCCTATAGAAAACAACTTTTTGGCCACAATTTTGAAATAGCTACATGGATTTTCATCATTTATTTAGGATGTTGATGGGTAATCAAAATAGATATTTATTTCAAATGTCATCCAATTTGATGAAATTTACTCTTCTACGATCATCAAAACTGCTTTTTGGTGAAATCTCCAGCCCAAACAAAACTTCCGTTTTTCCTAGTAAATGAACTTTACCAAGATTTTAATTTTTATAAAAGGAAATTTTGTACCAAACTTTATGGAAATCAGACAACAAAATATGATTAAACATGAATGCATACATACGTATATAAAGTTTTGAAAAAATGCTCAAAAGGTTTTCTGGGGTCAGGGTTATTATTTCACAGACCCGGACTTGTGCCTTACCATGCTGACGGGATGAATATCTAATTTTTTAGGAAATTCACTAAAAATAGTTAGCAACAAGTATAATAAGACCAGAGAAAAATCATTTCTGGGAATAAGTCAACAAACATAAATTTGTCTTCAACATTGTTTTATTATGTACATAATATTTTATTATAAAAACATGAACTTATGGATCTGCGTACTCTTTGTCATATAAAGCCTAGGGATAATAAATAACTAACCTCAGACCACTAAAACTATTGTTTCTTTACAAAATGTCTAAGCTAAGAGAAGTCTATCATCACTTACATTCGACACATTCACACTGGCAAAGCAGGCTAAGTATTCTATTCTACAGAGAGAAATGCAACTCGTATGTTAAAGCAATCAAAATTTGGTTTTAACTTGTAAATAAATGTGCGTCACAGCCAAATTTTGTTGAGTATTACGGTAATTTTCTTCAAGATACTTGGTCGAGATAACCGATCGACTAATGTTACAAAGTCTAGTGTTTGCTAGATTTTGTCACAGGAAATGGGTATGAAACAAGCTCTCATAATTACTTTTACCAAAGGATTTTACGTTAGGATGGTTTTCAGGTAGAAATGTACTAAGTGATATAATCGTCTGTAGCAAACGGTAATGTTGACACGTTCCAAATATGGCTGAGAAACCAACACATAGGCTACATATGTATTGTGATTCAAAGCTTTCAATTTAAAATTTTGTTTGTCTCTGTATTTTAATATTTTCAAAATCAAACCAACTTAAATTTATTGACACCAGCTTACTGGCGTCTCAGCGGTTACGGTATTCTTCAATATTCACCCTCATGGATAGGCTACTTTAATACTCTGAACCATACTTGGAAATAAATTTCAAAAACACACCAGCGCAAACTCATATAAATTATACAAAATCAGCGGACGATTAAATTAAAACTTAATATTTACTTCTGTGACTTACAATAAAAAATCATGACAAATAAAAGATGTAAATAATAAAGACTCAACAAACTAAAAATATTACATAGCTAATTTGAGACTAAATATGAACACATGGCAATATACATTTACAATGCTTTACTGTATGTATTGTATATTGGTACTTTGTTAGTTAACACGACATTATTAGTGAGTACAAGAGGAACAAACTTAACAAATAAATAAAGCATGTAAGTAAGTAAGTGTTTGAATTTGAGAAGAAATGGAAAGTTTAAGAAGTGAGTATAGCTGCAGTACAATTAAACAATAACTACTACACTTACAAATAATACAAGTTATACATATGTGATTGTACATTTTGATACATTTTGCTAGGCAGGAGTCCCTACGGTTATTCAACACTGGTTGAAATGTTGTTTAGAATTCAATAAGCGTACGGTACTTATTGTATACATTTAGTATGTACATGTTGCTACTTACACAAATTTCAATGTTCAGATGAATAAATTGGCAAACATTGTTGATTGAAAAGGTGGATAACACTACAACCAATTGTATGCAATGCATTTTAGTTTCTAAAGGTAAGACTGTCAAATTTGAAAGATGAACTGCAAGATTGGCAAGAAGAAAAATAATGTATTAAACGTACATTCTAAATCTTTTTAAGTGTTGATTTTATTCTTCCCTGATGACAATTAAATTAAAGTTTCCTAATCTACTTTGTTTCAAAATAGTCACTAGAAAAATTTGGACAACCTACTTTTACAATTACGTTAAACTGAAGAATTAATAAAAAAACATAAAACTTCTTAAGATAAAAACTCATATTTTAGAGTATTTGAATGTGTTTTATCTTGAATAAACTTGATAAATAAGTTAATGATTACTTTGTAGCTTCAAAACACTTAAGCTATCACAACTTAGATCTATGAATACAATACAGCAATAAATACTACAGAATGTTTAGGTACTAAGAAAATTAATTTAACCACAAAGACAATGATCTCTGAAATATCTTTTAAGCATTCTAAAATGTCTACACATGATAAAATACTAAAATAAAATGAGTTTTCACAAAACCCCAAAATAAAACACTTTTTTATAAACAAACAATAGGTTAGAATATTTCTAGGAAGGTTCAAATGGATGAGTGAAGCAAGACAATGTGAACAGATCTCCTGCCTTGCTGAAGAGTCATGGTAGAAACAGACTCGAAATTGGAAACAACAAATAACTGTAAAAATACAGGCACATAACGTGTTCCACCCTCAGTGCACAAACTGTTCAACCAAACAACTCATAAGTTCTCACAAACGCAGCCCCCAACCAGCTGAGCCTTACAAGATCGTACACTTTATCTTCTTCCGCTTTTTGTCCTTCCCTTTTCCGTTGTTGATTTTGTTATCTTCCATCTTTCTCGACCGAATCTCTCTCATGAGGTCAAAAAACACCTGAAATATTTAACAACTTTATTTACTACTGTTTGTTAGAATTTTATATTTTGAAAATTATTGAAAACTATAGGTTTAACCCTTAAGTGTCTTAAACTGTTATAGTAGTGTCCCTACATGGGAATGCGTCAGTTACAGTAACGTGCCAGGTCCGCCCAGTAGATGCTGCTTTCAACATGGTGGAGTGGAAATCACCGTCCCAAAGACGCTACTGAACTAAATAAATTTGAAGTATGATTACACAGACCATTATAAAGCAATATTTCTATGCTTTGTAAGTATTGTAATAGAAAAGTCTATGGCATCATCTAAGCGAGAGGAGTGTAAATTAGTGAACTAGATGAAAAGGGTAAAGAAAACCCACCAAGTTGCAGCAACTAATGCAACCTGCACAGTGATCATACATGTATAGTCTGGACACTTAACTCATTAGGTTCCCAACACCTCAGCTCAAAAATACAAACCATTTTGTTTTACAACGTTTCGTTCTATATGGCAATAGAAATCAATAGCTCCATTTCCTATGGAAATAACAAGTATTACAGTACCTTGTCCACGTCATCTCTGGTCTTGGCCGATGTCTCGACATAAGGGACTCCCCACTCCTGCGCTCTTGAGTGAGCGTCCGCCAGTGACACTTTCCGCTTCTCATCCAGATCGCCCTTGTTGCCCACGGGTAGAAACGGGATATTGTCATCATTCTTTACACGCAGTATTTGTTCCCTGAAACAGAATAACTCTATAGTTAATCCTATATATTCAATACAAAAATTCTATTTTTACTACTGCGTACAAAGCAAACGTGACAGTAAGCAGTGGCTGTGCTTAGTGAGTTGGTCTGATACACATCAGCTGCTTCCATTAAGAACTTTGCTGAAATACTGGGATTTGCTTCACTCTAGCGGTGGTTCTGTCACTTCTGTGTACTACTAGATATAGATTTTCAACCCGCTTTGTTAGTGCAATCTTTAGCGGTAGTAGCTAGTGTTTTTATTTTAACTAATTAATCAAAATACTGGACAAAGAAATAGTAACAGAACGTACGAGTACAACGTCAAATTACAATCAAACAGAAAGGAAACGATAATGCTTTGTGATACGTTATCCAAAGATTAGCAACAATCTCAACAGTTCTCTTACATTTGACCAAGGAAACCCAATTTATTTTAAAAATTTAAATATTTAGAACAACATTGTACCAGAACATAAAAAATATACCAGAAACGGTTGTATAAATACAGTTACTCAAGTTTAGATCTTAAAATGTTTTTCATGAGGTTATCAACAAACCCAGTTTTATATTTTAAAAGCAAATTAACAAAAACAGCTATATGTACTTATGACAAAAGGACAAGGGTTTGAAATAATCTGAAAGAATTATTTGAGCTCTCCTGGGTTTATTTGGATTTTTAATCATTCAACTCTGAATATGTTCTTGCCAATAACTAAAGATACAAAGCAAAATACTTTTGAACAATCGACTTGAATGAAACTGTACTGACCTGAACTCTTGTGTGGCCTGGAAGCTCTCGTCTTCTGTGATGGAAAACACACAAAGGAAGCCCTCTCCGCTGCTGAAGTAATTGTCTCTGAAATCAACGTCCTCAGTAATGTATTACATTATATTGTTGTACTGTATAACAGATGCACTCATAGAGAATCTTGTTTAATTAGAGATTTCAGGATACCACCACCCTTAGAGTAGGCATACAAATCTGTTCTTGCGTCAATCATTGAGATGTTTTTGTTCAGTAGTGTTACTTTTTTCTAAACCGTACCTATGTAACAGTAATTATTAGTAAAAGATAGTAGTAGTATTAAAAGCAGTAGTAGCAGTAGTATTGAAAGATTGTTCTTAACAGTAATAAATAACTGATATTGACAAACTAAACTCAATATGAAAATGGTTAATATGGGATAGTGGGCTAATAAGCGGGCCTTACTGTAGTCGTAAGATCGTTAACTCCAAATGGAGGATTCTCAGAATGAATAAACATCTCCGAACAACATCTCTAAGAATGAATAAAACATCTACCTCCTTCCATACCATTATAACTGGTATTTTCCTAAACAAAAATAATAATGTTATTACCTATATTATAGTAAAATGTCAAAGACACTTTGTATAGCTAACGACCATTTAGCTAATTTTCCTAATAATGTAGCCTTTCCGATTTAATATTACAACAGTAATGGTGGTATAACAAGCGTGTTTAACAATATTCATAGTATTGTGTTAAGAAAAACTACAGAGAAATATCTCATTTAAAGTAAAACTGCCCAGCCTCAAATAAAACACAGTTTGTTTATGTTAATTTACCACTGAACCAATATTCTGTTTAAAAATTGTTTGTTATCAAATTTCCTTTGGAAAAATGCTGTTAGCATGGTAAGATCCAGGCCCGGGACCATGAAATGAGCACCAACTATGACCCCCAGAACACGTTTTGAACATTTTTTCAACACTTTATATACATAAATTATGTATATTTTAAAACTACCACTCAACTTAAAGGTAATTTACAAAAACAATTAAAATTTTATAGTTTTGGGTAAGATTTTACTTTATTAAGTTCATTCCACTGGAGTGTTAACATAGTGGTTGGTTATTGTTAGTGATCAAGAGGGATATTTACGTAAAGACTACACATTCAAAAGCTGGCTTGACTCCAACATATGAACAGATGGAGAAGCAACGAGTATACACATGTTCCTTTATGCCTTGGCAACACAGATTTAGCCAAACAATCGATAGAAAACATCAACAACACACAGATGAGCTGTTGTGTACTTTGTACAACTCACTTATGTAAGCAGATGAATATAACCTACAAACTGTACGATTGTTATTTGTTAGAAGAGCTGTCAGCATCATGCGGAGTTTGCGTGAAAATAAGTTTGGCATGTATAGAACGTCATTCAGTATAAAATTGATAGTTAAATTACTTGTGGACCTAAGTGGTAACAAACAATCCAGTATTTATAGGATTTGATCACAAATAAGTAGTGATTGAACTGGGTAAGATTCTCCACGCATTAGAGTCAAGTATACACTGATTGGCTGGAGGCCAGTAGTCGTTGAAATCAGGTCAAACACTTCTGAAATGATTCCAGATTGTCTGGAAATGGTTAGTTTTATTGCTTGAAAGCATCTACAGTACTTTAGTACACATTAGGCCACTAATATTTCCTTATCTCAATCTTCTTTACCAGCCTAAATCTTTTCAAGAGGATAATTTACTTGCAATGCAATAATGTTAGTGATTTTAGTGTTAATCTTGGTTTGCAAAGGTTATGTTTTTCAGTTTCTAGAAATTAAGCAAAAGGCCTCATGAAACATGACCTGATTGTACTCACGAAGACAGCTACAAATACATATTAACCTCATAGTATGTAATTATTCAATTTAGTTTTGTTTTTAATAAACTAAATTTGATTTTAATTTGAGTACAATATTATTATTACATAAATTGATTTTTTTTACAAACTTGACATGAGCTAAACAGGAAACTCTCAGTAAATAGACATAGAAATAGACATTCTTTATTTGCATTACAAGTTTAATAATATGTACATGGACCTTTGTCTTCTATTACACACCAAGAACAATTTACTCTCTCAGATGGAAAGTATTATTTTTAAACTAAATAGTGTTGCTTGTTTATATTAAAATCAAGTGGTGCCATTCAGGAACAGTAGTTACCGATTATTCTAATCCTGTATAATAGACTAACCATCGCTACATTGTTTGTTTGATTGTCTAAATTCTAAATAATGGATACATCTTAGGCAATATCCGCAACTAACCTGATGGCTGCGTAGTCTTCTTGACCAGCTGTGTCCAGAATATCTATCTGCACCTCTTCCCCGTCCAACACAACTTTCTTCCGGTACGAGTCTGCTTTTGTAGGTTCGTAATCTTCAACGAACTAGAACAATACTTTCAGTTTAGGATTTAATTTTTTACAATCTGCAATGCACAACATAAATATTAATTTGGCATGGGTTATCGTAACCTCTTACTTGCGTTCTTACTTGCTTACTGAAATTTTTCTGCAAATTTCAATTAATTATTGCCTTGTAGATTAGCCTTTATCACACACCTTAAATAAGCAGGCAATTTTAAATGGGCTTATGAAAAAGCTAAGCCAAATCCTGCCTTATAGCATGAAATGATAATTATATTGTTCGCATGTACACCACAGTCCCTTTAAATCCGAACTAATTGCGACCGGGCCCAGTTCTGATTAGCGAAAGTTTGGATTAACCGGAAAAAGACGTTAATTGACAAGTTTGAACGAAAATGAACATTTCTTATGCAAAATAACATTTAATTGAACAAGATCAACAACGTACATTATATTTTGGTATCAGTACAGTATAAATGTTAGGTCATTGCATCGTGAACTTAATAATCATGTTGTTTATAGGTAAAAATTTTACTTTTTTAATGTGACATATATATTTAACATTTTATTGAGGTAATTGTAAAATATTTGAATTGAGTTGACACTTCGTTATACAGTAGCTCATTTTCACACATACTAAATTTTAAAATGATAAAATCGCCGGTACCAATTTTGGCCAAATGATTATTGTAAAATTCTATTTATCTAACTAAATTTATACTTGAAAATGAATATTAAATTTAAACTATCAATGAACTCTGATTAATTTAAGTTACATGAAGTAGACATAAACTGAAGGTATGAAAAAACTTATAAATTGCTCCTCTATTTAATCACTCGTCCAACTAATCACTAGTCTATAAATTTTCCGACTTTCGTTTTTTAATTAATTTAAGTACTTAAGCTTTTTTTGAGTAATTAGGTTTATGATCAGCTGTCAAGTAAGTGTCCTTCAAGTGCAGTGACTAACCGGTGAGGAGAAATAGGCCGAGTCACAATTATGACTAATCAGTGTGTACAGTCACTCACAGAAACGTCATTATCAGTAGAACCACTAGTACTCAGTCCGACCAACCGTTCCGTAGTGTCACTGATAAGATGATTCAACACACACCTTTACGTTCTGAAAACCTGTCTCAAGTGAAACTTGCTCAACTCGTTCACTGCAATCACCATGGTACATTTGTTTTCATACAAATGCTCAGTTCCCAAAGGCACCCGACGTGTGAAAGTACTGACTGCCATGTGTTCTTCAAGTTCAAAAAGTACACAAAAATATTGGTGCTGTGAATCACTTGTATTAGACTTTGAAATTAATGGTCAAATAATAGACCATTTATTCATAACATTACTACAAATTATTTATTGTAGTAATAAATAACTACAAAAATTGTTTAAGGTTTAAAAAAGGAAACCCACCATATAGATCATGCAAACCTCTAGACATTTTAGCGACCCCAAAGCTATGATGACGAAAAGCAGTGACCGTCTTTTTACCGCTGCAATATTACGATGAATTTTGTTTTGAATGTGATCCTATAGGAGCGGCCACTGTTCTCTGGGAAAGCACTTCCTACCGGATTACATTGATAAAAAAAGCTCACTGTCATATTACGGTCGTAATACAACAGTCACAGCTTCCTAGGAAATTCTAGCTGAAAATGAAGAAAGGGTCTTGAATATTTTTATTATATGAAATAATTTACTGGTTTGAGTGCTAACAATATTATACCCTTGCATCAAATTACATATTTTATCAATGGTAAAATTACAATTGTATTTGAACAAAGGCAAAAAGAAGGTAAGAATAACTTACTGATGAAATAAACTTTAGGAGCACTCTCCAAGTTGCCCAAAATCAAGTGATACATGTTTGTGAAAGGAATCAATAATTATTTGATTCCAGGCCTTTGTTTTGAACAGTTGAATCCCCTCCCCATTCCAGGAGATATTGTAAAATATACCTTCGTAAAAATAGGTGGGATTCTTATAAAACTGAAAATGATATGTAAACTCCAACTTCAACAGGTGCTGAAAGTTGGAGAATTTCTGTGTTACTACATAACACAATGCATGTATAGTGATGATTTGAGGTACAGTAGACTCTCGACTATCCGGCCTTTTGTGGCGGAAGGGTAGGCCGGATAACGAAAAAGCCGGATAGACCGGAGTTCATTGAACTTGGACTTTCGGGCCTATCTAGATTGATTTTTACGTGTTTTACGAACTGAATCAAACGTTTTAACTGGTTATACAGTACTGTATTAAATTAGGCTATCACGTTTTGATCTAATATAACTTTTACAAATTTGGAACCGTGATGGGACGGTTTGTAAGGAAAATTAATAGTGCATGCAAAATTGTTTGTTACAAGTTTAATTAATGCACTAACTGTATTTATCAAAAACTGTACAGTACAACATTTAAGTTATACATACTGTAATGTCATAATCATAATCATTGAGTAAAATAAAAACAGTAGCTTACAATATAAAACAAAAGAAAAAACAAAAAATTACTTTTTAAAAAAGTCTTTAATAGAAAGTTGCCGTTCGAATTTGACCTTTCCTCGCCGCAGTGTCTCGCCATTTTCTTAGCATATGATGTCAGCTGCGGTAGCTGCAACGCATTGCAAACTTAGCAGTTTCACAACTGAAGGCGTTCAAAACCATGTGTCAATTTTTAACGTTCTTTGTGGCCATGAAATTTTTTAAACTTTTTTACAAAATGGTAGGTTGGATAGTACGGAGGGCGGATGGTGTGAGCGGATAGTCAAGAGTCTACTGTATATATCAAATGATACGTCAACTATAATAAATTTGCAGCTTACAATTAATAGACTTAAGTAAGTTTATTTGTAAACCCAATTAAAAAAACTGCTTATTTGTTCCAAGTGACTTTTCTCTCTAATATAGAAACCATTTGAAACTTGTTAGGCAACTTAAGGCCTCAAAGCTACGCTATTATTAGTTTACTGTAAACAAACACTTGTGGTTTATTTTCTAGTTTCAAACACCCAAACAAGAGCTATTTTTACTGGTAGCCAAGTAAACACTTTAAACCAGAGCTTTGAGGAGGAGCAACATCTGAGCTAATGAAGGACAAAAAGCGTTTGAAGTAACAATAAAATAGAGCATATTTTTAAAAGAACTAATTGGGTAGAATTCAAACGAGGAAGAACAATACTAGGATATTTGTAACTAGCTTAACGATTCATTGAATGTACGATCAAAAAGTCACTAGTTT
Organism: Matsumurasca onukii; assembly: GCA_018831715.1. Lineage (NCBI taxonomy): Eukaryota > Metazoa > Arthropoda > Insecta > Hemiptera > Cicadellidae > Matsumurasca > Matsumurasca onukii. The sequence continues at coordinate 46,308,163 of CM032062.1, read as the reverse complement.
AATTTTTCCTAAGTGATTGAACATTTTAGAAAGAAGCAATCCTGCCGTGATTTGAACAAAATTGAAAAGTATGTACATTTTTGATAGTAGGGCCTTGATTTCTGATTTCAATAGCAGTCGGTTTACCGGACTAGCAGGGAACATGATGATTCAGAAATGATGTGCCTTGTATGGAAATGGCAACCCAGTGTCACCACACCCTCCATTCAAAACTCAAGGTCAGGGAGTGCGGAGTGCCTAACTGTGTATCAGTTCACTTTACTTTTCTTTCAGTTTGAAAATAATAAACAAATTATAAATTTTATAAAATTATAATAGCTATAAATTGTAGCTTTGTTAGAGAAAACAAAACATAGTTGAAAAATTGACAAATTCATTAGTGGGTAACATTACACTTCTTGAAACTCCAGTGTTTGGATAAACCTCACTTCTGTGACAATTTGTAAAACGGGATTGTTACAAAATTCAAATCAACACCTATGCTAGTTATTTTTTCCATAAGGACAATTTAAGTAATAACAAAACTATACAACTCAGCTATTTATTGAAATAGAATCAAGCTTGATATTTCACTTGAAAATCAATTTGATTGATTAGTGGTTTTGGTTGATTGTTTCTATTAAACCCAAAATGTAACAAGTAAATAATTGCTTAAATCAAAACATTTTAATTTTATTATAGTTTTCAAAATATGCCTTGATTTAAAAAGTGGTAAGTCATGTTAATAGGCAATAAAACTGCCTTTCCAATGAGATATCAAGTCTGATCTTAATAAGTAACTCACTTAAATACGAAATGTGCAACGTTAAATGTTCTTATAGGAGTAAATATCCAACATCTCTTTGTAGAACATAAATCGTGTTTAAACAATCTTACCTCGTCATACATGAACTGGAGAGTGAGGGCTGATTTTCCAACTCCTCCACTGCCCACCATAATCACCTTGTGCAAGGCAGGCTGCACGTTCGGCTTCTTTGACATTTTAATCAATCTGAAAAATATACGTGTTATTAAAACCTAAATCACTGTAAACTTAATTGTTGTACAATAGACGTTCTATACTTTGACACCTTCCACGATGACATTAATAGCAAATATGAAAAATATGGACAAATTTGAAAATATTTTGTATTGTAGTAATGATTAGCTGACAGTACCTATGCTACGCTACAAAATTTAAATATTGAATTTTTGTGATTATATTGACCAAAATATGTCTAAAAATTTATGTTTGTGTTGTTCAGTAAACTATACTGTTTCCCAGTCAGTTCACCATTCTATAGTTTTAGTACATAACAAGGCCTACACGCAGCTTAGCACTAAAGCACCACTAGCATGAATAAAACTAATTTCCTTCCCAATGTGTTACACTAATTTTAACTCTAGTTCACTCCGCTTACAACCTTGCTTCAGCCTTTGGCTTCAGGTTTTCGTGCTCTATTACCACCGACGTTTAAAGGCTTTTCGCTAGGCTCACAGTTATGCTTTGGCCTCAGACTTACAGGGTTTTATATTGCAAGTTATACTGCATATCATGAAAGGAAAACGAAAGAAAGCAACAAATAAAGAAAAAATTGTGTGAGGTTGTTCTCAATGTACAGACAAACGGAAGCCCATGCAATAAGTGTTTATTGGTGTTTGGCTACCTTGTGAAAGTCATAGTTTTTACTCTCACCGTTCAAATTTTGTGGTACCCGCTTTGGTTTTTTGCAATTTATTTTAAGGATGTTATATGGACAACAAATGTAGGTTAACTAAAGATACACTGTGTATTGTCTTAAACCCTTAAACAATGTTTCACCGTCATATTTTCAGTCGAATTTTAGTCATAAGCGTTCAAAAAAGCCTTAAAAAGTGTTCAGAACCCACTTTGGTCCCTTGGCGTTTATTTTGTGGATGTTGTATGGATATGAAATATAGCTAAAGACACACTGAGTAATTTTTTTAAACCCTTAAAAAAAGTTTCACCATCATAGTCTCAATCGATTTTTAGTTATAAGTGTTCCAAAATCCCTTAAAAATGTTACAGACAGGAATTTTTTGACGTCAGTTTCAGTCTTTGCAAAGTATAAAATAGCCAAATAACAAAATACTGATGGATTCATTGCAATGTACAGAAAAAGTCTGATTTTATTTATACAGATTTATGCAAGCTAAGATATATATATATATAAAGTAAAATGGGTTTCTCCTTACTCTGTATAACTCTTTACTCATTTAATAAACAGTATTATAAAGACTAACTGAAGAATATGAATGTTAACCCACTTCTAGATGAGTTAGAGAAACTTAAAATTTGCTATGTAGGTAGCTTTTACAAACTTAACAACAATAAAATTAGATAACGTACCTAAATCTAGATAGGTACGGTTTATAGACTCCTCATGGGGAGTTTTCCTTCTTAGATTTTATTTTAACATTCAATAGGCTACTTCTACTTGTAAGGACCTAACAAATGAAAGACTCAGGAAATTGACTTCAAACTGGGACTTGTTTACTTTCTGACAAGAGTTTTATAGGTCTGAAAGAAAAGAATCTATATAACCTATTACGGTAACATTCCTTGCCTTGAATATAATAGTATTTATTCATTATTTGTTGCTAACGAATTTGACCCCAATTTTACAATAGTATATGATTTTATGTGATAAGGCTTATTAAGACTATGTATTGTTATTTGATAATTTGGTCTAGTAGTTCAATTGGCATTCTGATGCAGTCCATTTAGTTGGTCTGATCAACAATAATAATGGGGATGTTAAGCTTAGTGGCTACCACTTGCCAAGAGGGCCTAGACAAAGGTCTAATTCTATTACTCATGAAAATTGCATAATATTGTTTTTAACTAAGTTAAGTAAAGGGTTCGAAACGAATCAGCATCCAACAGCTGCAGTTTTATGTCTGTTTCATCTTAGATACTATCCTGAGCTAAAAATGGCAAAACAACATATCGGTAGGCTACGTTACTAGGCCTAATTTAGTAAAGTGTGTAAGATTTTATTTAAACTGACAACATTTAAACTTATTCTGGTCCAATAAGTAAGTTATTATTAATTTGTTAGCGTAAATTATTCATTAGCTATCCAAATAAACAAATAGCAAGGCGTTGACATCACCCAAAGTTGCGATATAGGTCTGAGATTAAATAGTACAGTTTCCTACAAGAAATGTCGAACAGTTTTGCTGGAAGCATAAACATTAATTAAGTACAAGTTCATTTGCAATATTAATATTCAAACCTAATTTATCAGGATGAAATCGACAGTAAGTAGAGTGGAAAGTAGTCAAACACTCTCCTACTGGGCACTGACACTGACACAAAACGAAACTAAAACTGAAAATTCCAACGCCACCATCAAAATCATCCGTAAACAAACGTCTGTTACTTTCCTCTGTGCATCTAGTTACAGGTAAAAGTGAACATACACTACTAATAATGTAATTGTTTTTATATAACATATGTTTAAAAAGAATTATCATACACTGACTTTATGAAACATATCATTTAATAATGTGCGTAATGAAGCTAACAAAAAACTAATGGGAATTTATAAACTAATCAAAATAAATCCATTTGAATTCCTATAATCAAACTCTCGCCTGACCTGAATTCTTGGTCCCACAAACCGATGCTTCCCGCTCTGATTCTCTTCTTTGACGCTCTACGACACACATCAATGTTTGAAATACTTACTTGAAATACTTTTGTGTCCTTCGTCTATGACCAAATATGTGGACTGTCTCCGACTATTTACTTTCTGAGTCTTTCTGACTTCGTCTTAATTCTTTTTATACTGTATACATTGTTTAGTTTTTACACAGGTCCATGAGAAGCGATTAGAAGCTCGTCATTATGCTTGCTGAGGGAGTAAAGCGGCCTCTTCACCAGCATCTCCTTTAGTCTTGGCTTAAACACGTTGATGTTTAAGTTCTGAAATTCTTACAGAAGATATAGTTGAAGACTCTAAGGCGGAATTCGGATGGATTTTTAGTGTAAAGCTGAGTCTGCATCGAGATACATTCAGATCATTGGCACGGCGGGTCAAGGTGCACATCTCATGCAATGATCAAGGTGACCTGAATTAAACATTGTTCTAACTACTCTTTTCAGAAGAACCAGCATATTGTGAGTGGCAGCAGAGTGTACTCTAACCACTATGGCACTATACCATATGAAATAGCCTATGACTGTGGAAGAGTGCGTGGTAGGTAACAATAAGTATTGTTCAGTTAGGTCATTTTTTAACTCCCGAAGAAGAAAACAGACTCTGAATAATTTTAGACATAGGCCTATCTGTGAAATGTGATAGTTCCAACTTATCTTTGGGTCAATCCAGTTTAGCCGGATTTATCCTCCGGAACTCTCTTCTTCAGCGTCCACAGTATGGATTGTGTTTTCTCTTCGTTGAGTTTGAGCTTGGTCACAGTGAACCATACTTAAACTGCTTCCTCCAAGATGGCCTCGGCTGCTGTTCGCAAGGGGAATAAATTCCTTCTTCAGAGACTCACGAAGACCCGAACACCACATATAGACAAACTGCTAAATGTCCACGTTAAAAAAGGGTATTCTTCTCTTATTATAGCGGTCCTCTAACCAAACCAACCTAGGAATATGAATACATAGTTCGCCGAGTGATTCTCAAGTCTCGTTATTATCACGTAAGTACATATTTTCGAACGCAATAAATGTTCTTGGTTATGCATTACTGAGCATGAGCCATTAAGTCATAAGTCCATCGGGTTTGCAGCAAAAGGAATAAAAATGAATTTTTATCGCATCTTATTATCGTGCATACGGTATTCATGTGATAGTGAAAGGATTTTTTGTGCGTCTCTGAACTCATTTAGTGACGGATGCAAGCAAATGGTATTCTTTTAAGAGCAGATACCACTGACTTCAAACATATTTGAATAGTGAATACAATGCGCAGGCATAGCTGTATTTCTTTCAACCAGCATGCAGATGAGAAGCTCCTTCTGAAGCTCCTTGCCCTAAGTGATTGTGCGGTGTTTTGTTGGTGGCGCCTTTAAAGGGTCACACCCTCTTGTGTAGAGTGAGAAGTTTTTGACCAGGCGACTCGTCCTTAGATATCATCTGTTCAATGTCACTGTATATTTTGTATTGTCATATTTATTGTAGTAATTATTGTCACCGCTATTTAATTTTAAAAAAGGTCCGTTATTTATAGTTCACTCTTTATACCATGCTTATGTACAAATGTTTATTTTTGTTTACTCTTCGTTGTCGATTCAGCCTTAAAAAAATGTGTAAAGAAAAATATATCTGGAATATTTTGTTGTGTACTGGATTACAACCGAGCCGTATAGGTTATGGAATTTGTGACCTAAAATCAGAAGGAATTAATCTTTTTGTGTCCAATCATAATGGGATCAAAACACATCGAGCTCTTCTTGCGTAAAGAGGTAATAGGACAGACTACTTAGAATAATAACCTTGCTTGGGAACGCAAGTTTAATTCGTGCAAGTTGGCTAGGCTGTAAGAGACTAAGCTGACCATATTTTTTAACACTTATACCGAAACATGACTTTTATAACGTTAACCGAAACATACGGTCAATTTGACCGTGTTGTTTTCTTTGTATGCTATTTGTTGTTTTACTTGCGTGTTTACATTTAATTAGGAACGAAAAGGCCATTTAATAACATGTGCAATGATATTTTAACACAACACGATTTATTTACATAAAAAACGTATTGAAAAAATTTTTTTGTACAATGTCTAAATATCAAAAGTCAAAACATTATATGAAAAATACTAATACTAAATCTCTTCAAGGTCTTCTTCAACCTTGCATATTGGCTGAAGCACAGTTCAAACACGCCCTTATCAGACATCCACCACAAACTCGGGTGCTGCATTTGTAGCATTTGTGCTGCGTTTTTTTATCACTGCCTGGTGGGCATTTGCCACATGTTTTACGTTTCTCCAATTTGTCATTGAGAGCACCTGGAGCTGGCAAAGCTACTGGAGGGTTTCCTAAAATTTTGCCTATTTCCCCTGTCAAGTCTCGTGGTAGATTTGGCGAATCTTCCAGCCTTCTTCCGTAGATGAGGAACAATGAGGTCATGCGCTAACTCTTTGACAAACTCGAAGCGTTTCATCATTGTTGTGCCACGATAGCTCATGTACACAATGAAGCTATTGACACTTGCTATGTTGATGAGTCGATAGAACATGGCTAGAGGCCATCGTCTCGTTTTTCGACTAGATGAAAAAACAGCACATTTCATGTCCAAAATGTCTACGCCGGTCTTGGTTTCATTGTAAAAACTGATGATTTCAGGTTTCTTTTTTGCTTGATTGGTCTCGATTTTATCGTGAAAAGTGGAAACAAGGCACACCGATTTGTTTTTCTTTGGTACAAAGGACAGAATCACCATGTTATTGCGGAACCCGTACAGCGTCGATACAGCAGGTCGACGTCTATTTGCCTGAAACTCTTCCGGAATAGCTCTCTTGTCTTTTCTCATGGTGCCTACGTAGGTCAGCTTCATGCTTTGGAGTTGCTCCACACAATCCAACGAAGTAAACCAGTTGTCCGCTGATACGTTGCGGTTACTTCCTTCGATTACCTTGCAAAGTCTTATAAGAGACTGTACAGCCACTGGTTTCTCTTGTTCCTTTTGCGTCAGTCCTATCCCATCACTATTCTTTCCTGTGTATATGTAGGCGTTTACAAGGTAAGACGTTTTTGCGTCTGTCAAACACATAACTTTGATGCCGTATTTTTTAGGCTTTTTCGGCATGTAGACACGAAAACCACAACGCCCTCTAAAGGGTACCAGCATTTCGTCAACTGTGACAAATTCAGATGCTGAATAAACTTCTTGGCTGTTTGAAATCACTTTATAAAAGATTTCCGAAATAGCAGCAGCTTTCTCATTTTGTTTTCTCTGGTTACGTGTTTGTGTATTGTCAAACCGCAGAGACGAAATGAGTACCTCATATCGCTTTTGAGACATCGAGGCTCGAAATATGGGGCGACTGTACTCATCCTTTGTGAAAAGGGATGTCATTTTCTCATCATTTGATCTCAGAACAGATGATAATAGTAAGAGGCCAAGCAGGGCATTTATCTCTTCTCTATAAGTATCTCTGTAGTTGCTTCGACTTGTGTTTGCAGATAGGTTTAGTCTTACGGCGGACAATTTGACATTAGTATTCCTTACAATGGTTGAAATAATATCATCGTCAAAAAACAAGTCCCAAACCTCACTGGTGCACAAATCGCTGGCAACCTGGTTGTAATTATATTCCGGGCAGGTGTTCTAGCGTTTCTTGGAGGTGGTTTGCTACTCCATGCATTTGGAGGCCCAGTCTCATTTTTCCCGAGACGTTCAAAGAAATAATCCGGCATCTCAATACCTTCAGCAACAGCATTGATAATGTTTACAGAATTACCTTCTTGAAGCAGATCGGTTTCTGCTTCGTCTTCCGTTGAGCTAGAAATATGTTGTGGAGATCGAGACTCATCATCAAAAACGGGGGCTTCTTCATCAGACAAAACAAAGTCTGGATCCGCGTCAGAATCGTCTATCTCACTAAAATCACTTTCGTCTCCGCTTTGGTCGTCATTACCTATTAATCTGCGTATGTGGTCACCGAAATCAGGATCATCAGTCCTTAGGCCACGCCCAGCCATTTATAAAATGTTATAAAACCTTATAAAACAAAGTGTATGAATAAAACAGCACTCCACAACACACCTAACAATTAACTGATAACCGAAACATACGGTCAGCTAGACCGAGTACTACTAGGCGGTAACAGAAACAAGAGGTATATCTGACCGACGAGATTTGCACTATACACGTGTACGTGACAAAGCTGGCGAGCAAACTGAACACAATGCCGCTTTTGTTCATAGTGGGAGGGGGGAAGAAGGTAGCGAGAGTGGGGACTCAGCAAGACAACCAGTTTAGCCACTATTCCAACTTAAAAATTCCCATCGGTCAATTAGACCGACGTTTCAGTATAAGTGTTAAAGTCCATGGTAAAATTCTAGTATAGTGACTGGTGACTATTTTGCACTTTTATTAGTTGAAACCTTCCAAAAGAGCCAAAAAACAATGTTTTAATTTCAAGAAAGTTGCTGAAACTATAATAAACAATGTTAAAAAAAAACTAACAAGTAACCTAACCTAACTTCACGATAATACCTTATTCAGCCTTTAGGTTAATTTGAAGTGGGTGACAGAGACTGTCGTCTGCGCACCGCGTCCGCGCGTCTTCTGCTCGTATAATAGTCCCAACTTTAAAGCCACTTTTAAATCAGTTCCGAGCCTCAAAACAATTTTTTATATGTATAGGGGTCTTCTCCACATCGTACTAAATCAATTTTAGCTCATGAGAAGACAAGTCACTATACTGGGATAATACCTAAGAAACATTCTTTTACGTGGGGAAACATTTCTATATGTCCATCAAATATTCTCCATTGCCATCAATGCATTTTTGGAGTTTTGCTAAACTCGTCAAGGCATGTTAACAGGTGTTGAATTTTTCTCATCCACAGTCCGTTGTTTCAAAACACCAAAGGAACACCAGCCGAAGTCACATGCATTTAAATCTGAGAGAAGGAATCTGAGCAAGGAATACTTGTGTTATGATAAATCACACTACCCAGTAACCAAGCATCTACAGCATTCATTGACATTCTTGGGGTGGGGCTAGCCCCACCTTGAAAAAGCCTATGATTGTTTTGATGTGTTTGACCATAACATGGAGAGTTAACAATAACTGTGTTACCTGCTTTGTATTTGTAGAAAAATAAATAGATAATTCAAATCACCAAAATTGAGCACCATTCTGTCACTTTCTGCACATAAAGTGGCCTCTCAAGATGTAGTCGAGGATTTCTGCTGCCTTGTATTTAAAGTTCAATACCTAATCTAATGCTACGTCGGGTCATGCAAAACTTCCAGTTTAGAATCCAAAATGCACGCATGGACAACAGAGGACATTTGGTAGACCTAGTGCTCAAAGATTTGTTTTACTTATTGTACCTTAAATGGCTATTCTTAGGCTTTATTTTGCGAACTTTTACAAATAATATAATGATCTATTACTAAAACCTTTTAATGATTTATTTCTATTTTTCATCATCCCTTTTCAATAGTAAGCTCTGTATAATCCTTGATGAGGTCAAAGCCGCAAATTTCACGCACTGGCTCTATGTTGGCAGTAGACCATCTTGAAATGAGCACCTAGATTATGGTTGTAAGAAAGTTTCCACTGGAATCCACCTCATCAGACTCTTGTCAAGCTATTGTAGTACTGATGTACTAATGTCGTGGCGTGGTCCTGTAATCCAGCTTCATAAAGGTCAGGTTTTGAGGATGATATAGGTCTAAAGTGGCTCAGATAGTCTCAGTGATCATCTGATGATAACCGCATCAACTCCCACCATCATTTAGACATATAAGACCATCACCTGCGTGGTTCGGGAGCCGTTGGTCCTTGTATTTCCATATGTCATGTGACGGAATCCATTGGTCATTGGGCTATTAATTAATGACCCATTCTAAGGAAGAGTCGGCCTTAGTTTGTAACTAGACTACACCTCATAACTCATTACTACCACTCATCACACTCATCCTTCACCACATATTTAAAATACCCTCATGAGAGTGTTCGGCATCTCAAATAGTGATATAGATGTCTAAAACTAGTATTGCGCCTTAATTCAATGTCATTTATCATACGGTAACGCTTTTTGGGGAGCTGGCTCCAAATTCAGATTAATAACAAAAAAAACACTGTACTTCACTGTACAAAAAAATACGGTAGAATAGTAGCTAAAGCAACATTTCATTGGTCCTGTCAAGCATTACTCAAAATGTATGAGATTACTTAGTGTTTAAACATATGAAACGATTATTTTCTTTCCTTCAAATAAATGCAATGATATATCAGGAACCGACTTTCACGGTTATTGTACAGGTCAAAATGATCATTTCAGAAATGAATACCACCGACCCCAAATGTCTAAAAATCATCATCAGTTTATGATAATATAATTTTTAACCATTTTGACCTGACAATCTGGGTTTGACCCTACAAGTCTACTCAAGGGTCCAGTTATTTTGGAAAAATGACATTGCATTAGTGTAGGCAAATATTATTTAACTTTTTACGTAATTGATATGTTTTAAAAAATACAGTTGTTTATTAGAGGACTAGTTGCTAACTTAATTGCAAGTTGTTCTGAACAACTACAGATTTAATTTCTAATTTTTATATAAGTTATATTCTTATTATTATTTTTATACGTTAAAGAGAAGCAGTTCATGGGCTAAAGTGTATTTTATTGTGAAAATAAATATTTTTTTATTTCTAGGTTACTTTATTGAAACATGTTCAAAGGTACTTAGATGGTATTTTAATTTATTATTTAAGTAAACTGATTTTGAATTTGTTTTAGGAGGGGTCGGACAGCAAAGATGTGGATGAGAAATGGGATGATTCGCTCCTTGTAGATGCTTACAACAAGGCTGTCGCCAAAGCAAAGCGAGAGGTAACTTACTGTTAAATATCTTACTTTGAAAATCAGAGACCGGTCAAAAGGGGCCCTTCTCATATTAGACCATAATAGCAAAGTACACTGTTACTCGTCTTGCATATCATTATTATCAAAACAAAATGTGTTAATCAGCAGTTTTCTGATATCTTAAAAAACAGTGCAAAAAAGTTAGCAGCAATTAGATTTTATGTCTTATGATAGCATTCCTCATTAAAGAGAATCAAAAATCTTAAGGGAAATAGATTTTTTGGTGTGTATTTATTATTTATAAATCCCTGACAGATAACACTGTTTTCAATAATTGAAATCAATACAGTAAAATAAATTTGTGTAGACTTATGGTTACAAATGAGTACAGAATATATATGAACTCAGAAAAAAACTTGAAACCTTCAATGCTCAATCAAACTTTTAATGATAAGGCCTATAGCATCTTCAAGAAATTCTATTGTCAAAGTACTCAATTTTTTTGACAACTGAACTTTTACTTGCGAACCAAACTTATTTCATTGCATTGAAAGACAAGTCCTTTTCATGTTATTTTGTTGCTTAGACAAGTTTAAATCAATATTGAAATCAGATTTCAAACATGTTTTATATTTTAGTTACTTAAAAAGATTCAAAAAGAAGATAATTTGACCAACGAAGAGATTCGAGGTGTTATAAGCGAAGACAATTCTGAGTCAGAAGATTCAAAACCTACAAAAAAGAAGGATGATAAAAAGAAGAGCAAGCTGAGTATTGCAAAAAATGTAAGTGAAAACTACAGATTCGTCTTTACCGACGAAGAACATAATTCTAACAAAGAATATCACTGTGTTAATAAGGAAACATTTAAGACTCATATAGATCTAGTCAGAACAGCTACTGCTAGTCAAAGGTCATGCTAGGTACAATGCCATAAATGTTAATATATACCAAGAATCAAGAATATTTTTATTGCCATATGATACAACTCACATTGATGATGACAAAGTCAAGTTCTAACCTAGAGCTAATCCTATTAATTAATCTAGTTAACATGAAAAAGGCTCTGCGAGAAAATACAATCTGGAAATTTAGTGTTACCCTTAATTGGTACATAAATGTTACTTATTTACATAGACATATTACACAATAAAATATCAAATAAATATGAAACAGGACATGAAAAATGTATGTTAAGATTTAAAATTTAAAAGTTGTGGGTAAGCACAGAAAGTATCACAGATGGTTACAAAATATCACATTTAAAAGTCAACATCTACTCGTTGATTGAAACATTCATTTACACTATAAAACGGATGCTTTAGGAGCCATTGTTTGATTCCAGATTCAAATGTATTAATACTTACATTATGACTAGATAGGGGAAGCTTGTTAAACATTCTTAAGCCTAAAGACAAACATTGATTTTAAGACTTGCTTAATCTACAGTACGGCACATTTATCATGGATCTATTTCTAGCGAAATGGGAATGAACATCATTTCTGAGTTGGAATGTATGTATATTTTGTTTAACTCTGAGCAAAGAACAAGAAAACAGTCAACTCGATTAACCGTGTCGGTTAACTGCGTTATTGGATTAACAGCGACAAGAGCCGAAGAAAATCAATGTATAATAAGATTTTTAAGACCTAAACAACTAAAATGAGGATAAGACCTTTTTCATACATTCACGACTTTTTGTGTGCCAGATCGGCAGTAGCGAAGTGAGTTTTATTACAATACAATCATATGGAGCTGTTCTGGCGGCGATTATGACGCTGGCTATGGCCAGCACCTGTAATCAAACCCTGCAGCACCACGGCGAAAAGTATAACGTCTGAAAACGGCCTTATCCTCATTTTTGGTTGTTCTCTCATTACAATTCTTTAATTGACTCAGTAAAAACACCACTCTGGATAGCCTACTGCAGATATGGTTTACATGCGAACCCCAAGACAACTTAGAATCTAGAGTTATACCTAACAATTTTACATTGTGCTGTAATTTAATATCAGAAGTATTTACATGTTGAGTACTAAGTGTAAAAAGAATGGTTTGGGATTTGCTGTTATTTTGCAAGAGGCCATTTGTACTAAACCAAAAGCTACTTTCCTCCAAATAACCGTTCATCTCAAAAAGCAGAGCATGAACATTTTCCCAGAGCTGAAAAAAGTTGAGTCGTCAGCAAATATTACTGATCTACAGCTGACATTACAAGGTAAGTCATTTATTAGCACCAAAACAAGAAAGACAAAGATTGACCCTGAGGTACCCAGCTTACCACTGGCGCAGTCTCAGAGAGAATGATTTACACTTACCCTCTGAGTGCGGTTTGTCAAATAGGATCGAAAAAACTCAAGCTCCACACCATTTAAACCGTAAAATTTGAACTTATTGAGGAGGATATCATGTGGAACACAGTCGAAAGCCTTGGTCAGATCGCACAATGAAGTTAAAGTACTGTGATGCTTTTGAAACCCTCCAGCACGTCTGTGACCAAGGTCTCCACCGCATTTACCGTTGACAAACCCTTTGAAATCCAAACTGGAATTTTGAAAAAGTGAGTTGGTTTCAAAAACTCATTTATTTGGTGTATCACAGCCTCGATAATTTTGGAGAATGTGGGTACCAGAGAGATTAAGGTAGCTTTCGTCAAGCAGAATTACCTTTCTTAAAGATAGGTACTACTTTTGATAGCTTAAGAAGAGTAGGAAACTGACCTGACATAAGACACTGATTTATGCACACTGTAAGAGGCTCGAGAATGGCTGGAAGCACTTTCTTTATTAAATCACCACTGATATCATAGATATCTTTGCTTGAACTGCTTTTTATAGACAAAATACACTTTTGAACATCTTCATAGGACACTAAGCTCCAATTGAAAGGTTGATAAAGGACCTCATGGTTGTGTAGAAGTTGGTCCGAGTTCTCGATTGAAGATGGAGCCTTGTCGCAGGCAGCCTTCACTGAAGACAGGAAGTTGTTGAAGTCATCAGGAGTCAGTTTGTGATGTATGTTGTCGTTGGCAGGTTTACCTCGTCTGGCGTTTATAATTTCCCAAGCCGCCCTGCAGCTATTTAGTGCAGACATTATGTAGAGTTTGCTTGTAATTCTTCCTTGCTGCTACATATTGGGCTCTGGTTTCTTCTTCATAGGTTTTATACTTCAAGGCCCACTTGAAGAAGCCATAGTGATGGGTCATCTCTTCTTTTAATGCCAGAACTTCCTTTGGTGGCCTGAACTTAGTTTCATGAATTAGGCTGGGGATCTTGACTGTTTTTAACAGGAAACATATTTCCATACATTTTAGAAAGTGTTTAAAGAAATTATCAAATGGCATGACTTCTTCACTAGGTTTATTTATTATATCTTCCCAGTCTGTGTTAAATAGAAGTGATAGAAACTTTTCCTGGTTTTGTTTAAAAGATTGTAGTAGGAGAAGATTTTTAGATATATTGTAATCATACAGTGGTCAGAAATGGATGGTTCGAAAGTAACAGAGACGTTGATACAGTTTCTGGGTAAGTTGCTTACAACATGGTCAAGCACAAAGTTCCCCCTTGTAGGTTGAAAATTTGCACAGAAACAGTCAAGAGATCTTAGGAGGTTAAGGAATCTAGTTGTAGAAGGCTCCGCAACAGTTATGTCCAGGTTGAGGTCACCGCACACCACAATGGAAGGTCCATTCTTGACAAGCGTAACCAAAGCCTTTCGAAGGTATTTAGGAAGATGTCTTTATCACCATTAGGGACTCTGTATAGGGATATACAGATAATGTTCAGGCCAGGAAATTTTACAACCACACCTACCACCTCAAAGTGTGGTTCTAATGCAGAGATCTGATAAGTCAATTGGCGAGTATTCAAGCCCTTGCTTGATGTAGACTGCAGTACCACCGGGTTTGCTGAGTCCAGAACATTGAAGCACATTCAAAACCTGGCAAAATGTCTAGAGTTTTAGACTCCCAGGAACACCAGTGTCACACACACACAAAATGACGGAGAAATCTTCTTCATCTGTAATTAATTCTAATTCTGTCAGTTTGTTGAGGATCGATTGAACGTTAGCAGAAAATATTTTCATAGATAAGGTAGGCCTAGGTGGATCTTCGTTGGTGTTATCTACGTTGTCTGTTTCATAGGTTTTACTAAAAAAGCTGAATTCTTATTACCCATTCCAGATGACCCCATATCTTGAAGTCTGAGGGGTTGTCTCAAAAATTATTTTGTAGGGTACTTTTTCAAATCAACGGAGTTATTTGAAGAAAATAATGTACCAAGAAAATTATGTCAGATCATGAATACAGTTTTTCAGCATAAAAACCTATTTTTAGGAAGAAACGCCCTCTCTCAAATAGGGCATTTCTGATATATTTTAAACCCCGTTATAAGAAATTCGTTAGGATTCACAATAGAGCTTGTGCCTAAGCTTCGGCTATCTTTTTAGAATATTTCTTTTCTTTAAGCTATAGTGAGTTTTTTTTACTTTATCTCAGCTTTAAAATGTATACAGTGGAACCCCTCAAATCCGAACCCCCACAAATCCGAAATCCGCTAATCCTAACAGGCTTTGAGTGAAAAATGTTGTTAAAAATACAAGTTCAGTAGCATTTTATGGTTTACATACAAAAATACAGTACACACTTGAAATACAGTACATTGTACTTCAAATTAGATGAAATCTGTTATCTTCTTTGGCGAAGGCGGATATTCGTCCCTCAGGTGAAAGAGTGGTCTATTTATAGCTCATGGCACAGAGTTTCGTGCAAGGTCACTCACCCCTCACTGCGCCTCACTCTTGTAGTGAGTCACCCTCGTACTGCACTGTGCTAATGCGCGGTGTTACTACTGTACGTATTGTTGTGGATCATTACTACACATATATTTTGATCGACATTTTGCCTGTGTGACACTTTAAACACGATTGAATCGTCGTTTGCCAGGTAGAGGGTTAATTGCAATAATATGGACTGCATTTGTATGCAGTATTAATTTTACTTTAGTAATATTAGATTTAATTGACAAATCGAACAAATCAGAAATCGAACAGGCCACAGCTGAGTAGTTGGTTGAGGGGTTCCACTGTATTATGCAAATTATATACAATATATACAAATTATTATATTATATTCTTTGTCATGCACATTCATATTTCAGATATGCTAACTTAGCTGTCATCCCTGCAGGCCGAAGCTTCAAAAATGTTAGGCCTAAGGCTTTTCTCTGGAAAACCCGGAAGTAACGCATCTACCTGAGTGGTGGAACCGTAAAGTTAAGGGCTAACCTTCATTAATTTGTTTGCATTGATTCTTTTGAATGAATTACGTGTACCACTTTTTTACACATATTTTAGAGTGATTGGCGCTTAGGAGATTTTTGCCGAGCTGTCTATTCTGAAGATGGCATAGAATATGAAGCTCAGATTACTGTAAGATTGGCGACAACTTTGCTAGTTGTCAAATTCATAGGTAAGAAGTTATATGACTAATAGTTAATTTAACTTTGCGCGTGTCTCTGTATTTTTGGTTTTGTACAATACAATTTTTGGGCCTGTAGGATTCAAACCGAATCACACTATAATTCAGTTTGAATGTATAATATATCCCAATGACAAATTTACTTGATGTTAGGAAAATATGTTTCTATACAAAATGTTATACGCTGGGCCGTATTACTAAATAGGCTAAAAAGGCTGCAGCCTAGAGCGGCAAATTTTCAGGGCGGCAAGTAAGAAAGTGTTTTAAATTTATAAAATAAATTCTTTTGAAATAAAATTACATTTTCATTATGACTTCTTAACCTACTTTCAAATATATGAAATAGTAGTAATTCTTAGCGCATAGTCACCTACTATTTTAATGCAGTACAAGTTTAGCTTGAATATTGAACACACTACCTTAGCGCTTGGCGGATTAGATTGGCAACACTGCCACGATTGGATGACATGTCCGGGACTAGTAAATGCAGTTAATTTAAAACGTATTTAATTTTTCATAACTTGGAAAAGAAATAAAAACACCTACAATCTCACCTACATACGTCAGTTGGAAAATAACTGTATCCTTTTTTTTTTTTTGAGCGGCCGCGGCGAAAACTTACGAGAACATGTATCTAAGTACCTTACGGCAGATTTGGCCCTGACCGCCGCTATCTACGCCCATGGCCCATGAATGACTTTAGCCAGCCAAATATAAGCCTTAGGGTCCGCCTCAGTGGTCATCTCAGATAAAGGCTAAACTCGTCCGCCCAAGGAACACACAGAACCGGCGCACGTAACAAATAGCTAAACAACAGGCCTTCTTTCAACTGATTCGGCCTAACTGTCAAATCAACCGTCTGCAAGAGTTTACGGCGACCCGTTTGTAAATAAATACATTTAACTTTAAAAGTGTCGACGTATTTTGGATGATTGGAGACTCGTCATGGCGCAGCTGCATGAGATGGACCCTTAATGTTAGTGTTACATCTCCTTTTTTACACTTAAAACGCATAGTTTCGGAAAAACATTATTTTAAATGATAAAAAACGGGCCGCCGTAAATTTTTTTATTGAAGCGTTGCAGCGCATCTGAGGCGGACCTTTAAATATGCACAGCATTTGACTATTTGTCGGCCATTTCATTTTTGTCCCGTAAGAGCAATGTAAAAACAATGATTTTCATAAACACCCCACGTCTACTATTTTCATTTCATCTAATTGAAATAGGTTTTATTTTAAAGATAACAATGTACTGCATTGACTCCGTGAGCCACCTCTTTGAAAATTGTATTATTTTACGAGTAACATTTTTTTTAAATAAATACAGAAATTCTTCAACTTTTGAATTTATGGCATGATCTTATTAACAGCATATGGAAATTCGGCTCAGTGGAGCCGTTGAAACATTCAATGCACTTTAAAACAAAGTTTATTTCATAAAAATTCGATGAAAACTGTAAGTGTGAGGTGTCCCAAGAAAATGCATGTTTTTACATTGCTCTCATGGGACTAAATTCAAGGTCACAGTCACAACTGCCCACGGAGGCGGCAAATAAACCTATAGGCGGCATGCTCTTAAATCCGGCCCTGGTTATACGATTTGGTTAAAAATATTTTAAATTCATAGCATTGGCCAGTCACTACAATTTTGACCAATCACTACAAATATAAGAAGTAAAAAATATTAGTATATTAGTATTACTACATATTACATATAACTTAAGAAAGGGAACCAGGGCGACAGGCAGCTAAGCACTAAAGCACCTTTTGCATGAGTGAATCAAATTTCCTTTGCAATTTGTTACTCTTATTCGCTCCGTTCACAGCCTCACATTGGCATTCGGCCCTTTCTATTCCCGCGGGTACTACGAGGATGTTTGCTACACTCACAGCTTCAACCCCATTGTAAACTTCACTTAGTGGTCCATTATATAGCCTCGCTTCGGCATTATGACAGCGTTATGAGTAGTCCGAACTTAATACAATTTTAAATATGCTTTACTTTTACAATATGTAATACAACACTTGCAGTAAAGAACACATAAGTCTGTGGCCGAAACAAGTTTGTGGCGTGGCGAACAGCCTCTAACACCGGTAATGGACAGCGTAAGTCGGAGCTGTGAACAGGCAGCCTTGTAACACCCTTGGTTACACAGGAGGCGAGCGAGGGCTGTGGCGTGGCGAATAGGTAACAAATTGCAAAGGGTCCGATTCACTCAGCAAGCAAGCAGCTTCAGTGCTTAGCTGTGTGTCTGCCTGGTTTTTTGTTAGTGTTATCACTGTTGTGACATTTGTAACTTCAATGTGTGTGTTCTCTCTTTCTAGGCTATAACAATGAAGAAGAAGTTTATCTCAATGAACTAATGCCATCCATGGGCAAGACATGCAGAAAACTTCAAGAAGAGATGGCAGAAAGTGATTTAAACAAGGTATTGTATTTATTTTTTCTTGTGACCCAAAGAAGACATGACACTTTTACACCTTCCTTTGACATTTGATCCAAAAATGATTTCATTTTACATTTTCTTAAAGCAATTTTTTTAAAGCATCACAAATGCTTTTGGATGGCAACCCAAACTCCAACTTCATCAGCAAGAGGTTTAGTAGGTTAGTAGTCCTAGAGGTTTTGCATATGTGTTTTATTACCTTTATTGAAATAAAGGACTGGATAAATGTCCTAAATACTTGTGTTAAACATTAACTTTGTATCTTAATTTGTTTTAAGAGCTATAACAAAAACCAATTTAACCCTTGATTTTGCCTGGTATTTTAGTAGTTTTATTGAAGTCGTTTGATTTTGCTTTGGTACCTAATTTAAGAGCCACAATTCTAATAAAATAGTTCTTTCTTTGCTAAAACTCATAAATGAAAAACAAACATAAATAAGAATATAACAATAATTGTTTGTAGCCGTTATAAAAACAAGAGTAGGGAGAGAAAAATCAGTTGTCATGGTTATGTTATTAAGACTTTGCAATATTTTTATCTGATGTGTTATATCAGCTGATTGATTTCTCAAGCTGTTGTATTGTTGTATTTAAAATTCTTTTACATTGTTAGACGCGTCAAATTAAAATAATAGCTCAGGTACCTTTTCATTTGAAATACAAGCCCAACAGCTGAGAAATCAATCAGCTGATATATAACACAGCAGATAAATATTGCAAAGTGCGCAATAACATAACCATGACAACTGGTTTTCTCTCCTTACTCTGTTTTATGTAACAGCTAAATATTGTTATATTCTTATTTCTTATGTTTGTTTTGTCATTTTATGAGTTTTACCAAGAAGAACTATTTTTATTAGAATTGTGGCTCTTTAAATTAGGTACTGCAAGTCAAACGACCATATAAACTACTAAAATACAGGCAAAATCAAGGTTAAAATTGGTTTTTTGTTATAGCTCTTAAACAAATTAAGATACAACTTATGTTTAATACAAAAATGTTCATATTAAAAATTATCTTTTCAATGATATGCAACATGCTATACCTTACTATTTATTTTTACTTATTCATGATAATATAACTTCAATGTTTACACGATTTTGAGGTTAGAAATCTTTTGAAAAACAATTGTTGTACTACATACCATTAAAAAGCTCACAAATTCTAAGAAATAACACGAACTCCATATTTTAATCGGATGTTATAGTTTAACTGCAGGGCGCCCCGTAGCTTACGCCACTCATGTTCATAGCTCAGTTGTAATGGCGAACATACAAAGAATTGTTTACCAAAATGTCGAATTGTCTTTTGATTAAAACTATGTACAATATGAACCACCTTTTGTATTTAAAAAATCTCGATTTTTGACCCTCGCTGAGTTTCCAGTAATAACACACCCTGTATACTGAGAATCTTAAAATATTTTTCCTGAAATCTCCGTAATGACATTTACAGACAGAAAAGTTTGTTTCATCTTTCTAGCTCTAATAGTACTCCTGTAATCCTATTAGACACCTTATCGTGGCCACCGCATTAATTATATACATTTGTACAGGTTTGCCATTTTACTTAAAATTGCCTTCTGTTTTGTTCTAGGTCATTTTGTTTTAAGCAGTAATTAAATTAAATAGCTCTAATTTTTCTGAAATTTGTTAAAAAGGTGATCAATAAAAGGTTTAAAATAGTAAAAGTTTAACTTGATCGATATAATAATAGTTTTGCTATATGACAGCAGAAAACAAACAACAATGATGCTTAAACAAGCCTTTCCTGCATCGTCCCATCTTGCAACCATGCATGTATACATAAATAGTACATTCATATCACAACCATTCATAAATGGTACACAAACTAAAGTTTTATAGGATTCCATTCTTCTCCTGTTCAAAATTCAACTGTTTCAAACATAGGAGACAAAAGGAAGCCACCGGTTTTTCATTCTGTACTTGTGGTGTGGTTGGGAAATAGTTTTTGATAAACCCTATGAATATCAGATGTTCACAAATGGCAATTTCACTTATGGTAATCATAACCATCGAGTTATTCCGCTGGGAGTAACTATGAATATAATAGGATGGTAAGCAAACCTTACATTTAAAAAGCGATAGTCGCAAAATCAAACAGTCTACTCTGTCCACCCCTACCTAGTATTTAACTGACCTTAGAAATGTTGCTTTACTCACATTCTTAACATGTTATTTGGTTATTTTTAGGTTACTATGCCAGAGAAATGAAGAACTGATGGAGACGATTTATGTGATATATTAGCTGTAAGGTTAGTTTAGTGTGTACAGTTTACTATTACTTACATACTAACTTTTTCAACTTGTCACTGAGTTTTAAAAGATAAGAAGAATTTAATACAGTTACTTATTAAAATGTACGAGGGTCGTTCGGAAATTATGTACTTGTTTTCCAATAAAACAAAGGAAAACCAAAGTTTTAACGAAACTTTGTATTTTACATTTTTATATCTTAACCTACTTTTCTACATAATTTCCTTGCAAATCCAAGCATTTATTGTACCTTGTTACAAGCTTTTGAATACCTATGTCATAGTGTTCTGCCGACAATCAATTGAAATAAGCCAGTACTGTTTGTTTGACTTTGTCGTCATCCTCAAAACGTTTCCCGCTCAAAAACTCTTTAAGTTTTGTGAACAAATGATAGTCACTAGGGCTAGGTCTGGGCTGTACGGAGGATGGTCGAGAACATCCCATCGAAAGTGGTTGAGTAACTGCTTCTTTTCAGCTGCATGAGGTCGTTTTCGAATAGTGTTCCAAAAAGCTTAGTGCTGCAGCCATTCGTTTCAATTTGTGATTATCGGTAAGCATGCACAGAACTCACCTAGCACAAATTGTACAGTGCTTGAGATGGTTCAGAGGACTTCGAAGTGATAGTATGGAAACATTTGGGAAATTTTCACTAATTTCATCTAAAGTCACCGATCCTTTGCACAAACGCATCGACAGTTTCAACAAAGCGTAACCGTGATGACATTGAGCGTCGCCGCTTCCTCATCATGAACGCTTCATTAAAATTTTGTCGCGACAGTTGGATTTCGTCCATCACTTCACTATACACAAATTTAATTTTCGGTATATTTCACTTGGCGCATGTTTTTTGCATTCAGAAATCGAATAACTGACCTCAATTCACAACTGGCAGCGTTACTGATTTTCTTTTCCATTTTGTATGTTTACAAACACGGTAAAAAGAGTTGTATTGAAATGAAATTCAGTAAACAGCTGACCAATGAAATGCTAAAACCAGCTGACTTTGATTCAACACATATACAACACAGAGATTAAAACGGGTACTGCTTTCCGAACAACCCTCATGTGTTTTATTTTAAAAATTGTTTATTAAAGATTTTGTGCACTGAAGTCATTTTTAGTTTTAAGTAAATTTATACAAAAAGGTTTATGATCTGTTACTATTGGTGTGATTCCATGTTTGATAATAACATGCTCATGATGGATTGCCAGATCTCATCAGTGGTGCTGCCAGACAGTGATGGCAGCACCACTGATGAGATCTGAAGCCGATCGAAACGCTGAGCATGTTACTGTTATCAGAAAGGTTTAACTAAACATACTTTGTCTAGTTAATATTTTTAGTATAGCTTATAAAATATCAAATTTCTTTCAAATGAAAGACATTTCTGTCAATTTCAGTATATAAATAAAAATTCCTGTTTTGTATCAATTTTGTTCTTCTTTGTAATATACCTCTTGGAAACCTTTGTTATGAAAATTTAACCATTAATTTTTCATACCCCTCTTGGAAAGGATGGCTCATGTTATTGTAGTTATATGAGAGTTGATGTAACTTACTGCTAACTAGTGCCAACGGTCTACTATTACTGCCAACTACGCTATTGGTGGGGTTTGGCTTTTGGAATTCTGTAGTATGGACTCATACAGTGGAAATCTCCCATTCCATTGTTCGTTGGCTAATAATTAATGACACAATCTGGGGAGTAATCAGCCCTAGTTTGAAAATCAAGATCACACCCTCAATTATCTATCAAAAAACACTCAACACACTCACCCTTCATCTCATATTCACCTTAAAATACTTCTAGAGTGGTCAGAGTCTAAAATCAAAGTATCAAATTACACCATAGTAATTTTTGTTACGACTTTTGACTAGAAAAAATTGATTAAACTTAAAAGTCTCTTAAAACACCTTTCCAAACTGACATATTTGAATGTTCATACTTTTCATAAATAAAAATATATCAGTTTATAGGTACAGTTCTGTAAAATATACCTAAAAGAAAATAGCTATAAGGTAGTTTCTTTGTTGTTTGGGCATGGAGCAGCAAACGGATGCAAGAGAGGCTTGGGAGTTGTACAGACAGGTCACTAGGAGAAAGCCGCCGCATGCCTCATTGTGGCACGGTAGCAGACACGCTGCATGTTGAACGCTCTTAAGCAAAAAATTCTGTAGTACGCAAGAGTCGGCTGGATAGGTCAGCTTCCAGCCTTAAGGATAAAAAGACTGTGTACATCATTCATCGTATGTACTACCACTTTAATTTGAAATCCATTTGGAAGTTGATAGTCAACACACAAAACAATAATGAAAGATGCAGTTATAAAGCATGTTTTTTAAATTCTTTTTAAAAATTCCTTATACTTCCCAATTTTGATTTAATATAATAAAAACAACTTTGTTTCGACTCAAAATAAGATAATTGGTGTACACTTTCAGAATATTGAGCATTTTTATGTTATGACATTTTATACCTAAGCTTTTCCTAAACCTGATTTATGGTTAAATCTATCCTAATAAAGTGAAGGGTTCCCATAAAATGCAATAGAAAAGTTTGATTGCGGTTACTTTCAATTTTGATTTGGTTGCAATTTTGATTACTGTTGAGCTCTGGAGTGTTAAGTTGAACCAAACTCTGTCTGCCACTTGCGATACTTGCCGACGACGGAGGAGTTGGAGGGTTTAGAGCGAGACAGAACTGCTTCAACGTCTGACGTAGTGATTGGCTTCAGTTGCACTCTTCCCACTTCGTGATCTAACAACATATTAACACATTCTTTAGTACTATAAATGATCCTACTTAGTGTACGTACTAATTTTAATATTAAATGGCTGCCGTTTTTAAAACTATTTAATTAACAATATCTTAAATTTTTCCTGGATATAATAGAGATTTATAAGACGTAGAAAATTGGATTTCACTAACCGTTGGCGTTGGACTCGAGTAGTGTAAAAGCTTGCCTCATAGCTTGCATTGCTGCTTCCTTACACACAGTTTTCAAGTCTGATCCTGAGTAACTAGCCGTTTTCTGCAAACACAGTATTATTTTAAACTTACAACCCTTACACAAAACAATTTCTTACAATTGTTGTATCATTTGAACTATTTACGTTATTAAAATAAAACACTGACCTCTGCCAATATATCGTAGTCGATATCTGCTGTCAATTTTGGTTTCTCAATGACAACTGGAGGTAGAGACTTTCTGATGATGCCTTTCCTGGCAGGACAGTTTGGCAGATCTACCAGTATCCTTTTTCAAGTTCGTAACATGGCTGGATCCAGATCCCTATTATTATATAGTTTATTTATTTGCACAGTTGTAAAATGAAATTTTATTTTTAAAGAAGTAAATAAAGTTTGATAGGTTATAGGCTATTCCTTTAAGGAAGCAAAATAAATATGATTTCTACATTCCTTTTAAACAATTCTCAGATTATGAGAACAAGATTTCAAAACCTTTAACATCATCTAGTTTTTGGTGTTTTTAGGCTCAAAATACCAAGGGCACATTCTACTAAATTGCATATCTGGATGTTGGAATACCTAAAAACGTATATAGACTACATAAAATAAGCCTCCTACTATAAGTTGTGAGTAGAAGAATTACAATACTGAAGAAATTTCACAATGTACTAAATTTTTGTGAATGTTTTCTCCCATTTGATTTTTTATTTCCAAACAATGGAACTTTTCTATATTTCAAATTCTGAGTTTACGGTACCAAGGCAAGTTTGATGTAGCAAGAAGAAAGACTTTGTCGTCAGACTGGGCCAGTCCGTCAAGTTGCACTAGCAGTTCAGTCTTGAGTCGTCGACTGGCCTCGTGCTCCACTGAGTTGTCCCTCCGCCCGGCCAGGCAGTCCAACTCGTCTATGAAGATGGTGGAAGGTGCATGGTACCTTGCTACCTCGAACATCACCTAGGTAGACATGTTAGTGGTTAGGTAAGTCTTGATTTGGTTAGTGTTTGTACAAATTCTAGAACATATTTTAATCAAAACCAGGCCATCATGCAGCTAAGTGTTAAAAAGCGCTGAGAGGGAAGCGAATTTCCTTTGCAATCTGTTAATCTAATTTGCTCTGCAAGGGTTACGCGTATTGTCTGCATGTTCACAACTTCTTCCCCTCAGCTTTTCCTGCTATTTCATCAAAGATGTTATTGACTCTGAGCTTCAGCATATCCTCCCATATTTATCACTGGGTTTACGAGGCGTTTGTCTTGTAGAAAAAATGGACTGGATAATTCGATTTGCCAAAATTGTACATCACACTGTCACTTTATCTGTATGAAGTAATCGAGCATTTTCTGTTGCAGTATCTAAAGTTTTGCTTATTATAACTGTGCGGTAATTTATGTTAATAGAGCAAAAGTGGACTGAGAAGTTCTGAAAAATGACAATCTGATTAGTTATTATAGTAAGAAGGATAATTTGAAAATAACTCACGGTGGATCTCCAGTATGGTCCGTGATACGCACTGCACTTTCACTGCACTTCACTGTGGTCCTCTGGTGTTCTCCGTGAGTAGAGATGAATGTCTTCTTCAAGGGGGGATCACACACGGTACGTTGACCGGCGCGGGGGGAATTGCGGTGTTTTGCGGAATCGCAGCGGTAATTAATTAAAAGTTCAATTTGCGGGAGTCTTACTGTCTGCATGAACAGGTAAGTAGGCGATGATGGAATGAATGCGTGGGTGGTTGGTACTATGATATGTGACGTAACAGAGGTGGGGGTGGAGGTTAGTACTATGACCGTAAGGTGCTGCTGTATAGTAGTGGATAGTAGTAGTAGTTGGGCTATTGAAAGTTTGATAAGGAAGATTGTATGATTTGAGACTTACAACCCTTACACAAAACAATTGTTGTATCATTTGAACTATTTCGTTATTAAAATAAAACACTGACCTCTGCCAATATATCGTAGTCGATATCTGCTGTCAATTTTGGTTTCTCAATGACAACTGGAGGTAGAGACTTTCTGATGATGCCTTTCCTGGCAGGACAGTTAGGCAGATCTACCAGTATCCTTTTCTCAAGTCTTCGTAACATGGCTGGATCCAGATCCCTGTTATTATCATAGTTTATTTATTTGCACAGTTGTAAAATGAAATTTTATTTTTAAAGAAGTAAATAAAGTTTGATAGGTTATAGGCTATCTCCTTAAGTGAAGCAAAATAAATATGATTTCTACATTCCTTTTAAACAATTCTCAGATTATGAGAACAAGATTTCAAAACCTTTAACATCATCTAGTTCTTGGTGTTTTAGGCTCAAAATACCAAGGGCATTCTACTAAATTGCATATCTGGATGTTGGAATACCTAAAACAGTATATCTATATATATAAAAGAAAGTGTCCTGACTGTTGACTGACTGACTCATAATCAGACCACAGCCAAAACTGGGCCTAACAGGTTGAAACTTTGCACACCTGTTTGTGTATTAAAACCACCCACTAAGAAACGGTTTGTAAAATTCTATTTTAAGGGTAGTTTTGAGGGGTGAAATTAAGCAAAAATGGGCCGTGTACGTCTTCACTATTTGTCATAGCGCCTAAACGAGTGATCCGATCTTCAATCTGATGAAAAAATCGTTAGTGTGGCATGAAATTATCTACAAGTTTTATCAAACATTTTTGTATCTCTTAGTTTACCAGTCAACGAGCAAAAGCGTAAAGCTGGTCACTTGGCCCAGTTTCCCCGCGCGCCCACCATATCGACCCCTCTTCTATCCAGTTGCTGCCTATGTGTAGGTAGAATTTCAGATATTGATGTCCTGTTAATCTAATATACTTACCTGTCCTGCATGTTGAAAGAGTTGTATTACTGTTCTAGAATACAGTAGGTACAGTTATAGGTTCGAAATTCTTGAATACTGCAACTGTACTGTACTTCAATACGGCAAAATAAGTAATTTTCGAATTCTAAAGATGTATCGAATGATTATTGGTGGTTTCTACTTGCCGAACTAAAAGTATAAGCATAGGTAAAGGATGCTGGTGTCAAATTTTAAAAATATAATTCTTGAATTTTCATAAAATGTCCATACGATGACTGATTATATTAAAGTAAAACAGTTTTACGACAGTTTGACGAGTCTGAGTCAGCTTATTGGCAACAGCAAATAGTTTAAAGTTAGTTTCAATTGAATTTTCTAAGACATATTATAATTAGTGGGTCTTACCTTAATTTTATGGAACACTTTTACTAAAATATACACTTTGCGCCAAGCCTAACCTAATACTTTAAATATAAAAACTATCAATTTTACGATGAGAGAATTCACACACCAGAATGAACACCAACTACCTAATTTGTTACTTAAACGGGTAGAAGCAACAGGTCTCAAGGACCAAAAATTTTATTTGCTAACTTTTAATAATGTGTTGGTTACACTGCTTGTGTGTGTTTTACTACAAATGCTTGGTAGCTATTGAGGATTTGGATCTGGAAAACTATTCCAGACCAACTGTGCGAGATTGTCAACAGTATGGAAAGCTTAATCGGCGAATTTATCAAACATCTGCAATATTTCACCAGATGACTCTTCGAGGGCTATGTGAGAGAGCAATCCATACCTCTACAAACGACACAGCAAATACCATTAATGCAGCTTTACTAGATCAGCTGCCGACCCATAGAATGAGGCGATTCATTTGATTCAGTAATCGAAGTCGATGATGCTGTGCATTACCCGGTTGAAGTTTTGCACACTCTCATTCCACCTGGTAAACCTGCACATACTCTCTACCTCAAGGTTGAGGCACCTATCATGTTACTCAGAAATTTAAACCCCTAAACTGATACGGAACAAGGCTGCAGGTAAAAGTCCTTCATAAGTACGTTATCAAAGCCACCATCTTCACAGGCATAGGCCAAGGAGAAACCGTATTTATTCCTGGCATTCCTCTGATTCGTCAGACTACCCTTTCCAGTTTAAAGGTCTGCATTTTCCTGTAAAGTCTGCTACGCCATGACTATTAGCAAAGCTCAGGGACAGAGTTTGAAAGTGATGGCTGGCGTTGGTCTGAAGTAATTGTTTCTCGTGGCCAATTGTTAGCGTGGCCTGTTCTAAGTCAGCTCTTCTGCCAGCCTGACAATTTTACAGCCGGAGAAAAAGACGAAAAATATAGTCTACAGAGAAGTCCTTAGCACCTAGGCTTGGCAGTAGGCGAGGAAACCGCCTAAAACAACTCCCGGTAGAATGATATCCAGGCAGCAGGTGAGAGGATTTGCGTAAACAAAGTCCCGTTGATCTAGACGGTAGGCGGGGGATCTGCGCTACAAATTCCCGCAGAATGATATCTAGAGAGTAGGCGAGGAGATCTGCCCTACAAATTCCCATGAGAATGATATCTAGAGTAGGCGAGGAGATCTGCCCTTACAAAACTCCCCACAGAATGATATCTAGAGAGTGGGGGATCTGCCCTTACAAAGCATGCAGATTGATATCTAGGCAGTAGGCTGAAGATCTTCCCTTACAAAACTCATGAGATGATATCTAGAGAGTAGGCGGGGGATCTGCCCTTACAAAACTCCCCACAGAATGATATTATCTAGAGAGTGGCGAGGGATCTGCCCTACAAAACTCCCCAGAGAATGATATCTAGGCAGTAGGCGAGGGATCTGCCCTTACAAACTCCCCGCAGAATGATATCTAGGAGTAGCGGGGGATCTGCCCTTACAAAACTCCCCACAGAATGATATCTCAGGCAGTGAGGAGGGATCTGCCCACAAAACTCCCGTGAGAATGATATCTAAAGGTAGGCAGAGGATCTGCCCTTAAAACTCCCCAGAATGATATCTAGGAAGTGGGTGGGGGGATCTGCCCTTACAAAACTCCCCGCAGAGATGATATATCTAGGCAGTAGGTGGGGATCTGCCCTTACAAAACTCCCGTGGAAGTATCCAGAGTAGGGAGGATCTGCCTTAAAAACTCCCAAAGAATGATATCCAGGAAGTAGGTGGGATCTGCCCTTACAAAACTCCCATAGAATGATATCTTAGGAGTAGGTGGGGATCTGCCTTACAAAACTCCCCGCAGAATGATATCCAGGAAGTGGTGAGGGATCTGCCTTACAAAACTCCCCAGAATGATATCCAGGAAGTAGGTGGGGATCTGCCCTTACAAAACTCCCATAAGAATGATATCTAGGAAGTAGGTGAGGGGATCTGCCCTTACAAAACTCCGCAGAATGATATCCAGGAAGTAGGGGAGGGATCTGCAAACTCCCCCACAGAATGATATCCAGGAAGTAGGTGAGGGGACCCTTACAAAACTCCCCTGAGAATGATATCTAGGGAATAGGTGAGGGATCTGCCCTTACAAAACTCCCATGAAATGATATCTAGGCAGTAGGTGGGGATCTGCCCTTACAAACTCCCATTGGAATGATATCCAGAAGTAGGTGGAGGATCTGCCTAAACAAACTCCCACTGACAGATATCTAAAAGTGAAGTGAGGGATCTGCCCTTACAAAACTCCCATAAGGAATAGTATCTAGGAGTAGGTGAGGGATCTGCCCTTACAAAACTCCCATTAGAATGATATCCAGGAAGTAGGCGAGGGGATCTGCCTTAAACAAACTCCCATGAGAATGATATCTTGGAAGGCGGTGAGGGATCTGCCCTTACAAAACTCCCACAGAATGATATCCAGATAGTAGGTGGGGGGATCTGCCTTAAAACTCCCATGAGAATGATATCAGGAGGTAGGTGGGGGATCTGCCACAAAACTCCCGCAGAATGATATCCAGGAAAGGTGGGGATCTGCCTTACAAAACTCCCCATGAGAATGATATCCAGAGTAGGTGGGGATCACCGCCCTAAAACTCCCGTGAGATGATATCCAGGAAAGGTGAGGGATCTGCCCTTACAAAACTCCCACAGAATGATATCCAGAGTAGGTGAGGGGATCTGCCCTTACAAACTCCCAAAAGAATGATATCAGAGTAGGTGAGGGAACTGCCCTTACAAAACTCCCCGCAGAATGATATCTAGGTAGTAGGTGAGGGGATCTGCCTTACAAAACTCCCATGAATGATATCCAGGAGGTAGGTGGGGGATCTGCCCTTACAAATTCCCGCAGAATGATATCAGGAAGTAGGTGAGGGGATCTGCCCTTACAAAACTCCCACAGAATGATATCCAGAGTAGGTGAGGGGATCTGCCCTTACAAAACTCCCATGAGAAGTATCCAGAAGTAGGTGAGGGGGATCTGCCCTTACAAAATTCCCATGAGAATGATATCCAGATAGTAGGTGAGGGATCTGCCATACAAAACTCCCCAGGGAATGATATCCAGGGAAGTAGGTGAGGATACCCTTACAAAACTCCCATGAGAATGATATCCAGGAAGTAGGTGAGAGGGTCTGCCCTTACAAAACTCCCATAGAGAATGATATCCAGGAAGTAGGTGAGGATCTGCCTGCAAAACTCCCACAGAATGATGAAGTAGGTGAGGGGATCTGCCCTTACAAAACTCCCCATGAGAATGATATCCAGGAAGTAGGTGAGGGGATCTGCCCTTACAAAATTCCCCATAGAATGATATCAGAAGTAGGTGGGGGATCTGCCCTTACAAAACTCCTGCAAAAATGTATCCAGGAGTAGGTGGGGGAACTACCCTTACAAAACTCCCATGAATATACCCAGGAAATGGGTGGGGATCTGCCCTTACAAAACTCCCAGAATGATATCTAGGTAGTAGGTGAGGGGGATCTGCCCTTACAAAACTCCCGCAGAATGATATCCTAGGTAGATGTGAGGGGATCTGCCCTTACAAAACTCCCGTAGCATGATATCCAGGAAGTGGCGAGGGGATCTCGTCAAACAAAACTCCCATGGGAAACTAGCATGGATACCTCCACTGGTGTTTCTAGGATCATTCTAAAACCTGTGTAAATTTCAGTGTTGGTAAGTAACAAATTACAAGAATATTGTAATCTGATTGATCACTGTAGTCAAGATACTTGAACTCATTTTGTCCATTGGTGACTTGCAGACACACAGTAGACTACATAAAATAAACCTCCTATAAGTTGTGGTAGAAGAATTACAATACTGAAGAAATTTCACAATGTACTAAATTTTGTGGTATTTTCTCCCATTTGATTTTTTATTTCCAAACAATGGAACTTTTCTATATTTCAAATTCTGAGTTTACGGTACCAAGGCAAGTTTGATGTAGCAAGAAGAAAGACTTTGTGGAGTCAGACTGGGCCAGTCCGTCAAGTTGCACTAGCAGTTCAGTCTTGAGTGCATCGACTGGCCTCGTGCTCCTGAGTTGTCTCTCCGCCCGGCAGTCCAACTCGTCTATGAAGATGGTGGAAGGTGCGTGGTACCTTGCTACCTCGAACATCACCTATAGGTAGGCATGTTAGTGGTTAGGTAAGTCTTGATTTGGTTAGTGTTTGTACAAATTCTAGAACATATTTTAATCAAAACCAGGCCATCATGCAGCTAAGTGTTAAGCGCTGAGAGGAAGCAATTTCCTTTGCAATCTGTTAATCTAATTTGCTCTGCAAGGGTTACGGCTGTTTGCACTGTTCACAACTCTTCCCCCTCAGCTTTTCCTGCTATTTTATCAAAGATGTTATTGACCTGAGCTTCAGCATATCCTCCTATATTTATCACTGGGTTTACGAGGCTGTTCGTCTTTGTAGAAAAATGGACTCATAATTCCATTTGCTAAAATTGTACACCACACTGTCACTTTATCTGCATGAAGTAATTGAGAATTTTCTGTTGCAGTATCTAAAGTTTTGCTTATTAACACAACCTTAATGTGGAAATGTGCCTCATCACTAGGAGATTAGTTCTATACCTATCAATAGGCTGCGACAAGTCATGCAACACTTCCTATCCAGGCTCCAAGAATGCATCGACGTCAAAAGAGGACATTTGGTAAACGGTGTGTTTTTTTAATGAAATATGTTTTCTCAGCTAAACTTAATTTTGTACTAAAAACTAATTTAGTGGTTTATTTGTTTTAATCCTCTCGTTTCCTTCGTTTAATCATTGACTCCATCCTACCAATGGAAAGTCAATGGTTCTTCCCTATACTAAGGAACTCAGCTTGCATAATTATATACATAATCATGGATCACAGCTATCAATAGTTCAGTACAAATCAAGTTGTTTTGCCTTTCTACTATGAATGTTCGTGAAATTAATAAATTATCCTACCCGAACAAGTTTCTCGGAGTCACCCCTCCATTTGCTAACAATTGAGCTGGCTGATATGTTGAAGAATGTGGTGCGGCATTCTGAAGCTACAGCTTTGGCCAGTAGAGTCTTTCCTGCAAGTTAAAATGACACAATTGGTTTACTTGGTACATCTTCAGTAACTATTAATGACAACAGGTAGTGCTGAAACATTATGTTATTATTCCAGATCAGTACAGTTGCTGTATTCTCCGTACAATTCACTGTGCTGTCAGCCGTATGTTTAAGCTAGGGTTACAAATAAAATAAATTCCCTTCAGAAAAAAATATAATTATGTTTACCAGTGCCTGGAGGTCCATACAACAGAAGTCCCTTCCAAGGGGCTAAAATGCCAGTGAAGAGTTCTGGATACTTCATTGGGTAAACAACTGCCTCCTTGAGTGTCCGCTTGGCCTCCTCTAACCCCATTATGTCTTCCCATTTCACATTTGGGTCTTGCACAAATATTTCCTGAAACAAAAGAATGGTGTGATTTACTCATTTTTCCTCTTTTTATTAGTGTGGAAGAAACTGGAGATATAATTGTACAACCATTGAGGAAAGGTATTTTTAATCAATACTAACAACTGATGTGCACTGCAGTTAAATCTATACTTTTCTGATTGCAGCATACGTGAAGAAAAGTGTCAGTTCAGTTTGAAATGGTGTATAAAATCTGAAAAGCAATAAACACAATAACATGCAAATTTTACCTTAGATATGATATCAGCAAACTCCTTCCATTCTCCGCAATATCCTTCGAATCCAGCCAATGGTTTTACGATTCTCTCCTCAGACAAGTCTGACTCTATCGGGTCCAGGTGCAGGTTCGGGTTGGGGGCCGCAGTTATCGGAAGCACTTGTATATCGAAATCTGCGTTCAAGGGCTTGTTGACTCTACCTCTGGTGGAGTTGAGGGCTGGAACTCGATTGCCAGAACGGAAGTTACTTGTGTTTTGTTTCGGACAAGAAAGACTTGGGATCATTTTGTTGCACTCAAAACTGTTTTCTTTTCTTGGCCTTGGCTTGGCATCTCCTCCCCCTTGGGAGGACTTTTTGCAAACCTGTCAAAAAAAAATGTCTCATTACTTGATAAAAAAAGAACTAATGGAATGTTTACTTAACTGATTCATGTACACTATCTCAATAAGTACCCGTACAGTTATAAATACACACCTGGTGTTTGGCAATTTTTAGATAAAAATAATTATATAATTCCATCTTTTTATCTCTAGAAGGTAGTCTTATAAGGTGTAATATAAAAAACGGCAAATGCACAAACGTACCTTAGGATATTTTTGGAAACGTAGGAAGTAGTAAGACTCAAACTCTTGCAGGATGGTGAACAGATCAATGTTATCACAAACAGAGAACTGATGGCTGAGGCGAGCTTCAGTTTCAAACAACTGAGCAGTTTCATTGTATCTGGAACAGAGTTTTCTGTGACAAATCATTGCAATCATCTTAAAACTTACAAAGTCACATAGTTCCTATTGAAAGAACGATAACTGAAGTATCAGGGCTAGTCCTCAAAAAACTTCAATGGAGTAATTGAAAAGTGCTTGGTTTGCAGACTTGGAAGTATCTGATACAAATTTCATCTATAGGTATTCAATAGAATAGCCATCTACTTTTCAAGGGGATGCTATGATTTAACAGGGCAAAAGCCTTGGGCATCTCATAAAAAAGGCAGAGCAAGTCATCACGCATCATTTAGAACAAAGTGACCATTATACATCAATCAGGAGGTACAAGTATGGCATTACAGATGGATAAATGCTTACAAAATTAAAACAAGCCAGGCTGTCAATTAGGATTTTGTTAGACTTGATAAAGGCAAGAAGACAACTGCGAAAAGTTTTGCAAATCAAGATTGTGCACCGATATTGTGCGATAGTTTTTGGCTCCATAAGGATCTATATTCTTGAATAGGGGGACAACCTTAGAAGTTTTAAGCATTTCAGAGAAGCAGCCAGATTTGAAAACTTATTACAATATAAACTGATAGTTTGGCTATTTGTAGACCAAAGAGATGTCAAACTTTCAAAATATCAAATTTTCTAGTAGACTGTATATTTTATTTGATCACAGACAGACATTGAAATACCCAAATGAGTATTTCTACTATACTGTATTGAAATGTAATTTTTGTCAAGTCATCTCAGAAAGTGTTGGAATATATTAATGTTTGCCGAGGCATCCAGTTTTGACTATGTCTTTATTACAAAACTTCAGAAGACTGGACAGTGTCTATCCACAGCTCTTCTCTGACCTAAAGAAAGATATAACTTTACTAACCTCTTAATAAAATGTTGTGGCAAATATATTATTAAATATTATACAACCAATCAAACCCACATTTAACTATGGTTGATTGCACGTAAAACAAGCTGCAATTGCTGAACATGTTATGACTTGGGCAGTCATGAGCTATCTTGGTAAAATTTATGCCTACCGTACATCCAAAAGAATATTTAAACACAAAAATAATATACTTAAGAGGTAAGCCTGTTGCTATATTTGATCTGTTCAACATGTACTTTTACATTTAAAATAACTGCTAAAAAAGTAGTTTCTTTGATTCTACCTACTGCTACAGAGTAAACCAGCATTGAAATGGTTCTTTTACAGCTGAAGATTTTCTGAATATTGTACTTTCAGTGTTAATAATTGTTATATTTACACGTTATGGTGTTTATTAACCTGTATTTTGTGAATTGTGTCTTACCCTTCTTCTTTGAGATATTGAAATACTAAATACAGAGTATGTTTCTTCCTGTCTTGAAGCCTTTTTTCTTCCTACAATCAAGAAATAAGCATAAGACATTATGGATAAATAAATAATTATAAAACAAGAAACTCATGTAACACAACATTAGTCATGAAAGCAACAATGTGATTTTCCTTTGGCTTTTCCGTGAGTGTGTTTTGTCTTGGTTGGATGACGGATAATACATAATGTCAGATAAGAAGGACGATTAACTGTATACATTGTTTAAAATTGTTTGACTAACAAACTAACAAAGCCACCATTTGTGCTATCAACATCACCAATAAATCAGATGTCTAAAATAGATAATGTATTTTAACTTAGCGTTATTGATTGTAGTTACAATAATAATTTGCTTAGTGACAAGTAAAAAGATTTGATTTGACTGTGTAATCAACACTACCATTGTTTTCAGCATTGGAGGAAAACATGCCACCTTTTAAGGAAACTTGTTATCAAATTAATAAAACAGTTGAACATTATCAAAACTTTGCACTTCAATATTTCAGATTTGTTTTTCAATAAGTTTGGCTGAAAGTATGTTTATGTGAATCCAATAGCAAGAAGTCTGTTCAAATATATTAGTTTAGCGTATTATGCACACAGTTTATTCTTATAATGTACTTGAGGATACTTACAAAATCTCTAACTTGATGGGCTAACTTAATGGTAGAATAATTCAAATCCGCAGCCATATTTCTTCTTTTTACTGTGAAATAAATTGATGCAAAGTTGTTATTGACTAACCTAATGTAAACACCAACAAATAAGCAAGGAAAGGAGGTTGACAGGTTGCCATGGCAACAGAACAGTAGCTCCTATAATCTGTGATTGATCCTGAACAGCTGGTAGAGGTATAACAAAGACGATAGACTGCATGGAAACACATATTACATTGATTTAATTTATGACCTGTAACAATGATACATTTTAAGTCTTTTCTACAGCCAAGGCTAGTGAGACCACTAGCCCAAAGGGCAGTTTGTGAGAATTTGTGATGCAACCCATATCCATATATAAGGTGGAAAAGGTATTGGTACAAGATCCCTTTTATTCACCTTTTTTGTTTGGTGTGTTGGCGTCCTAAGAAGTTATGTCATTGGCACAGGTGAAGGGGTGGGCGTCATTGGCAGCTGTGAGGGGAAAGTTTGATGAACAAAAATGATTAACAATGCTACAAAATAGTATGCAACACATAGAACACGTATTTATTTAGTTAATTAATTATTGTAATCATTATAACTAGTTATGTTGTGTTAATATTTTTTTAACAACACATGTTTTTGATTTATGTGATTTTGTTGTTGTTGTTTTGGTAAATAAAGTTTGTTCAACCAACTTCACTAGATTATTAATTAAATTATAATTTAAATCTAAAACAAGTTAGTTAATTA
Organism: Matsumurasca onukii; assembly: GCA_018831715.1. Taxonomy (NCBI): domain Eukaryota; kingdom Metazoa; phylum Arthropoda; class Insecta; order Hemiptera; family Cicadellidae; genus Matsumurasca; species Matsumurasca onukii. Next base: position 46,272,071 of record CM032062.1, on the reverse strand, counting down.
ATTTGTATAAATACAGTTTTAATCATCCTTTTTCGGTTGATTTTTTTCACCATCCTGTAGCAATTAAGTACCATCTTTTTGTAATTCAAACTTCCCGCTTCAGCCTTGTAGTCAAGCTCACTACTAAATATAACGTAATACATGTTTAAAAATACTAAAACCGAAATATTTAATTAAATAAACCGAGTTGCAGACTTCAGTAAAATTATTATTCTTAGCTTTTGGACTTATACAACATATTTGTTTAGTCTATGTTTGGCTTGACTAACTATGTACAATATATAAAACATACATTCAAGATGGCTGACAGTTCATACTTTACTGTTTGGTGGTCTGCATTGGTTGTGTCAAAGTGATTTGTGTGTTGTGTTTTGATTTAGATTAGATCTACTGGATTCTTATATCAACCACTTCTATAAAGTACTGTAAGTATTTAATAAGTTTATTGAATTATAAGATTATTCGCATCAATATTATTGCGGTCAACCTACTTCAAACCTCGCAGCTCCTTAGCGGGAGCCTGTTGCTCCAACCAGCCATGGACGCAACTTTCTTCGACAGCATTTTTTGATCTAGCTTTATTACGTTATGTTTCGTGAAAATGGGTTGCTAAAATTTAGACGCATTAATTTTATTTCTTAAAATCTTTCTACCCGTCACTAAACAACACCTTTTATTATTTAGACCAATGTCAGTCGTTAGACTAACCTACATTTAGCTCACTTTATCTAGGCCTACCAGACCTAACTAACCTCATTAAGTTAAGGCTAAAAAAGGCCTAGAACTATCTCACTTTACTCAATTACAACAACTGCAACTTAGTCGCTAACCAACGTACATTGATCCCAATGAAGTCAATTTTAATTTTGGTACCCTGAATATTATTATGGATTTTCACCTAATCATAGTCTCCTCACAACTTAGCCCATTATATATAATTATGTACATAGTCACAGGCAATAAGTTTAATGGTTCTTGATTCATGACAGTTGTGCTCATGGTTTGTAGAGTTGGTCGTAGCCTAAAGCGTAGAACTTGCAAGACTCATATGAGAACCACCACTCGCCCACTCCGTAGCATTGCTTTTGCGGCATACAATATCTTGTCTCTCAGTCGTATATCCAGTCAGCAAAATAACTTATCACACTATTTATAATGATTTAAACTGAATTTACCGCAGACACCTTAAAGCTTTTAAAACACCATGCAGGCTGTGCATTTTAAGGCACTTATTCCTTACAACTTAGGCGTGTCCAGCTGAAATTTCCATGACGACGCATAATAACCATATACTTGCAGAAATCTAACTTGTCATGCTGTGGGGTAAGACTAACAGACACAGCTTATTCATTCAGCTGAAAATGATACTGGGGTGTAATTTAGAAGATTTTAAAGATGTAATAATAAGCTACAGGCAAATACAAAGTACTATTTAATTCAGATCATATTTGTAACTATAGGATGAACCTATAGTCAAACCTATAGGATGGAAAGAACCATAATTTATTTATAGATGTACACCTTTTTCAGATTTTTTCAAATGTAACTTTTAGGCGAATTTGTTTGCTACCAAGGATTTACACAGCAATTACAAACTTGTATTGCCCATATTGAGAATCAAACTCCATGACCCCTTACAGATGCTATATATATACTGGTCAGTACATACGTCATGTCTTAATACTTCTCAGCTTTGATGCTGAATGCTTCTCATGTTAGGTTTTTAGGGTTGTTTCTTTCTTACTGATCACTTATTGTATTACATAAAGTAGGCTATATAAATCATCAAAGAGTGTGTTAGCGTACAGTTTGATGCGGTCCAGTAAGGTTAGGAACTAAGTTACTATAGACCTGGATGCAATAACTTCTAAAAATCTAAGACAAATTACCACACACCAAAAATCTAGTTAACCAGCTAAGGGCAAAGAAGGCCAGATATGAAAAATAGCCGATGCCTAGCCACAAGTGCTACTATGAATCCTAGTTTTATTTGTTTTGAAATACTAAAGTAGCTTTACTTTGCTTTGAGACACTGACACCTATTAGAGGGTATTTTAACGTGAATTTGAGACGATGGTGAGAGTGGTGATTGTTTTGACGCAAGATGAGGTGTAGTCTTGTTACAAACTAGGGCCGACCGTTCCCAGATTAGGTCATTAATTAATAGCCCGAGAACCAATGGAGACCAATGGCTTAACGTGACTTCCGAACCATGGAGAGTGGCCATCATGAAAAGTTATCACTACGGGGAATCGAACCCAGGCCGTTCTAAAATGTTTTTTATAAATGTGTAACAGGGAAGAAAATCGGAACATTTTTAATTGAAGGTGTTTTTGGGAGAGGTTTCAGGGGTTACTGGTTAAACTTGTTATAAAGAATCATGTAAGCTCAAAATTATACATGGTAGTGAAGTGTTTTTGTTTTCTTATGATTATTTATTACGGTCGGTACTCTGAAGATCATTGATAATTTGTTATAATGACGTTTGTTATTGCAATTTATTTGTTAACAACAATAAACAACTTTGACTATTTAGTAGCTAATCATGGTTTAAAAGCTTTCAATTGAGTGAAGCAAAATTTGCCAATAATACATATGAGAATGTACTTTTTTGTATTAACAAACACAAACACTTCTGGAATGGTACATTTTTCCAAGTGGTTCTATTTGTAATTTTGCAATAATTTTTCTACACAGTTTTAACTTGTTGAAATATATGTATAAGTCAGCTATGCTTTTATAAAACTCAATTTAATTATTAGTGACCACTGGCTTAAGCTCAATTTCAATACTTAACAGAACTGAAAACTGCTCAAGCCATATAATATTATTTTAAGAATTATTTTAAACAAATAAATAAGAAATGTGCCACAATGAAGTGTGAGTGTTGTTTGTTAATGAACGTGTGTATTCAGTGTGTACGCAAGACACTCTACAAGAAAGGGCGAGTACGCAACTAGCCTACTACAAGAGCCCTTGGAGGGTGTCCCCGCAACACTTGAACAAGTAATTGTGAAGGCGCACAACTCCAAAATAACAACCAACCACTTGTAAAGCTACAGTTACACCTGGCTTTGTACTCTAGCCCCAAACCCATCATGCTTTGTGGCTGTCTCACTCAGCTGGCCCGTCTCACTTCCCTTTCTGAACAAAATTGATTGAGGTTTTAGAACCGATTTGTAATTTATTAAGTCTTTAGGGATGCAGACCACCCTGGACCTCATAACGTTGGGGCCTCTGAAGAAAGGAAACAAATGAAATACCCTTAGCTGAATTTTTATTTTTCTTAGTACATAAATGCGTGCTATACAAAGTAGTTTTGTTCGCTAATTACCGATTTGTTGAGCGATTTAAACAAAGAATAACTAAATTTAGATTTGTTCAGCCAATATTTGATAAATGATGATGAGGAACTACTCACTACTGTAAATAGATTTCTTTGGTAATGTCATTGATTATTAATGTGACTATTAAACTTTAATAGTTTTATGTATTTAAAGTATAGGTCAGTGAAAAGCAAAGTTTGAATTTGCCTTTTATACCATTGGAACTTGAAAGTAAAACAAGCGTTAAATTTTAGAATCCACCATTTTGAACTAAAATTCCCAAAAATTTTTCCCTGGACCCCATTTTTGTGGCAGCCACCTTTATGTGGGGGCCTCTTAGACTGATTCCACAGTCGTAGTTACGCCTTTGAGAAAACTGCAACTACAATAGGACTTAGCGACGTAGCTTAGTTTTAATGTGGTATTTGCCATTCTAAACTAGCAAGAGGTTTTAAGTTAATAAATTCAACTGTAAAGAGATAAAATAACTTTGACACTGTCCATTCAGAGAGTATTTCAAGGTGAATATGGGATGAAGGGTGAATGTGATGTGTATCTTGATGAATGAAGAGGTGTAGTCTTGTTACAAACTAGGGCCGACTGTTCCTCAGATTGAGTCCTTGAGCAGATCCTTGGAAATTTAATTGGGTTTTGTTTATTGCATTCAGTTTTCTGGCTCTAGACATATAGGTAACCAATTGGGTGCAATCTGATTAATATTACTGTAGTATGCCAATTGCTTTAGAAAAGGCTTAGTAAACAGAAGAATTCATAATTTATTGAGTACTAGTAACAACAATTTAATTTAAGTAGTTGTGGTGATTTAATTTAATAAGGATAATGTTTTTAAAATCTATACTAAATAATAATGTGCTTCCACAATTTGTCCAAACTGCCACAACTACAGCATCTCGCAGGATAGGGCTCATCTGTAGGTGTTACCCCCAGCAGTCACACTTGCACAGATGGACAATGCATGTCTGGCAGTAACCGGTGTGCACCGTACCATACAGGATGTACAGGAAACACTTCCGGTGTGGTGAAGGTGATAAAGTACTGATTTCAACTGTATCCACTACACCAGAGTTTCCACCCACACCGCCGCTTCTGCAGACAATTGAGTATTGTTGCCCGGTCCCCGGTGCAAGATCACCTGGGTTTTAGCGAATTCCCTTGTGGGAGATGGAGCTAATATTCATTTCTATCACCATAAAACGAAGTGACGTAAATGAAACGGTTTGCAAGCTTCCCAACACATCCTAGTCAAACGGCAAAGCTCTATAGTCTATGTATAAGAAATCAGATCGGGGTTTTCGGTGGTTGGCTACCTTGGCGCTCGAGTCTTAGTTCCTCTCTCCGTTTCGCTCATTGCATCGACACTTTTATTTACTATTTATTAAAAAGTAGTATTCTAGTTTGTGTACTTCGGGAATAGTCATTTGCTGCGCAATTCAACAAATTCCAATAAAATAAATTCTACTGTGTATACAGTAAATCCCATAAGGGCCATTTTGGCTATAAGGGTCATGTGTGGGGGAGGAGGGGTCATGACCCGGACCCCACCTCCTTGGCTACGCCACTGTACGTGTGAGTAGTTTCTGCTTGTAAATACTCGGAAAATACGATTTCATCCTGCATTCACCCTGTTTCACACTTATTCCTTCAACCGCATAGAGATACAGTACCAGTAGGTAGAAGAGAACAAGTGCCTGTAGTTGATGCTTCAGTGCTGTGGAGCTGCTGTTCTGGTCTGGTAGACGTCTCGTTTTGCTGATGGATGACACGGCTTCGTACTTAGCTGAGAAAATTGTCCGGAAGTACTCAAGTACCCTTTTAAGCGTCTTGTTAACTCTTCGCCATTCTAGATCTCAATATACTCTATCAGCATCCTATACTATATAAAACTACCCCTACGGTCTTGTCCAGCCGGACCCGATAAATACAACATCAGTTGGAAACCTAAAAGAATAGCAAAGTTTGCCGTTGGCCATGTTAGAATTTCTGAGGTTAAAGGTAAAGTTTGTTTCGTTTAACGAGGCGAAGTTAGTACTACAAAGTACTCTCTACCACTTAACCTCGATCTTTACTTAGCGTCACCGTATAGTCACGTTACAAAATTAATTTTAAGTGATGATTGCGGGGATCGAACCCGCGCCATCGGAGTGATGAGCTCCGGAGTCGCGCGCGATACCAATCCGCCACGGATCCGCTAGGGGTTGAAATGTCATTGTGGACGTTTTTCATCGTATTTTAGTTAACAAGACAAATACGACGTTTCGGGACCTAGAATCTGAACCAGTCTTCAGGTGAAAAGTAACCTTAAACAACTTATCATATGTTTCGGGTTTCTTTTCAACTGAAAACGGAATCAGATTCCAGATATCGAAACGTCGTATTTGTCTTGTTTACTAAAATCGATTGAAACGTCTGCTAGAATATTTCAACCTTCTTAAAAACATATGCCGTCCTTCCCTTCAGAACCTATGGGTGGCATCAGTACTGGAAGTGTATCAGGTGCACTGAGGAGTGAGCTGTGAGGATGGGATGGGTGTTCACTTGTCGCAGAGCAGAGCACGGGGTGTGTGTCAAGGACTGCCAGTGCCAGTGGAGTCGGTGGTTGACCGATGCCATCAGACACGCCTGTTTCACGGTGTACGCAACTCCAGGCATCAACCTCGCCGAGGGAAAGTGATGCCAGCACCTCACCTGCTGCTGCCTCCCGTCGCAGTATTTTTAGCCAGAAAATTGTATAATACAACCTGTTCCTTGTCTTGTGTACACCCTCGCGTCGGTCACTTCCCGATTTAATTTATCAGTTGTCTCCAGTTCGTATTTTTGTACCCACAGTCTCCCTCAACACTCTACATGACCTGGAATTCCCGGCGCTGCAGTAGAACATTTATCACAAAGGTGATTCTCCCTAGTTTGGAAGTCACGTTAAGAGTGCGCAGTAGTGGCGTGGCTGTGGCCTTGAATATTGTCCCATAAGAACAATGTAAAACATGCCTTTTCTTTAGACGCTTCACACCTACAGTGTTCATAGGATTTTCATAAAATAAACTATGTTTTATAAAAAAGCATTGCATTTTTATAGGCTCCGCTTGACCGAATTTCCATTTTCTCATTTATAAAAACGTGACATATATAAAACAATTTAAGAATCTTTGTATTTGAATGTCTTAATTTGACTAGTAAGCGAATAAAAAAAAGGCAAACGGAGTCACTGCAGTACATTGTCATTTTTCAAATAAAACTTATTTCAAACAGATCTGATGAAAATTATATTTGTGAAATGTCTCAAGAAAATGCTTGTTTTACATTGTTTTTAAAAGGCACAAGGCAAAGTGGCCGAAAGTTACTGTGCTTTCTTAAGCCGTTGGTTCGTTTCATTAAACGTTGGGCTATGATTTCTTGAAATGGAGATTATTATATTACTAACAAAATATTTTCAATCTTAAAGAGGTAATTCTAGTTTATCAAGTTCGCTTCATTGTTTCATGTAACAAGTTACATGACAGCATTGCTGTAGCTTGTGAATATTATTATCTATTATCTTGTTGTTTTGAAATAGTTGGCTATGAATTAATCTTGGGAGCAGTCAGCCCTAGTTATCAAGACTCCACCTCATCATCACCAAAACCTTCATCGCTCTCACCCTTATCGTATCAAATTCACCTTAAAATAGTGTTTGGCATCTCAAGTCAAAGTATCCCACCTTAAAAAAAGGTTTGGAGATGTCGGAATGTTTGGTTCTTTTGAATGAAATTTTCACCCTTCCTTTTTTAAGATGTTTGTGATTTCTTTTCGTGCCCATCCTCAATTATTTTCCAAAGACGCACGTTCAAAAGATGGTCACAACCGACAGTGAATGAATGAGTAACGAAGACAGAGAGACAGTGGACTAAACTGATGTAAGAGAGATCTGTAGATGAATACTTCCTGTTGCATCAACTTCAATGTGCATCCTTGTGCCATATGGAGGGACAGTCTCTCATTCGGGAAAATTGGACAGGAAACATTTCTGATGGCCAACCACTTGCTGCTGGATTACAACACTTCCTTGTTATTGCAGTTTTGGACAAACGACAGAGTCTATGTCTTTCTTACTCGCGTTAGAAAAAAAACCTGGCTGTGATAAGAAAATACAATGTACTTGATGATGAATAAAATTGTCAAACGCTCAACTCTAACTAAATGTCTCCCATCTCCCAATCATGTTAGGGTCGCTCATATCTTTGAATCGTACTACATTTTAGAGCCAAATATCTTGACAACACAATTATGTTGTTTGACTATTACATCAGCTGTAGACCAAATAAACATAGTGAAGTTATAATATTGATTGATAATGAGAAATAACAGCGTGCGGCTGACTGAAAATTAAGTTTTTTACATACCTTCTTTTCATTTAAATATGTAATTTTATAATGTTTGTTTATAATATGCTGGTTTAATAAGCTGAGTAAAATATTATTGTTACACTAATCAAAGTCATTGATTAATTGTAAAAGTTTGCTACTACATTAAACAGGTTTTGGTCAAATCAAGCTAAGTTTACCGCCTCGTTCAAACCCATTTGTTCCTTGGATATTACTACATTTGTTACGTAGTCGGGTATATTTCGATATCTTTATTTTAGGCCTTCGTCTAGATATTCCGGAAAGAGCACTTAAAGTACTGTAAAAGTTGTATCATAGGTATCTTTCCACATAGATTGAAGCTCTTCGTGATACTATTGCCAAATCTCTACGATCACGGACGTACAGTTTTGTGAGAGAAATCTGACGAATCCAGGAGATGTTGTTGATGCTCTGGCTTACTCCTGCCTTTCGCCGTGACCTCTGGCCTCGCAGATGGGATCTCTGATGGACGGTATCAGTTCGTGACGACCTCGGCCTGCCTGGAATGCACTGCCAGCTCAGCTCTTCCTCCGGTCCACTGGCTGTAGACTCCGCCCCTCTTGCAGCAGACGGGTTGTAGCGTACACAGTAGCTGGAGTAGCGGACGGCAAGGTCACCCGACCCACACCTGGCCCGCCGGCCCCAAGCCCCAACCCACTCCGAGGCTTTTAAATTTTTGTTTGTTTCCGGCTTTTTGGAACAGATGTTTGGAGTTTTCAGGCGTTTGTGAGAGACGCAGGGGTGGAAAGCGTTTTGGTTTGTTGCAACGTGGATTGTCGTGATCGATGATGAATTTTTTGTAACAAAATAAGCAGAAAAAGCTCACCCCAAAGGATGCTCTAGACCTCTATTAAAGGCCTTCTTAGAAAATATGTGGACTGTTTGGAAAAGATTTGTCCTTAAAATACTTGCATAGTAATACAGTAAGTTAGGTGAAATGTTGTCGATGTTTACGAATGTTATGAAAAATTCTTCAACCGAAATTAGTTTCAAATTTCAAGCAGCGAAATTTGAGTCCTAAATTCGCGTACGATTAGTCCAAATCTGCATCTATGTCCTCGCGAGGCCGTACGTAGAGACAGTTCAGCAGTATTGATTCAATTTTTAACGTATTTTGGTGTTTTCCACTTTTATTTGTTGCAATCAAGTTAAGCTTTGCATGATATAGGTACTATTGACGCGACAATCGACATGGTTGTAACTTTACGCCTTTTTCCAGTGTTCTCGCTTGACCAATTAAAATTCTAACGAAGTGTGTACAGTATAACCAAAGATTATGTTATAATAGGAAACATAATCTTCGGTAAAACACTAAATAGCCCGGTCCGATAGATGAAAACCGTGCGATAGATGAATACACGCAACCGCAACGTTATGACTAACTGAGAATGAGTGAGTAAGCATATTACAACACACAGGAGGGTGGTGAGTGGTTTAGTTAGGGGAGGTAGAGTGTAGTAATTGTACTATAGTCACCCCTTCATCCCCGCTCTTGCCTCATCACTATCACTACTGTATACCCTCTCATTGTAGCTGAGCCATTAGCAGCCAGACAGACCACTTGTGTATCAAAGTGTAGGAGATGAATGGAGTTGTATTATTGTACTGAAATCACTTATTAGCGAGCTATTCATTTCTATTGGAACGTCGAAGAACAAAACGGTTTGCAGTTTTAAGCTTCTTAACACCTCCCGAGTCAAATGCCAAAACTTGTACATGTTTTCATTAATCATGTTTATGCCCACTCTACAGGTTGCATGTTGGTCCGATTTCCACGAAATTTGGTACAAATGTTCCTTCTGTAAAATTCAAGGTTAAGTTCGGTAACCAGCAAAATTGGCCTACTTGTGACCTACCCAAAAATTACCTCTTGGGACGGGGTTTCCAAAATTGGGTTTTATCCTATACAAATTGTATTTATGATTGTAGCCTTTACATTTATGGCACATTAATATGTGTACCAAAAATTGATAAAATTCGATCAGCCAAACCAACATGGACTAAGATAGTTTTAATCGAAATAGGATCATAAATTTAGTGTTAATAGGGTAAACCTCCATTTTTTGGGAAACAACTCATAGAAGTGTCTCATGTGTATATTTCCCCGTTATGGAGAATTCGTTAGGATTCATGGTAGCGCTCGTGGCTACGTGTCGTTAATGTTTTAGATTTGATCCAGCGGGATTTAAAAATTGTGTTGTGTAAAATCCATATGTTTTCTTTTGTTAGTCCCAATCACAGCATTATTCCTTGAAAATGGTTTTGAAATTAGACGCATCAGCATAGAATATAAAGTATTGGTGTTTGTTGCGTCTAAAAGATTGCTTATCAAAGCTAACCGTACGACTGCAGCCTAATGTTGTGACGGTTTGTTTGTTTGTGGGTTGTACGTGATTACAAGCAAATAACGTTCTGTGCGTACAAACACGTGCGCGTGGTGGTGTTTTCAACAAACAACAGTGCAGTGTCCACTGACACCGACCCATGCAGGCGCGGTTGCCAAAACTTAATCTGTCTAATGATGGTATTGTTTCTTATAATTAGACCGGGTCACATTCTTGATCGTTCGTCTGCCTTTGAACACATGTTTGCTGGCTGAAAACTTGTATTTGCTACCAGTTGGAATAAAGAAATGTAATTTTTTGTCATTGCAGAATTTTGAAAATTCTGCTTCTTTGTGACCAAATTGTGTTAAGTTTTATGTACTTTGAAAACCTCCATCCATCACCTATTAGGACTGCAGTATAGAAATTTAAGCCCTACTAGTAGAATTGGACGCCTGCATGAAAGTACAGTAGTTGGTTTCAGTGAAGAATTTCTACCAGAAATGAGCAAAAACCCACTGCTTTTCCCATCGCGATCACCCAATATTTTATCCATACACGCGTTAATTTACACTACAATCGCACGATGCACACCCCTGACCACTATATTCATCACGTTACAAATATTATATTGTTATTTTTAAATTAATAGACTGTAGGTTGAACTTTGATTTCCTATACTGTCGATTTAATATGCTTACTACACAGTTAAGATGTGCAGTATTGCATATTAGTACTTCTTTCACATAGATTTTTGTAAAATTACCGTAAGAGTGATGTATACCTTGAGCGAATACTCTTGGCCCGAAACTTCTTAAAGTAACGCTGAAACCCTGGATGGCGGAAAGACCTTTTTACACCGTAGCGGAATCTCTTTCATGAAGCAAATAAAATGTTTAAAAACATAAAAATGTATGGCTCAATTTTCAATCTTAAAGATTGTAAAATAAAGGAATTTGTCCATTCTCTAATATTTCTCATTAAAAAATCTCCGGTAACCATACACCGTTGAACTTTAGAGTCGGGCATACTACGCATAAGAGCAGTGTGCAGAGATTGGACTGATGCACCTGACACAGCAGCGCACGTGTCTTATCTATTGTACGTGTAGTGGTGTGGTTATGAGTTGATACGCTGACAGTGTGGGTCAAGGGGGCGCGCGCGCCGAAACATCGATCCTTCAGTGCGTGTATGTGTACCCCTCCGCACACCATCGAGTGTCACGAGTATCGAACATGCACATCGATATACCGTTTAGTAGCGGCTACGTCTTTGATTTGAGACACCGACCACTCCTAGACGGTATTTTAAGGTGAATATGGGAGGAATGAGTATTTTTGAGGGATGATGAGGTATAGTCTTGTCACACACTAGGACCGACTGTTAATGGTTTAGCGACCAATGGAGTGGAGCAGTGGACCAACAGCTTAACGTAACTTCTGAGTTACAGGTTTTGTGTCAAGGTATGTTTGTTTTTTACTATGGATCTGCTCCTTATATAAAAATCTCAACTTTACCCTATCACATTCACGGTCTTTATACATTTTTATTTTGTGCATTCAAACTGTTAAGGCTAAAACGAGACAAATGCCGTGTGTTTAATTATTATCATTTGTTCTTGAAGAAGCCGTTCTAGCAAGAAGGGTTGTTTACAAAATAGAGTTTTCTATATAGCTCTTCAACGGGTAAACGAAATAAAATTTTGCTAGGCTTCATAGAATGATATTGAATTATCTCACCGATTGCACTTTTATGACCTTAGTATAAAGTAGTATAGTTTACGAGATCCCATTATGAGTGTAAAATTTGGAACAGGCTGTATTTTATTACATAATACACAACACGCACGTACTCACACAGTGTTGATGTAAAATTAATTGAACGTAATTACCTACGTTGTCCTTGAGAAAACCCGGTTAATTCAGTCAATTTCGAACAATGACAGATAATTACAACACTTGAATTGTCATAGCCAGCAACACGATGTAATTAAATACAGAACTAGATCCATCCACCTGTGTTGAGTATCGATAGTCACTGATGCGAGTGAAGTATCGACTAGTGTGTTCTGGAAAGATCGACTCAGGTTTACACACCCCGCGTACAACCCCAGTAAATACAACACACCCAGCTGCTTCTGCTGCTAGGTTTGCCTGCTCTCGTACACAGTGCAACTGTACTCATCTACTATACAGCTGATAGGTATGTTGGAATTTAACTTTGTAAGTAGATTATGACATAGTTCATAGCTGTGGACGTCGGGAAGGTGTTGACTTGTTTGTGACGCACTGTTTGAAAATATGTTTACCAGTCGTGCAAACATCTTCGTTATGTTACTATATTTTTGTTGCATTCTGGACTAAATGTTGTGTGTCATGGGATAAAGTTGTCTTTTTAGCGAATTTCCATAGGAGATAGAGCTATTCGTTAACCATGTAGGACAAAACAGTTTGCAGTTTTGAGCTACCCAACACTTTCTGGGTCAAGTGATAAAATTCCATGTCCATATATTTTTCTGTTTGTTTCTTGACAAAACACACAAAACAAACACTAAAAACCTGTATGTGTGTGTAACCGCTCTTCAGTCTCATTTTGGGACCGATTTTCACGAAGTTTCTTTTGTAAATATCTAGGTATGTTCGGTTAGTAGCAAAACACTGAACGTGGGGTTTTATGCTGTAAAATTTGCATTCAAAATCAGATTTTTACTAAACTTGGTATACACGTGTATGGTCCTGTACATATCATATGTACCAAAAATCAACAAAACCAGTTCAGCCGGACGTGTCATAAATATGTATACCAAGTTTAATCAAAATCGGATCTTGAATACAATTTTTATACCATAAACCCCATTTTGTAGAAAAGTCCCCCATAAGGTCACTTCCGGTTTAAATCATATCCCGTTTTAGAAAATTCGCTTGGATTCGCGGTAGCGCTTGTGGATACGTGTCGGCGCTGTTTTTTCTTCCTGTGTTGAAATTTGACAATATATACTACCGCCAATTGTTTTGTCCCGAAAGATAATTTTCAATCTTATACGAATCGAATATTTTTATCCAGCATTCGCCAAATGAACTAAACGTGCAATAAATATAGAATATAACTTAGGCTGACCATCCACTTTGAAGCTGAAGAACTAAAAGTAATTTATTTGATTTGCTGAAACGACTTGCTTCGCCGCTTGAACAAAGAGTGAAACAGAGCGTCTTGTTCTGCCTTTTACCTCCCATGCTCTGGTGAGTGTCAAAATTAACCAGGCTCTACATCGCTGTTTAGCTCTCGCGTTGTTGTTTTGTGAACAGCCCCGTTATACTGTACTTATAAAGGACTTTGTTGAGATTCCTTTAGAAACAGAAGTAGACCTGTGTAATATTTGACGAATCATTCTTATGATCACCACATAAACACTAGACTACTCTATGCTCAACACTTTGCTAAGTTTACAAATTGGTTTAGTGCGATTACTCTCTTATCGAATCGCGTTTATGGAATCATCGTACTGAACTTTCAGAACGAAGATCCCCTATGAATCCTGATCCCCTGTTTCCCTCTTTCCGGAGACAATTCACGTCGAAAGACTCCAGTTGACATTTCCACCCCCTGGCGCCTAGAGTCCCCCTGTCTGCCCAAGCGTGACTCATCCTAACCAAGGTAATGGATAGATACGGGGGAAGTGAAGTGTAGTGTATCTGTTTATTGAATTCAGGAGAGGGTTTCTCAGTTCTCTTCTCCCCTCGACAAGAAGGAGTGGAAATCTCCCGTTCTGGAATCTTCCTGCGAAGTGTGTATTGTTATTCGTATTTAATAATTCTGGGCATTAATCGCTGAATAGTAGGTTAGAAACTTGTACAACTATAGACAGTAGCAATAACAAAAGTTTCAATTTAAAACATCTTGTGGTAATAATTCTTGGGTTTTGGTTCTTTGTCAGGTTGAGACTATAAAGTTGAATAAAGCAACAATGTTCGAAGTAAATAAATAAACTCCAATTTACAATTGCGTATAGTGCACCTATTTAACCATAAGGTTCAGTTTAGTTTATATCGGTGGAAACTGGTTAACGGGAGTACCTCAAGGTTCGGTCCTTGGTCCTCTTTTATTTTTATTGCATCTAAATGGCTTGTCAACTTGTTGCTGATGATGGTACTCTGTTTACTTATTTAAGTTCAGACGAATGCTTGTTTACTCATCGCTTTGGGCGCAAAGCCAAAAGGTTAAGCGGTCCGAGATTACTTATAAGATGTTCTGTAAATAACGCAGTTTAGCAGGTTGGTAGGCCTAGAGGTGAATTGGCAGATGTACAGTGCGATGATGATGGACCGCGAGTTTTGGCTCGACATCAGGCTGAAGGCCAGTAGAGCGTAGGCTGCACTGTCCACTCCTCCATCTGGGGATCCTCTCTGAATCATCCATGGTCATGTCCGCGTTTGACTCATTCTGCGACATTTTGGTACTTTTCCTTGGCAAAGTTTTCAGGTAAAGCGACGTCAGCATTCCCTAGTGTGTGTTTTTAGATCGTAGATAGGTGTTTGTAAAGTGTGATTTGTGGTGCACGGTAAGGGTAAATCATGTTGTCCGTAAGCCAAACGTAATGTCTCGCGTGAAGATAATTACGATGGGTTGACAATCAAACAAACAAACACCATCCAAGATCGTTGCCAAAACGTAGTATCTAATGATTGTATTGTTTGTATAACTATAGTTCACATCTTCACAACCAATCGTGCGAGATCAATAACTTTGATACTTTGACTTGAGACACAGATTACTCCCAAAGGATTTTAAGATGAATGTGGGATAAATCGTGATTGTGATGAAAGATGATGATATGTACTCTGTTGTAAACTAGGTCCGACTGTTTCATTCATTTCTATTACCATTGACCCTTTTTGCCTAATAAATTTGATCTATGCTATCGCACTCCAGGTGGACGTGTATAGAAGCACGTGTATCGAAGCCCCTCTTCTGGTTAGCCCAGAATGTGCTGTTTGTAGAAGCTATTTTTGACCATGAACAGAACCGACTTTCGAAAGATGGAAAACAGATGTCTATTATTGGGGGGAGAGTTCTAATTAGGTACTCAAGCTAGCCACACGCACTGTGTTTCAGCGGGTTTAAAATTTTCCAGTATTGGTTTTATTGCTTACTTCTCTTGTGATAATTAATCTAGGTATAAAAGGTAAAGGTTGTGACTGACTTCTATACGCCTCCAGTCCTGTGACTATTCCAGGATGAGTTTCTCTGCTAGGAAAGTAATGACAAAAACGCGTCTCGTCCTTAGATCACCTCACCACTTTCTCGTGCTCGGTCTCATAAGTGAAAACAATCAACCCGCCCAGCCCAACTGTTTAATCTTCCTTCGCCTTATGTCTAGAAACGGGTGTTTTCACATTATCCATAATTACACATACCATCGTACTAGTTTGGTCTGAACAAATAGTACTGTTACTTGTATTGGGTTTATTCTAGTATACGGTGTTTACAAGTCAAGTTGGATCAGATCACGTATTCACAGCTGGCAACGTGTTCGTGTATTGACATTCTTGGCAGAAGTTCAAACGTAGAAGAGAGTAAATGCTCACACACACTCAGGCACCTGTGAACACGCCGGTGGATAGGCAGGAATGTAGACGACACTACGCACTGGCGTCGCCCACAGATCCAGCAAAGCGAGGTCACACTTGGAAATGATAAAATGCAACGTTACTATTTTTCCAGGCATTTTTTAGGAACTTCGGCGGCTCGGTATCGCTCGCGACTCCGAAGCTCACTCTGGTAGCACGGGTTTAAATTCCGCAGTTACTACCGACGATTATTTCGTAATTGACTCTGCTGTGACGTTAGGTTAAGTTCGAGGTTGAGTGGCAAAGAGGACTTTTATAGGTACTTTTGCTTCGTTGGGAATGACAAACCTTGCATTTTTATTTCAATAGTCCAGCAATTGACATGACTGTACGGTATCTCCCCCTAAAATCTTTTTAATGTCTAAAATCACGTGTTTTAAAAGTTTAAACCCCTTAGGATATTAGTTTTTTATATACACCCGTATTCCTAGGAGTATTTTCAATTTGGCGTGAAGGGAATATTTTTGTATATCCTATTTACCGCGCAATTTAAAATCTCCTACCTTCTGCTTTGCTGTCTAGCTATTTCTATATTTCGCTACTCCTTTGTCCACATTCTCCTCGAATCACACCAGTTTCAACTAGACGCATGATAAATAAATTAAATGTTGACTAAGTTAACTAAAGTTTTCGATAAGTTGGGCACAATTTATAAAAACGTTTAAGAATTAGAATGACTTTCCAAGGTAGAAATTGTGTTGAATGAAGAGTGTCGGCTGGTTTTAGAACAGTCCAAGGCGAACAGCAGTGAGAGTGTAGTGTGGGGGAACAGGTACGAGTATGCAGTACACTTGTCTGCCTCCACAACAACCCCACTCTCTACTCTAACCATTCACAAGCTCGCCTTAGTCCAAAAGTACGCTAATTATAGGCTGAGTAGGGGTTGCAGCGAGGTGGGGTAATAACTCCATAATTTTACCATTTTGTACAAACGATTAGATTATTGTACTCTTGTTTCTAATTTTCATGATTCGGAATAACCTACGTAGGCGATGTTTTAGTATTAGCGGTTAAAATAGACTCACGACGCTACAAGTGCTACCGCGAGTTCGAGCGAATTTTCACTAACTAAGGAAATACTCGCGGGTTTATGCGTTCTAAAAATGCAATTATGAATTGATTTTAAAGCAAATCGTTATAACATTTATGTCACCGCAACCTCCATGGAAATTAAAAGTCCAACAATTTTGATGCACCAGACCAAGATGTTAGCGAAAACATGGATTTATAAAGTTTGGCCAATTGACTCTTCAGATGTTCGGAAGCTGAACACTTCTTTCCATTTCTATTGCGGTAGAAATGACTAGCTCTTTCCCCCATGGACATTCTCGTAATAACTTAAACAATGTAATGTAAATAAATAAATGTTTTATTGAATGAACATGTGTACACATATATCTCAATCGTCAATAATTATTGGCTAAAATGTTGGATTCACACACATCTAGATTACATTCAAACATACTTGTGTTACACTCATACAGCCTGGTTCACTGGAATTTATCCGTCTGGTCCCTGTCATAATGTTTTGTTCCTAAACACATACATAGTGGATTAGCTTCTATGAATTAATCTATCCTTGCTGGGTCTCCTAGCTTAATCCGTACAAGCGTACAGGGAGGGTGTCCTTGCGGCCGTTTTCGCATCCAAAGCGAGCAGGGGACGAGGGCGATCACCTTGTTGAACTTCAGAAATCAATTTGGTGAGCGTATTTCCGGTCGGTGGAGTGGACAAGGCCCAAGGGCGAGGGACAGATGGCCTCTATATATATCCACCCACAGGACGGCGGCTGTGCGTAGTGTCGCACTGTGCAGAATGTGTGAGTGAGATACGGCAATTACGCCAATTTGGGCGCAGCGCCGCGCCCCCTGTATCCCCACATAGCCGACGCGTAGCCACAAGTGCTAGGTGAAGGTGAATCTTAGAATTTCCAATAAAACAGAACAAGTTTTCACTTATCTATTTAAATTGGACGAAATTCCTTTATTCACTATCTTCGAGAGTATTTGTAATGTGACTCTACGGTAACGCTAGGTAAAGGTCAAGGTTGAATAAAAGAGAGGACTTGGTAGTCCTAACCTCGCCTTGTTAAACAAGATAAACTTTATCTTTTTACTTTCTGTTTCCAGGAAAACGTAGGCTAGTAAATTATACAACGGCTTAATATTTATGTTTAGTGCTCTGAATGCCAAAGTGCAGAAATTCTAATTAACTAATTTTTAAACAGACATTACTTTAAAACGGTAGGTTCCTAGAGTAACGAAATTGTTTTGATAGGTTGAGAAAGTAAAGCTCTACTAAACAGGATGAATTTGATCAAACGTGAACGGCTTTGATCAACCGTTCAGGCAAACTAATATGGCGGCGGGAAATGGTTCTTTCGCCGCCATCTTGGTCGAAATGGTTGGATTTTGTTGACATTTGGTTGAATTGTCACTCGTGTTAGACACGGTGCCATAAATGTGTATACTAAGTTTAATCGAAACCGGATCATAAATACAGATTTCTTAGCATAAAACCACCGATTGAATATCGCACGGAGTATTTATTCATAAACGACCGTGAGCAGGACTGAGGTGCCGGGCCCGGGCAAGGTGGTGTGGGTGGAGCTGCTCGTACACAACGTACACAAGTGCATCATAGTGAGAGCTCAGGTGCAGTGAGTGGTGAGTGGCCTACTATCAATGACGTCACCACGCCTATCAATCGATACTCTGTCTACAATAGTCAAGTTATCAATCGTAGTTATCCTCTCCTCACGAGTTGCAGAAATTACGCGTGAGGTTCCACCTCAGCTGCTCGGGAGAGCGTCGTTGCAGAGGTTTGCGGAAATATAATAGAGACTATATGATGGAGACATCAAATATTAATACTATTTTGACTAAACAACTCTTAAATGAAAGATAAACATATTATCTAGGTTTGCCTGTAGTTCATTATTCAAAATGTCTTTTAGTTTGTATGCTATTAACGGTTAAAGTTAGAAAATATAGAGTGTGTTTAATACCTGATTGAAGAAGCTAAAAATAGGTGTATCAAAAATCTAATCACAGGCAAACAGTTAAAATTTTTTATATATAAATTTACGTATCCGAATTTAACCTTCATATAAGAGCGCTATCTGCTTTTACGACACCCTTGCAAGCGGAGGGTAGGCCGCATCAGTTGAAAGAAAGCCCGTTGTTACGTGCGCCGTGTCATGTGTTCCTTGAGCGGACGAATTCAGCCTTTCTCTGCGGTCACCAAGGAGGTGGGCCCTTAAGAGTATTTTATAAGTTTTCATCATGAAAAGAGACAAGTGTTTGCTTGGTTTTGGTCTTGCAAGCTACTAGAAGGTGGTTTTCCAAGAGAGTCGCACGTGAGTCATCAGGAGCCACGCCGGGCAACACTTCTTCGTCTATCTCTCTCAACCCACACTTAACACCTGCTCCGTCCCCTACTTTTGTGTCTAGGGGCCGCTTTAAAGAATACTTGGGATTATTTCCTGATTTATGATGGTCAAAATTCCGGCTCCCCTCGAGAAGTAGTGCTGACGGCACAACCAAAGTTTTCCAATTGGGACTCCGGCACAGTGTAGGTCGGAATAGAAACTGCCTATAACTCCGCTGTAGCTGGCACATGTCGTCTAGAGTGAATCATGTGCACTAAGTGCACACGTACACGTGAACATCGCTGTCAGTTTAACCTTGAACTTAAGTATCACAATCATCATAATCGCATATCGAATTGTTTCTGTGGTGCATTTTATCTGAAAGTGCGCTGTTAATATAAAAGAAGAACAATCCGACATGTGTTCAATATTTTGTCTACAGGGATTTGCGCAAGTCTATAAGGCGAAATGCACATTGATGTTAAGTTAAAACACCATCTTCCACCGACCGAGTTGTCAACGTTCATTTCCTGTATCTCCCTCAGATTACTGCAATTTCTACTTTCAACGATGGGATCTCATTTGGTGCGCATCCGTTTCCCGTTAAACTTCTCAATTTACGTCAAACCGTTCGTGTGATGGAGATGACCGCCACATAACGATTAAAAGTCAACGAAATCCGTTCTGCCAGATCAGGGTGCTTGCGGAAAATAGGTTTTTGGTGCGCATTTTGGTTTTGGTGACATACATGTTAATATAAAGTTTGATCGAATAGGGTCACAAATGCAATGTTTATAGCGCTTGTGCATGGCTTCTAGAGAACCATTTGACCGAGCAGGTCACTGGACTGCTTGTCGCTGACCCCTGATGGAATTGTAGGACGTGTAATTGAGTGAAGCATGGAACAGCCGAACAGGAAGTGGACAGTGGATTCGCCAGTGACCTGGAACTGGAGCTACTAGTAGATCTGCAGTTCTGGAGTGTATGTGTGCAGTGCAGTAATTGTAGTGACTGACTGCTTCCAGTGACCTAGTCAGCACCTGCACAACCTAGTCACTACTCACTACTCAGTGATCATCCTCTGCTCTCTGTGTAATGATGCAAGACCATGTGGGTCACCGGTCAGCACCGTTAACCCGTATCCAGGTGCAGGTCTTTCCAAGAACATTATTGAGTTTCTAATCATTAGAGACTTTACGGTTGATTCACGTTGGTAAAGACCTTTGGAGGTGACGCTACGGGTAAATTTTACTCTTTGACCTTCGCAGTGGTTTACTATGATAAGATGACGATGTTTTGATTTGATAACTCAGTATGAAAGCCCGATTGAATTCCAATCGATATTACTTTAAAATTTGTTCAAATGGGTTTGCGTTGATTGGGCAACGAAATGTGGACCTTTTGACGTTGAACGCCTGACACATCAGAAGCATTGATACCAGGAAGTACAGAGATTCTTTATTTACTCTAAGCATGCTTACACAAGCACATCTTTGTCAAATTATAAAATGGAAAATTGGATCTAGTTGTGTTGAAAAGCTCTATACTCTTCAATATTTCATTAGAACACAAATAAACAACTCCTGTAAAAAATCGAATTTTTCTCCGACTTCAAGAAGATTTAAAAGAAGATTCTGTTCAAGAAGATTTAAAAGTGGCTGGTATCACACAAACGGACGTTTACGATAGACACACTTTTGGACAATATATTTTTATTTGGGAATTTGGTCAGAGGGAAATTACTGAAAGAAGAGTAGTAGTCTGGAATGATGAAAGAAAAAGCTCAGTCCATAAGGAAGTAAGTCCAAAAAAGAAAATCCAACTTGTCAAGACAGCGTTCACGTAATTTGCATGGTCCGGCTGGGCGTATACGTGAATAATAACAAAAGCTGACAAGCATCGACATAAACTAGAAAGTCAAAACATAATCTTATGCACAAGAATAATTGACCCGGAAATATAAAGTAAATAATTATGACTGCAATGGAAACATGTGCTGCTATAAGGTGGCTGGCTACTTTGTTCAAAAAATCCCATCGTCAGACACCGAACCCAATAAAAAAAACCAGAAAGAAAGTGACGAATGTAAAACTACAATGAGAGGAATGAAAGTGACTCTCATCAGCATTTATGAGACGAGACAAGGGATGACCTAGAAACCGAACAGCGGCGGTTGTGGGCTCGGTTCTAGTGAAGAAGAACCTGTAATGAATGAGTTGATTATTCTGGTGTTGGGAACGAGCTCATTACACACTATACAACCTGGTTTCCGCACGCGATCCAACGTCAGCGTGCACTGTAGCCTACAGCCGGTACAAATCAACCTGGTAACTACCCGAGCTAGTAAACTGGCGTTCGTTTCCAAGTGTGCAAAACTTACTTGATCTTTATTCTTTACTGTTTTACCAACCTTTTAGTTAGGTATCAATCAGGATCTTGAGGGGAGTAGGATATGGAGCCACCCGTCAAACAGGATTAATCCGTTTTATTGAGTTGGGCCTAATGACACCGTGGTTGTGGACCCAGATCCGATGAGTTTCGTATTTAGTTGAGAAAACAGGAGGCGCAAGCCAAACAAGAATAAGAAATGTTTATTTTCCTTAAAATACAAAATAATTAGAAAGTGTAGCGGAAAATATATACAGTATTAAAAGAAAAACTGGTTGGTTGAACTAAACAACCATAAATTTTGACTTATAGTCTGTACACATAATGTACTGGGAAGTAGCTTTCTTAACAAAGGACTTTTTTTGTTTATTTTACTTGAAAAGTCACCCGGTGAAGTTTGATTCCCTAATTACTGGACACCCTGTATAGTAATTGTGTATAACTATATTTACATCTATATCCAAACAATTATTTGAAATTACTTTGTGTAACAACTGAAATTCTTAGGAGCTCAACACGCCCCCAGACCAAGGTACCCAAACGTTCCTGGGCTAGACGCCAACACAGACGCTACCTTTATATAAAACAAAGGCAGCCGGCTTTTCGCCAACCCGTAATTATCGTTTTACGTCCATAAAAGTACATTGTCTACATTGTATGATTGTATTTTGTTTAAAGTCTACATTTTTAATTTCGAATTTCAAGAAAAATTACATACTTGGTTCATAATATTTCAAATCTTTTAAGAGTTTCCGTGGTGGATAGGAATTTGTGATTTCAACAATTAACTCTAAGCCACATTTAGCTTTCACAATAATGTGTTTTCACAAGAATAGTGTGTGTTGTGAAGTGTAGGGTAATGTACAGGTGTAGGAGACTGAGCTGGCTTGATCACGAGTGAGGTAGATCAGGGAAGAGTGTCTGGCTAGGTGTGTAGTCAGAGTGTGGAGATGTTCGCCTTGAACATGTGGGGCACAAGGAAGTAAACACAGGCGCACCTGCCCTGAGGGATTCGAACTCGCGCCACAAACCAACCAGTTTACCACTCCATTCTTCGCGACACAGTGAAGACAAATTACTTATCATTACGTTTCCATTGCCTTGAAGAAAACCTAAACCAAGTCTAAGGAAATCTCAAGGCTAAAGGCTTAGAGGTCCTTCGGGAAGTTCTGAACAATTTGAGACTATTTCTGCAGTTAACATGTACTTGAGATGCATAATATCTCTAATTTGCTTAAATTTTCTCAGCTTATTCTTTTGCCGAAAGAAGGAGGGATCAAGTGAGATCTGTCAATGTTTGAGTTGGACTTCTATAACGTGTCAAATCAATGGTTCAAATAATCTCTGTATTTAAGGTTTTAATATTTTAAACCTAAACTGTAATGGTATTTCGAATATGAAAACCACAACAAAGAAAATCGTACCATAAATATTTAGGATACTATTTAATAAGAGGGAGACCCACAACCCAATAGTTATGAAATTTAAAGAAAGCAATAATTTGGTGTACTGATTCCTGTTAATAAATATTTTATTTTGACGGACTTTTAAAAAAGCGGATACAAATAACACATTTGTATAAATTTCAAGCTGTGATGACAACCCCTCACATAGTAGTGCAACAGAGTAAACGCACTATGTGTCGTAGTACTACGGTGTAATGTTTGTTTCACACTATCTCACTATCAGGATGTTTACTGAGTATCAGTAAGTACGCATTCTGACGTCACTCCCATCCCATGATCAATAGTAGCGTTGAATACTCACACACGGCAATACATCGGCTGAGTACGAGTATTGTATACGTGAATACACAAGTGTATAGTGGATCCAGGGTTCTCTGTCGTGTATTAGAGCAGAGTTACGATTGTAGTTGGTACGATTTTCTCAGCTACACATTTGGTTTACATAATCACACGCTTCATTAGATTTATCAGCTGGGCAACATTGTGGTTGGTTTTTATCGCGGTTTGATTATTATTTAATTGGTTGTATGAAATATGTGTATAATTTAGATATAGTGGTTCACTTAAAATTGACGAATTGTTACACTTCTTTGTGATATAGTTCTAATGAATTATCTTCTTTTGTGTTGCAGAAAGTGCTTAAAGAAGGAAACGAGTACCTCTAACCCCATCAGTAGGTAAGGATTACCATATTTATTCTGACAATAAACTAATCAGATTAAAAAGTCAATTATGCACACTTATAAATGATATCTTTGACTTTGAAAGGGCCTTTGGGATTATTTTACAGTAGGCCTAATTGGTTAGGAAATGCAATTCATTTTTTAAATGGCGACACTTATTTTACTTCATTCGTTTTAGAATACAGTACTTAAATGCGTGTCTCCGCCCCAAAGAGAAGAGAAATCTGTTCATATACTTCTCCCAAAGCCACCTTGATTTCTATAGATGAAAATAAAGGCGATTAAATCATTCCCTTCATTCAACGAGCACAGAAAAAACCTCTGTATTCTCTTTATTCGTCAGACTAACCGCCTTTCTACCAAGAAATGGATTTTATTTCTTTTTCCTGACCTGCTCTTTGTAGCGTGCCGTTCTACTCCGAACTCCGCAGTCCGCATTATACAGAGTGCCTTAAAAATGTATGCACACTTTAATTGAAATTAGCTAATTACAAATAAAACCTATATATTTGGAAGTTACACCAGTTGATTGATAATTTAAACCATCTGTTTTCCAATACAACTGAATGTTAGTATTTATTTAATTGAGCCAGAAAATCCCATGCTGGCAGTTCCGTGTTTTTTGATTACTCGTTCTTTCCATGACATTACTACGGACACCGTACAATCAGTTTGCCGATCTGTATCAAAGCGATATGGAAATGTATAAATATTAATGATATTTATTTTGAACATTTATAAACTTACGTTATAGAGTTTAGTACGTTTAACAAAGATAAAGTTCGAGTAGTAGAAGGTAGGCAGACTTACTAATCTAAATAAATAAAAATGGATTAAAATTATTTATTTTAATTTGGTTTACCATTAAGTCAAGGGAAAGTTAGTTTATAGGTTTAGTAGGCAGGAGTTCTTCTTAGATGAGGGCCCCGCATTTGGTTTGTTAATCACCGACCTTAGTTAGAATGAAAATTATCTCATTACAATTCAAGTACACTACTAAACTCAAGTGATGGTAAAACATGCAGCCGGCTGGACTACTAATTTACACACGTCCAATTTGTGGCCCGCTTAAAAACCACAATTTTATTTATACGAGTATATTGCTGCATTTTGAATACTGTATGACTGAGATATACATTTGTGTGTATTTCTACGTTTTCTGATAACATCACAGTTATTCGACCCTGGATTATAGAATAGACTTTCGTTCGTATTTCAATATTTCGTAAGGAATGCACTAATCCGTACTATAAATGGCAGTACAAAATTCAAATAAACTAAAAAATGTTTATCTCGGCATTTTATGATCTCGGATTTTTCGACCACTTCACGAGAAAAAT
Source organism: Matsumurasca onukii (assembly GCA_018831715.1). NCBI lineage: Eukaryota > Metazoa > Arthropoda > Insecta > Hemiptera > Cicadellidae > Matsumurasca > Matsumurasca onukii. The sequence goes on along the minus strand of CM032062.1, from coordinate 46,247,147 downwards.
ATACTCTACGTTTCGGATGGATGGGTTAGGCGCTTGACAACGGGAGGAGTTTCCCAACTGCCCGAAACGCAGGGTTTCTCCCGAAGTGGCCGGAAAGGCCCGGGATAAACAATTTTGTATTGATCTCCTCCAATATTATGAACGTTCAATCTAACATAAAATAAATTATTTCTAACTGAAATACGTTCAGGAGAGCCGAGATATGTGTACTGTAGTACTTGTTTCTTTTCAGCACCTTTAAGTGTAACATTTGTCAACACTAAGTGTACTTTCTAGGTGTTTGTGCCCATCACTATCTTCTACAGGGTGAATTTTAAATGTCCCCCCTCCGCCTTAATTTTTGAGAAAGGAAATACTTTTTTAAAACCTTCTGGGTAATGTTTTGTTGGATCCTAAAGTTTGTTTTGACGTACTTTGCGAAAAATGTGGTGGGAGGGCTCCCCATAGTTTTTTAATACAAACTCAACGACGCAAAGAAAAAATGTTTATCTCAACTAGTTTTTTGTAATACTGTACTTATTTAAAGATTACAAGAAATCAAGTTTCAAAGACTACCTTTCACATAACAAATTTTTGTATGACACGTCATATATCTTCAAAATACTCTATGGGATTATTTTATAAGGTTTTAATGTTTCCCTCAAAAGGTTTTCAAGACAACTTTGTCATTAAAACACTGTATGTAAAATGTGACATTTTAAAGCTGATATCTTGCAAAATTCAAATAAGTATTAAAAAAACGAGTCAAGATAAAAATTTGTCTTTGCTTCGTTGATTTTGTATTAAAGATCCCTTTCTTTTGAGATGTCACAAAGGGGGGTTTGTATTAAAATTCTGAGGGCCCTGGTTTGGTGGGAGGAGGGGTACGCAAAGTACGCCACAACAAACTTCAGAATCCTATAAAACATTCCTCAAAGGGTTTTAAAAATTTGTCCTTTACCTAAAAGTTAAGGTTGGAGGGGGCATTTTAAACTCACCCTGTATAAACTCTAGAGCAAGCTGGTTTATCATTTAGTTGCTGACAATGCAGGCCAACTGTGTTTCTGTTTGCTAATGTCTTGAATGATATCATTTCATGCAGCCTCTAACATGCCGGCTGAAAAGATGATGTGAGTGCTTCTTTACTAACCAGATACAATCCTGATGTTGCCGTGTTTGTTGTCTTGTGTTGCATGCTTTCTGCTGTTGTACTTGCTCGCTTGTTTAGTACTGTGTTTGGTGTTTGTTGAATGTATTTGTGTGCGTGTTTAGTACCTTTTTCATAAAAAGTATGTTAAGTAATCCAAAATTCCTAATTTTGATTTATATACTACACAATTAATAATTATGTTATGAAAAATATTTCACAAACTTTGGAAGTTAAAATAAAAAGTGAGAGTGTTTTCCGGAAAGACGTTCTATTAACAAAAAAGTTTTAATACAAAATACAATTACAAAATAAGGTTGGTTGGTGGTTCCTCCGGAGATAACCAATTATTAGCGAAAAACTTCTGTCTTAATAATTGGGTTTTAATTTGACTCGATCAGTCGTTTCCTGAAATTCTATAATACCCTTATTCAAACCCTGTATAGATCCCTATGGTCTCCTTCTAAAATCAATGTATTGTACTTCTCTTGGAACTTTGAAATGCTTCGAACACAAACCATTCAACAGATGAAAAACAGTTTTGTGGTAAACACCAATTATTAAATTGTAAAGAATAAAGATAATACACATAAAACCACAAAATAAATGTTCACAATAGAAGTTAGAGAATGTGATCTTACTTACTGTACTTCGCGTAGAGTATTCAAATTCATTTAATCAGAAATGCTTTACATCACAGGCATTGCCCAATTACAATGAAGATTAATACTATTACATACATAAATTTGAGAAATATATGTATGTAATATTGAAATGTAGTATTGAAAGACTTCCTCGTACCAGCTCGTTTATGTCGTAGATATCCACAAAGCAATGTTTGCTGTTTTAGCTAGTTTCCATGTGAAATAGTGCTATTCACTTCTATCGTTACATGGAACGAAACGTCGTAGAAGGAAACGGTTTGCAGTTTTGAGCTTTTCAACGACTGAGAGTAATGGCGTTATATACGTTATATACGTTATAAACGTTATATACATAATACGTGTTGTATATTTCTTGAATGTAATAGTTTCTCAAAGCCATATTGGTATGACTGGTTGGATTTAGTTGCTTTTGGTACATATCTTAGGCTCGGGGCCATAACTGTGTATTCCTGGTTTAATCGAAATCGGATCAGAAAGGTTTTCATGATGTAAAATCCCATTTTGTGAGGGAGGAGCGGCCACCTGAAGGACACATCCAGTGTCAATTATACCCAGCTAAAGGAAATTCTCTTGAATTCACGGTAGCGCTTGTGGAAACGCATCGGCTATGTTTTTCGCTCCACATGGCAATGTAATATACACAATTTAATACATTTGAACTATTGCGCATTCATATAAATTGCCTCTGCTTGTTCAAGACGTACTGTGTATGCAGGCCACTTACTCGAGCTGTATGTAACACTTGACCTACTGCACACTCACACTCACCTCGTTACATCTTTCTAATCCAATCAACACTCTCCGTCTCAGCAGGTGATTGTGATAGATTTCATTTTAAATGTCAACAGAATCACTGATATTTCACGCCAGCGCAGTTCATTGTAATTAAAAAACAACCCCAGTTGCTCTAGAACCTACCGTTTTAAAGTATATTATGTTTAATTATTTAATCAGAATTTTTGACCTTGACATTCAGAGCACTGGGCATAAATTAAGCTGTTATATTAATTTACTTACAAATGTTTCCTTGGATAAAGAAAGTAAAAAGGTAAAGTTTGTCTTGTTTAACATGGCGAAGTTAGGACTACAAAGTCCTCTCAACCACTCAACCTCAACCTTTACCTAGCTTTACCGTATAGTCACATTACAAATGTAAGTGGTGACTGTGGGAATAGTGTATAAAGAAATTTAAAATAGACTAATAAAAACTTGTTCTGTTTTATTGGAAATTAGCTAAGATTCACCGTAGCGCTTGTGGCTACGTATCGGCCATGTTTTACATCTTGGATAACAAACGCAAGGCTAGAGAAATTGTGAAGCTCCCTGAGATAACAACATGAGACTGTACGCACTAGATACTAGATCAGCTGGCCATATTATGAGCAAGTCCGCTCAAGGTTGACAAACACTGGGTTGGCTTCTTACAGCAATGCAAGAGTCTTCTTGAGGGTTAGATTACTTAATGCTATGATTCATAGTCACAAGTATGCAAGAACAAAACCCATATACACACCTCTTGATGTGTCGAGATCCCATATACAATGTATCTGTGGAATTGTCTATAGTGTTCCAACAGTGCCCTTAAGGCTATTTGATAATATTTTTGAGCTCCTTTGTACAATGTTGACAAGTATTGAGACGTTAGGTTTAAGATTCCCTACTGTAAATATTTACGGTCATTAATTGTCAATAGTAAACTTTTGTCAAACTGTGTGAATCTTTTGGTCAAACCACGACACGTGTTAGTTGAGATTAAATTATTCTGGTCTTCGGTAACCTCACTATTTCTAGTGAGTTAAAATATAGTCAAAGTTACCGTCTTTCAAAACAGTCTAGTAGGGTTATTATACTGTGATCATTATCGAAACTTGAAGGACTGAAGGTTATCGCATGAGTTGAGATACTGTTACGAGAGGCGCTGTCGGAAACTGTCGTGTGATTCTAAATACATATGTTAGTTTTCTATCCCTTTAACATAGCATTTTCTTGCGTTGCACATTTAGAAACCTTTATAAGTGAATTCCCATAGGAAATAGAGTTGTCTTCTAATTTCTATCGCCAGAGAGAATGAAATGTCAAAAAACAAAACTGTTTGCTGTTTTGAGCTTCCTAACACTAATGACTACGTTATATAAATGTGTGACCCCACTACAAGTCGCATCGTTTGCCCGATTTGCACGAAATTTGCGGACATGTTCCTTTTGCAAAGATCTGGCTTAATAAAAATTTAATATTTGCCCCTTGGATATCAATTTGATTTAAAATAGGTTTTAGTTACCTCGTCAATACCCAAAAAGTGTTTCTTCCATCCGCGCTCACTGTGATTTGTTTGTTCGTGTGTGTGTAAACCTACTCGTTTTAAAAACTGTGTTAAATTATTTATTTCGGTGTTTTTGTCATGTAAACTATAAAATATGTTAATTTATTTCGGTGTTTCGTAGTATTATGTGTCTTCATGTTTGTCATTTTCAACTTTAATAACACTGTACGTCTGGCGATGATGTCTTTACATCGAAACGTCCCGGGGATGTAACAACCCTCAACACAACTTTTTTGGATATTGACGGAGTTAACTAAAACCTATTTTAAGTCATCTGGCTTTAAGTTCGTTTACCAGCTAAATCAATCCACCGAAGTGACTTTTTGAGGTCGGGAGGGGGGTGGAAGGGGACGTTTCTTTAAAAAAATGGGTAGACCTGCCACTGGGCGTAGTGGTCAAAAATATCAAAAACGGCACTTCCAGTGTTATTTTTACCCCGTTTTGTGACATTCGCGAGTATTCACGGTAACGCTCGTGGCTACGCGTCGGCTGTCTTTATAGCTGTATTGTAAGATCACAGACCAATTAAGTCTACGTACCGTAGTCTTTCAATAGTATGTGATAAGATTAAGAAAGTTGACAGTTGTCTAACGCCTGGTTGGTTTTCACCTCGCTCTGCGGGGGATGCCCGGCGGTTCGCAGACGCTCAGCTGATGCGATGTTCTGTTGCCGCCACTGGTTTCTTCAGTTGGTCGGCAAGTGTTGTGTTATTGTGGTTTACGTGGTGACGGGAAACGGAAGCGAGGCCGCGGCTCGGACACCGTGACGGAATGCCGCCATTGTGATTTGTGTGTTGTCTCGTACCGCACTGCCGCACTGCTCAGCTGTGCTACTGTTTTTAGCTACACTCCTCCTCCTCATGACACGCGCCTGCAGAGTTTGATTTTAGTTGGTTACTCCAGCCAGATGGTAATTTCAGCCTCTCTCTCTCTCTAGTGTACATATTCCATACTTTGTCAACACTCTTGGCGAGGTAGACACACAGCTGATATGAGTGGAGTGAGTTTCCTTTACGATTTGTCACTCTAGCAAGTTGTAACTCTAGTTCTCTACGCGCGCAGCCTCGTTTCGGCCTTCGGCCTCAGCTTGGCCTCCTGTGTGATCAAGACCGTTGCGAGGCTGTTCGTTGCGCTCACAGCCTCGCTTTGGCCTTCGGCCTCAGATCTACAGGGTTTTTTTATTTGAAGTAATACTACATGTCATGAAAGGAAAACACACTTCAAACATCAATAAAATCGGGTTACTCATTACGGCTGTTAAAGCAAAATATCCCTTTTTGGCCGTCATTTTGAAACGAATATATGCATTTTTATAGCTTTTGGTATATTGATGTACTATAACAAAATACAGTCATATTTATTTCAAATTTCATAAAAATCTGATACAACTTACTTTTTTTTACTTTTTTCGATATTTAAACCCGCTTTTTTTGTCGAAAATTCTTTCCGAAATGAGACTTCCGGTAGTCCGATTTTGCTAGCCAACAGGCTTAACAAAGATGTTTACAGAAGAAACATTTGTAGGCCTACCTAATTTTTAAAAATCGACCTGTAGAGATGATACACACGTATATGAAGCTTTGAAAAATTGTCAAAACGGGTTCTGGCGGTCAGGATCGGTGCTCATTTCACGGTCGGGCTGACGGCATGAGTATCCCATTTTCCAAAGGAAATTCGCTAGATATGAACTACACATGTGTCGAAGGTCAGAAGAGAGTGTGGTGACGAGAAGTATAAAGTACTCAAGCATAGCTCGAATACCCGACGAAGAATGTTACTTGGCCACTCACTGCTACAGAGTACAGTAGACACCCGCGGCCAGCTGACGTAACAGCAGCACTGACAGCTGTTGTTGTCAGAGACAGTCAAGTCAACTCTCAAGGACAGTAGGAGTTATCTGCAGAGTTCAGAGGTGGTCACCATCATCATCATCATCACACATTTTCCAAAGTGTGATAGGATAGGAGGATGCTCACGTCTCGGGGAACTATGAACCGACATCAATAGGCATGTAGTGGAACAGGACTTATCGCTGAATATTTACGGACAAAAGCCACAGTCTATAATCTATATGATTATTTAGACCTGTGAATCAACTTAATTGACCATCAACAAAAATCCCCATATGTTTAAAAATTATGTTACAAAATATTGTTAGTAAATCCGGTCAAAATAACTGTTATGTTTTCTCCTTGTGTTTGCTGTTGGTACCAAGAAGATATGATGTAAATATTTCTTCTTCTTAGTAAATAGCTGTTGGCGACCGAATGGATTGAGAACCGAAGCTCAATGTGGGGCTATTAGGGATCGGGAGATTATTATTTGACGCAATTATTGGCCTACGAATTTGTAAATAAAGATGTTATTTTATTGTATTATTGTCGTGGATCATTGAAAACCGGACGATTGTCGGGGATGCTGTCAGGAAGTGGGTGACGGTGGTGTGGCTATTTAACGACGAGATCTCAAAAGCTCAAACCGACCAACGAAAAGAACAACATTTTCAAAATGTAGAGAGAGAGGATAAAGACAATATGGATAAGAATTAAAAGTGCTTCCTATGCAGGATTCTTTAAATTTTAGCCTGCCAATTATTCTAACGGCTCTCTTTTGAAGGACAACAATCCTGCAGACTTTTGTATCAGAGCAATTACCCCATTAGTGTAATCCGTAAGATAAATGGGGATGAATGATTCCATAACATGAACAATCGAGTGAGTGAGGTGATGATGTATGAGAACACTGCACACCTGTTGCACGACACTCCCTGCCCTTGAGTAATGAGTCTACTGTGTCCTGATCCTTGTGTGGGCTAGGCACTAGGCTGTCTGTCACAGGTGAATCATACATGTCACCTCACCTGTGACTGAGCTCTGACGTCTGCACTCGGCACGGCTGTGGACATCCAAGTCATCTTTGAGTCTCTAAGGACTAAATTCTAATCACGAACTCCAAATATTGGAATAATCTAACCCAGCCTCTCCAGATCATTACACCCTACTGGCTTCGGTAATTGACCAAAACATGTCACTCAATTTCTTCTGTCATGTACGTATATTATACAACTTGCTATAAAACACAAATGACTTAAAACAACGGGTTTGCTAAAAACTATGTGCTATAGGGGATTTTAACGTCTCGTCATTGTACAGGCCAGAAATCACTTTTCACCATAAAAGGTGCATAGATCGGTGCCAAGAAAAGTTACATTACAGCTGACCCGTGGCGGATTGGTATCGCGCGGGACTCTAGAGCTCGTCACTCTGGTAATGCGGATTAGATCCCACAGTCACTAAGTATTTGTAGTATTTGTTAAAGGACTTTGCGCTAGCGCTATATGAAGGTCGAGGTTGAGTAGTAGAAAGAACTCTGTAGTCCTTGTTAACAACACAAACTTCAATACAGGGCATCTTCAAATATAAAAGGGCTGAAGTGTCCTTATTTATTAGAAAATGATAGGACTACGTTTGTAAATTGTGGTGTCAACAGTAAACGTGTGATGACTGCCCTCTTCTATGACGATGACTTGCGCAGTGCAGCTCAAGGACACTAACCGTGTAAGTTGACACTGGTCAAAATCAGTGACACAACACGAGCTCATTTACACTTCCCGTCCTCTCCAGAGCTGACCTCATTCCCTCTCGAGTTCGTCAGTCCTGTTCCACACATACAAAGCAGCATCAACAACAACAAAGACAGAAAATAAATTACTTCTGCTGAGCGACAATGTTAAAACTTGATTTTAAAGTTTCTCATAAATTTAGTTTAAAGTTTAAACCGAATTCTCGGATCATAAACCAAATACAACTTTGTTAACAAGATCTGATAAAAATTGTAGGTGAGAGGTGTCTCAAGAAAATTCTTGTTTTTACATTGTTTTTATGGTACAAAAATAAAACAAAATGGTCGACTGGTACTGGGTACTCTTAAGATAAAATATCAACTGTGGAGCTCAATTTGAGATTAATATTTTCCTGTCGTAGAAAGTATAAGCTAAATATGTAAAGAAAGCAAAGGAATATTTCAGTCCCATATGTGAAAATGCATTACTTCCGCTCTTGGTGTCAAGATGATAAACTAAACTCTGTTGTCTGGAATGAGTTCACATTAATAATTCCAAACAAGAAGCTCTTTCAGTGCTGTGTTTGATCCAGACTCTCTTCTGTCACAGAAGATACTTCAAAAGCAACGACCCTTTACAAGCACTCTTCAAAAGCACATCACTTAACAGACACTCCTCCTGGTGTATAACAAAGAACTCTGCTTTTCAAGTGTATTTGCCTCTGAAGTTACTTAATCTGAGATTAATTGATGTCCTAACTTCGTTGTCGTATTACTTTTTAGTATAACTTTTGGTTGGTCTCTTATTTGTAAGAATATAAAAAAGCAATATGAATACTAAAAAAGAGAGTATATGCGTAGCTACAAGCACTATTGTGCAATCTAGTTAGTTTTATATAACAAGGTATAATTTACACTGGAAAACCCTTTTTGTGGGGTGTTTCCATCTGAAAGTTTTGATTAAACCCTGTATAAACATTGTTAACAAATTCACTAAAAAAAAAAAAATCTGTTAAACCAAACCAAGATGTCAGCGAAAAAACAATTTTCCGATGTTTTTCCGATTTTCATTATACAGTTTGGCTATATGACTCAGGAGGTGCTGGGCAGGGAAGTTCTCTTTGGCAGTAGAAACTAATTCCGGTAGCTCTATTTCCTATGGAAATTCGCCAATAAACAAATCTTTGCCACCTGTCTTAAATATTATTGTCATAATCCGTGTTCTTAGTAAAACATCTTCACCTTCAAAATCTTAGTGGTTCTTTTTAATCCTGATATTATTAAAATCACACTGTTGTTACGGACATTACCATTGCACAAACATTTTAAGTCTCATCAGAAGCAAAAATCAAAGAAATAAACAAATCCAAACCACACGTAGACACGACTTCTGCGATACTTCCTCCTAGTTGAAAGTGTTCTCGACGTAATCAAGCGAATGAGTTAATTGCCAGTGTTGAAGTTGATGTGGGAACTTGAACTGCAGGCAATACACGAGTGGGTTAACTGCAGGCAATTCCTGCAAGTAATTAATGTCTTCCTGTTCGGATAGCATAAACCAATCTCAACTTGGGAAAGAGGATTATCCTGTTAATGAAAGGGAAAAAGGAGTAATCATATTCACTTCACACCTTAGTGTTCAGATTGAGTTATAACTTTTATGGTAAATGAATTGGCCAATTACCTTAGTCTAGCGGTGGTTATATTTACATCAATTATTTATATGCTCATCACAGATCAGCTTAAAAGTTTTAAAGGCAAGACACCAATACTTATTTGTTCGTAGCAGGTGATAAAATGCACTGTATTCGGCTAATAAATACTGTCTTTACACACCTCCACTGACTCTAAATTATGGCCTTGTAGTAAGCTGTATTTGGTCATTTTTTGTGGTAATTTTAAAAATTTTGTCAAGATACACCTAAATAAAGTGTGTTAAGCCATAGGTGACAAAATCGTTATATGATTCTATTTTATGTAATTACACGTCTTGGTGTACACATTTATGGCAGCTTACATATAAAATGTAATAAAATCAACAAAATCCAATCAGCCAGACTAAGATGGTGGCGGAAAAACTTTGTCCCAATGTATTTCAATTCTCTATGATGTAAATTTTATCATTTGACTCAAAACTGCAAAAAGTTTTGTTCTAATGCTTTGTTCTTTTAGCAACAGAAATAAATAGCTCTATTTCCGGTAGAAATTCGCTACAAATCAATTTACTGCGTTTTATAAAGCTTATGTATATGTATTTTATAAAATTCATATTGCGCATTCATTTTTTAGTAATAATTTATTTTTATAATTTTTTTTCACAGTATTACAGGCATTGACCTGTCCAAGAAGAACTTGACGGACAGGCCGGTTTTAACTGTATTAACATCATTTGTACTTATGTTTATAATTACAAAAAATCTCCTACCGTGGCAGAAGTGGGATTACTCTTAATCTTAATAATGAGTGGATTTAATGTCGGTGTATAAATAAATTGGTGTATAGGTTTAAAGAAACATCTGCTATTTAAGTGTTAACTGAACTGAATTGCACATATATGTATTGTATATGGTAAAGGAGTTGTATTGAACTGAAACCTGGTGTCAGAGTGTTAGACTGAGTGAGTTGTGTGGAGAGCTTGGCTGTTGGCTGCCAAGGTTACGAGCATTGTATTTAAATCTCTGTGTCTCGTAAATAAATAGCTTTGCTTTGCTTTGCTTACTCACTTGACTATTTTGTTTGCATTCCTCTCTATCCACAATGTAGCTGAGTTGTGGTCTTGTCACTTTATACTTACACTCAATAACATACCTCCTCCTTTGCAGGCTGGTTGAAACACATGGCGAAAATAAGTTTAAGTTCTCAAGTTTTTAGCGAATTTTGTTTTAAAAAATGAGATATTTATGCTGCCAGCAATGAGATATTCATGAAATGAGTACCAACCCTGACCTCCAGAATATATTTTGAGCATTTTTCCGAAACTTTATAATTTTATACATATATGAGTATGATCTCTCTACAAGTCGCATTTGTGTCAGATTTTCATAAAATTGTGTACAAATGTTTCTTTTACAAAACATCTGGGCCAAGTTTGTTAGCCATCAAAATCAGAATACAAGAAGGTTTCTATATGTGTGGGAGTTTTCTCAGAAAAAGCAGTTTTATTGGTCTAAAAACAGTACATTATATTAGTTTTTTTATGGAATTTGAATTACATATGAATTTTAATGTTATCCATCAATATACCAAAAATTATAAAAATTCATTAACTGTAGTAGTTTTAAAAGGCAGCCAAAACAGTGATTTTAGCTAAAAACAGAATTTTTATGTTGTCTAACTTTAATAAAATTCAAAATGCGTTTCCCCTACAGGATATGTAGTAAAACTTGCAGTCCGAAGCCAGGCTGTCAGTGTAGCGAACTAGAGTTAGGCCTACAATAAAGAGTTACAAAGAAAATTCACTTCACTCATGCCAGCGGTGCTTTAGCGCTGTGTATCACCTGGTTGCGTATCAGCCGTTGAAAGGCCTAATATTAACGCTGTATTAGATAGTTCGTGACAAATATAGTTTTCACTATGCCTTTGATGATTAGTACAGGAAAAATGTGGCTGAAAATGTTTGTTATGGCCATGAAAGCATGCATGCACAAAAGATAACTTGCATTTTATCACCAACACTTGCTTTAATGTCGGCGTTAACCTTTAGTTTCAGTTTAGTCATGTTGAAGTAAGTAGTGATATTATTGTTAGATATCAGGATTAGGTAGGTTTCGGTAGGTATGTTTAGGTCAAATTTATAAATCTGCACTTCTACACAAGTTTAGTAAAAAGAAGAAACGGACTTTTCCTGCCACTTCTAGAGAAAAACTACTACTAACGTTTCGGGAAGTTAAAAACTCCATTCGTCTTCAGAGAACTACATAATTATATAATAACTAATATAGGAGCTACATTTAATTATATATCTTAACTTAAGATCTAACCTAAGACTTTATCAGAGGGTTAGATCTTAAGTTAATATATATAATTAAATGTAATTCCTATATTAGTGTAGTCCTCTGAACTGAGTCGGACAGGTGAACTGCCCGAAACGTTAGAAGTAGTTTTTCTCCAGAAGTGGCAGGAAAAGTCTGTTTCTTCTTTTTACTAAATTGCTCTCCACCACTATTATAAACTTTCAAACCTTTTACACAAGGCCAAATAAACTTGTGCCTTTTTTTAGTCTGAAGATTTTTTATATTTTCTTCATTATGTAAGCAATCAGTGTAGTACCTATTGGCAAAGAAATGCATACAGGTATCCGCTTTTCACTCTAATTAAAAATAACACAATTATTAGGAAAATGCCCCTTTTCTTGCAGACGCACAATTCCCAAATATTTGTTTGTGTGCTAATAAGTTCAGATCCAATCAGGTAAATCTACAAATCAGATCGCATTGGCTCATTTGCTGATTGCATTACATAACTCACTCTCTCACTTGTTAGTCAGCTTTTGCTTTTATCCTATCAGTTGATTGTGATTCAATTATTCGTCACGTTTATCACCTCTTCCTCTGAATGATCAGAATGACAGTCAGTTCAAACAGTTTGTTGTCTCCGTTTCTCCTGTACCATGGAAACTACTGAGAATTTTGACTTTGAATTAATCTTGCAGCTGTGAGTAATGGATGCTTAGGCTTTGTCAGACTTTGTTGTGAAGTGTTATGAAGCTCATGCAACAGAGTATTTAAGTTTAAAGTGCACTAGAAATGCCCTTCCAATTGACTGGGTCATTACGAACGAGTTCCGCTTGGCAACATCATTTTGGGTTGGATAGATTAACTGTGTAAATAAACAAAACCATGAAAATACAACAAATGCATTAAACTTAACGCAGTTATTTTACCAAAATGAACTGCAGTAGGCAAATTATAGTCTAAAAACCTTGTAAAATGCAAAAAAATACTGGCATTTCAATTACATGTTCCAAATTGTTTATGAAATACTTCCAATGACAAAGACAAAAGAAATGCTGCAGGGCTGTAACCATTTCTGGTAAAAAATTTATGAGAAACCGTAGGATCTTGTTAACTGTTGTTACTATTGTAGTATTAGATTACCTGCTGCATTACTGTTATTGTGTTAAAAGTGACACTGAATATATGTGTAATTATAAGTTTTTATCAATGAAACATTTGATCCCAAACACAACTGGTGATAATGTCTAACTGGGGGCTGTTTATTTGTAGAAAGAAACCATTGTAGTGTTGATTTTAGCATGGTTTACAAACTCATGAAAATAATGACGCAGATCATATTGCCGGAGTGCAAACGGCCTGATTACTGAGACTGTACTGCCATTGCTGTGAATACACCACCTTGTTGACTAACTCACCATTCAATCAGTCCCACATTTTTATACAATGGGTAGGTAGCGTCAACTTTCTTGCAGGATTTTTTTATCATGAATATTCTGTTGTAGCAGTGTACTGATATCATGGTCTGGGTTGCAGGTGGAGGTGCAGACTGCAGAATGCCTCTCCAGTGATGAGTCAGACTCTACAAGGGACTGCGTTCACTCAGGTTGGTCTTGTTAGATCTTGAACAAGTCAATGTCAAACATTGGATTAGTTTAAGTCCAGATGTTGGAAGTGCTGTTGGTGAGAGGAATGAAGGACTTGAATAATTGAATAGTACCTCTTCTGGATGTCACTTGATACTGTACCACCATAGTGTAAATAACCTACATAGTAAAACTTGCAATAGTTCATAAATGGGTTGGTGATGCAGATGCCAAATTTATTTGCAATTTTTTAATTGTGTATCATCAATTGTAAGCAATATTGTCAATTGAAATGTTATTATGGATAGTTTCTTTCAGTAACACAATGGAAAAGTTTGTACTGGGTGAATGAGTGAATGGATATCTTTATTTTTACAATTTCTTTCAATACTACAATGTGATTTTAAGTTTTCTGTTGCTCTAAATAAATCAAGTTATAATTTAATTACAAGAAAACATTTGTTTACAGCCAGATCTTTACTTCTTTGGCTCTGGTTCTGGGACCTATTTCGTTCTGCCCTCTAACTGCCTAGTTCTTAGTTGGCAGTTAAATCTGCAAAACATGATTTGATATTTAATCGGTTATGTTTTGTTACAGGGGTTCCAGCCGGTGGGCTACTACGAGTGCCCGGGCTGGACCCTGCCGCACCCTGCAGACATCATGGACAGTGACAAGCTCTCCCCCCTTCCCCTGGACAACAAGCAAGAGGTCAAACTCAGTGCTATGCCGTAAGTAACATTTACTTGACTTACGTCTGTTGAATCCTAGATGACAGAAGTTCCAAGTTCTGCACCCATCCTGACCCGCTGGAAGTGCCTTGGTTTCTCTCCATGTTAGTCTTCTCCTCTCCAAGTCCTTCTCAGTCGTTCGCCTCCATGTACTTTTCCATCTATCTTTTTTCCTGTTTCCCTGCGTCACTCAAGTGCCTGTCTTGCTATTCAGCTTAAGAGTCTTTTTAAACATGAGGTCAAACTCAGTGCCTTGTCGTAAGTAATAGGTTATTTGCTTAACTTCTTGTCTGAGGTTCACCCAAAAGTTTTATTTCTAAATTATGATAAACCTCACAAGCTTAAAGTCTGAACAACATTTTTATCTTTTAAAATTTTTTTTACCATTCCCTAGAGGAAAAACCATTGCAACATTAAAGGTCCCCGATAGTTAACATTTTGGTCCCAAAAATCCATTAAAAGTCCCTTATTTTAATGTGATGAGGCTGGTAGAGACCCTGTGTAATTGAAGATGCATGGTTTGTTCTCGGGTAGATGGTTCCACGGGAAGATCACACGGGACCGGGCTGAGCAACTGCTGAGTCCAAAGCAAGACGGTTTGTTCCTGGTTAGAGAATCCACCAACTTCCCCGGCGACTACACTCTCTGTGTCTGCTTCCAAGGAAAGGTGCGTATTTATAACTTTTCAATGGTTTAAGATTAGTTCCAATGCTCTTACATGTTTTAATTGCCTTAAAAATATTCTCTTGCAGCATATTACATCTATTCCAATATCACCCACTTTGATTTGTTTTAGGTGGAGCACTATAGGGTAAAATACAAAGATAACCAATTGACGATAGACGATGAAGAATTTTTTGAAACATTAGCACAATTAGTAGAGGTGAGTAAATGTTTTAATTGTTTTTTGTATATGGCTGATACAGAAATTGGTAGGAAGAGAAAAGCTAGAAGGTCACAGAAAGAAGACCTGTGTAGATGTTGTTAAAGAAGACCTTATTTTGAAACTTGAAAAGAAACCACCACTTTCAAGTTGAGAAAGAAATGTTTTTTTCAAAATGACATAGATGAAGAGGATTCTGAGGCAAACTCACGAGGGTTATCCAGAAAGTAAGTTACTGCCGGTTACCTCCGCTTAGGGACTAAGCGCAGCCATCTTGATATGTGGTTGTTCCCCAGTTCATTCTGCATCTAGTGATCAACTCTCAGGTCTATGTCGTACTTTTATATCGCTACAGTGTCGCTTGGAAATGTCTTTGTCAATTGAAAACCCGCCAGCTGTAAAGTGCGCAGTCTTAAGGATTTTGGCTGCAAAGAACTGTAAACCGATTGAAATTTATCGGCAGCTTTGTGAAGTGTGTGGGGACAATACCATCACTGAAGGTGGAGTGCGTCAATGGAGCATTCGCTTTAAAATGGTCAACAAATGCATCTGAAAAGCGAGTGGAAGACCCAGCTTAACCATGCGAACTTATGGAAAAGCTAATGAAATCACACAAATCAGCCAATGGGTTAACGCTTTTTGGACCATTACCACAAATATGGCGATTCACTACTTGGGTGAAACATGTTAACTGTGAGACGAAATTGCAGTCAATGCAGTGGGGACACACAAATTTCCTTCAGAAACTAAAAAAAAATGCATGCAAACGATGTTGATATGGTGACCGTGCAGTGGGAGTTGTTTCTCATTCATCGTACGGTCCAAATCTTGCATTGCTTAACTACCACTTGTTCCCAACGATAAAGAAGTGGCTGGCAACGCACAGGGTTCTGACGATGATGAACGATTGCAGGAAGAAGTAAAAGGGTTGAAGGAACAGGCGGCAGAATTATATGACTAAGAAATTTTAAAGCTCGTCCATCGGTATGATAATTGCCTAAATTTGTATGCATGCATTATGTAGAAAAGTAGTATTTTAGTGTGGCTTTCAAATGTATATAATAAAAATCTTTTCCTATTCTTCAGAGAATTTTTATTCCAAAACGTACTTTACTTGGATAGCCCTCATCACATTCAGAACCGAAAATGAACCCAGACCTAAAATAGACTTACTATCGATTAGATTTCCTGAGGTTCTCAGTCCCACTCCTAAGGCAAACCTACAGAACTCGTGGTACCAGGAACCAACTCCAAGATTAAACCCAACACTACATTATGATGATTATGACCAAGCTTCCGCAGTTAACTAAGTCCCCTACACAATCTAGGTTTTCTGGGTGAAACCTATTTTCATTGGAATTTCCATAAAGAACCTCTAGTTCATCTTTAGTAAAAATTAGATTTCTTTATTATGACTATCATATAATGTATCTTTAAACATTTTCTAGCATTATGAACAAGACGCAGATGGACTTTGCACACAACTCACCAAAAGCTTACCAAAAAAAGGCAAACAAGAATTTTGTGTAGATGCCAAGAAGTTCATTGAAGCTGGCTGGGTCATTCAGGAATATGAGTTAGAGGTGAGTGTGTTTGCTAAAATAGTTGGAAAAAGTGGTATTTCAGGTAAAACCTTTGGGAAAAGCACGTCTTGGCAATTTTATGTTTCAATAAACAATGCTATTTTACTGAACCAACTAAAATAGTCTATTCCCCTGTTGTGGGAAATACTTCCACCCTAAAGAGTTTTTTTTTCTGTGTCCTTGTTTTTTCTTGTAATATAAATGCTGCTGTACTTTTAATAAACACTTCAAATAACTTAATTTTTTAAAAATTTTCAGTTAAAAGAGTCGATAGGAAAAGGAGAGTTTGGAGATGTGATGCTGGGAATTCTCAGAGGCGAGAAAGTCGCTGTCAAAGTGCTCAAGGATTCAAGTGAAGCCGCACAGAAGTTCCTCACAGAAGCCTCTTTAATGACGTAGGTTTATTTATGTTTCTTTAATTACCATACGACATTTTTAAAATTGTTTTGCTTTTTTAAACACCTGGTTGACTTCTCTCATTGTCACTATCGTACTACTGTAAGAATGCATTAGTTTTCCTAACTTTTATTGTGGTTTTGATGAATCAAGCAAGATCAAGATCTATTGTGCAGGTCATTATACTGCATGATGAGAGTGTTGTTAAATCCAAAGAACACAAAATAGTAATTTGAGAGTTGGATTTTGGTAGGCTAAAATGTTTTTGTTGTTGGCAGGTCGTTGAGGCACGACAACCTAGTTCAACTGATGGGTCTAGTGATCAAGGACAAGCACATGTACCTGGTGACGGAATACATGAGCAAGGGCAGTCTGGTGGATTATCTGCGGTCGCGGGGCAGACATCACGTCACCAAGCGGGACCAGATCAACTTTGCCGTGTAAGTTAGATTGTTGTACTGAAATTGTCAAGTTGAAATTGACTTAAACACTTGTAACTATTTTTGATAGAGTGATGCACACTTCTTCAGCTCCTCTGAAAATAACCTTTGCATAACTCTTGCCTTCCTTAAGGAATCATATTAGTTATATGATTTGGTCTCTGAAATTGTAAAATTCTTTGACAAAGCTTTTTCAATAGCCTCAGAGTTGTTTCAAATGTCTGAAAATCTCAGTGGTAATTCTCAGGCAATACAGTAGAGTCCCTCTCATTTGGCCTCGCTTGGATCGGCTGGACCAACCTTTGGCCAACATTGGCTACATCTATGATAATTTGATCGTTTGAGCGGTTTCTTTCAAAATTAGTCCCAAATCCCAAGGTTCTGCTCAATGATCGTGTGTTTGAACTCTGACCATATCAATTCACTTAAAATACGCTCACATACGCTTGACATACTCACCAAAACCACGTCAGTTTTGGAGCTCTAAAGGACCTTTAAACGTCTATTACTCGTATTTTTGGATAGTCCGGTTATTTTTTAGTTTGGCCGAAGGTCCGATTCCGAGGTGGGCGAATGAGAGGGAGTCTATTGTAATATGCTCTAAATCTTGTAAAAGCAATACATTTGTTTACACGGACTGTTGTGTGCAGAGACACATGCAGTGGGATGGAGTACCTGGAGTTGAGGAAGGTGGTGCACCGAGACCTGGCGGCCAGGAACGTACTCATCTCGGAGGCGGGGGTTGCGAAAGTGGCAGACTTCGGCCTCGCCCGTGAAGAGAACTTCAACCTGGACTGCGGAAAACTGCCCATCAAGTGGACTGCGCCTGAAGCTCTCAAGCAAGGGGTAAGCTGCAGGTTCTTGAACAAAGACTAAGAGGAATCTTGAACTAGAAGATATTAGCATAAGACTTTTTACTGTGGCTGTCAATTCCTAAAGCTGAACTACAGGTTACAGTGCAACATTTTTGTAGAACAGGCTAAAAGCTCATTGATTTATTCTAAATATCGGAAATACAGGGGGCTGGCTTCTAATGTTCAGTCTTCATTCTTCAAAAAAATGAAGCAATAAAATTTACAACAAAAAAGAAACGGATCTTATTCTTTGGACACCAGAAAAAAGAATTATTAGAAAAATCATCGAACAGTAAAAGCAACATCTGGTGGATTACAGAAATAAAGAAAGATAAAGAGTATAAAAAGTGGCTATTCATTATTGGCCTTACAATCTTGCAACATTAGTACCATACTGAGCATTATTGGTAAAAAACTCTTGATAACAAATATTGTAAAAAGAGAGTAAACAAGAAAGGGGTCAAGAGAGAGCTTTACAATCCTAACTTGCCACAATAAAGACTTATTTCATTTCATTTAAACACTTTTTTTTCAGAAATTCTCAAATAAGTCAGACATGTGGAGCTTTGGAATCCTCTTATGGGAGATATATTCGTTTGGGAGAGTGCCTTATCCAAGAATACCTCTAGCAGATGTGGTCAAGCATGTAGAGAAGGGCTACAAGATGGAGGCGCCAGAAGGATGCCCGCCTGAAGTCTATGAAATGATGAGACAGGTCAGTATTATTTTTACATTTCTTCATTTTCCTTTCAAGAATAGATTAATCATGGATTGGATTTTCTATTTTGAACATGGTGTGGGATTTTATTGTGAAAATCAACCCAAATTTGCCTAAAAAGAGTTTTAAAGCAATCGTTATTGTGTAAAATCCATTTTATTTAAAAAAAGAGCTTCAGCGGTTTCTTTGTTAATCTTTTTTTTATATTTAACACATAAACAGTTCATAAACTCCAAAATAAGTTTAAGTTATCTTTAATTAACTTGGAAGATTTTACACTTTTCTTACGCTCTTGACTTTATTTTGTTATGATTTCTGGAAATTCAGTTGCTGTTCAAATTCAAATGTTCAATAATCCCAGTTCTCGGCTTCTCGCACACATTAACTTAATTTAATTTAAAAGCATTGAGTATTTTAATAGTTTTAATGTCATCTAAGCTTCAAGTCTGGTGCATTTAAACTTATTTTTGGATATATCATTAAAGTCTTAAATAATTAAACCCCAAGTGGATTTGTCGTAAAATGCGTTCTGTCCTGTCAGGCGTGGGACCTGTTACCAGAGAAACGGCCGACGTTCAGAGAAGTGAAGACGAAACTCGCGCTTCTCAAGTCTGCGACGGTTTAACCGGTCGTCCCACCTCTACTACAAACTACTGTCTAAGTCTTCTCGTCCATGTATAAAGTGATCTAGACATTCTCTTTTATATTGTTGTAATGTAATGTTACTATGTACAAATTGTAATTGGTTTTAATTTTATCTACTTGTCTGTTTTGTTTTATAGATTTATTGTAAATTAAAATCATATATTTCTGTATAATATTTAAACACTAACTACTTCACATGAATAAAATATGTACTACAAAACTTCATAGTTATTTTAATCACTTTGCCCTGCTCAGCGTATTTTGAGGGATGAATTTGTGAATAAACATGTGTAGTAAAAGAGGGGTGTAGCGAACAAATTCAAAATCTGGGAAAACTGATAAACCTGGCCGACACGCAGTTTTTTACTTTAATTCGCTAATCATTGTAACTCTAATTTGCTATGCTCACAGTCTCGCTTTAGCCTTCAGCCTCTGATTTACACGTTTCTTCTGCAAGTTTTACTAAATATCATAACAGGAAAATGCATTTTTAAATTTTTTTAAATCGCTCTACTTATTCTGCTGTCATTGCGAAAAATCCCTTTTTGGTGGTCATTTTAAAACATCTCGATGGTTTTTTTATTATTTGGTATATAGGTGGTTAACATTAAAGTAAATATTGATTAAAGTTGTTTTCAACATCGGATATATTTTACTGAGTTAAGATAATTAAGACCATTTTTGGGTAAAAGCCTCCCTATGTCTGATTTCTCATGTTGCTTACTAACAAACTTGCCTGAGGTACTTACAACATAAACATTTGTACCAAATTTTGTGAAAATTGGACAAACGTTTGACCTGTACAGGAGTTACATGTGCATATAAAGTTTTGAATAAATGCTTCAAATGTGTTCTTGGGGTCAGGATTGGTGCTCATTTCGTGGCCCCCAGCCTAGGTCTTACGTTGATAACAGCATGTATTTGTCATTTTTCCATAGGAGTTTTGTTAAAAAAAGTTTTGAACAATAACAACTAGATTCCATGATAACTGTCAAAAATCTTGCTTGCTGATAGCATTTGCACAAATCTTTTTGGTTTATTGGGATAATATTGTCTTGCAACTGCATACTATCGACTGCCTTTTTTTTGCAATCAACACGCTTTACCCATGCTTCATTCCAAGTCACTATACAATCGATAACTTTATTTTGGTTTACAATTTTCCTGCACCTCACAAATGGTAGGATTTTCTATTGCCGCGCACATTTTCAATATTAATAGTAAGCTGAACAAAAGCGTCACAGACCTAATGCTATGATAGCTGGATGCGTACTGTGTGCAGGCGTGAACAGGCACCAAGATGGCAACTCCAGCCCTGCTTTCTGCGACGCTAAACCAAAACCTCAACTAACTTCTGATCAGGCCTTGTATAAGCAACATAAATGACATTTACTAACCTCCAAGACACAAAACTGATCATTCATTGCCGGGTGGCATCTAACGGCGCTCTGATGACTCGCAGAATAGTATAAATTTCACAGTACCAATCACACAGAATCTACTTAAAAATGTACCCATTTGTCTTTATTCTGATTCTTGCCACTTTTTCTGTGTAAAGTGTAAACAGTGTTTTTAACATTGCAAATTTATAGTACCAATGTTAAATAAATAAATAATTTGTTTTGTAATCCAAAATGCTTATCTTTTTTATCAAATTTTCTTTGGAAAAATGTTATATTAATGCCGTCAGCATGGTAATACCCAAACCTGGGACCACTAATCCTGACCCCCATAACTTGTTTTGAGCATGTTTTTAAAACCTTATATACATATGTTTTCATGTGTGTACTCTCTACAGGTGGCGTTTTTGTCCGATTTTCATGAAATTGGGTACAAATGTTGCTTTTGTAAATATCTCGGTCAAGTTCGTTATCCAGCTAAATCGGGAAACCAGAAGTACTCTTTTGGGAGTGAGTTTTGGACAACAAAGTAGTTTTAATGATCTAAAAATAGCATAATTTTTCTAGATTTTGATGAAATTTAAAATAAACGTGTATTTTGATGGTATCTATCAATGTACCAAAATGTATAAAAATTCATTTGAGCCGTTTCAAAATGGCAGCCAAAAATGTGATTTTTCGCAATAACAGCGTTACAAATAGACTGATTTCAATAAAATTTGAAATACATTTTCCCTTCACAATATCTAATATAACTTGCAGTAAAAGAATACTTACTGTACTGAGCGTAGCGAACAGCTTTGTAGGACCCGTGATAGTGGACTACGTAAGTCTGAGCCTGAAGGCCAAAGCAAGTCTGTGAGCGTTGCGTCTCCTGACGCCTGTGGTAATAGAAGGGCCGAATGTCCAAGCGAGGTTGTGAATGGAGTGAATAAGAGTAACAAATTGCAAAGGAAATTCGATTCACTCATGCAAGCGGTGTTTAATTGCTTAGCTGCGTGTCGGCCTGGTTTTAAATTTTGATATAAATTGTTGACGTACATTTGATTAGAACCTTTAATTAACTTAAGATTCATTACTTATTTTTGCTTCTCTTATCAATAATTAGCACAATTGGTATTTTATTGTGGACACAATATTATGCAAGGAGGTTTTTTTGTTTCAGTTAAGGAACTAATGTTAGTTTAGGTGGCCATTTTGGAATGTGATGTCATGCACAATTCTGAGCCAAACACCCGTTGATAGGTGATTGCAGATATCAAGACCTAACCATAAGTCCATAAACACATAGTTCTAATGCTCTTTCATTATATTCCAAGATAATAGGCACCATAATAAACAAATAAAAAGGTTGATTGATTTGATTTTCAATAATCATGTTTTCAAAATTTTTCCATTTCTGGGTTAAGCTGGACAGGCCAGGAGTTGGTTAGTCTACAGTTAAACAAGTGAGTCCAGTGTATTACACTAATCACTGTTATTCATTCAATTAAACTTAATACAATCTTGTTGAAAATCTATCCAGAATGCTAAAAGTGTTTTCTAAACACCGGAAGTTGAGAATTTTAAGAACATATATTTTATCTAAGAGTAACTGTTTTATTTATAACAATTTATTATACATAAAGGTCTAGTTAGTAGGTTAAGCCTTGTGTTTGTTCGGGTTGTGATGTTATACAACATCAGAAGTATAAACAAAGTGCATGACTGTTGAAATTTCAGCACCTTATCTTGAGATAAGTCTCCTTATAGCCTGGATTTGGGTTGTAATGTAGTCAAATAGTTCTCTTGTCAAGTAGTGGATGAGTTTTATAGTTATAATTGAGAGAATGCAAGTTTTTACCACACAAGTGAATCATTGTCAATTTTATTAAGAGTTGAAATATTGATAACTTGTTTTGTTAATTTAGTTACATCTCAAGAAGTAGGCACTCAAAAAGTGTCAATATCTCTGTAAGTGTATACCACTTAAAAATAAAATAAGTAAGTCTAAAAAACTAATTAGTTAAACGATAAAAAAAATCAAGAAAATATAGGTTTTATTATTTTTAAGTTTAGTTTGGTGATTTTTAGGTAGAGTCAGTCAATCTTTTTAATTTACCCTCGAGTTCAAGTTTTATTCTAGCCAAATTTTCCTCAACCCTGATTTATTTTCAGGGTAATGTTTACACTTTACCTGCATATTTTGTATAAAAATGTGCACTTGTAAATGTAAAAAATAAAAATATATAATGTAAAAAAAGTTAACTTAACAACGGCTATGACTTAACACAGGGCTCTCAGACAGTTACACAAATATTTCTAACTGTATAAGCCAAGGCAGGTCAAAGCTACGATTTAACAGTTATGCCAAAACTTATATTCATAGGGTTAACATTTATATTCATACAAAAGTAACTAAAACCTTTAAATCTGACCTTAGGCTTTTTAAGGGGTAAATTCATAAATGTTCAAAACAAATTAGTGTCTTTGCCCAAAGTGGTACACTTGGTGGTATTAAGTCCCCAAACCATTCTTTTTAAGGAACTAACCTGTTTTGGTACAAACTATAGGCTATAAAGTACCAGTAAGTAATATCATATCCAAAGTTAGCGCATATTTGTAAGTGATGTCGGCCCTACATGACAAATGAGCCGAGTAGTCTCAGTTTTAATTTATCTCTGAGCGTCTTTAATTAATCTTAAGTGGCCAGAGTAATGTAGGTGTAGTTTTGTTGGCTCCTCAGTTTGTACTACACGTTAACAAACACTTGTCCCAAATCTGAGTCTACTGTTTTGTACTATTTAAATAATTTTTGTTCTTCAGCCTTACAATTTGCTATTTTAGCTTTTTCCTTCAATTTAAAAAATGACAACTAGACCGTTCTGTTGTGATTGATTTTAGAATATGTAATTATATTGTATTTTGATAAACTTTAACTTACTGAATGTTATATTAACTTTGATTTACCTGCACCTCAGGTAAGTTTTACAATATTAAATTTTCTTTTTACTAAAATTTGAGCTAATTTAGATTAAGAGTACCTTTTATTAGTCAAAAAATTGTAGGAAACAAGAATTTATCACACAATAAAGTCCAGTTTATTTCAAATCAATATAAAAATAAGTACAGTTTTAAAATTAAATTAGTTTTTTTATGTGAAAATGGTTAAACACTAAAAGGAAAATGCATAACGTTATTGCATCAAAGTTGAGCAACACCTATCAGCAGTGATTTTATACCTTTGTCCGAAGACTGAGGGGCCACCGGTTCAGGAGACTCTCGCAACCGTGGTATTTTCCGCAATGAGGGCGGTCTGCTATACCGTCACAGCTGCTGCGGCTGGCGGCAGCGTTCTGTAAAGTGTAGACCATCTGTAAAACTTCCGAGCCTTCCCTGTCTACATCTGAATCGCAAAGAAAACACCCAATGGTTATTTTGTCTATATTCAACATACTTGTTTCTACAAACTGGAATATTTTTTTCCAATAAACTTAAATAGAAATACAGAATAAATTAATTTGAAGAAATATTTGTTATTTTCAAAAAAGTATGTAAATTAAATTATGTCAGTCTGGAGACGGGTGTTTTAGAGGAATGTAAGTATGGAATGGTTTGTTGGACAACTTTAAAAAGCCGTTTCAAGTTGGGTAGCAAACAGTGTCTCAAAAATCAGCACTTTAATGCGCCATTGCTCAATAGACATCTCAAATGTCAGATATAGCTTTTTCTCTCCTATAATGGTATTAACGAAACAAAAGTTTTAATAAGTGGTTTTGTATTACCATTTTTATCTCCGATTACACATCTTAACCATCTTGTTATGAGACTGTGTGGTTGAATTTAACTGCTAATATTTTGGTTTTAGACTTCAAAAATGGGATTCATTCTGGAAAGCACTTTAATTGAGATATCAAGTGCACTACTTATCTTACTTGGTACTCTCTATGTGTTTGTGCAAGATAAGTACAGTTTCTGGAGGGACAGGAATGTACCTTACATCAAACCAATTTTTCCTTTCGGATCCGTAAAAATACACTCTTGGGAAAGATGTGTGTTAGTGAAGAATACAACCAATGTTATAAAGTGTTCAAAGATGAGAAGTACTTTGGAGTTTATGAAGGTCTGAAACCAGTCTTAGTCTTGAGAGATCCAGAGTTGATTAGACATATCCTGATAAAAGATTTTTCCCATTTCACTAACAGGACAGTGATGACAATCGATGCTAAGAAAGACTATATCAACAAGCATTTGTTCAACTTGACCGGGAGTGAGTGGAAGAAGATGAGGCTGACACTAGCACCAACATTCACTTCAGGAAAAATGAAGCTGATGTTTTATTTAATGCTACAGTGTAGTAAGCAATTAAAAGAGTTTTTGAAGGCCCAAGTGGAAGCTAACGTTGAAGTAGATGTCAAAGAAGCTTTGGCTAGATTTACCATGGATATAATTGCTACTTGTGCTTTTGGTCTGGAGACAAATTCCCAAACTGACCAAGATTGTAAGTTTTACAAATGTGGAGTAGAGATATTCTCTACCTCTAAAACAAAAATGTTCAGGCGGTTTGTCTTGTCAGCTTTTCCTTTTATAACAAAATTTTATATTCCTCGGTTTCTTCCTAAATACATTCAAGACTTCCTCACTCACATTGTCACGGATGCAGTGGACTTCAGAGAAAAAAATAAGGTTGTTAGAAATGATTTCTTGGATCTGTTGATAAAAATTCGCCAAAATAAGAGTTTAGTAGAAGAGGAAGAGTCTGTAAATGGCCATGCTGAGTCCAAGCAAAAACATATCAGCGACAAACCAGGTGTGTAGATTTTATAACTGAAATACAATTGTACTAGGCAGCATTTTTAGTTCTTACTTGAAAAAAAAACAACAGATCTGTTATGGTAAAACATAAAAATTTTAAATTAATAAAGTATTTCAAGCATTGACCTAAATTAAGGATTTCAAGGAAGTTTTGAACCTAATGTTTTGAACCAAAAATTATTTAATTCACTCAATATTTGACAAATTATTTACTATATTTTTGCACATTAACTAGTTTCCTGAATTACGTTAAGAATTTGTATATGATATGATACGATAATGGACACTTGCAAAGCTCTGTGTACAACATACAGTTTATGAACTAAGCCTAATTATTAGTGATACAGTCTTGTGTTAGAGTTGCTTAGTTTAGAGTTCCTTTAAACCCCTTCTAAAGAACAAAGATAGAGATTTAATGTTGCCTTCACACCCAAAGGGGTTTGTCTTTGTCTTTTCGTAGTCACTGTGTCCCCTGGCAGCTTCCTCTTCTGGTTGGCATTATTGGTCAATTCAAATTTCGCTCTCTCTGATTGATTGTATTGGCTGGTCAGTAGCAGCTCGTGCAGAGGTCGTAGCCGTGGCATCAGCACCTCGGGTCATGTTACGGCGTTTACTTTGCTTGGTTGTGTCCGCCATAAATGTATTCCTCTTTGAAAGAAGTGTTTGAGTATACAGAAGTCAAACATGCATATCTACTAGTTTAATGGCTATTCTGCAAATTTACAACAATCTAGAACAATTCTAGAAATTGTTTCAGTCAAAATTAATTTTAGTTTTACTTGGCAAACTAAATTTGTATATATTTTTAATAAACATTTCGATTGTCCAGCTTCATTTGTATGCAAATTTAGAAATACCACTGTATATTATATTACATGTTTCAGAAATGACAATTGAGCAAATGGTTGCCCAAGCATTCATTTTCTTTGCGGCTGGATTTGAGACGGCATCCTCAACTATGTCATTCTGCTTGTACGAACTAGCAAAACACAAGGAAATCCAAGATAAACTTTACCGAGAAATACAGCAAGTATTGGAAAAACATGAAAAGGAAGTTACATACCAAGCATTGCAGGAAATGGTGTACATGGATCAAGTTGTAAACGGTAAATTTCACTTATTGAAAGTATTTTGACAATAATGCTAAAAAAGTAAATGCATTTTAATGAACTTGTTTCAAAATTATAGTGATGAACATGCCGTGAGAGTGTAAAAATTTGTTTGTGTATTGTATGAGGTTTGACAAAGTTGTAGTATCGTTGACTATATTTACTAAAAAGTAAACTTAAAACTGAAATGTACCTCTGTTCTCTTAAAAATTTTGTGGTATTCGGTTTATTGCTAAAACCAAAATTAAATTGTTCTATACAATAGTATGCAAAACTTTGGGATTATTCTCAGTTTTCGTAATTGTTTTAGAGCTGACCTTCAAGCGGACCGTCCAAACGTAAAATTGGAGAAACCCAGTTAGAGTACTATTGTGATTGTTAAAAATTGCTGTCATATCAAGGAATTTATAACATTTATCTCATTGTGATTTACAGAGACTCTTAGGCTTTGCCTCTCTGGGGATTTTGAACCGCACTTGTTCTAAGCCTTACCAGATGCCAGACTCTGACCTTGTTCTACGAGAAGGACAAAAACTAGTTATCCCAACCTATGCAATACACCATGACCCGAAACATTATCCACTACCAGAGAAGTTTGACCCAGAGAGATTCTGCCCTGAGAAAGTGAAGGAGAGACATCCAAGTCTTCATCTGCCTTTTGGCGATGGTCCTAGAAATTGCATTGGTAAGTGTTGGACTTGTGAATTTAGGACCACCTTTGGAATTAGTAGCTAGCGTGAAAATTATCGGTTTACTAGTACCATTATCACGGAAACAGTTGTACTCTTTGCCCTCACAAATGAAATCTGTTCCCATATCGGTCTACTTGTAAGTAACTACAACAAAACCATTTGAATCCAGACTCATTAGAATCAGATATAATCTGAAGCACTATAAATCCAGATTTTGCACAACTATTACATTTTCAAAACAATTATTGTTAAAAATACTATATGAAATTTAAATTTTTATACGTAAATATCTATGAAGTAAATTACGCTTAAAAAGGGATATAGGAAAGTAAAAAAGGGTAGGTACATAAGAAAACTCTATATTTCGCTTTAAGAAGAACTTTTTACCAAACAAGGAAATGAACTTGTTTAAAAACAAAGAACACTCCTCTATGAAATTAATGTTAGTGTAAACAAGTTTGGTCTAGAAACTAAATCCAAGGGGAAGTTAAAGTATATAGATCCTATCCTGGCAAGCACCCCTGGTTGTATCGGTGTTACTTGGATACAAGTATTATTCGCACTAGGTACTGACTCGGCCTCGACATTTTCGTGTGAATTTAATATTTTCTTTTTGCGAAACGCTTAATTTAATGAACTTTCTCTAACCCATTGAACCTCAAAGACTCTTTTTGTCATGTGAACTTGAATATGCCTGTGGTAATGAACATAACTATTTTTGGTTCTCCTCGCAAATTCCGATCGTAGAGCCCCAGTGTGGAACTGTCTTTCTGGCGGGTATTTGTGGGCAGGACTAACTAATATTTACATAAAAAACTCAGTAGGTTTGGCATCAGTGTAAAACTACATCCGAACTATTGCAGTGTTTTCCAGAACTCTTCATTTGTCTTCTTAACCGAAAATTTGTGTAACCGAATTCTTTTAACACCAGTTGGACAAATAAATAAATAAGAGATCCATCCATCCATTTGTGTGACTCCCAAGCCTTTCTGGACTCTGATTGCTTCTCCACTCCAAATAAATTAAATTGCAACCTAAACTGATATATTACGATTTTTTCAATAAATTAATAGGTAAACAGTATCTTTATTACAAGTTACCCTTTGGTGCCTGTAGTTCCTACTGTAGATTCTTCGTACAGATGTACATTTCGGGACTGGGGTGTCCCATCATCAGTGTAGCTTCTCTGTTCTAACACATTATATTAAAAATATAGCTTCGAATAGAGAAGCTACACTGATGATGGGACACCCCAGTCCCGAAATGTACTATACGAAGAATCTACAGTAGGATCTACAGGCACCAAAAGGTAACTTGTAACAACACAATGTCCTACAACTGGGAAAATTAAATATTTTAATACGTAAACAGTATCATTATAATTTATTACAAAATATCAAAGTATAATAATGTATGTACTTATATTCATTTATTCTTTAACGTGACAAATCTCGACCAAGTTCATTTTCTTGGCATGCTTTTAAGTAATTATAAAAGGAAACTAAGAGGTCATTTTTTTGGTACTAGATCCAAAGAGACTGCTCTGTTGAAGAAATGATATTAATTAATGATATGCTTTTTCAGGAATGCGCTTTGGAATGCTTCAAACCAAGATTGGTTTGACGGAAATGCTTTCGAACTTTGAATTCAATGTGACACCAAACACTCAGATTCCGATCAAACTTCACAAAACTTCATTTGTTACTCAGCCAGAGAAGCCTATTTTCCTCTCTGTTTCAAGAAGGAGCGATTGAGATCTCTGTGTTTGATGGAATAGTTCTTATGTATTAGAAGCTGTCTTGAATTTTGTACTGTCTATTAATAAAACTTCTTAATGTAGTTTATCTGAATATTTATTATACACATATTTTCATTAATGTATGGAAACATAAGTAAACAGCTAAGATAGGCCAAGAATGTTGACTCTGAAATTTAGTTGATTAGTAGGCTATTGAACATGCCATAAAATGTGATTTTGTCAGTTAAACAAAAAAATTTATCATATTTTCTTAGTAATAACTGTTTTAATCTGCAGTTATACTTAGCCCAAATGTGCAAGAGGATACTGTCTCATAAGTTGTTGGCAAGACGCTAATGATTGTCATCTCTTTATGTTAGGAATTAAAACTAAGTTTAAATTTTTAACCGTGTAAAAAATGGCTACAAGTATTTTGGTTTTATAAAGTAACTTCAACTTTTATCTTGAGATATGATTAATCTAGTATGTCAGATAACAAAGTAAACAAACATCTCTCAGTCATGCTTTTTAGTTAGCTGCTTCCTCCGTGGTGGTGGGAGGAATATTTGTGTCAGTAAATGAGTAAATTGCCCCTCACGTTCAGTCAGCTGCTAGCTCCCGCTGTGTGACCTTGAGTGAGCAGCATCAGTGATATAACTCAGCTTATTACAAAATATTTTATGTGTGGTGAGTAAACTTCAGCTTTGTTAGATTCATTTTGAATTAGCAAAAATGATTTAGCAAATGTTTTTGTTTCTAATAATATGGAGTTTTAAAATGGAGTTTTGCTGTTGTTGAATATGTTTTGTAGAATTGGGAGAGCGATGACCTCACGACTACCCACTTTGCTCTGTATTGTCAGGCACAATGAAGCCGTAGGTAACTTTTGGAGAACACATTAGAGTGACCCAGGTAGTCTGACCAAGAGCACGACCATATATACTCATATACTCATGCTGAGTATTTGTTATAGCTATTTAATGATGCTTTCTGTTGGAGAATAAGAAAACCTTTATTCTGTGTAGCATGACAATATTATACAAAGGTTTAGTTGGAATTACTGGCCATCGTGTCAGGTAGCGATGGCTAGCACAGACTATAAGTACTGGATTAAACAATTACAGTCAGTTCTTATCTAACACTGATTACTGAACTGACTGCAGCACTTGCACAACATACATTTCTTATCATGCAAATCAATTAATCACTCTTCTTATACAAATAATTAAAGTTAACAAAACAAAGGAACTTGTTTATAACAAATACTGTTGAAATAAGTAAACTTGTACAGGTATCTTAAGTTCCAAACAATTATAGTGACCTAAACTAAATAAAAATATAGCCGATACGTAGCCATAAGTTGTTTGAATTCAATCTGTTCTTTTTATTAGTTTTTAATGAATCATTTGTATTTTTCAGAAACTCTGCAATGGGAGTGGTATTTGAAAATACAACTATTGAAGTTCTCGGATTTTTGGTGATATTAATCTGGCTTCTTTATTCGTATGTGACAGCAACTTACAGTCATTGGAAGGATAGAGGAGTCCCTTATGAGGTACCATCATTTCCCTTTGGGACACTTAATGACGTAGTTTCTGGAAAGTTACACCTGGGAGAGTCATGCAAACAAGTATATAACAAATACAAAGATTCAAGATATGTTGGTATTTTTGAAGGCAGGAGGCCATCATTGTTATTACGGGACCCAGAGCTGATAAGAAATGTCATGATAAAAGATTTCAACCATTTTTATGACAGATTCGGGCCTCCTAAGTATGGAAAGATGCATTATATCAACAATCATCTATTCAACATGCACGGACAGGAGTGGAAACAGATGAGGATAAAACTGACCCCTACATTCACATCCGGCAAAATGAAAGCAATGTTCCCTCTCATGAGCAAGTGTGGAAATCTAATGAAAGATTATGTGGACAAATCATTGGTGAAGAATTGTGTTGTTGATATCAAAGACGTGTTTGTAAGATTCACTATGGATATTATCGGCTCATGCGCTTTTGGCTTGGAGGTAAACTCTCTAACAAATGAGAACAGTGAGTTTTATGACAACGGTATACAAGTTTTCAAACCATCAAAATTATTCCTCATTCAGAGATTTGCATTATCAATCATGCCTTTTATAATGAAAATATATAGTCCTAATTTTGTATCTTCTAAAATTACTGAATTTCTGAAGAACCTAGTTAAAGATACAGTTGAGTACAGAGAGAAAAATAATATTAAAAGGAATGACTTTCTAGATTTGCTTATTAAAATCCGCCAAAATAAAAGTTTAGCCGATGACGAAAAGGTTACCAATGGCAATTCTGATCATAATGGTGTATCAACTTCAAAAGATGGTAAGTGTGATCTTTTAGAATTATTGATCCCCTACCGTATAGTTGAAACCTATCTGTTAGTCACTATAACTTAACAAACTCTTAACCACCCTTAGTTTAGACACCGAATCGTCATCTATTAATGTTTCTATGTACTCTCAATGAAAAAATATACGATTGTACAAGTACTGAGTTCTGATAGTACTTTGCACCTCTGAGCCCCGTAGAGATTGTACGGGCTACTTTTTGACAAGTGTATTCATTTTTTAAAATTTGAGTAAATCATGGACTGAATTTGACTGGGCCACCTATGTTTTTAGTCATTATTAATTATTTGGCTGTTTTGTAAAAGAACACCTTTTTTGCAAGTCAAAGATGGTTGAAATACTTGTGTGGGATCTTGGACTGTATTTCTTGTCAATGAAAATTTAAAAGAAGTTTTTGGGTGCATCGGTTTCAATTTACATTTCAGTTAGGTACTGTTAAGTAATTCTATGTTCTAGTTATATGATTGTAATCAATGATTTGTTTCTTGTAGGATTGACTATAGAAGAAATGACTGCTCAGTCTTTCATATTCTTTGCTGCTGGATTTGAAACAGCCTCTTCAACCATGGCTTTCTGCCTGTATGAGCTTGCAAGGAACCAAGAAGTGCAAGAACAGCTGTACAGAGAGGTTTCAGACGTACTGGCTAAACACGAGGGACAGCTGACTTATCAAGCTATGCAGGACATGAGCTACATGGAACAAGTAATCAATGGTAATTCTGCCAACCAATTTTCCAGTTTCAGTGTCTAACAAACTTGACCAAGATATTTACAAAAGCAACATACTGTATTTACTAAATTGCAACCTGGATAGAGTATTTACAGTTATCAAACCATAATGACATTATGCAGCAGAAACTTTAGTTCTCAATACAGTAGATTTAGATTGAGTTCAAAAAAGGGTGGGAGGAAAGTTTTTTAGAAAATATTTGGTCCAGTCCACACTAAACCACAAACTAACGAGATTTAAGGAAATAAAGGCACTTATAGTACACTGACATCCAATCATACATTAAAACATAAATAAAAGAATATTAAAACTTTACAGCCATATAACAAGAAAAAAGTAAAGTTGGTTAAACAAAACCAAGTTTGGACTACAGTTTGCTTTAAAATAAATCCAGATATTGTAGTACCTACAAAGAAACCTATATAAGTTTACTTTCAGTAGAACTATTTAAATTAAACACTGGTAAGCTACCAACTTGTGGCTTGTACTATAAATTGGTAAATATGGCTTGTCTTGGCATGGTAGACTCTTCAGTATAACCATCTCCGATCAATTAATAATACAGAAGTTGCCTCTTTAGACATCTTCTGAGTTGCTTTTAAGCACATAAAATTTCATTGTCCTCACCATTTACTTCTTTGATTTCAGAAACTCTGAGACTGTATGCCTCACTGTCAGTGCTTCATCGAACATGTTCCGAGCCATACAAAGTACCAGACTCTGACCTGGTGTTGGAGAAAGGGCAGAGAGTCCTGATACCAACCTTCGCCATTCATACAGACCCGAAATACTATCCACAGCCAGACAAGTTTGACCCAGAGAGGTTTAGCCCAGAGAAAGTCAGGGAAAGACATCCATGTCTTCATCTGCCTTTTGGCGATGGTCCTAGAATATGTTTAGGTAAGTATACAAATTAGTTGTTTAGTATTAAAGTATTTTGTGTAGAGTTTATATTTTGTCGAGATCCAACTGTTTATTTTTTATTTATTTGTTTCTTACGGTAATACACCATTTTACATATACAGTACTGACATTTGCATTCGATACTTACAGAAATAGAAAAATGCTACTATTATGCTAATGAAAAGACAGCTTATAATACTAAAATTAAAAGACATTGAAATAAATACACATGCACAAGATATTGAATAAATAATTAGAATTAGAAAAATAAATGCTATGTACTTAATGCTAATGAAAAGAGTGATATAATAACTAAAATTAAAAGACATTGAAATAAATACACATGCACAAGATATTGAATACATAATTAGAATTAGAAAATATGTGCTACTTAATGCTACTGAAAAGAGTTTATATAATAACTAAAATTAAAAGACATTGAAATAAATACACTTGCACAAGATACTGAATAAATAATTAGAATTAGAAAATATGTGCTACTTAATGCATTAATGAAAATACAGCGTATAATAACTAAAACTAAAAGACATTGAAATAAATACACATGCACAAGATATTGAATAAATAATTGACAATGGTACATAAAGGCCTTATGGCGACAATATATTATTAAATACTTTTAACATTTAAATAGAACACACTTATAATCTATGGACATTGGAAAAACAAACACTAAGACAAACTGACAACACATTAATTTGTGGCCTTTAGAGGCACCACCAAACACTGGAACTGACTATGGAAAAAAACCACTTGACACACTCAGA
The DNA here is from genome assembly GCA_018831715.1 of Matsumurasca onukii. Lineage (NCBI taxonomy): Eukaryota > Metazoa > Arthropoda > Insecta > Hemiptera > Cicadellidae > Matsumurasca > Matsumurasca onukii. The sequence continues at coordinate 46,213,149 of CM032062.1, read as the reverse complement.
ACTGAATTTGCTCCGACACCCAGGAAAACGAGTTTCTTTGAATTGTTGAAAAGTGGATCCAAGAAATCAACTTCAACGGCGCTCAAGGCTAAGCATACCAGGGACAGGGCTGTGGTAGGCATAGTTGGTCGGTTGGTGATGCTTGGCAAAAGTCTGCAGCCGGTTCTAGCAGGAACATGCAGGTCAATGAGCTTGTAGTTCAGGGCAGTCGACCAGGCTATTGATAACTTTGTAAAGAAACAGCAAGTCCAGGACCATTCTTCTTGATGAGGGAAAGCACATGGTGTTGAGAAGCCATTTTCCCAGACAACATTGGTAGTCCGCCAGATCTTTCGATGCCCAGGGAGCAAGGAAACGCCTCTGAACCATGCTAGTGTGTTACAGTGGTCGATCTGATGGGGACACCAAACAGTTGAGGCGCATCTCTAACACTGGGCTTAACTAACACCTCATAAAGGGTCTTTACAGAAGAAGAGACAATGAGCTTTGAGGAGGCGCAGCAATGAGTCCTAGTAAAGAATTGGCTTTGGAGCTTATCTTGGCTATGTGCAAACCCGATCTAAGCTGGGTAACATGAAAACACCGAGGTCCTTGACTTCATGCACCCTCACCAGGACACTTTCTTGAAGGTAGTAGGCATAGGCACCATTTGATCCTACTGAATGTCATCACCTGGCACTTGTCAGCATTAAGCTTCACATTGTCAGCACCATTCCACAATGCTAACCAGATCACCTTGAGTTCCACGTGATGGTTTACAGAGGAAATCTCTGAAGATCTTAACATAGTTGGCAAAGAGAAGAAATTTACAGGCCAGAGATCTACCAATGTCATTCACAAAGATGCCAAAAGAAATGGGCCAAGGAGGGAGCCCTGAGGAACTCCAGATGTTACCGCACCACGGTTTTGGAACGAAAGGAGGCTTGACGCTTAATGTTCTTCCTGTAAGGTAACTCTTGAACCAGGAGAGTAGAGACCAGATATTCCAGGGCGCGAGCTAGCGATGAGGTGAGTGTGGCTAACTCTGTCAAACTTTGGCTAAATCGAGATAAATACAATCAACTTGGTGAAGAGAGGAAAAGCAGATACCACAAAGTTTGAGAAGACAACAAGATTGGTACTAGTAGATTTTCCAGGGCTTAAACCCATGCTGCCCGGATGAAAAATTCCTGAACTCGAACGATATGACGCTCAATATAAGCCCCTCATAGACTTTTGCCAACACCGATTGGATGACAATCGGCCTGTAATTCAGATTCGACGAGTCACCAGACTTGAAGACAGGTACAAGAAAGCCATGTTTTAGTGAGGGAAATATTCCAGCTTGCAGAAGACAGTTGAAATAGATGGATAGATGAGAGCCAAGGACTAAGCTTAGGCCCCTTTATAGTGTGTGTTTTTTATAAAAGTACTGAAACAGAAAACGGACACTATGAAAAATGTGGAAGACTTTTCATGTTTACTACAGTTTATTACTTTTGTTTTTATTTTTAAAGTGCCAAATGATTGAGTGTCTTTGCACGCTACTTTCTTTATATAATCATAATAGTTAAAATTAAATAAATTTCATTCAATCTTGCATTCATTTACTATTATGATGGAAATAATAACATAGTGACCATAAAGTATATAAAGATATTCTATTATCTATAGTGACATTTGTATTTTGTAACATATAAAAATAGCAGCTGTTTAAACTTATTAGAAAACATAACTTTTCCCCCTTGGTTCTTTGAGAGGAGTTTTAAAAGTTTAGTCTATTTAGTGGTTAATGAGGTCATATATTTAATCAAGCTCTTGAAGTAACTTGTATACTGAACTAGAGTTTAAAGTGTTCATTAGAATAATGTGTATTGATTGAATCACTTGATTTGGTTTCACTCCAGACACTTTGCATCGGGCTCAGGTGTCTTTAGCACAGCTCTCCATCAACCAAAACTGTATAGTTCAGTACACTATCTTTGGTTACCACTCGCCCTACAATACCACACTTCTTATTTGAAGTGTTGTAACTGTAAACCACCTACAGTAATAATTAGATATTAAATAAGCGTTGAAACAAAAGTGTTACAATTAAAACACTTAGTACCCTGAATATTTTATTGTTTCACGACCGGTTTCGAGCTGAGCTCATCTTCACCCTTGGGAGCACAAAATGCCTGGCTTTCATGCAATGGTCAATAGATTAATCAATAGCCCTTCAGATAGTTTTGAATTCGAGAAAGAAAAAAGAATCATAAAACAATTAGCCCACAGAAACGGATACAAACCAAGTATTATTGATAAAATGATTAAAAAGAAACAACGTAAACAAAAAAGTAATGATAAAGATGAACCTAAGAACAAAGACTAAATCTGCGCTCTTTCAACAAAAATTTACACAAGGCCATTAGAAATACATTTAAAAATTCTAACTATAAATTATCTTTTACCACAAAAAACAACAGTTTTAAACTGATAGAAAAAATGACTAGAAATAAACTACAAAACAAAACTACTGATATATATGAAAGGTCAGGCATTTACAAACTTACATGTAGTGATTGTCATAGTACATACGTAGGCCAGACTGGAAGGACATTTCATAGCAGATTTAAAGAGCACATTCAAGCGTTCAAATCACAAAACAAAACTACGATGAAGTCTACATTTGCAGATCATTTGTTAAAATCAAATCATAAGTATAAAGACGTCAAAGAAAATATGAAGGTTTTAGAGTATGAAAGTAAGGGAGAGAAAATGAATTGTAAGGAAGACTTGCACATATATTTAGAAAAACAAAGAAACAAACTTCCTTACTCAACTCTACTCATGCTTGGAACAAAAATCCTGGAGCAATTATCCATATTTGACATAATTGCTAATATGAAAGAAAATACCAAACCATAAGATCCAGCATTCATTCTTTATATTTATCATATGTGAAATGTTTTGAAAATTTTATTTTATTATTGATTTACAATTAGTTTTAAGAAAAATTGTCAAACAGGTTATTTGCATCACCGAAGATGAGCTCAGCTTGAAACCGTCGGAAACAATAAAATATTTAGGGTACTAAGTGTTTTAATTGTAACACTTTTGTTTCAAATATCAGTATCCCTATCGTGGTTCAAATTATAATCCTAAGTAAGTGTTATTTATTCCTGCTAACTTCATTATTTCAATAGAAACAATAGCCTAACATTATTTTGTAAACATTGCAAACAAAACAACCATTATAAAATAGTTAAAGTACCTAAGCTATGTTTCCTAGAAAAGTGGCGACTGTTTCTTTATTGCCTTAATATTAAAGTGAACTTTGTTTCATTACAGTCATAAGGAAATGACCATATCTCTCTAAGAAAACACTCTTTAACATGATTACTTTCAAAACACAGGTTCACCGTCATTTTACGTCAAAGTGGTGGAAGTAGTGGTCACCGCCTCAGGAAACCATATCTTCATTATCAAAGTCCGTCGATGAAAATAAAACGATAGAAATCAACTGACATAATAACAACCTCAGTTTTATATATACTCTCAGTTTTGAGCTGGCAATGTAAATTCATAAAGTATTCAAAAATATAAATATAATATATAATCTGATAAACAAGTATCCTACTCAAAATTGGTATATGGTGATTCAACAAAATAATAGTGAAATGTGCTTGTAAACTCGTACTAGTTTAGAATTAAGCAAAGAAAAGAAGGGCCTTAGATTTGGTGTTTTGCATTTTACTGAAACTTTGTGGCCAGCGCCAAGACAGTCAACTGACACAAACTGAAACCTTTCCATGTTTTCAGGCATGAGATTCGGACTCTTACAAACCAAGATTGGACTTACAGAAATGATTTCTAACTTCAAGTTTGAACTATCGGAAGAAAAGCCAGTGCCCATTGTTTTGCAAAAAACTTCCTTTGTTACGCAACCAGAAAAGCCAATACGCCTGCGTCTCTCAAGGAGAACTGAGTTGTGAAGGAGCTCATAGATATTTTAATACATTGGAAAAGGATTGGAAATAAAATTGAGAGTGTGCAGTACAGGCTGTGATGTTGGTTTGTGCCTTTTGAGAACAATGTAAAGCGTGTTCTTTACTTGTAACATCTCAATGCTACAATTTTATAAAAATACACTTTATTTTATAGTAACCGAATTTCCATTACATTCAATTATTGTTCATCCCTAAAATGGAAAATAAGTGCCAATTTGAAACAAAGTTTTATTTTATTTCTTGATAAACATATAAATAAGCAAGTTTTCAAAACAATAGTACCCAACAAAATAACTTCAGCGTGGTTATCTTATTTTCAAAATTGTTTATGACAATTTGTAGACATGAGGAGTTTTAAGGAAATTAATGTTTTACATTGTTTGATAAAATATGACTTAATTTGTATTTTATCATTTCAATGGCTTAGTCAGTTTATAAAGTTTTTATTGTGATTCTTATGACTAATGATCTTGATAAGTGTTTGATAAGTAGTAAATAGTTTAATATGTAGATTAATGCTAAATTAAAAATATAAGTATTTCATTTATATGAACCAAATGGAACTGACAATGTCTTGCGAGATACATATGAAGTAAAAAACAATAAAGTGAAAATAGGTGACAATTTGTTAACAAATGTTGAAATAGTGTATGAAATAAATATTTCAGTCAAATGAAACTGAGAGGTAATTATTATCTTCAAAGATGAAAAACCTCGGGAGAGAAAGACAAGTTATTTTAAGATTTATTTTGGATTGAACAAGATTATGTGTGATATTAACAAAGTGACTGAAAATTGTCTGTATACATGAGATAAAAGTTACACGTTTAGTCAATTAAGAACTACAAGCCCAAAAAACACTGACAGATTTTACAGAGGTACCATTTAGGCCAAAGTGTAAAACATTGTTAAATTTAAAGGTAAAGTTTGTCTTGTTTAACAAGGCGAAGTTAAGACTACAAGTCCTCTACCACTAAACCTCGACCTTACCTAGGCGTCACCCTATAGTCACATTACAAATTGTAAGTGGTGACTGCGGGATCGAACCCACGCCAACGGAGTGATGAGCTCCCGACCACGATACCTATCCGCCACAGATCCGCTCAAATGTTCTCACAGGACATAACACTGATCTTCAAAAACTTTAGCAGATCTCTACTTGAAGAATTTTGCTTGAGTTGAAGAAGTCTTACTTTAATACAAGAAGAAACTTTAATATATTATTGAAACACAATTTCAAATTTAACTGTTTTCAATTTCCATTTTCGCCTTAGAAAATAAGAATACAGTACATAGACAACTGACGAATTGTTTTCTTAATACAATAAAATAACTACCTCTTTTAAATTTTCACATTAACTCTAAATTTTCAAATCACAATTTATATTTAAGTCATAAACAAATGGCAATAAAATATTTAACTTTACATTTTTTAGTTTAAAACTAATGGCACAATAAACTGGCAATGTTCTAGAATCTCTTTTGAAGGATTACCTTTACAAGATTTACGGCTTTGTGCCGGAAAGGTTAAGACAGCTCATAAAACCAGCAAGCTGTAAAAATAAAAGGAATAAAGGTCAAAGAAATGTTGCCTTAACATATTGTTGCCATCGCACTACAGCTATTGTTTCCACTCACCATTCATGTTCAGCTATGAAATTAGTGTTCATTATTCTGACTGTTACTTTTTTAAATATTTAAACAATCAATACCAATATTTAAATTTTAAAATTTTATTTTAACAGTTTTCAAAGAAAAAACTTGCATCTGGTACATTTTTAAGTTGACATGTTTATATTATCAACGAGTTTCTTTTGTTTTTTCCATGATCTAAATAAATATATAATTTATTGTAAACAACATATCACATGTTATACAATCGTCATTAAAGTGAAAGAAATTTGAATTTTGGCAAGCATTCTGACATCGAAGTCCTATTCATGCATTGTGTTCATTCGCTCCCTCCCATTCAATCGAATTGTTCCCACTCTAGCCTTTGTTGGTCAGACGGTTTGTTCTACATTCTCCCAGGCGAAAAGAACTCACTCGTCAGTACTGTAAAAGGTTTCTGTGATCAAAACCTTTCGAGACTAGACTTGGAAACTTGTGAACGATTTTGGCAACCGGTTGACAAGTTGAACTCCTGCCTGAGAAGGCAAACCGTGAGCTACCGTTCTGTGTTTCACAGTTCGTAGTTCTCTCTGCCTTTGGTTCCATAAGAGTGAATATCACTTCCTCTTATGGGATCGTATTTTGATTTGAAAAAAGGCAGGTTCTAGAATGTTGTAAAGGCAAGGTAATGTCAAATATTTGAGATTTTTTAAAGCTGGTCTGCACGACTCTCAACTTTGAAGTCTCGCATTGTTCAACAGCTTTTTTTGAAGAATGAAGACTCTTGAGAAATTTGTTTTGTAGTAACTACCCCACAAAGCCAATCTGTAGGAGAGGTGGGTGTAGATAACTCCGTAATGCGCTGTCATCAGTACCTGAATTGGGCAGTATTCAGACAGATGTATCAGAACATAAATGCCTAAGGGCATTTGATTACAAAATCAAATTCATGTGGCATGGTAATTTAGTCAGTGTTTGCTTATTTGATTTTTTTTATATTTTTTTTCCGAACAATATAAAATTGTGTTGGAACATTAACAACAAGAAAATATATGAAATATATGAGCCACTAGCTTTTATTATATCAATAATTTTAAAACTTAATTTGATTATAAAATAACCAAATTATTATTATTAAATGCTATAGGTATTAATCGTGGTAATTCTAAAGCCCTCATGGCTTTAAAGTTAACTGAGTATTTAAAAGTTAAAACCAAGTTTCCCTATCAAACCAACTCATTTTTAAAATATGCTGAGCTGCTGAAGACCAGTCACTGTGATTATTATTGCCAGGGAAATGCATGTAAATAAATCTCAAAAAGTACCTGGTGAAAACTAAAACTAATTTTCTGAAAGTTAAATAACTACAACGAATTTTAGACAAAGTAGTGAGCTGAACCTTAAATCAATAAGTAATAAAAGTACTATGGAGTTTTTAATGGATATTTAATATTCTTGACAGTTAGTTTAGTATTGCATGTTGTATACTGATAATTGAACCAAATCTATCATTTCATCAAACCTAGAACCATAAAAAACACAAAAGAACTTTTCACAACATAGAACATTATAAAGATAAATTGTCAAGCCTTTGTCTGCTACGTCTATGAACTTGAAAGCAGGACTGTAAAGGTGGGTTTGGAAGTGTCAAACTTTGGCTAACTGGTGAGATATACTGGTGCTGGTACTTGGACACAATAGAGTCGGAGACCATTGTAAGAAGTTCACCACCGTGAGTATAGCTCATTCAAACTAAGTCAAGTCACTTTATATGCTTGAATCAAGAACCTTTCTCTTATGACAAGTAGTAGAAATAATTTTAAACGTCAAAACCAATATTTAAAACTTTTATTTTGACGAGGCCTTCAAAGGCAATGCCTCTATCGCCAGGTCCGTTTAAAAATGACAAAACCTTACTTTTACACAACACTTTCAAAACCCATACAAAAAATATTTAAAACACACAGACATTAACATTTCTTTTAAAATCATTAATAAATTAAAATCACGCCTACCAAATCCTAAAAATAAAATTGATCCCAGTAAAGTTCTGGAATTTACCAAATCAACTGCAATGATTGCGATAAATTATACATAGGACAGACTGACTAAAAGAAAATGTCTAAAAAAATATTCTTGAAAATGTCCATTCGGCGACCTTTAAGAAACCAAAGACATCATACAATCAGAAGTTTAATGGCAAATGCCTTAAAGAGAAAAGGTTATGAAGTCTACGAAGAAATTGAAGGTTTAGCTGATCATGGATCTATTCGCCGAAGGACATCTTGGCAATCGACGAAAACCAATTAGGCTACATTTTTGACCCAACGATCCGTTTTGAAAAGAACAAATTCCAACCTTTAGAAGTACATGAAGAAAAAAAAGAAAATTTATGATAAACCAAATAATTCTTTTCAAGAAAAATATAAAATTAAAAAACATTGAAACATTCGACTACTAATTGGCTCAAGAGGGACTATACCTAAATTTTAAGTGACATTTGGACAACCTTCAAATTAGAAAAGAAAGTGTTATTTAAAATTTCAACTATTGCAATTAGATCCAGCATCCAAATTTTAAGAAACCATCTGTATAATATTTAGAAAACTCATAATCTCATATTTAAATTTTTTGTGTTAAAGCATCCTTTGCACTTGTGCAACTTATTTATATAATAAGTTTATTATACATTTATTATACATTTATTGAATAAATGTTCTTTATATATCATACAAGATATAAAGAACATTTGGCTCACATAAAATTCAATCGTCCAGAGAAATCAGCAGTTGCAGAACATTGCATAGAATCTAATCATTTAATTTCACATCAAAATTTAAACATTCTTAAAAGTTCTTCTTCGGCAAAACATTTAAACGCCTGGGAAACATATTTTATAAATTTAGCTGAAGAAAACAACATTTTAAATCATGAAGTCGGACCTATTCAAAATTCTAGTTTATTAAGAAAAGATTTTATAAAACAATTCGTATAGTATAATATTATTTTTTAAATCCTATTAATTTAGGTATGATTTATTTAACCATTTGATTATTATTAATTGTTATTATATTTGCAAACATGTATTTCCTAGTAGTTTAAGTTTTTTGTAAAGATCTAGATTATTTTATTGACTTTTGTAATGCAATGTAAAATTGTCTTCTACAATAAAGAATTTTGAATTTGTAGATGCGTGAGTGGGAGTATCAGCAACTGCCTGAATAATGGAAAAGCGGAAACACGTAAGGTTTTAAAAGTAAATACTGTATGCAAATAAAATTGTAACCTTACTTTTGTCATTTTATAAACGGATCTAACTATAAAGGCATTGCCTTTGAAAGGCCTCGTCAAATCAAAGTTTTATTGGTTTTGACGCTTAAAATTATTTCTACTACTCTTTTCAATATTGAGCACGTTCTTCCCTTATGACAAGTGTTCACAATTTTAAACAACATTTCGACATGTTATGTTACATGAAACTGGAGAAAAAGGATACAGGTTGTAAGCATCATGTGCATGAATTAATAAAAAAGGCTACCAAATATTTCAATTATATTATTTCAAATCTAATTGCATATTCAGCTTAAATAAATATAAAAAGCTACCAACAAAGGGTGGTACTTGACAAAGAGAGAGGTATTGGAAAGAGTAAACAAATTGTCTGATAAAAATTAAATATTTCCTTTTAATGTCCCTTTAATTAAAGATTTTTAATGAAAAAGGAGTATTGTTTAAAACCTTACCTTTGTGTAAAGGTTATGTTTACACTTTTTTATAATTTAACAGTTTAATGTTTACAAATAGCTGGCAATATTTTGATTTTATACATTTCAAGAAATGTCTAGCTCAATTTAAGAAAATTAAAACCTCTAAAAAATGTACTTAAAGTACATAATAGACTAAAACCTACCACATGTAATAATATTTGAAAATTGTCTACTGTTGAAAGGAATATAAATGCTCATATTTTAAAATCTGTGTTCTAAACGGTTGTGTGCTTGAGCAGTCAAGTACGAGTAAATGAGACTGATTGGTCTGTGGGGAGACTGAGAGCAGCCTGGCTGCTGCATCTGCTAGTGTTTCACACTTGATTGATCACACCCACTGCTGCCAACTCTTCCTAGACTATATCCGGTGTGTGCCTCCACCCCCTTATCTGTTTGAATCACATAGGAAAAACCAAAATAAATGGGAATGGGAACTTCGTGGTATCACTGAGTTGATCTAATACGAGTATACTGTTTCATCGTTACTATTAAATCGCACTAAAAGAGGATGTTTTACTAATAGCTCCCTTTATTTATGAAAAGTAAATACACTCACAAGTAAAGATAATGTAGTTGTATTAGCTACTAAGAATATCTCCTACCTTACGAGCTATGTAACAGGGATATAGTTATTTGTATTCAAAATCCTACTAGGCTTAAACTCACTTTTCCCGTTTTGCACCTCCAATTCCGTTCACCCTTGGGCCGAATATGCCAAGCCTTCCTGTCTACAAAAGCAGCCCTGTGTGGGATCGAGGTTGGGAAATTAATACATCAAAAATTCATTCAACTGAAGAAAGTACGAGACGACGAACGAGGTAGAGAAAACGATAGGTCGACTCCAGACCTTATTACATTTTCTTCCCAGTTCTAAACTGTATGGCAAATATTGTTCATAAATTTGTATTCACTTAATTTTTTTGTAATTCGCATGGGCTCGTGTTTAAAACAAACAATAATGCTCTGCGGTAATAGAACGACAATATTTTTATCTTTATGGTATACAAACAGTTTTTCCTGAGCAAATTATTTTGTTGCCTTAGCATGACAGTGTTGGCTTAGCTTTATTTACTCGTCCAATTCATAAGTTTCTAGTAAACAATTTCGTGCTTGGTGTGACAAGTAGAAATTCGTTTACATCATTACTGATTATACAACAAGACTGACAATAGTTGTTGCTGTATTGAATTATTCCTGAATCTACACATAGAGTTTCTAGAGGGAAAGTTATGTATAGTTTCATTGCCATGTTGAGTAAGTGGGGGAAGTGTGGGGAGTGTTACTGGTAGCGGTGCCAAGTTTCCAGTTTTACCGGTCTCCGAGGAACTTATTTCATCTCAGATATGTTTACAACTCTGAGAAATTTCTTCTACTTTGTTGTGTGAGTTTTCCATCAATCTACTCTGTCAAAGTATGAAGTTGCGTAAAACATTAGAACGAACATATAATGAAGAACCGTAACATTTGATTCATAAGCTTTAGTAAAAAATTAATATGATTCCTGTAACGTTGTCCAAACGAAATTCGACAGCTTTGAAATCTAGTCATATCTCAAATTTGAGTCGACGAATTTTCTACTGCCTTTACCAAAGGTGTTTATAGGCCCTTTTGTAACAATTATTTGGCTTTGGGTAATATTTACTATTATAGTATTTATTCTAACTTAACTTCAGTAGTAAATTTGAATTTCAACCTGTTAACGTCATACCTTTCACTGTATAGCACTGAATTACGAGAATGGTTTGGTTACATACATTTCGTTTTAAGATGAATTGGGAGGAGAGAGAACTTTGTTCTCAGTTTTAGTTATACTATCAAATATTTAAATTGTGATCCTTGAATGGGGTAGAGTTTATCAGCTAGCTTTCAATGTCCAAAACGTTACTACTTTTGAAACCACATAACTCATCTGTAATTTTTATGTTTTCTTCCACCATATTAATTGTGTGTTGTTAGTTCACTGTGCCCTTCTATCGATAAAGAGTGCAAAATATGCTCTGGGAAAATTAAGAACTAATGAGAGGTGGAAACAGCTTGATAACAGGTTGTTTGAGAGTGAACATTAAGTTTATTAACCCATGGTCCTGGCAAGAAGCATCCATGTTTAATAGTCATATGAATGCCTAATATCTCTTCTAAGTTGTATATGAGTGTGTGTGAGTGCGTGTGGGTGTGAGTGTGTGTAAGCTCGTATCGTGTAAGTTTGCAGCCTGCAGACAGGATAATTTATTCATCAGCTGTAAATACTTCACTGTAATACTTACTCAACTCTCTTGAGAACCATGACAATAATCCTTACACAGTCAGGAGCCAATGGGAAGACTTGTAGCCCGAGTCACTGGAGAATGTTTCAGGAGTTTGATTGATAACTCTACATGTTTACTCCTAGGTAGGAGGAGGGGGGCTCTGCTTTTTGATGCTCGTAAAATAACGTAACCATATAAATGACGACCAGCCCGAGTGAAATGAGTTTCCTTCACGATTTGTTAATTTGATACTCTAGTTCACCTGTCTGTCTTTTGCTGGCTATAGAATTTGATCGCTTATATAAACACAGTACCGTGGTGTATCTTTCTATACATTAAAATCAATGATAAGTAATTCGGAGGAAGAAAGACATGCTTAAAGAAAACTGTCGTTTTACTTCTGCGACGCAAAATTTGCCATGCAAATAAATTGTTCGTTTTGCTATTCATAGACTATAAAAATACGTTTTAATACATTTTATTTTATTTTAAACTTTTAAAAAAAACATACATGCATAGGAGAACCTATGTTTGTTACGAGAGGCCTGTCAATCCTATTTACACAATTGGTTCAGTGCTAATTTTTAACGCCCACGCCTAAAAATAACAATATTTGTCCTGGCAAACAAAATTTTTTTTTTAATAGTAAATGTTAAACAAATTTGCAAACATTACCTATCGCGGAAAACTCTAAAGATAGGGCCTACCAATTTTCATTTAAGTAAATTTAAACGAACCTCAGGTAAAACGGATTCATCTATATAATGACCTGTTAGAAAGAAACCTTTAAGGTAACATTTTAAGTTTCCTTTTACTGAAAACGATTAGTCTAAGGATTCACTCTACTTAAAGGATAAAGTTTGTACCCGTGTCTCCAGAGATTTGAATCAGGAGAAAAGTGAGGAAAGATTGATTAGTGGCCTGAGGCGTCACTTTGACAGAAACCTGGTCTCAGTCAGACATCTGTGAATCCTTTGATTTGTTTACTCAAGCCAGATTCCTCAAAACCTTCTTGAGTAGTGCTTTGCATTATCTACCATTGCTGACTACTTCTTCAAACTGTTACAACATTTAGACCGCGTCTCGGACGTTAAACTTGATCTCGTATCATTGAGCTTCGCTTTACGATCTAGTGATGAAATACAGGTGGTTTTTAAAAACGCAATCAAATTTTCAAACTACAGTTAGTTATTATTTACGAGCAATATCTGTTCATATGTTTGCATCACTAGTTTGTTCGCTTCAATATCTATTAACTGGTCTGTTGCAGTAATATTGTTATTTTGATTTCCATATTTGTTGTTACTGTGAAACAAACAATGGTTTCTTTAAAGAATACTTAAAAACAAAGTAGTTTTCTTTGTGTCAAGAGGTGCAGTGTGAGCTCAGGCTTGCAGGTGTAAGTATTCCAAACCAATTTAGCATTCACAGACTAGTTAACATTTTTAAAGTAACACTTTCTGTAGGGACAAACATAAAAGATGATGGACTGTATTGAATGAAGAAATGTTGGAAAATGTTAGGGTGAGTTTGGGAAAAATCTCCTAAAACCGTTGAGAATTTTGAAATAAAAGGAATCGATGAGTATGTTCGCTTTGAGGTATAGAGGCCAGAACTTGGCTCTTGCGGGAATCTCAATTTGAAGGTGAAGTCGTGTTGTACGAGGTTGGGGCAAGTGACCACGAGTCTGTATTTGACTTATGTTAAATTTGAGTTCTAGCTATACATATAATATCATAGACTAAAGAAACTCTATAGGCCTACAGTTATAGTATAGAGTCCATTAGTATATGATATAATGTTTCTTTGTTTGGAGTTTGTTGACGATGGAAGAGTTTCTGAAATTGATATATTATTACGGACGTTTCCATCGTTAAGTGATCAAGAAATGACGAGCGGGATCTGGAATCTGAACCGTCTTCAGGTGAAAAGTGACTTCAAATCAAGTTCACCGACGACGGGATCTAAGATCCCGAAACGTCGTGTTCTTAATTTTCACTAAATAAAGATTGAATGTCCAATAAAAATACAATAAAATAATACTTTGACCTCAGTAATATTTTATTAGTTCTAAATATTATCATTTATTTAGTGTATTTGATATATTTAGTTTTCTTTAACTCATTTGATTATTATTTTTTTATTGTTTGGGTTTAACAATATTTGAAGTTAGAACGATTACGTGGTTTGATGTTAAACGAAGATCCCCAAACCTGAGGACATCTTCCCGGTCAGGAGAGAGGGACGATTTTGTTTCGCTGATATAAGAGTCCATTTCCCAAACGACTTCCAGAACACCACTGGATGTAATAACCATCGGATGGAGGTTTTACGTTTATGAAATCTCTTTGATAAGCTTTAATTTTGGTAACAGTCGGTCTATCTTTGGATTTCAGCTTTGAAATTAGTGAAACAAAGGTATGTTCTTTATAAACAGCCCAAATTAAGTAGTTTAGCTTTTTAAAATTATATGCAAACTTGGCCAGTACGCTTAACAATATTTTGACCATATCAACAATATAAAATAGAGTTAGTAAAATATAATACATTAAACGATACAAATTAAACTAAAAATAACCACGAAACCGTCAGTGGTTTCCCCTGATCATATAGGTTGTGAAACGCGGGGTGAAATACAAGCAAACTTGAAAAGTACAACATAAACAACAATCGCTACCAAGGTAGAGTTGTCATTTTATAACGGAAAAAGGAACGTTTTTGTAATCTTGGTTTGTAAAACGGAAACTTTTACATCCATAAGAGGGTAAACTTATGATTACTTTCCTTGTAAGTCTCATCACTGCGTTTGAAATTCACATAAGTAAGTTTTAATTAAATCATTTGTATTGATTTACTTCCCTAACTAGGTGCATGCTTTAAGAGAAAATTGTAACATCGTTTATGCAAGGTCAATAAATTTAACTAAAATTAAATATTTAAAAAATTAATTAATCTCAACTGTTGATATTTCAAGTTTGAATGGCGAGCTTTTACGTCACAATAAAACGAAACTCCTCAATAATAATACATTCATGTGTATAATTATAATTTATTCCGTTCACTTTTTGTTATTGGTTTTAGTAAATAATTTAGTTTGTTATCCGTTCGGTGACTAATGTTTGACTTTTGTGATCGAAACAAAAATTTAACATTTAAAACATTGCCAAATCGTAGCCAATAGCGCAACTGTGAATACCAGCGAAATTCAATTAGATTAGTGTACAAACATATATTTTCCATTTGTTAACTGATATTTGTATTCCATGTTTATAATTAGGTATATGCAATCGATGTAAGGATATATTCTAATATTGAATGGAAATCATTATTTTGGCTTTTTTGAAGCGACTTTTCTATAACTGGATATAAATTACCCAAAAGTAGTAATTTTTCGGTAATAAGTTTCTAAAAATGTGGTTTTACGCAATAAAACGACATTAATGATCAGATTTTGATTAAATTTGGAATACTCGACGTTTTACTTACCATGTTTACCCAAAACCAATACAATCTAATCAGCCAGACCAAGTTAGCGGTGAAAATGATTTTCCGTAGCTTTTATGGTCTGGGTAAATGGTTTTTGTTGGCGTTTAGTACACATGTTAGGCGAGGTACCTAGATAAATACAGTTTTATAAATAATGTATTCAAAATCGGATTATAAATACAGATTCGCAGCTCAAAAATAAAATTTTTGGAAACTCCTCGCTCTATTAGCCTACATACTAAAATTTGCTAATCAGTTCTTAATCCTTTTAATGACTGTAGTTGGTACAATTCGAATTAATCTGTAATCAGATTTGTGTATCTCACATAATATTGTCAACAGATGAGCTATATACTGTATAATCTACTACAAGCTCAATATCAGACTATTAGATCAATCAGATAAGCATAACAGTCGACCTGTCTCAATCAGTAACCAATCAGTCACCAGCTGAGCGGTATGTTGTCCAAATCCAATGAAACTTAAACCATTGAAAATATTCAATAAACATATTATTTATTACATTGATCAATTTTAAAATATAGTCATTATTTTCCGTCTGTCATCTACATAAGGGTGCTCTTAATTAG
Source organism: Matsumurasca onukii (assembly GCA_018831715.1). Taxonomy (NCBI): domain Eukaryota; kingdom Metazoa; phylum Arthropoda; class Insecta; order Hemiptera; family Cicadellidae; genus Matsumurasca; species Matsumurasca onukii. The sequence continues at coordinate 46,197,478 of CM032062.1, read as the reverse complement.
TTGATTTTACAGTGACTTACCTGCACTTCATTGTGTTGGTGCTGAAATAGTGCACTTAACGACCTAGTATTACCATAATAATAACAAGAAACGTGTATGATTATGGTTATAACCAGCAATTAATAAATAAATAGTTAATTGTGGAGACAGTAATAAACGATAATGGCAATCTCATGGAACAATTAGGCTTAACATTTTCTTTGCTCATTCATCGAGACTCTGATACAGTACTGATTTTTACGCGTGAACACTCGTTCAAATGTTCTGTTCGATGAAATTCTATCGTGAAGCCTGTGAATTTTGTTTTCAGGCGAGTTTTCTTGCGGCACTTTTGTATGAATTTGAGAATTTGTCGATGAACTGAACTCCTGTCTATGCTGGCAAACTCCTGCCTGTTTCAGTACGGAATTATTAATTTTGTCCCTGCCTCTAATATTGTGAGAGTGTATAGCATTACTTCTTATGGGTTTAAATTATATGAACAAGATACATGTCTCGAAAAAAATGTAAGTGTTTAATGGGAATACTGAATACTGTACTCACATTTTTTGAAATCCAGCTAAACAAAAGATAAAAATTTCAAATATACTGTTTTCCAGCGTGATAAAATTATAACATGTAGAGAGTATACCTTAGAAAGAGAGCCGGAGATTGCTGTATAGGCTAACAGAAACCACGTATACTGTAGCGGATCGCTGGTCATTCCTCAGGTATTGTAAAGAGTGTCCTAAAAGACAAATGAAAGTAAATAGTCTAGAACACATGAGTTAGCAAAGTTGTGTTGAACTGAACGCGAGTTAATTGAAAGCTGAAAGTCAACACGAGCTACAGGTGGAGTTGAAACAGCTGACTGGACACACGTTGTTTGTATAATGTATAGTACACACAAGATACATTCATCCTCATTCAACAACAGAATTATAACTGTAAAACAGATTTTACGTAACTCAACAAGTTAAACACTGAATATTCTGACTAACTGTATACAACCCTCTGAGCTTTGGAGAAAGGAAAATGTATAAATGATCTGAAAAATTGCTGGAATTCGTCAGGATCGACTGGCTTTACGATTCCGTCGAGCTATCCTACCTAAGCGACAGCTTTCTAGAAAATCGGTGACAGCATTTTTACAGCCGTAATATTGCATTGCTGGATTTTGCTTTTAATACAATCATATGGAAACGGCCACCAATCTATAAGAAAACACTGCTATGGTTTCCTAGAAACAGCTTTTCCGTAGTATTAAAATGGATTAGTTTTAGTGCAATCATTTCATAACAACCACCGGTCTCTCAGAAAACATTCCCACGTGACTGAATTATAAATCAAAAGTTTACATACTATTTTATTTTGATTATTTTAATCCTTATTATTTTACACGTTATTATTATTTTCTTTGTAACTTAAGTACCAGAGCTCATAATGTTGTACAAACCAGGTGTCTCTTTACCAACGCACCGTGTAATGTACTGTAGGTACGGTTTACAATGATGGAAAGCACTCCTACTACCTAGGCTTAACTTTGTCCTTAATGATACTTTGCTGTGTGTCCTTTGTCAGAAATAGGAGTCTGTCCTCTAGAATAATAATGACATCACAGCGACTGTAGGCTACGTCATCGCTTCAAATCCACATGTCTTCTGACATGTATGTTTGTTGGTTTTGATAAGATTTTTTCTGCCTAAGTTTTAATGCCACTTCTCTTGTGTTTTCATATGTTATAACGGCAACATATTTTTATTTTAAATATCAACTATTTATTTATTTCTTCAGTGAAAAGTTGATGGTATTAATTAATTGGTCATGTTTTAACTGTTCACAATATTTTGTATATTTTATTTGAATATTTTAGTTTTTGAACAGTTTAAACATGGAATAATGATATTTATTTTCATCGAAAGTTACTATCGGTTTACCACAGATAAGAATAATTAAAGGTAATAATCAAACGAATGTATGAAACGTACATTTAAATCACGTTTGTTATTAATTCGTAAATTTTGGGCCTGAAAATGTATTTTGGTACAAAACTTTAAAAGTTCCAAACTATAACTTCCAAATACTGACAAACACATTTAAATAGTGGCTGTTTTCAGAAATGCAAACTAACTTTTTACCTCTAATTTACGCTATTGATTGTATTTTGAAGGTGATACGCTATAGAGTTTAAAATCATTCAGTAGACTAGACCCGGATTGAATGAAGTTTTCATTTTACGGCTTGGGAAAGTGGCCGTTGACTAAAACATTCACGAGCTGAACATCACACCCTCACAGAGGATGTAGGGGCGATAAACAGCTGTATAATTCAACACGTGTTCCTATTGGCAACCAATCAGAGCAATCAAAGCACAGCGTCTTGCGAACCACCTGCGTGCATTGGTCCAAACCAACATCCGACTCGTTTGGTTTGATTTTTAAATTTGAAGTTATGTGTTCTAAACTGTCACTTTAGTACAGTATGCCATCAAGACATTTTTGTGTAACTACGATTCACCCAATATATGCAATGTAATAATATTGAACCAAAATACACAAGCCGTTTCCTTAAATCAGGATGTGTTCCTTTTAATGACTACAAAACAACCCAGGAAGGGTGTCACATTTCCCAATATCTCCTACCTAATTACTATTCTGTTGGTAATTACATGAACATTTATTTATTTATTTATCGTGGTTATTTAACGAGACTAATCTAACGAGCTGGGTGTTTTGACTCTATTTAGTCAGTACATCCTTTCCAGCCTATCAATTTTGAAGGTGAACCTAAAAATTTTGCAACAAGGAAAGACTATCACTCCTACAATACCCGGAAAAATGATCATCTGGACCTCCCGTACTGCAGGCTTAGTGTAAAAGGACTGCTACCCATCTCGCTCTGCGAATGCATAATAACTTACCGGTGGATATTAAGAACTCGTCACCACACGGAGTTCAGGAGCAGCCTGAAGACTTGGTTACTTGCTAGCCCATTTTACTCGCTGGGCGAATTCCTTGTCGAAAAGTTCTAGGCTTGCCATCTTGTAAATAGTGTATATAGATGGCAATTAGATAGAATTAATTGACGCTATCTATCCAGCAGAGCTGGTCACCGATTCAGCGGGAGGTAATAAGGTAATACGAGTAAGAAAAAAAGTAACCTTTGACATTCGAAATCAGATTAGCAGTATATAATATAGATATGTAGATAACAAAACTGTACTCTTGGGACCGACTTTTAATCACACCGAATAATATGTGTTTATAAAGGTTACTCAGTTGTATTTTTCTTCATATTATATTATTATACAGTAACCTTTGTAGGTAAGGTTTTTATTTTCCATATTTAACAGTCAAATATTGAACATTCTTTCACAATGATACAGCATGTTTTTCTCCTATGCCAGTTTAACGAAAACAGCTGTTCTTCTATAGTTTCTGAATATCGTATGCAGAATACACGTGGAGACTCACCACAGTTTGTATGAGTCCCAAACCTCGTTCCACACCCACACAAACACTACCCCTGAGACTCTACCCTTACCTTGCCGCTATGATGGTGTTCAGGCAGGAAATATACTCAAGTTTTGGCTTAATTCCATAACACTTTAAGCTCGAGTTAGCGATTGGTGTAGGTACGTTTTACACAATAGGTGGTAATATTTAGAAGACCATTCCACTACTCTGAAATTCTTATACATCACCAATAAAAATTGTTGACGATTCTTAAAATAAAAATAGGTTGTCTTTTATGGAGTAAGTAACAAAATAATAAAACAAAGTATATTCGCCGTTACAGTAAAGAAAGCCTTGTCGGCGAATTGAAGTATGAAATATGCACTTGTATCAACACGTGGGAAAAGTGATTGGTCGCTGTAACACTAACTTGCTTCATCCCTTGTAAAAGAAATTGCGGCTTTATATAACTAAATTGCCATACAGAGTGACTGCTTTCTACGGCCGTTTTATGAAGTCTAGTTTTTAATGTAATCATGTGGAAGCGATCACCATTCTCTCGGAAAACACTCTTTATGTTACTAAAACCGTAAGTTTGCTGTCATACGTAACATTGCGGTCACTACTTTCTATAATAATATGAACTTTAAGTTTAACTTTTGTTGACAGGAACGTAAAATTGTACTTAAATCCTAGGTAAAACCGATCTTAATCTTTGATGATCTTTTTTGTAGAGAGCAGCTTTTCAATGAGTTTGTTTTAATCTTAACACTGACTAGTAAACCAGCGTAACAGAGGTTTCTTCTCAAAAGTATAACCAAGTCTTTAAGTTTGAAACATTGTTTACTTTGAGTTCCTTCGTAATATTAAAACTTAAGTTTAAATGCATTTCTCAATAGTATTACATCTTCAAAGAAAAAACCTCGTCCCAAAAGTTTCCTCTTGGTCGAATTCTAAGCGCGCCCCAGACGTTAAACCCTGAATAGTATCAAAAGCTTCACTTCAGTACCTAGAGGTGAAATTAGATAACGTTTTGTTGCTAGTATAACAAACACTAGTTGAGTTGCTAGTTGTTACAAACAAACACATCAGCTATTCTATTGTCAGTACTTTTTACTTCTGTATGTGTTGTTGAATAAGATGTGTGGAGTAACTCGTGGCGATGCCAAGTTTGCAGTTCAGTTGCAGTTTTACAGATCTCCGAGGAACTTGGTTCATCTCAGATATGTGTACAACAGCTGTTCTCTTTGTGCCACAAATCCTAGTTCATAGACATGAAACCAGCTGCATTTTGTGTTAACTAATTTTTCTAGAACTGAGCCGTTGGTTTTAACTGTTGTAGACAGTTAAAGTCAGAACCCTTTTATTCGGTTGTACATTTATTAGAAGATAAAATTAAAGATAAACTGGAATGAGAGGATGTCTGTATTAAAGGAAACATAGATAACATCAATCTTCCAACTAGAGTTTACATTGTTTTCTAAAGTGCAAATAAAAATAAAGAAAACATTTCATAAATCCAACGGAATATTTCAATCATCTTCATCTTTATCGAAATTGTAGAAATTTACCTTGGTGCAAAGATAAAACTTGTAATAAAATAAAATACCTTACCTTGTAAGGGAATACTCTGTTGGAATGAAGGAAACAAAGGGGAAGTGATGACGAGAGAAAATTCCAGATTGAAATTTATTTCTAGATGTTAATAAAGTTTATTTTTTTGTTGTGATTTGACCCTCAAGGGCACCACCTTGTGTGGCTGAACGAAGATCTCAATTTCTATAAACGCCAGACTTTTAGAGGGCCATCCTGCTCACAAGTTTGTTAGGTCACATGCAGTACACCTCTGACGGTTTTGGTTGTTGCTAGCTCGCTACTGCTCTTTAAAATCCGTATCGGGTGATCGGTCGATAATTTAAACTCTAGTGGGTCCACAAATAAAGTGAAGGTCCTAAAAGCTAAAAATACTAATTAAAACCTTGGGGAATACTTGCTGTTTTATCAGATCTTTATGAAGGAAAAGAAAAGTTATGAAAATGAGAGAAATATTGCCAGATTGATCATCTTTTTCAGACATTGATAATGTATTAGTGAATTCCCTTATCAATTTTTATCAGTTTACAGTTTTGACCCTCCCAACACCTCCTGGGTCAAATGGCTGGATAAAGATCTCAATTTCTATAAACGCTAAATAGCTATTTCATTACTAAAGAAATTTGAAGAACACTATTTTGGACCGTACCGGGACTCGAACTTGGGTCTCTCACTCACCAGGTAAGTACGTTAACCACTGCACCATCCGGCCGACCTATTAATGCCAACATTTGAAGTATTTAATTCTGAATGTTGATCCTAAACATGAGACTGTCAATAGAACTTATATCAAATAACTGGAAATGTTACAAACATACTTAAAATACTATATATCAAATAGTGTATTATAATCTACGTAAATATATGTTTTGTTATTCTACAGGTCGTGTTTTGGGTCTGTTTATTCAGCTATATTTTGACTTGAAGCAATAGTTACGATTGATAACGTGCTTGGAGATGGAAACAGTTTGAGTACATGAGCGTGAACGTCTCTCTAGAGGTCCAGGTCGTATAAGTTGTATGTGTAAGCCGAAGGCGGGGTAAGCTGGCAGCCTGCACACAGGACAATTTATTCATCAGATGTGAAGCCAAGGGCTCCATATATTCACCACACCCTCTCACCCCTCTCCCCCTCTCTCAACTCCTTGATTTTGCGTTTCCATTGAAACACATGCGTTAATATATTTAACCGATGGTGTGTCTCTTTCTTGCAGGGAAGTTGCAGAAGTAATTTAATTGAGCTGTTTATGTGATTTGTGGTAAATATAAATAAATCTTTATTGTGAAGATATTATAGTTTTTATAATCGACAAGTTATACATTATAAAACTAAAGTTTTTCATTATTTCACATCGAGATAACGTTTATACATAACATTTTTACATTTACTTCCCCCATTCATTTGAATTATCTCACTCTTCAACCCGGCAGTTAACCAATTAATGAATGGCCATAAACCCGTCTTTGCTTTTTAGAATTCTTCCGATACAAACTTTTAAAGTGAGTTTTAAATACTTTTAAAGGACACTTTTAATGAAATTTAGTAGTTTGGTAACAAGTTGAGCTCCAGCCTGTGATGGCAAACGTTCTTTAGCTACCGTTCTGTGTTGGCCAATCCGGTAGTTCCTGCCTCTAGTTTTGTACGAAAGAATATCACTCCCTCCTAGCTGGTTAGGGGTTTCTTTGAAGAAAAGACAGGACAAGGTAGTTACAATAAATTCTTAAAATTTGAATGCTGGAATACACGACTCCTATGAATGCAACTTCAAAATAATTTGGACGTTTCTTTTTCACAAAATGAAAATTCCTGAAAGGTTTGATTTTGAACAACTTTCCACATAGAGCCAATCCATAAGAACAGTGGGAATGATATGCAGGTTTAATGAAAAAAACAGACTTTTCCAAAAAACGGCCACTTCAGAAAGAAAACTACTCTTTACATTTCTTCTTAATTGGCTGGGAAAGTCAGTTTTTCTAATTAAATTGATCTCCATCACTATTATAAACTTTGAATCTAGCATGGTCAGGTTGTTTGATTTTTATGCCTTGATACAAAAATTAAAAGAATGACAACCAGCAAACATTGAGAAAATGTATTTATAATACAATGGAAGTTCGAAAAAACAATTCGATTCACCCCATATGAAAAAATAATAACTTATATTGGTTGACCAGTTATACTTAAAATACTCTCTTCAGCACGACTATGGCATTATTATCCGAAACATGTCTGGTTTGATAAATTAAAATACAGTTTCCTACAGGGTACTTGTTTCCAATAATTTTACTCTTTAAACAGTTCGATGTTTACCGATCGTTTGTTTGAACTGTAAGGTTTGCTCTTCATTTCGGTGATGGACTCAAAACATCAGAAAATTTCTTTTATTATTACTCAGTTGCAACTATCAACGTAGGCTACAACCGTAAAGTAATTGGAAACTTTCTATGTAATGATATGCTGTACGTTATTTAGATAAGTGGGTGTGTACATTTAACTACTTAATAAATGTTGTTTGTCTGTACATTCACTACTTGACGTACGCAGGTGGCAGCTTACTAAAATATAGTCAAAATGGCAAAATAATTTAACTAAAAAATTCCAGAAAATTAATAAACGCTGCTGATGATCGGACACTGCTCAAAGTAAGGGGTCCGATCAATAAAATGGTCTTTCATAATCATTTGGCTGCAACATGTTTGAATACTATTATGCAATTAGTTCTACTACATTCAATTTTCTCTAAAGTGAATATGTTCTAAAGGACACCAATGCATAGCATGGAAATTGTAAATTCGTTTGGTGTTCAAAACGTGTTTAATTCTTTGAAAACAAACAACTCTTTACAATGGTATATTTCCTTCTTGAAACTGATTATGTTTACTAACTTTGATTGGATCCAGACAACATACTGCTCGGCTGATGACTGATTGGTTACTGATTGAGACAGGTCGACTGTTATGCTTATCTGATTGATCTAATAGTCTGATATTGAGCTTGTAGTAGATTACACAGTCTATAGCTCATCTGTTGACAAGGTTATTTGAGACACATATCAGAGGTAGAGGGGATAGAGATCAGGCAATAACCCAACCTATGTAAGACCAGGCGTACATAAAATTGTATGCATGTATTGACCTATTGTTTATTAAAGCTTCATGTCAGATAAGCTTATTAAAACCTTTTCTAACGACACAGAATGCGTTCCGGTTTGATTATAAAACTCCAGTAGAGTATAAGATGTTGTTTTACCAGGGTTCTTATGCTATACCAAGGATCCTTAAAACACCTCGGTGTGTGTGTCTGTTTGGTGTTCTTATAACGATCGCAGCTTTTGAGAGATTAATTTGAAATTCACATACTGATGCACATTCTTCCAACCCAAAACCTCTAAAGCCATGTCGGTTTTACCGGTTGTTTTATGTAAGGGGCAAAAAATGAAGAGTTGAAAAATTAACTCTTTTACCGTACGTTATGGGTATCAATGGAAGGTTCAAATTATGGAATAGACTCTTAGTATTAGAATAAATTAAACGATAAACTACTGTAAACGTTCAAATCAATATTTAATTAATTTTAATCTAGTCTTGCTAACTTACTTCTCTTGTACTCTTAGAGTTAAATATTAGTTTTAAATATACTTGGGAAGTCACCTTCTGAGAAGCTACATTATTTTCAGCAAACTGTATTATTATTTTGTTTAACTGTATTTAAGAAAAAAAATAAACAAGAATTTGAAGTTTGCATTACAGCGTATTTTCAAATTATATACTAATCTTTGAAGTATGTAAAAGTTATCAGAAGCAACTTTAATGGCGATATTACACCAAAAGTACATGAAGGTAAAATTCCAGCGTTATTGTTAATAAACCTTACTAAATACTTAACCTTTAATTGGCTATTGTTCTATCATAACTAAAACTACATTTAAAGGGTTTATTTTAATGCGACTTTAAAACCTAATCAGAGAAACCTATAAAAACCAGACAGAGAATATACTTACAAGACAGCTGTCCGAGTGAAATTGTGTTGATTTGGGCCAGCGTGGAGTTTGATGTTTTAGTCAGTGTAGATTTGGCAACACTTGGACAGCACATGTCAGCTGACTCAGGTTTCTGCAACACCCTTCTCGACATTTGCCCACTATCTACATCTTATCCTATCCGGCAACGTCAATGTTCGTTTTAACTTTTAAAATAAATAAATTACTGCATTTTTAAATTCTGATTGGAATAATTTACATTAGTATTCTCAATCTGCGATTTTTCATAGGAAATAGAGCTTTTGTTTCTATTACCAAAGAGAAAGAAACTACATAGGAAAAATGGTTTGTAGTTTTGAGCTTACCGCACATCATGAGTCAAATGGGAAAACTTCATATAATGTTACACTAATGGTCACATTTTATTTGCCTCACGTGGTACAAAATAATGTGTTTTACAGCACAAAACCAACTTTTACTCCATCCTAAAAGGGCCTTTCCGGTGTAAATTATCCCTTTGTTTCAGGAAACTCCCTAGGAGTGACGGTAGACTTGCGGCTACGAGACGGCTATGCTTATCTATTTAAGCAAACAATAATTTTATTAAGGAATTTGTGCATTTTTTTGCATTTTTTCGTAAAACACAATGAGACATTAAGGACAATTGAATAAACATTCATGTCTCTGTAAACAGTAAAAAATACAGTGCAGATACTCGTACATATAACAAGATTTTGGATTTAAAACTTTAAAGAATTCAAACGCACTGTAGGGCTCTACAGTTTTGACAAAATTATTTGTTTTGCACTTGTGCCATCTGCCGGTTATATCTAGTGGTGTTCTGGTAGTGTTTGGGAAATGGAAATCTCTTATATCAGTGAGACCGGAAATCTTCCCCACTCTCTCCCGAACCGGAAGGAAATCCCTCAAATTTGGGGTTCTTCGTTTGATACCAAATCACAGTTAGCCGATCCACTTCAAGTGCTGAGAAAATAAACAACAAATTAAACTTACACGATTCTATTTACACAATCGTCCAGTCATTTTTACTCTCTATATTTAGTTTTCACAGTCTGGGAAGTTTAGTGTCGCTCTACAGCGAATGGTTTGCCTGATTCAGAAATTCAAACATTGTTGTATGAGCTGGCCACACGCGTCATAAATGTGTGTTGTTGACATTGTTACCATATAATAAGCATAACAATAAATTTTGTTATGCTTATTCAATGTTGTCACTAACGTTTTTAGCTATAGCTATGTCAAATATTGCCTCTGATATGTATTCAATTTAAATTTTCATATTTACATTGACCAATATCATTAGACTTCACTGAACAAGATTTGCGATTTGTATGATGGATGATGAAGACAAATGTCACAAAATTAGCAGCACTTAGCTATTTTAGATTGACTTCTGCCTAGCTCTTTTTTGTACGCATTGGATAATTGTGATTTTCTGTAACACCTATCAAATCAAATTATTACTAAATAAATTTGAAGACAAAAAATATTTGGACCGAACCGGGTTTAAATCCTGGTCTCCCGCTCTCCGGTTATGCTAAACCACTACACCATCCGGCCCAACCGATTTAGCATAACCGCCCGGCAAGCGAAGACCAGGTTCAAATCCCAGTTCAAATCAAACCTTCAAATTTAGTAACATTATCTATTTAGCGTTTATACAATTACGATCTATCAAATCAAAACTACAAATAAGTATTATGACAAGATAAGACCATTTAATGCTTAGTAGTGATATTGGTAAAATATCTAAACAAAAACTCAGGTGTCTTACAACGTAATACTTAATGAGCGGTGTTTAGAAAAGTTATAGTTTCCATTGATTAACGAGGTTAGCGTATTCAGTTGAATGGCTTCTTGAACAACAAAGAAATGCAGGTAGGACGTTAAGCAGCAGTTTGAAGAAGTAGTCATAAGTCAGCAATGGTAGATAATGCAAAGCACTACTCAAGAAGGTTTTGAGGAAGCTGGCTTGAGTAAACAAATCAAAGGATTCACAGATGTCTGACTGAGACCAGGTTTCTGTCAAAGTGACGCCTCAGGCAACTAATCAATCTCTCCTCACTTTTTTCTCCGGATTCAAATCTCTGGAGACACGGGTACAAACTTTATCCCTTAAGCAGAGTGAATCCTTGGACTAATCGTTTGTCACTCAAAGGAAACTTAAAATTTTACCTTAAAGGGTTTTCTGCAACAGGCTGTAAAATGATAAAATCCTCTTTGCCTTTTATGAATTATTTTAAAATAATATCTTTCTTTAAATGGGCATTGCGTATTACTGTACTAAATCAATAAAGATGTAAATCAAACCATCAGTTAAAAATGTATATTTTTGGTGAGGCCTTTCTGAAAAAAAAAGTTTCTATTTTCAGACCAAACACCAACAGTTGACAGAAACTTTCTTTCAGAAAGGCCTCACCAAAAATACAAGTTTCTTATTAAATTGTTTGATTTACATCTTTATTAACTAAAAATTCCAATAAGAATCTGTTTCCTGACTGTACTTACATACTATTACTCCATTTGAATTTTTCTAAGCAGTTTAATATTTTTTGAGAGGTAAAAAGCTAAAGAAAAATTTAATTTTCGTATATTTTTCGTAAACAGTCAAGTGTGATCTTCTGCAGATAGTAAACCAAAGAACATAAACACACATCCTTTTAACCACGTAACCTATAGGTAATTTCTATCAATAACATACAATACTATACAATATTTTGAAGACTGAGCTCTAATACTGGATAATAATAACAAAATTTAAAGTATGAGGCACCTTTTTACTTTTTCCATTATCCTTTGTCCATTTCGAGTTGACTGCTAGGTAATGTATTTGTTTTAAAATTGAATAAAGCTTTATTATATTTCTTGGTCGGTAGGTGTAGGCCTAGAATTTACTTTCAATCCATCCCTCAAAGAGCCACGAGTGCGTTTTAAGTGCACAGAATCAGAACTCTATTGAGGTTATCTGATGATGTGAGCTTTGCTGTCGAAAGGTGCCTCATAATTTTACTGTTTAAATAATAATACGAGTATATAAATAAAATATTTATATATTATGCATGCTCACCAGCGGAGACCCGGGTTCAAGTCCCGGTTCGGTCCAAACATTTTGCCTTCAAATTTCTTTAGTAATAAATAAAATATTTAATATACACAATATTATTTAAAACAATATTATAATAAATAATAAGTAATCAAAACAAAAGATAAAGCAGGTTTCACCTAGTTGGTCGAAACAAGGCTCTATCATCCGGGTTTAATGACGATTTCCCCTTTCACACAGAGTCTGAACCAACACTTCATAAGAACCTATACACAGTATGAATATGCTAAAGTGTCTAAATGGATGTCAGACAAACCTTTAGACATAGAAAGTCCAAGTAAACCTTATCTCTATTAAATTGCACATGAGGATTCTCTAGTATAGGCCTACAGAGTGTATTTAAAACAGTATACTACGGATTCGAGTCTCGCTGTGTTATTATGTAAAGTTAGGTAGTGTAAAAGCTCCTTTGATTTGGAACAAATGTTCGTAAAATTTTACGAAAACTAATTTGAAATACATTAAGCGATTTCAAAGTGGTGGCTATAAACATTACAGCCTACATTACAGTGATTATTAGTTCCAATTGTAAATGAGCTCATCATTTGTTACTAAAATTGACAACTATAGTGAGGAGACCCTTATCATTAAAAAATATTCATTCATTTGCTTCGTGGGACAAGCCAATCGTGCCTGCGAGGGTCAGCGGGAAGCAAATGGTGAGTGAAACATATACCTATAAATTTGGTATCTTTCGATAGTAACTTGTCAACAACTGTAATGGTACTTTAAAACTCTAGAACATTTCAAATCATGTTTCATTGTTTCTTGCGTCTTGACAGTTTTATTTCAAATACCCGTTGTAAAAAGACATTGTCAATAGACAATGTTAAGTTTTTCTTTCTTCAAACGTCACACACTATTTTAATTTACGTTAGCTGTAAAACAATATCATAGCTTGCGTTAAGAGCCCGAGCGGCCTCTACCCAGGGACCCAGGGATAAGTAAATTTAAAAAGGAAAATTTGCAAAGGACGTTTTAAGTAGATTAACGTACCAAAACGGGAAACGTGTTTCAATAGAAACATAGAGCTATTAATGTTGCAGCATATAAAAGCAAAAACGTAAAATTACCTTGCTAAACAAAATATGTATTACGACTTTTCGAGTTCTATGTTCTTATGGGAAAATCAAGTTTAAACGTAATTATTAATATGAGTAATGTATTGTTTGACGAAAGCACAAGTTTTAGAGTTTATCTGCAGCAGCTTCAATAGCTTTATGCTTCTATTCAAACAGACTTTGTTTTAACTGGTAAAACATCGTTTGCAAAGTTTACTCCATGTTATAAGCGATGCCCAGAGTGTGCCCCGCGGCCATGCACTATATCCGGCGGCCTTTAAAATACCTGTATAGTTTAACAGATTAAAATTTAAAACACGAGAGAAGGAATTGCTTAGAGCTGAAAACATATCTGAGATGAAATAAGTTCCTCGGAGACTTGTAAAACTGCAACTTGGCACCGTTGCGAGTAGCTCCACACATAGCTAATTCAACATGGCAAACCTATAAACTAAGTATGTTCTTTCTGCAAACTGTGCCGTCGTGTTTTCCACTCAAGATTGAAATTATTTTAACGGACTTGCATTGAAAATGTTGGCGAAAAGCTTGGAAACCATGTGTTTCTTAACACTTAGTTAAAACATAGGACACATTATTGACAAGACGAATATTTGACACAAGATTGTTAGTCTTGTAGCCATGGTTCGGAGCTTTTTACCACTATTTGACAGTCACATGTTTCGGATAAACATTCAGATCTAAGTACTTCTCGAAGTTTGAAGGCATAAATAGTTGGGCCGGATGGTGTAGTGGTCAGCATAATCGCCCAGCAAGCGGGTGACCCGGGTAAAAGTCCCGGTTCAGTCCAAACAACAATGACCTGTTTGAAGATACTCTTCATGATTTTACTTGAACGTAAACTGTTTCACGGATCTCTTTCGAGGTTTATGTTGTTAGATTTTGAAATAGAAGTAGATTTTGAGGTAGATTTGAGTTAGATTTGAGGTAGATTTCAATTTGCCAGGAAAAATATGGCACAAAAGCTCCTGGAGAAGGGTTGGCTTTTGCTCTAAATAATTGTTTGATGAAAACAATTTTTCAATGGTTTACGATTTATTAATACATTAATTTTAAGTCATTGATTCTAAGAAGCCATATATCGTTAGCCAATTTCACCTCCTTAGCTTCAGATAAACAAAACATATATTGAGATCAATAACTATGTTACTATGAATGATGAATCATACGTAGATGCCCTGGACAATAAACTACTCATAAAAGTTTGTCCAAAAACCAACAGCTGCTGAGTAAATACAGACTAAGAAATACCCACAGATAAAGGTTCTTGATTGAAGCGTACAAAGTGACTTGACTTAGTTTGAATGAGCTATACTCACGGTGGTGAACTTCTTACAATGGTCTCCGACTCTATTGTGTCCAAGTACCAGCACCAGTATATCTCACCAGTTAGCCAAAGTTTGACACTTCCGAGCCCACCTTTACAGTCCTGCTTTCAAGTTCATAGACGTGGCAGACAAAGGCTAGACAATTCATCTTCATTGTATTCTGTAATTTGTGTAGAGTTAGTTCTTCAGAATCAACCTCAGTTCATAAATACTACTTGTACTTCTGCTTTCAAACAAATTGTGTACAATTTTACCACAGAGTTACTTGTTTCGGTGTTTTTATGATAGCTCCTCGGTAAACTCAATATGCTGACATCCTTTACATTAACCTTAGAGGATAGAACTCAGTGAAAGTAAACTGATTGTTACCCAATTAAACGCAGCACATATGTTGGTCAATTTTGGGACTAGTACAGTGTTGTTATAGATAAGATATGAACGTATTATAATCATTGCCTGGACTCTTGCACACATCATAGTCTTTGCCTTCTCATGATCACTTCAATGTGTACCCATTGGCAGCTTCCTCTTCCGGTTGCCACCATTGGCTAACTCTAATCTACTGCTCTAATTCACCGGACTGGCCAGTAGCAGATTGGACAGAGTTCGTACATATATGGTCGTCTTACGACGACTGCTCGTATTGTAATTGAAAATGTTTTAAAATATTGAAACCTGGTCACAACCATAACACCGTTATTTTTGTATCGACCCTCCAAACAATTGTGATGTTCTTGAATAGGAATTTAACTGGTTTTCAAAGGTAGCCTGTTTAAGTCAACGTTCCTTTATTATTTGAGTTTTAAATTTATATCAACGTTGAATGGTCGCCATGAAACATGCGGTTTTAAATATGTTAGATTTTGTTTGAACAAGTCTTAGCTCATTAAAACCTTCAGCTAATCTGATTTGTTTTGAAAATAAAAGTTACTTATTACAAGGTATATAACCATCAACACAGGTTTTAGTATTCTGGTTTACTGCGTGCAAAGTGTTCTGGTTTTGTTCTTACGGATTAGAGTTTGTGGCACAAAGAGAACAGTTGTAAATATATCTGAGATGAACCAAGTTCCTCGGAGAGCTGCAAAACTGCAACTGAACTGCAAACTTGGCACCACCACGAGTTACTCCACACATCTTATTCAACCTGGCAGTGCCATACAGAACTACAGATACTTAGTGCGGAAATAAACATGACTGCATAGATAACAGAAGAACTGAAGGAAATAACACCTTAAAAAAGGACTTTGATTGCGCTTGCAACTTAGCATATCATATTTATTCGTCAGCTTAAAAAGCTTTATCTTACGCCGAGAATATTAAGTAATAGGGTGCCTCGAAATTAAACGGACGAATTCAGACGAGCTTTTACATTTGTGTACGATGTGTCAGTAAAATGGAAGATATGTAGAGTATTGCTTACCGTTTCGTGCAAAATTAAACAAAAGAATATTCGGACCCGCATTTTTTCGTATGGAGTCTAATGTCAGAATTAATGGATCACTACTTATTAAAGGGAGAAATTGAAACAATGTTTCGTTGTTGGGTGGCTCTATAGTAGTCATTCGTGGTGATTGTGTACTCACATGTAGGACATACATGGGCTCATGTTTTGAAAGGACAGGTGGGAAGGGGGATATTTTCTGAGAATAAGGTTGGGACTAAACTAATTGTAGAGTCTTCTCATGTATTCTGCATGCTGTGTTCAGAAATTATAGATTCCATCCTGTGAAAATAACCTTGATAATACCTTTCACATAAGTCTGCTTGTTGAAAGTACAGAAATATTTCATAGTACATCCAAAGTAAGTGCTCCCATCATGTTAAAGTCTATTTAAAAGATCTAAGGCTTCCGGTTTACACCGCGTCACAGTCGAAGTAATGCTAAACTGTTCGACCTCGCTGTGGAGAGTCATCCTCAGTAGCTGGTTGACTGACTGAGACTGGATTGGCCGACTTCTTAGCTTAAGAGTTAATTTTTTAGTTCTGAAATTGTTTATAAAGGGTTAAGCTGTGAAATATATTTGAAAGTTCAATTCCTTCAATAGATGTTAATTGGTAACCTCGCATTGAAAATAACCAATAACGTAAAAAACACATGTATTTTCTAAAGTTTCCTTTGAAGTTTCAACTTTCTTAAGTACAGTAATAAAATAGAAAACTTGAGCCATCGTATTGGACTAAATTTCAAAGTTATAGAAATAAAACAAAAACCAATATTTATAATAATTTAAATTGCCAATAAATTTTAGTAACCATTTAAATTATTATAAGTATTGGTTTTTGTTTTATTTCTATAACTTTGAAGTACAGTAATAAAGCCAAAGAACATTTTATTTCATTACTAGAGGTACCACTTTATAATCATAGCTGTATTAATGTGTCATATCATGGCAATATTACAATGTTTGTGATATTTTAACGCAAAACAACTGGCCAAATGTTGGTGGTGTGTATAAGAACGAAAGCTGTGCTCTGATTGGTTGCCAATAGGAACACGTGTTGAATTATACAGCTGTTTATCGCCCTTCTATCCACTGTGAGGGTGTGATGTTCAGCTCCATGAATTTTTAAGTCAACGACCACTTTCCAAGCAGTAAAATAAAACCTTGAACGCATGAAGCCTTTACGAATAGAAGACATAGATTAGTGTTTAGTATATAACTCATTGGTTTAGAAAACAAATACAAGTAGAAATTAGTTTTCTAGTTTTAATAACTTACCCTTATTTTTTACTTAGAGAAAGCTGTGAACACATCTTTATGCAAGTGTTGTTTGATTGAGTGAAGGCTAATCTGATTATGATTAAATTTGAAGTAATTTTGCTACACGCTATTGTACTCGTACTTATACAAACGTAGAGAGTTATACGTTATTCGTACTTATAAAGTAAAAGACATCTAACTTCATTATCTGAATCAATAACTAAACACGTAAACCAATGTTTCTGTTAACTTTAATGATTTAATTGAGACCAAATTAGGTCTTTTTAGATTCACCACATTATGGCTACTGAAGTTACAAGTAATATTTTTTACTTAATTGATAACATACTTCAAAGTTAAAACTATTTATTATTGATATGGTATTCATACAAGTTTCGAGTCTTCTCTATAGCAGTCTCTCATTATGTTTTTTTATAGTACCATATTCTATATTATGACTCTTGAGTTATTCTGTTGTCGTTATACTAGCACATTTAGTACTCTGTTGAGTTGAGAGTGTCTCCAGAAGACATGAAGGTATGAAGGGATGACGTCATTATCAAAGGACAGGCTGGTCTCCTGACAAAGGACACACAGCAAAGTGTAATGAGGACATGGTTGAGTCCTTGTCTAGACTTGCTGCTGCACTCCATCATTATCTAACGTACATACGAGTACATACATGTAGACAGTGAAACTTGTGTATTTATTTGGGCCTGTCATAATTCCATACCTCCAACTTTACACTGAAATCAGATAATTATAATAATCACTGTTATAACTTGTGGAAAGGCCTGTTTTACGCCATTGGTAAACGTATATCCTGATAATACGATACAATGGTAAATACTATTTAGATTAATTTGAATGGTGGTGAATAAAATTAATGGAAGTGACGTTTTAGGTAAATTTCTGAATAAGATTCTCCTTCAAATATGTTTATTACTTTGAAGAATTAAATACTGTATGATTTACCTAAAAGAAATTTAAACAACTGACTGTTTGTTTGTTTTGAATAATTAAGAGTGGCAGTAGTGACTGTGATAAATTAATGGTGGTAAATTAATGGAAATTGACCCCGTATTTAGGTAAATTTCTGAATAGGTTCTCCTTCACTAATATGTTTAAGGAGTATTACCCCTTTGAAGAAATTAAATACTGTATACACATTTACCTAAAGAAAATTCAAACAACGGACTGTTTGTTTGTTTGTCAATCGAATTAAGAGTGCGCAGTAGTGACTGTGACTTTCAATTTCTCATAAGAGCAATGTAAAATCGTGCATTTTCTTAACACACTTCATGCCTACAGTTTTCATCGAATTTTTATGAAACAAACATTGTTTTAAAGTGCATTAAACATTCTAGTGCCTTCCGACGGACCGAATTTCCATTTTCTCATTTATAAAACCATGAAATAAATCCAAAAGTTGAAGCAACGTTGTATTTGAATTTCTTGGTTTAACTTAAATAATAACAATTAAGTTTAATTAAACTAATAATATTTTCAAAAAAAAAAATGGTCAGCGAAGACACTGTCACACATATTGTAATCTTTCAAATAAAACGTATTTAAGAAATATCTGATAAAACAGTGGGCGTGAAGTGTCTCAGAAAATAGTTGTTTTAAACATTGTTCTTGGTACAAAACAAAAAAATGGCCAGGTACTGTGCACTCTTAAACCCCTCTTACAGTTGTGGGACGTACATTACCGAGTGCATTAGTCCATAGACAGTCGACAAGAAATGGATAGTTGTCAATGCCAATCACCGCTCTTCTTGTGAGTGTAAGGAAATAAACCCTCTTATGCACGTTTTCAAAGCTACCGTTACATTATTATTACGAAAGCTAATATAACATCTATTTAGTTTTTGTGGGTTTGAATTATTATTTAATACAATACGACTATACTAACGTTTTAAACACAATTAGATTATGGTTTCTCATCTTTGGTGAGCAAATGAATGTATCTTGTATGTACTATACATTATACAAACATCGTGCGTCCAGTCAGCTGTTTCAACTCCACCTGTAGCTCGTGTTGACTTTCAGCTTTCCAATTAACTCGCGTTCAGTTCAACACAACTTTGCTAACTCATGTGTTCTAGAGAGTTATACACTTTTGATTTATTAAAATGACGTGAATGTTTTATTCAGCTACATCACAAACGTCAAATTAATACAGAATGTAAAACAAAACGTTGATGCAGCTAAAATACTACTAAGCAGTTTAATTATTTTAACCTTTTCGACTATCTGATTGAAAGTAATTTGAGCTTAACCCTCAACCAGGTAATCGTTTGTAGATAGGGGCTGATAAGTGACTCCTTCCCTCCCATGTTTGTTGAGGTTTTTGCGTTGTGCAGTTTGTGGGTCGGGGCTACAAAATTAAATGTTTGATTTTGGATGTTCTATATGTTATACAGTGATATAAATCGGAACACACTTTATTATTATCATAAGGCAGCCCTATTGATATTGGTACAATATTTGAAGTATTTAGCTCAATATTTCCATTCAATATTGTGTACGAAGCTTTAAGTAAAAAGAAGAAGATATTAAAGAAATAAGTGCAGACATGTTTTATGGGCTAAACGATGTTTCACTTAGACAATTATTTGCAGTAGGGCGTTTTACCGTTCGTTTGTCAAGGTTTTCATACCTCTCAAGAGGCATACCACTTTAAAGATATTATAGCTTTCAAACAAATCTGCACTGATTGTGTTGATATGTTTTGTGACATTATGAATTGGCAGCCATGTTTGTAGTTTACAGCTTTTGCCCAAAAAGTTTGGTTAGTTGATTTTACCCTTATAGATGAGTACATTTGAGTCAAACAATTTCTTTTCGAAATAAAATGACTTTTGTCAATAGGGCTTTCCTAAGATAACGATAATATGAATCCGAACCGTTCTGTATGCATGGAAAATCCAAAACCTTCAATTATATACTGCTTATGGTCAGATAGTTGTTCTAATATTTCTTGGACGCCATAAGTTTGTAAAAGGTATTCGATCACTAACGTGAAACTATAATTATTCAATAGTATCTCATAAAAATTTCAACCCTCGGAGACAGGAAATGAAACCAACAACAACTTTGTGTATTTTCATTAAGTCTGTTACAAACAATAAGTTACAAGGGAAGTAATCAGTCTACAGCTTGTACCAGCAGAATACAATCACAAACACGAATCAAAGATATTACTTTATTTTGCAGGAATGCTTGAATATATTTTACGGAAATATAAACAATTAATCAATGTTTATTTTATAGATTAATTTCAGTTTGCAGAGCCTTGATTCACCTTCTAATCACTGATTGGTTACTGATTGAGATGTGTTGACTGTTGTGTCAAAGCTGATTGATCTGATGTTGCTTTTGAAGACACGTCACGTGGCATTCTTCTTAAAACACATTTTGTAAAAAAAGTGTTGGATGAATAAAATATTTTTATCTTTATCGTCTGAAGACAAGAGGTATTTAGGCTTAAAACACCTTTGCATTAAAATGATAAATCTAGGAGTAACTGGGTCAAGTACTAGAATGTGCAAATAATTTTGTTTCCGAAAATCACAATATTAGTTGATATTTTGAATTTTAACAGCAGAATAAAAACAGCTTATATCTCTCATCAATACAATATTGTTTTCTTTTCGTTTTCATTGACATATTGTACTGTTGTACTCTATAAAAGATTGTACAGGTTTACCTGCCACGACCATTAGTATACAAAATCGTTAAGTTTAAAAGTGTAAGATTTTTTGCAAATAAAGCGAATTAGTAAAGACTGGTGAATGGTTTTAGTTAAGGTGTTGAGTTGGCAGCACTTGCAGGACACAGTCACAGTGTCAGCTGACTCAGGTTCTTGTAACATCCTTCTCCACATGTAACAGCTGGTCAACATCCTTCTCCTTTTACTTTTCCAACGCCTACAATTTTGAGAGAAGGAGATGGTGATTGTGGGAACTTTTCATCTAGTTGAGTGTATTTGGTATGTATCTGCGTCCAACGTCCGTTCAGTGATCGTCAAAATAAAAAATGTACTTTCATAAAAAAAAAAACAAAAGAATACTGGCAGTGTTTGTGAGTTTATCTGCAAATTCATTATAATGGTAAATTTGGATGTATTTGATTCTATTGCTATTTATTGTTGAATTCCTAAGCTCTAAGCTGGCATGTGTCTGCTCTAATAGCATAACATTAAACCTCTCCTCCTCTTATATGATCACCTTTCGAGCTTTTTAGGGTGACATGATTTTCCTGTGTACATGTTGTCTGGTATTATTAGAATAATTTAAAGACGAAATGTGTGAACCGAACCGGGACTCGAACACTTACTCAAATTCCTCCATAAATTTGATTGTTAGCGATGCGAGAGTTTATGAGCTTGAAATAACTTTGCAGAATGTTCCATTGTTAGTGAACGAGAAGAACACGACGTTTTGGGATCTGAAATCTGATCCCGTCTTCCGTCTATTGTTACCTCAGTTCCCCTGTACAGCTAAGCAATGGTAAAGCGATTCGAAAAAACTCCTTATTTATGAGTGTGTGATTTCCGTTATTTACCATCACAAGCAGGGATAATATTGTTTGAAAAACTACCCCTAAATATAAAATTCTTCAACATTCAAAATGATTTAAAACAACATTAAAAAGCTATCTTGAATCCCACACTTGTAATAGTATAGAAGAGGTCTTAGAGCACTCGTTTACTACTTACAAGTCTCGACAATTTTATAGTTTTAAAACTATTAGTATTATACAACAATTAGTACAAATTATTAGTAGTTATATACGCTAGTGGCTTATATAATTTGATTTGTCTTTACTTCTTTATGTATTTTGTAATTTACCAATACAATATAATATTGTTTCGGCACTAAAGAGAACTTCATTGGTAACATATGTAAGTTGTGTATAATAGTACATATTTATATAAAAATAGAAAAACATAAATAGCGAAATTTTTGTTATAAAGCGTTTTTTAGCTAAATGAGAGAAAAGGGTTGTGGACAAAAGTTAATAAAATTATTGAGTTGTGTATAATTTATTTTGTAGACTCAAAACATAAACTCGGCAAAGTGAGTGTACACCTCCGACGTGGCAGTCCCAAGTCAACCCTTCATCAAGAAGTGTGTTTGTGACAGTGTTCAAGTAAACGTCTTGGGCTGGCATTGCATGATGCACTACATTTTTAATCTGGATATTTCATTCAATTTCCTTTTCAAATGACATTATCGTGCCGAAAAAACTATGCATGGAATAACATATTACATAAAATATACATAAAACTAGTTTTTATTACAATTTAAAATTCATTATAAACAATACAAACCAATAGGGTCAATTTATTTCAAAGGTGATCATCATTTTTAAAATAGTTTTTACACAGTGTAATATATATATATAATAAATAATAATTACAAAACATGTTTATTAGCACAGTGATGATTAAGATGATTATATACAATGTTGAATTTAAAGTACCTAATAAACTTGACATGGCAATACAGTAGTTTTAATATGCAAGCTGCAAACAACGGGCCGTGCCAAAATTCGTGGCAGTGTTAATTTAAATTTCGAACTATTTAGTTCTATAAATTACTGCTAATTATATACTTTTAACACCGTGGCGGTTTGGAATCGTGCGCGACTCATGAGCTTATCACTCCGCTGGCGCGGGTTCGATCCCCGCAGTCACAACTTACATTAATTTTGTAAAATGACTATGCTAGGCAGGTAAAGGTCGAGGTTGAGTGGTAGAGAGGACCTTGTAGTCCTAACTTCACCTCGTTAAACTAGACCTAACTTTACCTTTTTTTACCATAGAGCAGCATTTAATTACTATGGAAAGTATTATAAAATTAGTATAATTTATGGTAGCAGAACTTGCAACTATTGCTTTATTGCTTTTTAGTTTAAATAATACACATGTTTTAAAAGCATATTTGAATTGAAATACTTAAAACTTGTAATGTCCTACCAGACTAAATCTTTTCCATACCTAAAGGTAATTTGTTTACGGACTGCAAGTGCGTACGAGGTTTGTGATTCTCGCAGTAAGTCTACATTGATTTGGACGGACTGGGACAAACATTAATGGTTAAATCTGGCGGCACTTTTACAAATATAATGCCACTGATTGTTGTCACGATGGATGAAGTTAGCTGTTTACATAGTATATCATTGATGGTAGATGATGATTACGCTAAGGGATGTGGCGGATGTCATTTGGGAAATGGATTCTTCTATCAGAGAGACCGGAAATCGCCCACCCTCCTGAACCGGAAAGAACCCTTTCATGTTTGAGGGTCTCTCTGTTTATCAAAATTATCATTACCTGATTTAACATTACTCTCCCATGTTATCAAAAGTTTCCAACCGTTAAAATGAAAACAAACCCTTCCTTTTTGTATTGCGTAAATATACAAAGGGACCAATGAGAACGATACAATTTGTTTACGCTCTCATTTAGCTTATATGAAAACAATGAATCATCAGCTGTGTTTGTAACCTCAAGTTCTGTCATTTATTTGTAATGACGTATTGAAGTCCTGAGCATCGTATTCGTGCCTTCACTGTTGAAGTCTTTTTCTAAACCCGTAGTTTTGTTTTGCTTAAACTCAAAGATTGTTTAGATCCCACTTCAACGTCAGTCGACACGGAAATGTTCTTAATCGTAAAACAATTGCAAACTGGGTAAGTTTATTCAGAAATTATGCTATCACACAAAAGAAAATCAGCGGAAGTGGTAGAAGAATCCGTTCATCAGAAAAAGTTGAGGAAGCTTTTTAAAGCGAATAAAATAGTGTAAGCTTTCGAGGTCGCCATTTAAGGGGTGTTGTTTTCAATGACTTGTTTCAAGTCAAATGGCATGTAATACCCTAACATTTAGTACAATATTTAACTGTCTAACATTAAACATTACCTATTTATAGCACTTTTAAATTGTATCGTCTTTATTGGTCCTCCCTGTACTAAATGCCAATTGATTTCAATTAATAACACATACCAAATAATAATACAGGTTGTTAGCTGTTTAAGGCAAGTTGGACAGATATTATATGTAAGATAAGATATTATTAACGTTAGCAGTCGATGAGTGTTTACTAAATACAGTACCATACAGCACAATCGGGAGGACTGCAGGTATGGCATTAAAAGCTATAACATGTAGAATTAACGCGGATAATAAAGATGTAAACTATATAAACATAAACTAACTAATAAATACTAACAAATATTTCAATAAATAAGCCAATAAATTAGCGGATCTGTGGCGGATGGGTATCGCGCGTGCCTCCGGAGCTCATCACTCTGGTGGCGCGGGTTCGATCCCCGCAGTCACCACTTACAATTTGTAATGTGACTATACGGTGACGCTAGGCAAAGGTGGAGGTTGAGTGGTAGAGAGGACTTTGTAGTCCTAACATCGCCTCGTTAAACAAGACAATCTTTACCTTTACTTTTTCTTAAAGCCATTTTTTATATTTTTAAGTGTAATATGTCCTCTTAATAAAGTTGAGGCAAATTCAAGGCGTTTACAACTCATTTGAATAATTCATTTGCGTTAAATATTATACATAAAAATAATATTTGAATAAATACGTAAAAGCTAAACGTCCAGGTAAAAGCTAAACGTGGATTCAAAACACGATGAATAATTTAAAACACCCTGTAAATTACATTAGGTGAGTTGAAACGTAAAGGCGAGTAATAATGCATTAGTTGATCGACTGTTTGATAAACGCAAATTGAATAGTACAACGCGATAAACATTCGAGGTGTTGTGAATCGATACATAAAACCTGCTGTTAGCCTATACTTGAATATGCAAATGGCACTAATTCACGTGGAATCGCACGACAATAAACGGTTTATTGTCGCACAAGCCGTGCTTCAAATCAGTCATCATAGCCGACTGCAGCTGGGTTATTGCAAAACTTACTTTTAGTTTGGCTCTGTGACGAAACAATGATACATCTTAACTGTGATTAAACTGTTCTCAAACTATTTTATTAATTGGTATAAAGCATTTGATTTTAGACTAAACTAACATAACATACATTTATTGCCATTGTACAATTGACTTGTGTTGACATTTCAGCTTAAATTAAGTTTACAGAGATTTAGAAATGATAAAGTCTCTAATACCGGAGTAGGCTTAATGGTCCAAAGTAAAATGACGGTAATGGTGAAATAAATTAATTCTATTTGAAACTATACTTATATTTGCATGAGTTGCCCGAAATATTACCAAAGGCTACGTTTTTGACAACGAAAGGAAGCTTTCAAAGTTCTGAAATATTGTATTTTCAGGGTTTTCAAAGCCAGTTTCCTCAAAATAAACTGAAAATCAGCTTCGAGTCCATGCTTAAGAATTCATTGACCTTTCATTTAATACCTTTCAATTCACGATCGCACTATTTATTACGACAAGGTTTTTTTTAAAGACTGTATAATTCTTTGGATAGTTCCATATTTGTTGCGCGTAACACATATTCCTAAATGGAGATAATGTTTTATTTTCAAGTTAAATATATTTAACTTGATCAACAGATATGTAATAATTTATATCAGTGCTAGAGGTGCGTTGCTCTATATTATATGTCTTTCGGGTTTACAATAATCAAACCACTTTCTTAAATGCATATATTCATATTTTGTTAGTTTCGGTAAGTACTCCCAAAGCATTTCTTTGAAATACTAAAGTTTTGATCGGACGAGATTTAATTATATCGTGCGTCATTCGTCGATTCACTTGAAGTGATAACCAATCGAAAGGTCCTTCAAAACCAATTCGATGCCTTCTTGAGCTCCTTATTACTTAACTGGCTCCTTGCCTTCCTGAAAGTTTTAATTGAACAATTTCCCATTTGGAAAAGGCAAAAATAAAATGATTTTTTATATAATTCTCATATTTTTAATATAACCTTTCATACTATAAATTTTTCCACGTGCAATCTGTATGGTTAGATCTAAACACTAATCCGATCAGGGGGAAAACAGAACAGAATGAGTTTGTCACTGCAAATATGAAATGAAATTAAACATATTTATGTCCACAAGAGTTTACCAAAGGCTACGTTTTGACAACCTTTAAAAGTTCTGAAATATTGTATTTTCAGGGTTTTTCAAAGCCAGTTTCCTCAAAATAAACTGAAAATCAGCTTCGAGTCCATGCTTAAGAATTCATTGACCTTTCATTTAATACCTTTCAATTCACGATCGCACTATTTATTACGACAAGGTTTTAAAGACTGTAATTCTTTGGATAGTTCCATATTTGTGCGCGTAACACATATTCCTAAATGGAGATAATGTTTTATTTTCAAGTTAAATATATTTAACTTGATCAACAGATATGTTATTAATTTATATCAGTGCTAGAGGTGCGTTGCTCTATATTATATGTCTTTTCGGGTTTACAATAATCAAAGACACTTTCTTAAATGCATATATTCATATTTTTGTTAGTTTCGGTAAGTACTCCCAAAGCATTTCTTTGAAATACTAAAGTTTTGATCGGACGAGATTTAATTATATCGTGCGTCATTCGTCGATTCACTTGAAGTGATAACCAATCGAAAGGTCCTTCAAAACCAATTCGATGCCTTCTTGAGCTCCTTATTACTTAACTGGCTCCTTGCCTTCCTGAAAGTTTTAATTGAACAATTTTCCGTTTGGAAAAGACAAAAATAAAGTGATTTTTATATAGTTCTCATATTTTTAATATAATTTTCATACTATAAATTTTTCAAAACGTGCAATCTGTATGGTTAGATCAAACACTAATCCGATCAGGGGGAAAACAGAACAGAATGAGTTTGTCACTGCAAATATGAAATGAAATTAAACATATTTATGTCCACAAGAGTTTACACAATTATTGACAATTTGTTAGGAAGGTTCAATACCAATTTCACTTCTAGTAGTCACTACACTTCACTTCCACTATTTTGCATGCGAACAAACAATTCAGAAAGTGTGCAAAATAAAATTGTGACTTTCAGCACTTCAATGTTAAGCGGGGAATTTGTATTGTTATACCTTATACACAAAAAGGATACAGGATTGATAGAAATATAAAAATATCGATACAAAACTGGATGAATGTAATGGATGTACAATGTTAAAAATGAAAATAGGCAAGATTTGTTAGATCTGTAATTAACTCGATGTTAAGTGGACATTTTAGTACTAACTTCGCCTCGTTAAACAAGACAAACCTTACCTTATACATTTAACTATTAAAACAGTTTAGTTTATCCCAAGGAAATGACAAGTTTTCTTTTTATTTTACTTGATAAAAACGAGATAACTGAACACAACAATGAGAGACGAGTTCGTGAACATATTTGTCGGCAGTATTTGCTCTTCTGTATGACCTCACGTCCAATGTTGTTCTTATATCTGTCCTGACACACAACACAAACACTGTCCACATTCAAACCATTATTTATATTCGGTACAGTAGTCGAACTGAATTTATCGGTGCAATATACTCGTACTTTTGAGTTTAAATTGAAGTTGTTTGACAACATTGAAAGTACAGAGTTTTACGCTGCACGTGAGTGATCGATTTAATATATTTATATTTTTTATACCTTAGACTATTTTTATAAATACTGACTGACTGACTCATCACCACTGAGCCAAAATTACAAGGCCTAGAAACTTGAAATGTTGCACAAACATTCCTTATAGAGTGTAGACACCCACTATGAAAGGGTTTGTTTTTAATTCAAAATTTAGGTGGGTTTTGTAAGTAGTAACGTATAACTGTTGCGTCTACGAAGTTAATTTTATTATCGTTTTATTCATACGTTAGTTTATAACAAACTTGGTCCAAACTGGTTGTAGGCTAACCAAATGTTTAGGGTTGTCTGTGTTTTAGTTTTGTTTTGATTTTTGCATTTTAAAACTAACTAATTTTAGTTATAAATATTCACTGTTAAACGCTTAGGCTGAGCCGTACGGGGAAAGGATGTGAAGATGCTGAACAAAACACACTGCTGTAAAAAATAATGTCACAAAATATTCAAAACTTTTAAACGAAACGTTAATATATTCTTCAGAGCGGATTGAAAGCCGAATTTAAACAAAATGTCTAAAAGTGCTTTAAATGTTTTAGTGGCTCAACAGAGTCGAATTTCCATTTTCTTATTTGTATGACCATGACATAGGCTACGTCCAAAACGCCAAGAAATGTTAATATTTTAATTTATTGTTTGGTTCTTAAAATGTCGGGTTTAAAAATCAGTCAGCGTGGTCATTGCAGTTAAGTGTCCAATTTCCAATAAATCTTATTTCATAAAGATCTAATAACCAATTGGAGGCCAGAGGTGTATCAAAAATGTTAGTTTTTACATTGTTCTTATGGGACGAAAAACAAAATGGCCGACTGTCACCAAGCAATCTTAACAAAATTCGTCAAACGAGTTATGATTTATTACTTGTCGTCTTGTCTTCTAAAGACTATCCATACCCTGAACCCCACAATCTCATTTATCCACAGAGTCTGAGTTATCATTATCCTCCAGGCTGAGACGGAAGTCGTTTGGGAAACGGCCTCACCTATCATCGAAACCGGAAATCTCCTTCCCCTCCTTTCTCCGTTCTCTGCCTATTTACCTTTGATAAAGCTGGTATATAATCAAGTTCACATTTTAGCAAATAACTGTAGTAAAGAGTATTTTATCGGAAAAGTATATTATAATTTGTATAAGAAGTTAAATTATAGTTTTCTTTCTCATTGGCTAAAGTACTGTGTTAAGTGTAGGCCTACATTTGATGCCCAATTCAGGTATTATACGGAATGATGACGGCTTATTTTGGAGTAATGTACCCACACCTTTCCATTGAATTTGGGAGGTTAAGGTAGGTTGTACAATGGCAAAGCTTTCAACAATGTCAATTTAATGTAGATGAGTCGGCAGCCAGCATTAAAAAAAATGAAATAATGAAGATTATTTCTAATTTTACATACACAATGAAAAGTAAGTCTTAAAATTGATGGCTATTTCCAGTATCTGCCATCAGAACATACAAAGTTAACAGAACAAAAACACTTGAGTCCAGTCATTCCTGACAAACACTGGCCGTCTCCGTAGCATTCACTATCACTGATAAGAAACACAAAAGCTGTGGCTTATCAATATGTCATTCTACAACTAACAAAAGCTTACTTCTAAAATATAAATGAGTAATCTACTGGGTAACCTGTCTGTGTCTAGTCATATGTACAAAACTTTAATTTTGAACTTACTTCTAAAAGATATTTACAATTACACAATATCAAAGATCTTCGAAAAAATTTACCTCTTCATTTAAGGCCAGCCATTTTTTTTTACATATTTACAAAATAGTTTTACTGTATTACAGGTCTTTAATTCAAAAGGCAAAAAGTTAAACAGCTTAGGTCCTAAGTATTGAAAAGAACATTTAAACACAAATTTATTTACTTTTGGTTTCTTAAACAAATTTCTACTAAAACTTCTTGTGTTGTAAAATAAATTTTCTGCCCTTTGCCACTCCAAAAAAAATCTCAATACTTTAAATATAAATAAACTTTGAACTGGCATTACATTTAGTTGGATGTATAATGAAAGACTACTATCTCGCAATCCTTTTCTTAAAATGATACGCATATAGAAATTCTGAGTGACTCTTAGTCTGTTTATCAAATATTTAAAAGTTCACCCTACTAGTTTCACCCTATTTAAAAACTACACCCTAAAAATGTACCCCCTGAATTACTGAGGACAGGGGCAACTACCGGACCAGAAGACACCGAACAGTAGTCTACAAACGTTTGCCCTCCCAGGAGATCATTATGCCAACAGGTTAATAAATTTGATAAAAAGTGACCAAATGTCTTAGGCATTTAAAACTCGCTTAGTAAACGTTTGTTGGAGAAGAATATTTATAGCGTAGATCAGCTTTTTCTACACAATTGTCTCTTTGTCACAGAATAAGCTTATAAGTACTACGTATATTCTATGGTCTGAATAAAACACTGTGTATTCCTTTTAAAAGCTTGTATACTAGTTTCGCATTGTAAAGCAATTGTTCGTTACATAAATGGAAAAAGATAAATTATTAATATGGTAAATACATTAAAGGAAATTATTTTCAAATGAAATAATCAAAATGTACAGTTTTAAACCATAATTACATTTACACTACACCTGACATGCTTGGTTCAACTAATTTTCTTACCGTCAATTTTGATTCTATTACTCACTGAAAAGGTAGATCGGAAAAGTATAGAAAAGTCAAGATCGGTGAAAATATAGCCAAGTAAAGAGGGCTGGTGGCTACTGAAAGGAATGAGTTAATCTGGAATGTCGATATGGGAGTATCACTTTTATGAGTTTTAACTTAATAAGTCGGAAGTGTTATCACCGGAGGGAGCTGTTGAGGAAATGGACTCTTCAACCAATGAACCCTGGAAATAACCCCCCCTCCTTACCTCCCCTGGCCATTCCGACACCAATGTGTAAGTTCGTTACTTAGCCCACATCGGAACATATCCATTTTGGGGTTGTTAGGTTAGAAATCAAATTTTCTGTCTTGTAGTCAGTATTTAGTATTCAGCTGTTGTATCTATCAAGAAATAAATGGTTTATTTATTTAAAAGTATGAACAGCCTTACATTATTAACTATATTAATAAATATTATCTTATTACAAATTTACTAGTTTATTTATAGTCTAAACATTTATATGCATTAAATGTTTAAAAGCTGTCCATACCTGTCCCAAAAGCTCACCAATAGTATAGTAAGCACACCTCATTAAGTAGTTTTAAACGTGTGCTTTAAACAGTTCGACAGATTGGATTGATTTGATATTTTCAGGAATTTAGTTCAAGAACATATTCCCAAAAATGCCTTCTTCTATGCACTTACCTGCAGAAGTAGTTTAAAACCTCAGGTAATGTTTTACCTCAGAGAGCAATGTTTCAAACAGCTTCAGCCCATGGCCTGTTTGTTGAAACGTAGTATTATTTCTGGTATTATATTAGTAAATGTCATTGCTTCTGACTAGTTGGCATATCGTAATACAGTACTTACAAAACTATCATCTTCACATAGTTGTTCAATGTTTGTTGTTAATACATGCATTTCGTTATTTAAATTCATAAAAGCTCACTCACTGCCTTCACTGACGTTTTTTAACCGACTTCCTACACAAGGAGGAGGTTACACAATTCGACTTGGGACTTTTTGGTTAACACGAGTTTTCTTACAACGCCTTGGACGGCGTTTTTCCTGATAGTTTCCCGTTATTTCATAGTCACTCAAACACATGACACATTCATTATTGTTATGTATAAACAAAACAAAGTACGAGCATGCAGGACTCAGCTGTGCACAGTTCAGTGGAGCAGTTACCCGACCTCATCAAACTTTTCATTGTGACGCTTTATGTGATATTGCTGCTAGTAAACTTAACCAAGTACTCACTCCATAGTTTATACATTGTAACCTAGTAGAACTATAGATAGTCTTCAAATTAACGATTATTTTTAATATTGTTGACAAGTTCTGTAGTTGTGTACGACGATACTTGTGATACACACAAAAGATAGTCTAATCGCTGGGAGATAAAGCAATGCTGGCGTGAGTGAATTTCATTTGCAATTTTATACTCTAGTTTGAAAACTGTAATTCTAGTTCGCTCCGCTCACAGCCTCATTTTTCGTGCTCCTTTAGGACGTAACGAGGATGTTTGCAAGACTCACATCCTCGCTTCGGCCTTCGGCCTCGAACTTTTGTGGTATTTTTCTTCAAGTTTTGCCTCATGCCATGAAAGAAAAACGCATTTCTAATTTCGTTAAAATCAGACTACCCATTCCGTTGTTGTAAGAAAAGTAGCTTTTTGGCTGCCATTTTGAAACGGCTGAATGTACTGAGTGTTATCAAATTTGAGTTTAATAAAAAATAATATTAAAATATATAACTATTTCAATTTTTTATAGTCAAAACCGAATGATATTTTTCTTTTTAGATGATAAAACAATTTTTTGGGTGAACAATTTACCCCTTCCCAAAATAACTTTCCGTAGTCCAACTTTGCTGGCTGACGATGTTGAACGATATATTTAGAAAAGGAACAAAATGCAAACACGGAAAGTCGAATAAATATGCAACCTGTAGAAAGAACACACACATATATGTTCATATGTATATACAATTTTAAAAATCTGAAAACGTCTTTTGGGGATTAGGGTCAGTGATCATTTTTATGGTACCATCCCATTTTTCTAAACGGAATTAGGTAAAAAGACTTGAGAGTGAAAATAAATTAACCAACTACTCAGCTAGTGTTATAGTTCTTAAACTTACAAGGCTTCAATGTGAACATTAAGGAAACGCAGACGAATGATTGGTTAAAATGATAAAACAGTATATAATTTAAATATTTGATATCGTTAACGCGCTATCACAAAATGAAAATGTCCACTGCAGGCAAATAATCTCTTGGCTAACAAAGGCCAGAAAGATTGGATCAATATTGGGCCCACAATATTCAAAGTACTTCAATAACTCTCAGAGAACTGTCAAATAAAGAAGTCACAAAGTGGAACAAAATGAAGTCTCATCTTCAGCAGTCAGTATTTAATTGGTTATTTCCAGTGGAAATCATAAATCTTTAGACAAACATTAGAAAATGTAGTTTTTAATAAAGTTATTATTAATGTATGACCACCGCATGTGTTTGATCTCTTGCCTTATTGGCCTGGTTTAATTAAACCAAAACGTTGGTTTTAAAACGTTATAGCACCGATGTTGTCAAGGCATCAACAATGTTAAATTATCAATCACTATATTTTAGCGCTGTTCATTTTACTCGTATACTTGAAATACGAGTAAATGATTATTAACTTTTTATTTTACTAGTTAGGTGTAAAATAAGGACATACTGTTTAAATCAGTGAACTATTACATTTTAAATGAGCCCACAAACCAATATAACAGTCATTAGTAATTTGAAATCCTGTTATGTTTTGTTTATTTCCGTAAAATACTATGCGAAGACTTATCATGTATAGTTTAAGTTGACTAATAATAACTTAAAATATAAACATTTATAAGATTGAACCTCACTAACATTTCAATATAAGGTTCATTTTTCAATTAAAAATACAGCACGTTTTCTTTATTTGTAAGAGACCGTTATGAAAAAGGTACACTGGCTGTATGCACAAACTACTTAAAGTAATCTTAACTCTTCAGCTTTCGTGGCTGGTGTCTTCACTTAGATCTAATGCTTCCGGTTTACACCGCGTCACAGTTGATGTATAAATACTGTTAATCGTTTGATGATCTCGCTGTGGAGAGTCATCCTCAACTGTCAACCAGCTACTGAGGATGACTCTCCACAGCGAGCTCGAAACGTTAAGCAGTAGTTATACAAGGTTAGGAAAAAGTGTGGAAAGGCCTTTATAATTTTGTAACCAGTGTTTTCAGCGCAACCGAACTCGGTACACTTTATTAGAAACCAAAGTACCTTTTAATACATACTGACACTTTGCCCCAGTTTTCAAAATGGGGATTGAGGTTAAACCCATAATTTTCATAGGGAAGCCCCATCGAGTGACACCTCACTTTGAAGGTCTTAGAAAACGTTGAAGAGTGCTGAAAACTAGACGTCTCTATCTTAACCCAAAAAGAGATGGCGTCCATTTTAAGTTACACAGATTTGTATTATACGAAAGTGTGAAAGCACCTTTATAACTTTTTAATAAGTTTTCCAGCGCAACCTAACTCGGTACATTTTATTAGAGGAAATAAAAGTACCTTTTGATGCATACTGGCACTTGGCCCCAGTTTTCAAAATGGGGGATTGGGGGGTAGTCCCATAATTTTCATAGGGAAGCCCCATCGAGTGACACCTCATTTTGCGCTGAAAACACTAGTTAAAAAGTTATAAAGGCGTTTCCACACTTTTGCCTAACCCTGTATTTCAACTGTGACGCGGTGTAAACTGGAAGCCTTAGATCTTAGTACTTCAAGTAAATTTAAGCTGATGATCGACATTCCCCTAAAACTTTGAAATCATACCAAATGGGTTTCCTTGATAATTGAGTGCCCGATTCATTGCTAGTTGTCTGATAACCCGTTATCAGCTGGCAATTAAATGTGTACGACTCTGAACCTTTCAAATACACTTAATTGCGAACTCAGTGTTAACTTTTAGTAAATGAAAATACATTTAACTAATTGATAAACACGCTAGGATGGTTAACCACAAAATGAACCAAACTAATTTGTGATTTGTAGGTAGGCCTATAGAAAGTTTTATATGTATTATCATTACAATTTCTTTTAAATCCAGCCACCTCAGAATTTAAAATGCTGGTTGGGTCAGTAACATGAAGGACATTTATTAGATATGTTTTGTTGTAAATAGTATCACCACTAAAGTACCTCCTTACGCTTTTTGTTTGAACAACTGTTTTAGCCAGCTCGAAGCTGTGCAGGTAACGGTTATACTGATGGAGTGCAGCAGTATATGAGTTTAATATAACCGAGCCTAATGGCCTATACATGTACCTCAGGCTGTAATGTACATTAGTAGTGCAGAGATGCAACTCTGGTTACATTACAATTACATCAAATGTAATTTAAGGACTGAAGTCATCTACCATAATAAGTAATGTAGGCTATCTGAGGTTGAAATATTATTACGGACGTATTCAATCGTTTTGAGTGAACAAAATAGCACGACGTTTCGGGATTCGGGATCTGATCCCGTCTTCGGAGGAAAAGTAACCTAAACCATAACACAAAACATAAGGAAATCACTCTACTAGTCACCCACCACTAAATGACATTTAAGTTTTCCCTTGAAGTTATAAGACTTAACAACAACTAGCCTAGACAAAATAACATTCACAAACATTATAAAAGATAAAAAGACAAATGGAGAAATCATGCACATCCACGGCCAGCTGCCCACTGACTGAATACCTGGAGAGCCGCCAGACAGCTGCATTGGCTGGGATGGAGCAGCGGACGACCAATCACAGCCATGACTAAATTGTAACAGAGAACACAAAATACCCATCTATGCACTGCCGATCGAGGGGAAATTCTTGTTTTGATCAATAAATCGGGGTTTTCTAATAAAATATATAAAATGACTAACAACACAAACTCAAAAGAATACAACTCTAAAGAATCTAACGAATTTCCTTCTAAATCTGGATGTTTTTAATATGTTAAACTTCACAATTTTTCTGATTCTATTTCTAACGCTTTCAGGTGCCAAGAAAACTCCTTAAAAATAACTTTCGACTGACAAACGAGTTCGTCATGGTGACGTTACGCGTATGCTAAAATCAACAACTTTTTCAAATTTCAAAACTTGCGATTTATACTATACCCTTTATGGAATTTGAAAAGCAAACCATTGTTGTAAAAATTGCAGCGCCTGAATGTCAAGAACAAGACATCAAACTCCACTGTTACATTGTTGAACAGGAACTGACAGTGCAGCCAACAAATCAACAGTTCCGAGTCAGCTGACAAGTCATGCAGTGTTGCCACCTTTCTATATTGTTTACGGCAGACGTGAAGATTGTATATAAACCAAGTTTAAGACTATAACCAGTTTCAGAATATCTCATGGATAAACGAATGAAAGTATAGTCCACTGTAATAGTTACTTTGTGGGCAAGATGCTAGAAATATAAACTCACTCATGATCATTATCACATGGGACTGTACTGTACATAGACCATTAATCTATATAGCATTACAACAGACAATGTAGATCATATACAGATGTCCTACACACAATGTGGTAACGTAGTAGCTATGCCTACAGAACAATGGTTCACCTTAACCTGTCTGAACACATTATTGATCAATTAATCATCTTCCAGCACGCATCATACTGTATTCAGGGGTTTCCTTTCAAACTGACCATGAGACTTTACTTTTTACATTTGTCTTCTTTTTTACATGCAATTAGTTTACACGTAATTACACTTTAGTTTTAAAACATTGAAAATTTCGTTTTCTATCTTATTAGTTCTGGAAAAAGAAATAGTTTACATCACCATATGTGACACGTATACTGTTTTTCATCTGTGTTTGTTCAAGTTAATTGTACTTAGTGAAAATAAAAAGATTTAAATTTGAGTTTCTTGTCCACTTCTTTTTAATGTGCAAAATTACTAGGTCAATCACTGTAATTCTTAAAGTTTTTATAAGATAAAGACGTTCTGGATTAATATATTATAAGTTGTTAAAGGAAAAGATTACAAATCCATACAATACGATTACGTTAAATTGTTGCATCGATTGGTGAAACAAAATGGCATGTAATATGTTTGTCCTAGGATGTCCACCCACAACTCAGTCTCCACGTCACTAAATATTGTCAAACCGTGCGTCAAATTATAGGGGAGCCCTGTAATTTAGTTACTTAAGTTAAAACTCGCATTTATTTAGACTAAAAACACATTTGTGTGATCCTTATCTTTTTATGACAGTTTACATTTTATAACCGATGTGATCATTGACAAGTTTGGTTAGGAACACGTATAAAGTTAAAGAACATTCTTATATAACAGGTATTTTTACTTTGTTTAAGAAACGCAGTTTCGAGTAGTAAGACAAATACGCATACGCTCCAAGAGAAATCCAACGATTTATACAGTCTATTTTTGGTGGAGATAAAAAGGAAAATCTACTTCATTCGTCACTCGATGTAAAGGGATCTAAGGACGTTGATCTCCACGCAAGCTTACATTTGACTGATTTTGACTCTAAATAATGCTAGAGATTTCACCAAGACAAATTTTTAAACTAAGCATACTTAAAAAGGGTCAGTTTTATCAATGTACCACTATCAATGAAAACGAGATGTTTTAAGACGTTTCGTGTAATTTATACCACTATAAATTACATCTTGTTTTCATTTGTCTACATCCATACGTCTCATCACTTAAGCCTTCGTCTGAGAAAAGGAAACTATAATTTGGTCAAACTCATGTCACAAGATTACGGATAGCGCAGGAATCAGTACACATAACAAAACATTAATAATAAATCATTATCTCATCAAAACGTTCATGTTATAGCTGTCTTTTTGTGACATCTTTGCGGTCGTCTTCTCTTTAATTTATCGTTTGGATAGCCCATCCGTACCACAGAGAGATTCTAGTGTCTGTATTAATATTTATTTGTTGATTATATATTGGCGACGTGAGATTTATAACTCTATTCAAGACTTGTATTTGCGAGGTTCTGCGAGTATACGAGTACAGTATAATTGCATGAACGGTTTGTCATAATCTGCCATCTCGACCATGATTATAATATGTATCTGTAAAACATTATAAAACGGCTTATCCATTGGAAGAATGAATTAATCAATCAAACTGGCAACCCCCTTAAATGACGGCTAATTTTCTGAAATATGAAAACTTCTGAAAACGTGATCCTTAAGTCTGTTACCGACCTCGTAATTAGCCAAAATATTAACTGACAAAGCCTATAAAAAAAACTAGTTCTTTCAAATATATTGATTTCGCACAGAACATTATTTACTTCAACTCCGTAGAGAGCAAAGATCAAGAGAAATAGAGACATTTCTTTAGGCTTGTTACTTCAGGATAACAGAAATCCCAGTGAATTGGAGTAATCTCGCTGCAGGGGTTGTGTGGGGAGTGTGCTCGTGCGCGTCGGGGTGAGTGGTGGGGTGGTGTAGGGGGTTGAACATAGTACAGTATCCCCGCTTCAGGTTTAGTGGTCGGAGTACGCGATCTCGTGGTACCATTTGTTACAATACTTCGTCATACTAGAGGCAACTATAAAATATTTGTTTCCATTAAGTTGTTGATAGTAAATATTTTAATATTCTATTTTATTGCTAAGTTTTTGCTAATTTCATCTACAGTTTAGAAATTGTTCAAAGCATTTGTTGTGCAACTTAGACCAATCCATTTCAAAATTTTACTGTGTTTATTTCATTTGCGACAAACGTAATTTGTTATTACTAAACATTTTCAAACGAAATAAAGTGACTCTCTCATTGTAAATAGACTCAGGTCAAGGCAGATTAAATGGTAAGTGATAGTTTCATCTGTTTCATATTTAAAGGGCTAATACAGTTTACAAAATTTGGTTTGTGTTTTACAAGGAATTCGGTTCAGCTGTTGATAAGCCTATATTTCTATAGTTGTTTGTGATAGTAGATTGGTAATCATTTTGCTAGTAGCTCATGCGTTTTTAATGACGATATCAGGCTGATATGACTAAGCGCCAGTGCCGCTGACGTGAGTAAAGTGATTGTTTAAATTATAATTTGTTACCCTAATTCGCTAATTGTAACTCTTATCTACTACGCTCACTACCTCGTCTCGGCCTCCAGACTCAGCTTGGCCTCTTGTATGATCACAAGGGTTACGAGGATGTTCGCTCCGCTCAAAGGCTTGCTTTGGCCTTCGGCGTCAACCTTTCGTACTTTACTATCACCTTCGTTACGAGGTCGCTTCGAGTCATGACTATCCTATTCGCGTAGTATAAAGTGACCTTTAATATAAAGGCTGTACCCCAGGTCTCAACCCTTCGGCTGGACCCTAGGCCTGGACCCTGAGGCTGGACCCCAGGCCTCGACCCTGGGGCTGGGATGTTGGATCAATTGGATCACATCCTAAATTGTGTACTTGTTTGATATTTTTGAATATAACCTCAAAAGAGTGGTGGGATTTTAAATATGATGAAAAACTGTTAACGTGGAATGGATTTTTCTACCACTGTTGTATTTTATCTTGTCTCTGTCTCCAATAGTAAATGTGCAACATTAATTTAAATTTATACTTTTGAAAGACACCATTATTTGACTGGTTTTGTATTACTTTGCTGTAATTTTGATAAACAAAGTATGGTTAACAATATATATCAAATAATATGCTCTGTTAAATTTGTGTCGTTGAATCATCATATAGACATCATGAATGGCCGAGCGGTTTGCTTTATGTTAAAGCTTGAGAAACCAATAATATTATTTGCTGATAAAAATATGAGTTCCTGTCTCTACTGAAAGAGACCAAACGTCGTAAAAGTCCATTTTAAAATCAATAAAACCGTTTTATAAATAATAATTCTATGCAGCTATTCAATGAAACACATCCTAAGTTTTGCTATATTTCAGTATCTGTCAATTAACACAGGGTTTAACGGGTTTTATCAACTAAAAAGACTCGATATTATTAATTTTACATTGAGTTTATTGAGAATAAATCCAAGATGGCGCGGGTATAGCCTCGGCCTTAAATGAGCTCTGTTCAAGACACCCAGAATACGTTTTGAGCATTTGTTCAACATCTTTAATGCATAATGTATATTTCACAGTGGTCTAGTGAAATCACTTGCCCCAGAACCTGATTAATATGCGAGTTCTACTCCCGCTCAAGGAGTTTGGTTTTACCGACAGTCGGCGCTGCCAATATAGTTCCAGGAAAACTTCTAAGGCAGCGCCAATTTTAAATTGACAGGAAATTTCCTCCGAAATGATTGGGTCAATGATGCCTAGACTAGTGGTAGTAATTGGGTTTAAACCCATTAACCCGTCTAATATTTCACCCAACGAAATAACACATTCAAGACATAGTAAATCATTCTAAAAATTTAAAATGCTTGTTTTGGACCTATAATATAAGTGGAATTTTAATGCATTTTGAACAAGAAATTTGAAGTTCCATTTTGTAATTGCAGTTTTGTTGCACATGCGAGTAGGTACATGGGAGGTGGAATAAGACACTTGATAATTTGAATATAAAATTTTTTAACGCATTTTTGAGCTTTTTATTGAATCCTTTCTTGAAGTCGGTTCAATTTTTGACTAAACACATTTTATTGCACCACAAGTATACTCTCGCATTCTACAGTTTCATACAATTTGGTACAAATGTTTCGATTATAAATATATAGCGGACCCGTGGCGGGTTGGAATCGTGCGCGACACGGAGCTCATCACTCCACTGGCGCGGGTTCGATCCCCGCAGTCACCACTTACATTTGTAAAGTGACTAAACGGTAACGCTAGGTAAAGGTCGAGGTTGAGTGTTAGAGAGGACTTTGTAGTACTAACTTCACCTCACTAAACAAGACAAACTTTACCTTTTTTATATCGGTGAACCGTTAAATTCCAGTCTTCTTTAGTTTGGGGAGTGGGCGTTCTTAAAAAAAGTGGTTTTAATGATTTAAAACTAGTAAAGTTGATTATTGAGACTATATCAGCGTGCTTGCTGCGGCAAACTAGATGGGAAAACACCGCAAGGCATGTCAAATCCACGCAAGTCTTTAGTAGTAACTCACATAAACTGAACTCGGTTTCAATACTTACATTTGAGTATAGACAAGTTGCAGTTTTCTCAAGTTACGACCAACACAGCAAGTGTTGTGTCAAAGCTAGTGAATGGTGTAAGAGAGGCGAGAGTACGTAGTTTGTAAGGCAATGTTATATTAAAGGGCTGAAAAGGTTCGACCCTTTATAACAAGCAGAATATATTCTCCAACCTCCTTCTCCTTTGTGTCCGAGAACTTGAGTATTTTACAGATGGCTGATATTTTAACCTATTAATTCATGTAACCTTTTTTATTACCGAGTGTACAGAGAAAATGTTAATAGTAACCAAAGTTCAAATAAAATTAAATGAATCTCTAAAGTGATTAAATGGATTGAAAGTAGCAAATTAACCGAATTAAAAACGAAAGCAAACAATTCTTAAATTGATAGCTTATTCTTCAATACAACGGTAAAGCCATCAGATGACTCATTACCCATTTAAGTGAACGTTTTATGATTGCTTCAAAAGTAAATTAGCCATCGATGCAGTAATTAGTGTTTGAACTGCACAATCAAACGTTAGATATGCAGGCTTTGATATCACTGTTATATCGTTTAAGTGCTGTATAACTTTTGTTGTTGATTCGTAATTAATAGTCTATACAATTATTAAATCTGTACTGATATATCTAAATGATACATATTGTACATTTTGAGTACTTAAGGGTCCGCCTCAGCTGCTCGGGAGCGTCGTTGCAGAGGTTTGCGGGAAATAAAATGTAAATTTTAGTACTAATGCTATTTTGACGAAACAATTCTTAAATGAAAACATACTGTATTGTCTAAGTTGGCCTGTAGTTCATTTTTCAAAATGTATTTTATGGTTTTATGCCATCAACGGTGTTAGAATACAGGGTGAGTTTTACTGAGTGCATTAATTTTTGGTCCATTACAACGAGTAGAATCAACTGTTAAAATTAATGCACTCAGTAGAGACTCACCCTGTATAGAGTCTCTTCAAGATCTTATTTAGGAAGCTAAAAATAGGATGATCAAAGATCTAATCACAGGCAAAGACAAATAAACTCCTCTTTCCATAAGAATTAACATATCCGAGTTTAACCTTTATATAAGAATACAATCTACTTCACAAGAAACCCTTGCAAGCGAAAGATTTGGCAGTAAGGCAGCACCAGTTCAAAGAAGACCGCGCTGTTTAGCCGGTTGTTACGTGCGCGGTGTCATGTGTTCCTTGGGCGGACGAATTCAGCTTTTCTCTGCGCTGACCACGGAGGTAGACCCTTGGGAACCATGAAAATGTGAACAATGTGAATTTATACAGGGTATTTCATAACTATCCTCCCTTCCCACCACGAGGGTCCGTCTCATTTCCGTGACAATGTCCGATGCAAGGATCTTTAAGAGACAAAAATACGTCGATACTGTAATAGGTAAAATTGAGTATTTACAAGCGTACAGTTTGGAGTTTAAAAAAAAAAAGTTAACCTTTTTGAAATAGATTTGTAGAAATAATTTAAAATCGATAAAATTTCGGGCTCTCTGCAACAGTAGAACAGCTCTTCTAGTTTCTAAAATATCGAGTCTGTTAGTTTAACTAATTATATTTTGTTAATTATTATTGCTTTTGTTTATCTATTATTATTTGCTAGTCACAGTTCAACAGTAAGGCCCTGTCAGTGGCTAACCACTTACTGTATCCTATATCCTTTTAAATAGCAAGAATAGGGGAAACAAACAAATACACTTAATAATACCTCCCTTAATAATCGCGGATCCGTGGCGGATTGGTATCGCGCGCGACTCCAGAGCTCATCACTCCGCTGGCGCGGGTTCGATCCCCGCAGTCACCACTCACAATTTGTAATGTGACTAAACGACGATAGGTAAAGGTCGAGGTTAAGTGGTAGAGAGGACTTTGTAGTCCTAACTTCGCCTCGTTAAAACAAGACAAACTTTACCTTTTTTTACACTTGTTTACTATGCTCCTAACTCAGACGACGGCTTTAAAACTAGTGTGGGTTTCAGCTCACAGATGGCGTTGTTTTGAAGGGAAATGGTGCGTGGGTTTTGAGTTTACTTTGCTTGGAGCTTTAAAACAATTTGCTCCCCAATATACTTTGCATAACATGTTTTTTGCCATTTTGCTCTATACACATCTGCTTAAGACACACGTGTTGACGTGCCAAGGTTGCACTTTTATTCTTTGCATAAAGGTTTGCCCTTGTGAGTAAAACATAATTCTAATGATTTTTGTGGGATGTACATATTGTGTTCTAATACGGTCATTAGTAAATCATTGTAACAGCTATTATTTAAAACAATATAAATCAGACTGCTGAGTTCAAAGCACTGTTTACTTTCAGTTTCTTTACATTATTGAAAACCGTTATTGATAGTTATTGCTCATAATTATTTGCAAAAATAAAAATCGTTCATCACTCCTCCCAAAAGTGTCTTTTTTACCCTCGGTCATTTAATGTCCTCGGTTGCGCCTCGGACGTTAACTTGACCTTGTATAAACCACTTTGGGGCCTAGGGATGAAATACAATATTTATCAACTTGTAAAACTAAATCCAAAGTTAAAAAGTTCAAAAGTTATTTTAATTTTATATTTAAAACAAAAAAGTAAATTTCTTCCATATTAGGTTCAATAAATTTGGCGAGTCCATCGTTAGTGAGCAAGATGATCACGACGTCTTGGATCTGCAATCTGATCCCGTCTTCAGGTGAAAAGCAACCTAAAACATAACACAAAACATTAGAAAATTAGCTAGCCTAAAGTAATCAGCGTACGCTGAACAGTCAAGCATAACCAAACAAGCTGTTAAAGTCAAAATACTAAAACTAAAAAAAACCTGTTTGCTTTAGGTTGCTTTTTACGTGAAACGTCGCGATCATCTTGATCACGAACGATGGAAAATGTCAGCAAAAATAGTTTAAACTCTGAAATTCTTCCATCTTCAACAACAAACTATACACCAACTATTTATCTTAAATATGCCAAATTACATTTATTTATGCTCTACATGAAGCATTCACATCACGTTCACAGTAAAACAGTTACAGAAAATAAAGGACGCGAAGGGATGGAGGGATGGTACAATGTTATTGGATGAAGTGATGGTTTATTAAAGGGCCCGAGGACTGAAGCCTTTTATGAGAGCATTCTCTGGCTGGCTGTGAGTCTTATGATGTTTTTTGTGGTTGTTTTCATGTCTTGCCTCGGTGTTACACAAATATATTATACTTTACACTCTACTAAACTGGTGCGCTTAAAGTGTTAACTTGACAGTGACTTTGCAGTTTAGTACAATTTTAAGTTTTTATAGTTTTCTAGAGTGCATGGTTAACAACTAAACAACTTCAGTTTTATCCATATAATTCTCAATTAAATTAAACAAAAGCAAGCGAGCGTTTCAAAAGGGTTGAAAATTTTCAGTATAAGAGAGGACCAATCATTAAACTACCTTGATTAAATCAGAGGTGACTTAATCTAATATAAGGTAGTATTTATTTCTTTTTAAGTTTCAAGTCTTTTGTAGGCTTATTTTCAAGCTATTTATTTGAAACCAAAGTAGCACAGAAAACCACTATTATGGTCACTTCTGACGGAATATACTTAATTATAAAGTTTATGATTAATTAT
This sequence comes from Matsumurasca onukii, assembly GCA_018831715.1. Taxonomy (NCBI): domain Eukaryota; kingdom Metazoa; phylum Arthropoda; class Insecta; order Hemiptera; family Cicadellidae; genus Matsumurasca; species Matsumurasca onukii. The sequence continues at coordinate 46,153,252 of CM032062.1, read as the reverse complement.
TAGAGTGACTGGAGACTTTAAAATAAAGTGATAAGAGAATAGGTTTAGTCAAATACAAAACCTATAAACGGATATCAAAGTTATTTTCTGTTTAACTCCACCGAATTGTCAAATTGTTTGATGCAATTTTAAACGTAGCAGCCGGAGTAACTGGAAGAGTTGAATTTCAAGTATATTTCAGAGATGTTGGATGGGTAGAGACATTGCATTCTTGTAGAAGCCCAACTTAAATGTTACACTTGTTCGCTAAGCACTCTGTTGGCATCAACACCAGAACATTTTAAAGAGGTAGTAGGTAGAGAACTTAGACTGTTATAAAGACTAGCTTTAAAAATAAATAAGTGGTACCTTTACAGGCATCGCTTTATTTTTAATTGTCCTTCTGACGGTTGGCCTTGAACAAAAATTAGCATCAGCTTCGCCTTCAGCATTAAGTGCACGGCAAAGCGGACTAAGAGGTTTGAAAGGGATCTGTTCAATAGACAAATATACTTTTGATTAACACAGCACACAATGTTGGTTTAGTTCGTTTTGAAAATAGCATCTGCAAGTGGGCGGCCGTCAATGTCGATGCACCGCTGAAGATGTTTTCTGAAGCTGTCGTCAGCTTGAACACACATTTCACGCTGAATGACGTTAATCTCTTTAATTATTTTTAATCTTATCTCTGGCTGGTATTTCAACATTTTCCTGTGTAAACAGCCTCACAGAAAGAATCAAACATTGAAGAATCAAATCAGAGGCCCATGGCATGCTGGCTATGGCAAACCACCTTTAAAACAACCGGAGAACATTTTTGTCAGAAGTTCTATTGAATTCTATACTATTGTAAATAAAATAGCTATTCTCTATACTATTGGATCACAACCTTCCAAAGTAAGTGCTCTTTAAACAATTTCTTCGGTTCTTGGTAGCAAAAGGTCAAGGTAAAAATGTGCGTCGCCCCTACTGAACAACACCGCTGCAGAATAAATTTCATTGAGTATTTACTGACACAAACTTCTGCCGTTAGTTGTTTCTGTTCAACTGCCGTCCTATTTGAGGCGTTCTCACTGATCTGCGTAGTTCATTTTTATCAGTTTTCGATTCTTTTAACTGTCGAAGACACGCTTTTATGGCGTTTGCACTAAGGAGGGTCATCTCGCGGAAAAAGAAAATGGTGGTGAAAAAGTCTTTGCTTCATAATAATTATAGAATCGCTGTTTTAGAAATATGCTCGCACAGCGTAGCCTCGATGTTGACCTGTATAAATTATAGTACCGACTAAAATGGTAGGTCTACGTGTAGCCAATAAAACAATATCATGGAGTTTTAATTTTCACTACCATAATTTGAGTACTACGCGCGAATCAAGCTGCTCAGTCTGTTTCGCCACACCCACAAACCAGGTGCGCGATGTTTTTGCTACAAACTATATAACTAACATTAAGAGTCTAATGGTTCTGGGGTGAGGACGTTAAAATATATTTCGTTAATGGCATCAGGCAAAAAAATGTGTTTGAGATGTGAACGGGGTTTCAAAATATTTCTATTGAAATATGTTACAATTTCATAGCATTTCAATGAATAATTTACCTAGCTGTTTTGTTAGATACTTACTACAGTAAACTATAATGATCCAACTAAAGCGTAGAGTTTCTATAAATATAAACATATTGATAGCACATGAAAATGTTACAACGGTTAGAAAAATGCCTTTATTTATATTTAAACCAGTTTTATTAATTCTGGTTTGATACAAACGTACTAATACGACCTACTTAAAAACACAACAATGGAACAAAAGAAATCCTATTGCATTTAACTTTAAACAGCGTAAAGTGTTTGGTTCAGATTTCTTTTAGAATTCTCTCACTGTCGAGTCTGTAGCAGTTCAGCAAAGTTCAGGAAACAAGTTTGAAAGTAGTTCTTTCATAAAATATCCAACTTTCAACAAAAGAATCTTATTACATGGAGTTTTAAACTTGAAACAAGTTTTTGAATAGAGCTTAACTTCCGAGCCGCAAAACTAAGGAAATGTGTAAGCACAGTAATTGCAAAGTTTGTCCTAGGTAACGTTATGTTGCCGAGATATCAACGTTTTGTTTATGAAAACAAGTTTAACTTAGGTTTTGTAAATAGGTATAAGATAAGTGCCTACACGCAAGATGGAACCTTTTATTACAACTAACATTAGTTCGGATACTTATTTTCATTGAACCGCTTTCAACATGGAAAGGTTTTAAGTGTTACACTATAATAGAAAATAAACGTAATTTGTTTGTAAACTTAATAAAAACAAATATAGTTTTTGTTGGAAGTAAAATAACTTGAAAATGGCTTCGAATATATAATTCATCTTTTTTTAAGGTTCCTAATTTTTTGTAGAATGTTCTTGTGGAAGAAAATGAAGAAAATCACGAGGAAAATTGGAAAACTACTAAGAAAGTTTATGCTTTTTTGCACACTTTTACAATATGTATATTTAGTCAACAAAGCATACAGCTGATATACCGTATATTAAATAACTTTAGTAAACATAGACTATGTGTTTTTGTGGACAGTACAAAGTCCGTCTGGTTCAAGCTTAGTATATAGTAACCTATATACTAACCTTGTGTCTGGACAGCTAGTGAAACACTAATTATCCACTAACTATTATTCTTTATCCTCAATAGTTCCCCACACACTAGTCTGTGCATCTCTCTTTCTCAAAATTGTTTTGTATACTGCGTGCATTTATTTGAAAGTGCAATGACGGTTTTGAATATTTACTTATCTTAAGGTTTGGCCACATTATTCTAATTGAAAACTAGACATTAAAAAACAGGTTAAAGGTCATTGCAATTTCGAAAAGAACACTGTTTCTTAAACGTTGACATGTTTTCTTTTTTTTTACTACATATGTTTCCCATGTTACACAACTTTCAACAAAACTAGCAAAATTTATTAAAATTCACACAGTTATTGTTAAAAATACAGTATAGGCAGCAATTTTTAATATAATTTGTACTGATTTGTTTTCCATAATGGCCCAAGGCATCACATATTGAATTGGCCACCAAGAATAACATGAATTGAACAAACACACAGAGTCCACAACGTGTAACATCAATGATGTAATACCTGATGGCGATGAACCCGAGGTTGTATTACAATGAAAACACACATTGTGTTAGTTTACATTGGCATTTTGATTGATAGAATCAACATTTACAATATTGAGTGATCACTCGGCCGAACAAACACTGGCAACAATTTGTTGAGTTTTCCTGCCTTACCTGGAGGTTGCTGGGTCATCATTCTTAGTGACCCTGCGTGGGAAGTTGGACACAACAGGAGTAATAACTAGGCGTTATTTGTAAATTTGTGAAAGGTTGTTTCTAAAATGTCTAATTTGATTGGGCTGAAAAATGTTTTAAGTTGAAGTGTTCTATGATTTTTTAATAAAAGATTGATTATTTTTTAATACCTTTGTTGGAAGTGCTATGTTTTATTCCACATTTTATCGTTTAATGTAACAAGTATATTGTCGCACGTATAGAAAAGTATTATTTATATAACAACACATGTATTTCCTTTTCTTTGAAAATTTCAAAATGTACACGTTAAAGTGACTTTTAAGTTAAAGACAATAAAACATAGAGACATGGAAAATGACAATTAGTTGTCTCTATGTATGTAGGAAAATGGACCCATGGCGAGTTGGCATCGTGCGCTCTCCGGAACTCATTACTACGGTTGCGCGGGTTCGATCCTCTCAGTTATCACTAATAATTTGTTTAGTGGCTATGCAGTTGTGGAGGAGAAATTTTAAAAAACTTGTAATTAATACCACAGACTAGAGAAACTCTCCGTTAGTCTATGTTAATACCTTAATTAAAGTTATTAATACCTTTGTCTCGTAAAACAAGAACAAACTTTGCCTTTTGGCCTTTATAATAAAATATCAATTTAAATTTGTTTTATAGATAGTTTAGCACAATTCTGATAGCTTATGTACTCTAATTTTAGTTTACAACGGTGGGTTATTTTTATACTTCTTTCAATGAAAACGCTAGATGTAGTTTGTCCCTGTTAAAAACATAAGGGACAACTCAAATGAAACTCTTGTTTGCTACGTTTTGCCCGCACTCTGTCGTCATCAACTCCAGAAGTTGTTAAATACTTGGCAAATAAATAAAGAAATTAGTCTACTTTTTGAATTTTAATATAAATTCTTGACCGAACTACGGGAAAAATTAAATCTGGCTGTGAACGGATCTCACTGTGTAATTATTGTAATAACTTGGCCCTCTAGGTCTACATATTAGGACCTACATAGGAGGCTACATATTCTCAATGGTAAAACGTTGATTTGGACTTACTTGAATTTGTTAGAAAGGACGACTAGACTGTCGCTGTGGGGGAACAAACACACTGGAAATTGATAAAAAAGCTGAACTTTTAGCCTAATGACTATTTTTCCTTTAATGCATCACCTAATTATAAGACATAAAATACAACAAATTTTGGAAGACCAAACCTTGTCACAGTTATAGGTTTCCATCAATAATACAAAGAGTAATGTTATTCTGTTTGTTCTATTTTGACAGCAAAGATATTGCTATCTCTGGCAGAAACATAGAGACGAGTACAATGTTATTGGATGAAGTGATGTTTTATTAAAGGCCCCGAGGACTGAGTCTTATATGAAAGCTGTGCTTAAAGTCTGATTATGTTTGGTCTGTTGAGCTTTATAAAGCTAATGTCTGCTTCTTTACTCTTGGTTACACTAACCATGATTTTCCTCTAAAGGTTAAGACTATTGAGACAGAGCAATTGTAGTGTAGATTAAAATGAAAAATCCAAATATAATAAGCCCCAAAATGTAACTTTTATTGACTGTACGTCACAAAAGATCCCATTTCAGTTTATAACTTTAATAATTAAGCTAAAACCCTTTTGAATTAAATACCTGTATTTTGAGGAAGATTCTAGATATTCTTTAATGTTATCATCATGATTAAACCATTCCATATGTTTACATGAGTATTAAAAAGCAATTAACACCATTTAATATTAATCAAACTATAATATTAAATATTTTCCCTCTATAATATTATTTATTAGAAGAGCCGTGGCGGATTGGTATCGCGCGCGACTTCTGGTGGCACAGGCTCGACCCCCGCAGTCAGCACTAACTATTTGTTATGTGACTTTGCGGTAACGCTAGGTAAAGGTCGACGTTTAGTGGTAGAGGGGACTTTTTAGCTCTACTTTGCCTCGTTAAACAAGGCAAACTTTACCTTTTTAAAATAGGGTTTAGTTTCAAAACTCTTTTAGAAACCTAAAACTTATTAAAGTATACTTTCAAGAAAACTTATGTAAAAGAAGACCAGACTGAACTTTGTAAGCTTACTTATGAAGGAATTGTTTCCTAAATGTTCATTCAACCAATTCAATCAAGACAGGAGCGCCTCTATGCGCGCCCATATCAGTTCAAATACCTCATCCACAACCGGATTACACCAGTTAATTAAACATGCCACCTTGTTCTAAACTTACACTTGATGAAGACCTACCGACTTTAGTGTGGGACTTAATCCATGGGAAACATAAGCAAACATTGTATATATAGTGACAGTGTACGAGTACATAATCACTTTACGCATAACAGTATACGAAACTATATTTAAAGTAACATTATATACAAGTTGTATGTACACGAGTTGCGTGTACATTTTAAATGTAATGAGTCCATTAATTAGTTGTCAACTTTATTATCCAAAAGGTAGAATAGTTCCAAGTTGTGTACCGAAAACGTATTATAGTAGACAATTAATCATAACTCATCACCTTAATCTGGCTGTAAAATTGCAAACGACTACATCAAAATATATAAAACAGGCCTAAGCACAATAGTGCAGCTGACGTGAGTAGGGTGAATTTCTTTGTTACCTTCCTGTAATTAACTAACTATAACTCAATTCGCTAAGCTTACAGTTTTGTTTCAGCCTTCGGCCTCAGCTATTTGTGCACTGTTGTCATAGTCTTTAGGAGGCTGTTCGCTACGCTCACAGTCTTGCTTCGAACAGTGGTCTAAGATTCACGTGGCATTTTCCTGACAGTTTAACGACATTCATAAATACATAAAGAAAAAGCTCGTTCCAAAATTTAATACAGTTTACTGTAAATAGATCACTAAGCCTACTTCTTGTGGTGAAAACTCCCTTCTCAAAAGGTAACGTCCGGTATCCCAATTTCACTGTTTAACGAACTTGATTGAGATATTTACCAAAGAAACCATTGAACTAAATTTATGAAAATGGATCAAAAAGATGACTTGTAGAGAGCTACATATAATGTGTATGAGGTTTAGACAAAACCTGTTCTGGGGGTCAGGATCGTGCTCTTTTCAGCGTCCCAGGTTTGGATCGCACCATGCAGACGGCATGAATATTTCATTTTCTTTTTTTTTCAAAGTGAACTCGCTAGAAACCTCTACACACACAGTCTCGCTGCTGCAGAATGTCAGTTGGTTGATTGAAATAAGCGTGTTTTGCAATCTGGTGAGTTGCTGTATAGAACCACTCTAAAGCAGCGCCTCGCATCTCTGATTTAATTTGTAAAATGAACATTTTAGCGCCCTTAACATTCAACCACAAAGTAATTCCTTTCCAAGAAGCAGAGCAGCTGCGAAAACAAATGTTTTCAAAACATCAAAACTTCGTCTACAGCCTAACATTATTGTCCATCTCCAATGTTTGTCCACTAAATAATATTGTGATAAAAGCGTTATGTGAAATGAGCTTGATGACTTGCAAACAAATAAAATGAAACAACAACCTCATTATCTAGATAATACAGCAAACATTAATTTAAAATCCAGTTATTCTTGTAAACAGTTGCGAGTATACGGTTGGCTTTGAGTAAACTGCAAGTACATTACCACACGGTCTACACTTAACATGCTGAATGATATATCCGTACTTGACATAAAATACATCATACATTTGCTCAGTCACGTTTTCCCCGAGACAAATCTCAAGTTACCCATTGCATTCACACAACATATCACCACCTAACGGCCTCAAGTAATCCTGCATTCAAATGAATGGCTGCAGCTAGAACGGATTCACTCGTGACTTATTTTTAATTACAAAACTGAAGCGCTTCACTTGTAACTTGAAATATTGAAACAGAATTATTCATTTCTCTCGCCAAATCGCACGAAATGCTGTAGAACAAAACGGTGTGCAGTTTTGAGCGTCCATAAACATATATCCGGAAACAAATGACAAAGGTTATATTACGGTTCATAGATCTGATAAAAATATAGTTTTTTAGCATAAAACCTCCCTCCCCCCTTAAAAGGCTGTTCTGGTGTAAATTATTAACAGGACATTTGCTAGGATTCACGAAAGCTCTCGTGGCTACTAGTCGGCTACGTTTGTAATTAAGTCGTTGGAAATGTCTTGAATTTCCAGAACCATTCTGAAAACTTTGTCTTACTTCATTTGCTAATGCTAATGGCACACGAATACACTTATTACTTTCAGTATATATCCAATAATGAGCTCATGTTGGTAGTGTGTAAATGTTTAACAACTTAACAAGTGAGATGCAGGGAGGAAGGCAAGATGCTGATGTTGTAACTAAACATCAAAGTAGCGTCATTCAATCTCAGGGGCTCGACGTTGAGCTCGTCCTGGGAGATTGTTTATTAAAGTAGGCCTTGATTACATTTATACAACAATTTCCCCGGTCCTTCCTTTGCATATAAATAAGTTTCGTTATTACACGAATCCCCAACTTCCAACATTATCTTAACATGAAGCACTTTTTGTTTTAGTTAGATTTTTATTTACTTTTGGGGTCTAGAGAGTAATTTTGTTATAAAGATGTATATTACACACACAGACCGGAAAGGTACTACAAAATGTAAACAGATAACGAGTTCGCCAAGTTGTCACGCTCGTCGTGACGTCACCAGACCAGCTGATGGTTTAAACCAATAGGGGGATCGAGATGGGAGAGAGGAAGTCAGTAAACCACACCGAGAAGTGTTTTTAACACCTTTGATAGAAGATGAACAAACACAACGATAAAGTTATGCTATGATGTCAGAAGTGTGTTAACAAGAGGCACTGTTTAGTTGTAAGATCTCGTACTTACATTAATTTGGAAAAACTTATATCAAACAAAGGTTGTAACTATTTTACGGATAATTTTTAGACTGATTTGAATCTTACCTTACCAATACACTTCAAGTTGCAGAAATACCTTACTTACATAAGGATTGTAATAAAAAATACCAACTCAAAAAAAGGTCAATTTTTCAAATTTTACCGTAAGATTTCTAGGTTCTTTACTATTTATTGTGAACAGTAAATATAAACGATTTAATTAATTTATGCAATTCCTCTTCAAGTTTATATATTTTATCAAACGACACTAGGCTATGCATACTTTCTCACTTTGTCTCTGCTACTCTCAATAAAGCGACAGTTGGTAGAATAATAATGGCAGTAAAATACCCGTTTTCAAACACCCTAGTACTTACCATAACAGAAGAACATAAGACTATGAGCTAGAAACGTAGGAACAAAATATACTTGTGTCCGTAACTGGTATGAGAGCAATTCTCAGAAAAGCCTCAATGAATTATATACTGGGAGTTATGAGGGACATAAACCTGAGTAGAGGTAGCAGTAGAGACAAGTTAGAGTTACTTGTTTCTTGCAACTTTACAATTTAACAACAACACCTTTGTACACTTCAACAAACCTGTTTACAAATATAGAATGTCTCCATTCATGGAATCTGCGACTTATCGTCAACTTTAAACGCCTTCCAAGCTCGACTTTTCTTTCCTAATTGGAAGACTTTCTCGAGAGTCTTGAGAAGTTTGCTCTTAGGAGTAAAGAAATATTACGGTCATACTAGTGTACTTTATTTATTATTTAGTTCTGTATAACAACTCATCAGTGTATATCTAATTCAACTTTCAAATACTGACAAAGTTGAGATAAATTGTTTCTCATGCTGGAACGTTTAATCTTTGTAGAGTATGCCATTACTACTGTACTAGATAAGTTTCATAAATAGGGTGCGTTTTGGATAGGTGAGTTTAAGTTATTTTATGTCTTTTTAAACTTAACTCTTATGAATTCGCGGCCAGTATAACAACTATAATCTAGTTCTTCCGTTAGAATTATTGTTCTTCTATTTCAGTCTTGCTGTGAAATACCATCTTCCTGTATAGAGTACACACACATATACGTATATACACATGTGTATAAAGTCTCGTAAAAACGTTTTCTAGGGGTCAGGATCGGTGATCATTTCACGGTCCGGGTCTTACCATGCTGACGGCATGAATATCTCGTTTTTCCATAGGAACTTCTAAGAAAATGTCTACTATGTTTATTCTTTTTACTATTCATCATGTTGTTATTTTGTTTAATCTGTGGTTAGGTAATAATTATGTACTGCCTAAGGCCGTTCAATAATTAAAGCTACAGGTAATGAAGCCTCACTCGAAGATGTTAGTACAACATATACTTTTTACCAAAGCTCTATAGGGTCAAACTTACTTACGATTACAAAAACATTGGTCATTTACCTTTACAAATCATGGAGTTATTTCCAACCACTTTAAAATACCACCTCCTGCTCTCCTGCAAGAAAATACTTGACGTTCCTATAAAATCGATGCAGGTTAAGCAAAGGGTTGTTTATTCGCGATAGTGACATCAGCTGATGTTAAGAGTTTGTTTATCGGACCCAAGTCTTGTAAACAACCAGAGATAATTCCGCTTCAGAGCCTGCTAGCACGCGAGTCAGTAATGTAGCGTTCTTACAACGTCTACGAGTACTTGACCGAGTAAATAAGCTCTGTAGCCTAGGTCGAATATACTACAATCAACATGGTTGACTTTATTTAACGGGTTGGGACGTTAGTAAAGTCCTGGTTAAGTGCTGAAAGCGTGTTCGTATTAAACAATTGAGAGTTTCCTATTTCCTTTTGAAAATGCAGACAGAAATTAGCCTACACACTTTGAAATGAACATTTTCCGTTTCGAAAAGTTGCACGTGAGGTCTACAAAATACTCAAAATACTACTTGATTTTAGATTGTTGTAAACTCGTATTATCCAGCTGAAGGACCGAACTTTTTGTGGTGATTGGTCTACAGAACGTTTTTCAGTTCAAAGTGGTTTAATGTGTAACTGTGATTATTTGAAAATTTTAATTACGTAAGATAACAATTCCTCTATGTTGTCAAATTTCTACGCAATAAAACCTTTATTTTTCAGTTTAATTTATGAATCATGAGGCTCTTTTCTTCAGTAACAGCAATAGTTTTCTGTTAATCAGTCCCTTTGACAATAATTTTGACTTTTTTTAAGTATAAAGTTATTAACGGTTTTAATTATATACTGAAAAATATGGAGTTGGAAATTAAAAGCTACGCTAGCGTGTTTTCCCCAGACATAAAATGAACTGGGCCGTTCCATTTTTGGTTATAGATCCAGAGTGTTCACGGCTGGTGACTCGATCTTCAACAAATAAATTGAACCGACTTCAAAAGTTAATCGACAGTAAAATGCTCTAAAAAGTATGAAATAATTGGGTGTTGCAATTATGTAGTTTTGTACGTGCTACATCCATGACAAAATTAATACGTTTCTAATGTCTTACATTGTACAGGTAATAATTTATCCATTACTGCACTACAGTAAAATATTACAGCTGTAGGCCTACTCATTTCATGATAACCAGTATGATAGATATTAGGTTGCCAATTATTATTAGAATACCACCATGTACGCACACTATTTGCCACATTGTGAACTTTTATTTGTGGGTTTTATAATCTTCATTCATTAAAGAAAAGTTGGAGTCGGCTGCTATTCCTTTGATAATATTGTTTCAGCAGCACCAACTCCAACATTTTTTGAGGACGAAATCACATCAATTTATACTTTGTCGTGGTTATTTCCTAAAGTAATAAGAATAACATCGTCATCAACGAAAACAGTGGTTAAACGTTTTGTAAAACCATAGGAATATCTCTGGTCCTAGATGGACCCCTGAGGGACGTTTGATTTGATGCTGAAACCACTAAAGATACGAGTATAGTACATGTTGCTGGTGTATGTCCAGGTGAAGATGTGGATGATGAGTCTGGCAGTGTTCCTGACTCAACTGTCTTCCAGTCAACTCCAAGAGCCTTGTCACTTCAACTCCATGTGCTCCTGTAGATACTTCAACCCCAACTCCACTTCGTCCTCAAGCTCCATCAGGGATCTCAGCTGTGTCGGTGTGCCTCTCTACAAGTTCCCAGGTAACATAAAGTTAAGAAATCAAAGATAATTTAGTTGTTCAATTTGAATCCGTCTAAAAACACGTAAAATATTAAAAGGCTTAAATAAATGTTCATCTATTTGAGTCATTGCTTTGGTGCAGAGGATTATTAAATGTCAAAAAGACGAATACATTAGGTTCTCATTAGTTAAAGGATTTACAAGTTTAAAGCCCTAACAAGGAAAATTACTTGTAACGCCGACATTAAAATGTTTCGTTTGAACTGAACACTCAAATGTCTAGTTTGCAGTTTCCCTGAAGGGAGTGTTCATAATAATTGTTAAGGTTCTACTAAATTGAATTAATTTATCGTATACCTTTCTAACACACAAAGGGGTTCATTCGAAATAGCTGTATAAATTTTAATTAAGCTATTTTAATTTGTAAATTTGGATTTAGATATCAAAGCTTTATCAATATTCTGGACAGTACAAGTTATACTGAAAATTAAGTAATAAAATATATTTTGTGTGGAAAAGTACTTGGGTTTTTTTTTCTTTTGAAATTGGAAATGCTGTGAAGACTTAGAATGTCAAAAAAGAGTTGTGGGTTACCGCAAACTTTTAGCACACGAAATAAACCCCTCGATGGTTATGAATATACTGATACGTTTCACAAAGTGGCTATAATTAGAAAACGTTTAGTATTACTGCCACTTTGACCATATAAATGGTGCAAGTAGTTTATAGAAGCGTGTAGCCAATTTTAACACTTAAAATACAGAAACAATGTATTACATCTATAAGATCTAATGCTCTAGGGTATTAACAGATGTCTGACAGCATTAAAGATATATTGGATCAGGTTGTGTGCGTAAGTTATACGCGTACTCAAGCAATATTTCAATAGATATTTTCGACCAAGTACAAATTAACGAATAAAAATGCAAAATAAAGGTGGTTGGCAAAGCTTAACTATGCAAACAGTGCTTTGGTAGCTCTTTAATCTTTATGAACATTGTTAACCTCGTTTTGTCGTTAATTGGTTAGCTAAAGGGCAGGACTTTAATTAATTATTTATCTCGTGCTCAAAACTTTGCATCGCTGTGCGCAGTCTCATTTAATGTCAAGGGTCACTTTAACGCAGTGAATTAGCTTTTCCAGAGTGAATTAAGCGTTAATTATAGAAATTGTTTGGAATTTTCCCGCCAAATATTTGTTGGGTCGGGCTCATAAAACAACAATGATAATTAATTTAAATTGCATTTTAAAGTAAAAATGTGTAATAATTAATGTAATGATAGCGTTCTTTGAGTCAGTAATTTCTTGTGGTATAACAATGCAATGAGTAGTTTTTAGCTTTTTATAAACGATAGCTAAGGATACGCCTTAATAATACTAATACGGATAGAAGTGGAAAAACATAGTACCTTTTTATAAATTGAAAGTTTTTTGACATTTAGGCTTCGGGATTTTAGAAAATGTCCATGTATGGCATATCATTGGATAGCCACCATCACTCGTTAGATATGAAACCGACTTTTTTAGAAGAATTATGCAGATTGTCCCGATGTATATATATACAAAATTATTACGTTTAAAACACCATTTAGAAACAGCCAAACATTTTCAGGATTGATTTTATAAAAATATCGGAAATTAATTACGTTTTCCAATTATCTCTTCACACCGAGATTCGAACCTTGACTTACTGTGTTCGTGAAGATACTGTGTTACATTCTGTATACTAAGAAGCGTGGAAACATTTTTCCTACAACCTTCGCATGCAAATTTAATGATAATGATAAGAGTATTGAAACTAATAGTTACACCTCAGCGTATTCCCCCTCAATACATGTACCCTTATACATATTATATGTATTTACTCTGTGGGCTTGTGCAGATTTGCCTCAAGTTCAGTTGTCACACCTGGATGTGGTGGGAGCAGGTCTGGAGACTGTGGAGGAGAGTCTCGTCACTCAGGTGGAGACTTTGAGACTCATCACCAACAACATCGTCCACATCTCCGACAGAACCTTTCTGTAAGTCTAAACATAAAATAAAAGATAAAGTTAGTCCTATTTAACGAGGTGAAGTTAGGACTAGAAAGTCCTCTCTACCACTCAACCTCGACCTTTACCTAGCGTAGCCGTATAGTTACATTACATGTGGTGACTGCGGGGATCGAGCCCGCGCCAGCGGAGCGATCAGCTCCAGAGTCACGCACGATTCCAACCCGCCACGGGTCCGCTAAACAACTAAACATACTAATGGCTGTGCAGTGTGTGCGGAAAAAGTAGACGAAGAAAAAGAATGCAGTCAAACAAACGCCGCCTATATAAATGTTGTTTTGTGAGTTTTAAACTTTTGAATGAAAGATCAATATATTTTTTTTTTACTTTTGATAATCCCACTTTTAAACCCGTGAAAACACTGTATCTTTACAGCTCTGAAACCCTCAATTTAAAAGTTGAGATTAAAAATTTGGCTCAAAATTCGTGCTAGATATTTTGGTAAAGTTTCGGTAAAGGCAGAAAAGCCTCACATAAAACAGCGTTTGTTGGGTTGGAAACGAAGCAACTAATAACCACTCGTTCAAAGTTGATGCTAGGTTTCGTAGTTTCCAGCCGCTCGCAAACATATATTCCTTTTAGCTCCGAAGACTACAGCTATCGGTAGGTCTATGTGGATATTTTCGACGCGCGTACTTCGCAGTCTTAAACAGTAGAAAATACTTTATTTATAAAGTCCTATATTATTATTTTACGATTGTTTGAGAGAAAGATTTTAAATGATTTAAAAGTGCGGTTTTCATTTAATAGAATTCTGGCTTCAACTGCATGGCTTCACCATGCAATTATGTAAATAGAGGTAAAACTTAATTATTATTCGTGGTTATTTCATCACAGAAGTGCTAATAATTGATACGAAGTACAATTTTAAATCCATAAGAACCGACATAGTAAAGATATGTCGGTTTTTTGTCACTATTTTCCTTTTTAATTTTAAAGAAGAAAGCTTAAAGTGTGCCTTAGGAAGCGGAGAGGGAAATTCATTGTTGCGTAAACAATACGTAGTTTAAATGCTTATTAATGATCATACAATTTTCGGTAAACATTGTGAAGTGTTGTCACGATTGTTGAACTGAGGTGGGCCGTGTTGTTGAAGTGATATCGACGTGGTTTCAAGAGCCTGTAATCACGGTGAACACGTGGTCGATACAGTGATTGACACTGCCCACTTACCTTGGCAACCCAGTAACTGCCAATCAATGTCAAAACCTACCAACATTCTTCAGCTTACACTGTAGAAGGCAAAGATATTCATAGTTTACACGGCAAAAGTTAGAATTCAACAAAACGCAGTTTCATAGTAATTGTATTTTCTGGCGTAACGCGTGATTTTGAAATCAAATAGATTTTGTGGTAAGAACAAGGACATGGTAAAACCTACATCATCATAGTATTACAACTATGTTGTACAACAAAATGGTGCGCCAACAGTGCTTTTATAAAAATAAAGTGTTAATAATTACATTACGCAAAGCAAGTTAGTTTGAAGTAGAGGATGATTCAAAAGTCGTAGTGCAAAAGTAAATTTGGTGTGCTCAGAAAATAAAGGTCACAGCGAAATAAAATTTACATAAGTTTATTCAAAAGTGTAACTATTTTTATTTGACATAATTTACAGGATTCAATGTGACACTTGTTGGTAGAAGGGTAGCCCTGCACTTATCTAATCGATGGTCGAATTCCACCCAAACGTGCTGCAGCATTTCTTGCCAGACAGATTTTACAGGTTCGGTTATTCAATTGTTTAGGGCTTATTAAATTCCTGGCATGGGAGGGTACTCTGCCCCTTAAGGAAAAGTCACATGGGGGTAGGTCTAGCGACCTTGGAGGTCATTGCAAGAAAGACACTCCTTAAACTTCCTTTGGTGTGTTTAAAGAATGTCATATCTCCCTCAAAATAAAAAGATTTTAAAAGCGTGTCAACAGTTTTAAACGCAAACCGCTTTACGTTGAATACGTTAGATACCTTAAATCTTAGTTTAGGAGAGATTAATAGAGCACATTTGCTATATCTACGGCAAGCCAGAACAGAAATGGCAGTAAAAAATATCTCATTAAGTCTTTTAGTACAGGTTTTAGATTACCATCTGTTAATTGGCATCGTTCTTAATAGTCAAAACAGATAAACAGAATAGTGCTGGTTTTAACTCTCTACGACGTCGTTGTAAGAAAAGGTGGCCATTTAAAGTTGGAACATAGGGGTTATACTTCCAACTTTGACTGGCTGCCATTTTGTTCTAAATTGTACCTTAAAGTCGACATACCTTAAATGCGCACCTTACCGATTTGCACCAATACGTTAAGTTTGTACTAATAATCCTTTGAATACATAGGCAACAAATTAATCAATTATTTTATCAGTGATTCTTATTCACCGAATTTGAAGTGGTTTCTATATACGGACATCAGGAAGAGAATACTAGAATCTAAAACCTTACCTCTGAGTAAATTTATATTTGGTTAAATACGTAACTATTTCAGATTAAGTTCAAAAGCTCACTCAATCTTCAGTTATTCAAAACTTCCGCTGAAGTTTTAAATACAAGACAAGGATTATTCCCAAGAGAAACGTTAAAGGAACTCTGGACTCTGAATAAGCTTTTCATTTGTACCGAGCACGAACGGGAAAAGGGACGGTGGAAAAGGGCGGGAAGAACAAAAGATATAATTGCTGTCTTCAGCCTACGACGCCGCTTTGTAGCACTTAATCGTTTTGTCCTCGGAGAAAAAGTCCGACAATCTTAATCTTTGGGGCTTTCTTTTTCTTTCTTTTCTTTTGTTCTTATCTTACAACCACCTGATAGACTCATCTGGGTGATCGTACATAAACTAAATGATTTAATCTTGTAGAGACAATTATGTTTCCTCGTCACTTACATAGTAGTTAGTGTATTATTGTATTTCAAAGGGCTTTTTGATTTCCGAAGTTTTACTAAACATCAATAAAATAATTATTTAAAATTAATAAAACATTGAAAGTTCCCCGATCGCCATGTTGCGGGAAAACGCCCCATGTAAATAAAACGTATGTAAAATAAAAGATTAGTATTTTGTTATATTATGTGAATAAATACTAAAAGACTTAAGTCCTAAAATCAGTGAAATTTGTATAATGGGTATGGTCCATCAAACCATGCAGTAGATACCTATGAGGGGTACCAGACTAATAGTAAAATAAATACTTGTACTGGGTAACACGCAGGGAGGCCTATCATACAAATAACATGATACTTACAGGTAAAGGTTTATTGTGTTTTTTGTTTCTATAGTAAAGTATACTATATAGTTTTAAAACTATAATATGGTTTAAGCTAAGGTATACTAGATAACGAGACGAGTTTTCATATTACTCGAAACGTTGTGTAGTTTTAAACGCAATAACCGGTAGAACAGTTCATCTATTTCTATGTTAAAGTATACAAAATTTTAAAATTTAAACTTCGGGATATATAGTTATTTGGTGAAAAGTGAAAATCCCACACAGACCGGTAGACAGAAAAAAGTACGTTTGGCATTAGTGGTTGTACGATGTTTTACACTTCTTATGACCTAAGGGACATATTCACAAAGCTTCATAAGAGGGTTCACATCATTGTTGTATAAACGTCAATAAACTTGATTGAATCATATCACTGGCCTATCAGTTGGCCAGCCCACACGTTTAAGTTCTGATATTTGGTTTACTGAGAAACAATTCTCATAACAGATTAGGAATAAGGTGTTTTGATACATAACGTTTTTAACAGTAGTTTTCTCGTGTCTTTTCAGAAGTATGAGTGGTTCACTTCGTTCCTTGATTTGAGTCAAAACCACCTTGACGAGATGCCCATGAAGGCCCTTTGCTACCTCAAATCTCTCAACTGGTTGAACCTACACGGGTAAGCTATATTATCTCAAACCAACCAAACTCTATATTTGTAGACTTTTTAACCATCAGTAGAAACTATATTTTTTTAACGATGGGTAGAAAACTAATGTGAGAGATATTCTAACTTAGCAATTAATTAGACATGTTTAAATATTCTAAATAAATATTCTAACTTTGTCATCATAATATCTTGATGAACTATACTGGCCAAGAGTTGTACGAGTAAAATAGTCCCTATACAGCTGTAAGCAGGGCATTAAGAAAATTAAAACTTCAATATAAACCTTTCCGTACACAACCGTATGAATAAAATGAGGGAATGAAGAAATAAAGACACATCATGGGATGTGAACTTTAAACACTCTTTACTTTCATCAAAACATTGTACTAATCAACATTTCTCTAATCAATAAACTCGACTTATGTCCTTTAGCTCCTAGGGGAGCATAGGGACTAATTCCCTCCACTGGTCCCTGTTTGCGGCCAGTCACTATGCTCTTCTCCACGTCAAGCCCTGGTTTTCCAGCTTTCTTTCTACCGTCTTTTTCCTCGTAATCTTTGTCCTCCCTATTCTTCTTACCCCGTCGATTCCACTCGATGGCTTGTTTAGCGATTGAGTCTTGCGGCTGTTTTAGTATGTGACTGATCCATCTCTATGTTCTCTTTTTTATCTGTATCTCCACGGGCTCTCTCTTGGGGTTTGTTCTAGCCCAAAGTTCATGTTTGTAAATTACATTAGGCCACCATATTTTTAGAATAAAACCCATTAAAATTACCTCAACAGGAACCGGATATCCTCCCTGCCATTGGCCGACTGGTGCCACCTGAAGGACAACCTAGACAGCTTGTTCCTGGGGGAGAACGAGTTACACGAGTTGCCACCAGGAGCGCTACACTCGTTGTCTCACCTCACGTGGCTGAGTCTAGACCACAACATGTTCAGACATGTCCAGACGCACGGCCTGCCGCAGTCACTACACACTCTCAGTCTACAGAACAACTATCTTGAGGTGGTGAGTGTACAGAAGGTTGATAGGTTTAGTGTTTCATGTTATCCGTTTCGTAAATAGTTCTAATATATACATTGTTTGTGAATCAACTTTTGTCTTAAACTTTCACCCATCTATCTCTACAAAATGGGTGGTACCACTTAGTGGGGGACAGCCGGGCACGCTGATTAAAAATCAGACATAGCATAAAGAGTCATTTTGTTTTGTCAGCAGTCCCAACGCCTTTTGTACAGCCATAATGTTTTTTTTCATGATTCAAAGGTCATACAGTTTCACACGAACAAAATACGAAATTTCTAACGAACAAAATACGAAAGTAAAAACTGCCTAGTTATTAAAAACAAAATGGCGAGCTTATAAACCTAATAAATAGATAGCTTATAACTGGAATCATTTAGAGACATTCAGAAGTCAGGTTAAGCTTGATAAGGTCTTGTTGCCTACAATCCAAGAGAACAATATTTAACTAAACTCATTTTAAGTATAAATTCTTTGTTATAGCATATATGCTTGAAATGAAACTCAGAATTCACAGTAATGATAAATGGGTTTTGTGTTTCAGATCCCGGATATAAATCCCTTAGAGAATGTTTTAAGACTTACTCTGAGAGGTAACTTTCTACGGAGTGTCCCAAAATATGCAGTCAACAGAAAAAGAAGATTAGAAAAGCTTGACCTCGGCTCTAACTTTATTACAAATGTTAAAAATATCTTTAACAACACAATAGTTGTAAGAGATCTGAGTTTAGATTCAAACAAAATCGAGTATTTAAATGAAAATGCTTTTATAGGATTATATGCGGGGAGAATCATTCTTTCTATGAATAGAATAGAAAACGTATCTGAAAACGCTTTCGCAGGGCTAGAAAGCTCACTGGAGTATTTAGACCTAGAGCGAAATCTACTTCGAGAAGTACCACCTGCATTGAATACCCTGAAAAGGTTAAAGTACTTATATTTACCTTCAAACAAAATATCAGAAGTGAATGAAACTGCTTTTGCCAGCTTTTCAAACACGATCAAAGCAATCTCACTAGCAGGAAATTGGCTTAGACATATTCCACAGACTGCTTTGGAAAGGTGCACTAGACTAACTCATATGAATTTAGGATACAACCTGTTAACAGAATTGAATCCAGATGATTTCTTGGAATGGGGAGAATCGATCGAAACTATACTGCTCCAAAATAATCAAATCACGCATTTGGTAAACAATGTGTTCAAGTACATCCCACGTTTGAGAGAGTTAAGCTTATCATTTAATAGACTGCTCGATGTAGAATCTAACGCTTTTATCGATTTAGCTTCAAGCTTGGAAAGTCTTGAACTTAGTTACTGCTTGTACAGAGATGACTTTCCTGAAGATTTTCTTCTTCCCTTGTCTGCATTAGTTTGGTTGGCATTGGACAACAATAACCTGAGATACATAGAGAACACAGCTCTTAGTAACATGAGCTATCTTCAATACTTGAATCTAGATTCAAATAGATTCACAGAGCTTCCTCAGGGTCTGTTCATTCCAGAAGTACACAAGAATTTGCGAGACATTAGACTTTCTTATAACCATATAAACAGCCTAGATACGAAAATGTTCTCGGACTTGGCGAGTCTTCAGACAATTGTATTAGTTGGAAATAACATAAGAAATGTCAACTACAAAGTGTTTAATAGCTTGCCAAATTTGGCTTCAATAATACTGTCACAAAACAGAATAAGCACGATACATCATTGGGCATTCAAGAATCTACCAAAACTGAGGAAATTGGATCTACAGCTTAATGATTTAAGGGAATTTTCACTAAGCGTATTTAATAATGTTGCAACAAACAGCTCGTTAGCTTTAAATATTTCCAGAAATGAAGTAAACATTCTAACATTCAATGACGACTCTAGAGCAATAAATATTAAAGTTCTTGACGCCAGTCACAATCGACTAAGTGAAGTTCCCACACAGTTCCTGCAGTTCATTGCTCATTCGTTGAACAAACTTGATCTAGGGTACAACACAATAAATCAAATTTATCCCTAAGTTTCAAAAATCTGTCACGCTTAGAGGTATTACTCTTAGAGCACAACGGAATCGTCAACATAAGAAGAAAAGCATTCTACGAATTGGACAGTCTTCAGGTTTTAGACTTATCACATAATCATATCAAATCATTACAAGTGTCCCAGTTTAATACTTGTCCAAATCTTAGAACCGTCGATCTATCCTTTAATCATATAAGGAACTTACCAAGAGATGCATTTCAGAATACAGCTATCGAACGTTTACTTCTGTCAAACAACGAATTTATAGTTTTCCCAAGCCAAGCTTTTGGTGACGTAGGATTCACTCTCAGACATTTGGACCTGTCATACAACCAGATAGATAGAGTCGACAGCACAATGTTCCACGAAACACAATTCCTCACAAGGTTGAACTTATGTAACAACAAAATCAATATTCTTCCTGATAACGTTTTTACCGGTCTTGGAAACCTACTTTATCTACAACTATGTAAAAACCCCATCACTGCCAACTACAAGGAACTTTTCCATTACATTCCAAGACTAAGACATCTGAATCTTGCCAACACTGGATTGCGGAAAGCTCCTTTTCTTCCACTGCCAAAACTGTCTCATCTAAATCTGTCAGGAAACTTCCTTGATGATCTGCCAACCCCTTCAGTGGAAGGGTTGTCTAGCTTGAGAAAGCTGATTCTTCATGGGAACAGATTGACAAGTCTTCCGTCACACTGCTGGTCAAAACTGCCTCTTCTCAGGAAACTAGACGTTTCTTCAAATCCTATCAAGGTAGGTTTTTACGGGTTAATTGTTCTTTATAGAAATATAATTACTGCTTTGAAACTGATCTTTAAATAAACTGGTTTAAACACATGATTTTAAATGGTATGCTCAACTGAAACCCTCTTTATTGTCAATTTTTCCACCAGTACTAAGCAGCTTTTAACAAAGTCCCATCAATAGTTTATTTTTCGTCAAGAGAAACATAAGTCAAGTAAAGAATACTAAGCATATATTTTTTCTTCCAGGTTCTTACAGCAGACAGCTTTATTGGACTCCAAAGGCTCGACTCTCTCAACCTCAATCACCTCTACAGACTTGAGAAGTTTGAGTCCGGGAGTCTCTCGGAGCTGAGAGTGCTGACCAGCTTGGAGCTCCAGAGCTGACAATGGGGTCGCAAACAGAACTTCCATCTCGGTGGAGTTCTTCAGGGAGTGCAGTCTTTGAAGTGAGTTAAAAATGTGTTTAGCCAAGAACTATGAAATCAGGAGTATGCCATACGTGTAGTTTTTTTTGCGATTCCCTGTAAAAGTCAGTAAGCTATATATGTAGAGCAACTAGAAATATCCCAACCTGCAAAACGATATCTGGTATAAGTTTTAGTTTTACCAACGGTAGTAGACAAAACATTGTCGTGTATTGTAAAATGACTGAATAATGATTCGCTTAGACTACTATTTGTTTTCATGCGCGTGTCTCATTTACGGGAAATAATTCTTTGATTTCAGAAAGCTCTCAGTTGAAGTCCTAGACGACACGCTCAGCACCCAACTTCATGAGCTGGAGTTGCCAAGGCTCCGTCACCTGAAGATCACTGGCCACTCTCTCCAGCGGCTGGAGCCTGGAGCCCTCTCTAGTTTTCAGGACTCCAGGGAGTTCCTACTGGAGCTGACAGGGACCCAGGTGCAGGACATTCCCCCGGGGTTCTTCACTCCTCTGGCTCACAGCAGTCACTTGTCTATCAACCTCAAGAACAACAGCCTGACGTCCCTCAGCCCAGCTGCCTTCTACAACAACGCCACCTCGTGGGAGACGGTCGGCACCAAGCTTATAGCGGGTGCGTTCAAATTATACTTCAACTGGTTTGGTAATCGTTCTCCTGCAAACATCATTGAGTCACTTTTACGTTCCTCGTCAACCAAATATTAAAGATAAAGTGGTTATCTAATACTTGATTTCTTGTTAGAAATATTCTTTATCGGTTTTACTATTTATTATTTATGTTCTACTTTACATTTCTTTTTAGTTTTCCACCTATGTTCGTATCGAGTATATTTGGTATTCTTCCTTGCCCATTAGGCGTTGTGTAAGCAGTCAACTGGTACAGGTTTGCATAATACAAAATTTGAATAGTAAGTTGGTCACAAGAGAATTCGGTAAAGAGAACGAACTATCAGTCTCTGAAGTTTTGCTAGAAATTAGGGTTTATGATATTACAAACCAGACACAGCCATAGAGGAGCTATAGGGTCCTCTTGAATTGTATCAGATTTACCATAAATGTCATGGGGCATAAAAGCTTTTAATGACATTAAGACGTTTTGTATGCTTGTACAGGTGGCCTGCTGGTAGGAGACAACCCCTGGGTGTGCGAGTGTGGACTGGTGTGGCTGGCTCAGTGGTTGACCCGCTGGCTCAGGGAATCACTTCTGCTGCACACGGTACCTCTAGACGCTGCTCAGGCGCTGGTTCTAGCTGCTAGAGCCGCCACTTGCCTAGACCCCCGGACTGGAGGTCAGCTGCCTCTTCTAGACCTCAGACCGGAGGACCTCAGCTGCCACGCCAGTGCCCTCAGCAAGGCCTCGCCCCTCTGGCCTCCTCAGCACCTGATACTGCTCGTCCTACTAAGCACAGTGCTTAGATAGTAGATATAACGTAGTTTATTAATCATGAGTGCGTAATGTGCACTTTTGAAGTACAATGACATTGGAGCGATTAAACTTAAAGTGTGCCTTCCTAAAGAGTTTTTAAATGTCATTGTTTCGGCGTTCGTTATTAAACCTTTGATATTATTATTTTGTTTGTCCATTATGGGTTAACAAACATCTTGCGTCGAAATAATGTAAAGAGTGTAACCCATCTATCTGTTAGACCTTTATAATACCTTACGTTATCAATTAAAGGTACTAAATACTCTTTGCGTAATGTATTATGTATACGAAACATTGTAAATATTTGTACACATATTGTAAATATGGTTTGTAAATAAAGTATTTTGCTCAACTGTGGTACACAAACACGTTTTTATCTTTTCCCAAATCAGCCTGGTTTGAAATCAACCTTTACGAGAATCTAAAAGGCCTCTTACGTCTTATCTGAATAAGGTCAACCTCATAGTAATGAGTGTTTTACGTGTAATGGAGCTAAGAACTTTTTAAACCTCATTCAGTAACTACGTGCCCTCTGGATTTCCGAGAGCTCAAACATAATGAACACCAGCTCGCCATACTAAAGGTTTTTTAATACTGTACATTTTAATGAGCACTTAGAAAATAAAGTAAATTAGTAAATTAAATAGACAAAAAAGTTGGACACGGTTATAAATTCACACCTCAACATTGTTTATTAGTTGGCAATTCGAAAAAATCAAGGGAAATAAGCTACCGTAATGAAAACTTACTGCAAAGTTCAGTATTCGAAGCTCGGATTGTTTGGTTGGTCAGTTTCAATCCCAGACCTCACGTGAGGTTTGCATGTTTTATTGCGTTCAGTGTCAAATTACCCACATCGGGGGAAATCGACCCACAAGTCCCCTTACTCACCCAGTCGCATGTGAAACTGCTAACTCTAATGGAAGGTTAGTTTTGTTATTTGCATTGCGATTACGTTATTTGTTACAAACAACCGCTTTACAAGAACTATTGTAAGTATTGTAAGATATTAATCTACAGTCAAAATATATTAATTATGTCTCTGCCAAACTCTCGGTTATGATTTGGCACATTAAAACAAGAAAATACCTCCACTGCACATACAGTGTGTTTGAAAAGACCCGTAAGGGCTTGATATTTTGTATTGTTTATTTTCCAATTTACTACAACATTAAAATACTGTTTTCTACTCTAATTCGCTCCAGTCCCAACCTCGCTCCGGCTTTGCTTCGTTATGTTCTAATACGACGAGTTCGCTGCGCTCGCACCTCGCTTCGGCCTTCGGCCATTTTCTGGCAGTTATGCCCCGTACCATGAAAGGAAAACCCAACTCTGGACTACTCATTCCACTGTTATAGCGATTTAGAAACGGCTTGATGGATATTCACAATTCACTGTATATTGATGTGTACAATTACTAAATACATATTTCTTTCAAATTGCATCCAGATCGGACGAAACTTACTGTTTTTAGATTATTAAACCCCCTTTTTCTGGGTAAAAGACCACCCCTCCCCATTCAAAAAAGGAGAGTTCCTGTATTCTAATTTTGCTGGCTAACAAATTATACCGAGATATTTACGAAAGGAACGTGTCTACCAAATTTGGTGAACTCGGACAAAAATGCGACCTGTAGGGATGATACACACATACACAAAGATACATATGTACCTCAAGTTTTGAAAAATGCTCAAAACATGTTCTGGGGGTCAGGATTGGTGTTCGTTTCATGGTCCCGGGCCTGGTTCTTTCCATGGTGACGGCATGAATATCTCATTTTTCCAAAGGAAGTTCAATAAAAATATAAAACAACAAAACGGCAAATATAATTTAAAAAAAGCTAATATCTTATAGCTATTAGTAGTTTGCTACCTGCCGCAGTCATAATATTTTTACCAATCAAATACTCATCTTAAGGGAAAGTAGATTTGTTCTACGAAGTGTTTTGTTCTGAGAACAACTTGACTGTTAACCATCAATACAGATTTCGTGACGATAAAACATTTATGTCGTGCAGCTCAGTGTAAATTACCCCCATTTGCATATTGAGGTTGAACGCAATGGAATATGGTTAATAAGTTCGTGTGTATTGAGGAACGCACTATGTTTATTGCGTAGTTTGACCTGCTGGACTATAAAGGCTTTGTTATTGAATTGTATCTGAAAATGCAAGGCAAGACTCAGGCTCGGGACCATGATATGAGCTCCAATCCTGACCCCCAAAACACGTTTTGAGAATTTTTTCAACACTTTATTTATATAAGTGTAATATATGTGTATCATCTCTACAGGTAACATTTTTGACTAATTTTCACCAAAATTGGTACAAATGTGCATTTAGTAATTATTTCTGTCAAGTTTGTTAACCATCAAAATTGTACCACCGGATCTCCCCGATGAGTGGGGACTTTTCACCAAAAAGGGGTTTTAATGATCTAAAAGAATTTCGTCCGATTTCATTGAAATTTAAAATAAATATGTATTCGGTTGTTATACAACAATATGCCGAGAATTATGAACATCCGCTAGTAGTTTTATAATGGTGACCAAATAGTTATTTTTCGCTATAACAGGAGAATGAGTAGTCCGATTTTATTGAAATATTAATGATTAACATGTGTTTTCCTTTTACGTATAATATGTAGTTAGTATAACCTCCTGTAAAAAGCCCCATAAGTCTAAGGCCGAAGGCCAAGGTAACGCCCGTGATCATACAGGAGGCCAAACTAAGGCCGAAGGCTGAAGTGAGGCTGTGAGCGTAGTGAATTAAAGTAACTAATTGCAATGAAAAGTTTACTTACTCATGTCAGCGGCGCTTTGGCGCCAAGCTGCGTGTCGATCTGGTTTAAAGTTGTATGTTGACGACGTTAGAATTTCTGTGGTTGAACTAGGTTCATGGGCGTTTTCATCGTGTTTTTGTGAAGAATACAACGTTTTGAGATCTGAAACCTGATCCTTCTTCAGGTGAAAAGTTACCTATAACATAACAGAACACATTAAAAATGAGCCAGCCTAAAAAATCAAAGTAAGCTCACACACCACCAAACACGACAATATTTATATAGTTTGATCACGTTGTCAGGACTATAAGCTTTAGTCACGCAAACAACAAATATATAAATCTCAAATATCATAGTTGGTTTATGACGGAAGTGTACGAGTATGTCCCTCGGCGTTTCTAGAAAGGAAAATGTATCATATTTAATTTAAAAGCTTTTACCGAGAAAGATGGACACTTCAGTGTCTGAAGTGTCATGAATGGTTTAGTGAGTTGTGCGTCAAATCAGTCACATTTGCGGTTGTTGTCACAGCTTCTAGAATACTCTACATCAAGTGAGTTAAGCATTATATACTAATTTGCCACTCAGCCTTTTCGGTTAGCTTTCACAGTTGTGCCAATAGGCTTTAATTTTCGCATGCAATTTATGTACGCAATTCATATTATCAGCCGGGCTACGTGAAGTACGTTAACGCCGACTTGAAAATGTTGCTTTTCTTTGAGCCCGGACTCCCTTTGGTATGAACTCATTTTCTTTTATCAGTCCAAGCTACTTCTCTGTTTTTGGTAACTTTCCTCTGTCCAACTCTTCAATCAACCTTTTTTGTCTAAATGTGTACCATCCCGATTATGTGATATCTACCGCTTTTAACTCTTCTTCAACTGCCACGTACCGTTAAATTGTTTCAACTTTTGCCATACTTCGAGTTTGATATTTATAATATTGTATATAATAACAAATGGTTTAATAGTAAAATGTAGTTTACTGCCTGTTCAAAAAATTGCGAAGGAATTGTACTGTAAGCTAGAACTTGTTTAACTCAAAGTTAACATTTCTCTCAGATTCCACTTCTTTCCTTCCACCTTTAGAAACACACAAAACATTTGAAAGAAGCTGCAACAAAACCTCGTGACTGGGTATTGGAGGAACAAAGATATCCTAAGCTGAGCCTGACGATAAAACAATGAACATGCATCTTCCGAGAGTGTTTGTTAGCTGAAGCAAGGGGAAACTTGCAAATGACAATAGAAAGACTTAAAGTCTCTCAAACGTAAAAACCCAAAATAATAGTTAATAAACGCAGAGTGCGGTTCTAGTGGTAAGTTTCAAATTAAGCTAGAGCAACACGCAACCAAGCCCTACAGCGCCGCTGGCATGAGTGAAACGAATCGACTCTATTATTTGTTACTCTAGTACGCTAGTTGTAACTTTAGTTCGCCATGCTCACAGCCTCGCTTTGGTCGTCGGCTTCAGATTTCGTGCTCCATTACCACGGGCGTTTCAAGGCTCCACTCAAAGTTCACTTCGGCTTGCGGCCTCGTACAAAGTCTTTTACTGTAAATTTTACTACATACCATGAAAGAAAAACGCGTTTCAAATTTCACCAACATTAAATCGGACTACTAATTTCACTGTAATAGCGAAAATCACCTTTTCAGGCACCATTTTGAAACGACTTAAGGTATTTTTATAGCTTTAGGTTCATTGATGGGCAACCTGATAATACGAATTTATTTCATATTTATCATATGTTAGGGGGTGGTCATAGCTTAGTAGTACAGTGCGCGCTTCGCACCGAATCGACCCGGGTTCGAATCCCGGGCTCAGTGATAACATTTAACGATGGCCACTCCCCGTGGTCCGGAAGTCACGTTAAACCGTTGGTCCATTCCATTGATCGTTGGGCTATTAGTTAATGACCCAATCTAGGAAACAGTTGGCCCTAGTTTCTAACAAAACTAAACCTCATCATCCATCAAAAACACTCAACACACTCACCATTCCATATTCACCTTAAAATGCCCTCTAGGAGTGGTCGGTTTCTCAAATCAAAGTAAAGTAAAAGTAAGTATCATCAAATGGAATAAAGTTTCATAAAACCGATTTTTGGCGAAACCTCTACAGTAAATTGTAAGAAAATTTGAAAAAAATGCTATGCTGCACATTCAAAAATGCTCAAAACGTGTTTTGGGAATCAGGACAGTGCTCATTTCATGGTCCCGGGTCTGAATCTTTTAATGCCATTCAACCAAAATAAATTCGCTAACAATTAGAACAAATGTATACAACAGGATAAGGTTGTTTAACACAGAGAGGAGGACAGCTACAGCAACAAGGCTAGGCGGTGTTACTAATGGTTAACAGCAGTAATGTATATTGAAGGCTCCATAAAGCCTGAGGCTTAGCTTGATGGCCTATACACGGACCATAACGTTTATTATCCTCTGCTACTTTATAGCCGTATTACAAAAACATGTGGCACAATGATTAATGCAGGTAGGATTATATTACGTCAATGTCAAAATGTTACATAGTTCTCCTGTGAAATTTTAGAATTAAGGTGTGATTGTAAGTATAAGCTGTTATTTTCCAATGACTATTTCCTTTTACACGAAGATAATAAACGCTTTGGCATGCATGCAAATTTTATATTTATTCAGCAACTCTATTCATGTCTTTGATTTTTGGACAGCAAAATTTGATTTTTAACATGGGTAATTTAAATTGTATTTTAGACCTATCACAATATTGTATGTACTATAAATATTTCAATAATAAAAGGGCTGGTTGAGCAATGGGTTATAATAGATCCTCACCTTATAAGGACAATTCGGGTAATTATTAAACATGTACATTTCAAAAGCACTCCTGCGTACAAAAATCAAAAGAAAGAAATTGATCTTTGCTCTAGTGGGAGTAATATAAAAAAGCGATTACCAAGGTAATTTGAGGACATTATTTTGCATTAAAACTCTGTGTGCCTAACTCTGTATGAACCAAAAGAAGTCCTCATCAAGCAGAGAGATAACTACAGTGAGGATAACTAAAAGTCAAGCTGGATCAGAACCAGCACACTCAGCTCAGAACGTGTTAAACAAGTTTCATCACGTAAACTGTGTGGGATTGTAGCTACACCGCGGATTGAAGACCACCACGGTGTGTGATTTGACACATGACACAATGAAACATTCATGATACAATTAGTCAGTTGTGGCTGAACACACCGGGTTGTTAGTGTAGAAAGTTTCTTTACATTGATAACTGCATCACGTAAACAGTGTGGGATTGTAGCTACACCGAGGATTGAAGACCACCACGGTGTGTGATTTGACACATGACACAATGCAACATTCATGATACAATTAGTCAGTTGTGGCTAAACACACCAGGTTGTTAGTGTAGAAAGCTTTCTTTACATTGATAACTGCATCACGTAAACTGTGTGGGATTGTAGCTACACCGAGGATTGAAGACCACCACGGTGTGTGATTTGACACATGACACAATGAAACATTCATGATACAATTAGTCAGTTGTGGCTAAACACACCGGGTTGTTAGTGTAGAAAGTTTCTTTACATTGATAACTGCATCACGTAAACAGTGTGGGATTGTAGCTAAATCGAGGATTGAAGACCACCACTGTGTGTGATTTGACACATGACACAATGAAACATTCATGATACAATTAGTCAGTTGTGGCTGAACACACCAGGTTGTTAGTGTAGAAAGCTTGTTTACATTGATAACTGCATCAAGTAAACAGTGTGGGATTGTAGCTAAATCGAGGATTGAAGACCACCACTGTGTGTGATTTGACACATGACACAATGAAACATTCATGATACAATTAGTCAGTTGTGGTTGAACACACCAGGTTGTCTGTGTAGAAAGCTGGTTTACATCGATAACTGCATCAAGTAAACAGTGTGGGATTGTAGCTAAATCGAGGATTGAAGACCACCACTGTGTGTGATTTGACACATGACACAATGAAACATTCATGATACAATTAGTCAGTTGTGGCTGAACACACCAGGTTGTCTGTGTAGAAAGCTGGTTTACATTGATAACTGCATCACGTAAACTGTGTGGGATTGTAGCTACACCGAGGATTGAAGACCACCACTGTGTGATTTGACACATGACACAATGAAACATTCATGATACAATTAGTCAGTTGTGGCTGAACACACCAGGTTGTCTGTGTAGAAAGCTGGTTTACATCGATAACTGCATCAAGTAAACAGTGTGGGATTGTAGCTAAATCGAGGATTGAAGACCACCACTGTGTGTGATTTGACACATGACACAATGAAACATTCATGATACAATTAGTCAGTTGTGGCTGAACACACCAGGTTGTCTGTGTAGAAAGCTGGTTTACATCGATAACTGCATCAAGTAAACAGTGTGGGATTGTAGCTACACCGAGGATTGAGTGCTATCATAACGTGATACACACTATTATCTAACGTTGTGACGATTTCGAAACAATGTTGTATACTGTAATTCGATTTTGTTCAAACGAAGTCGTAGAAGTATGTTAATCTATAAAAAATATTTAGTGGTTGTGTTTTTGGTTACAGGATTCACGCAATTACAGGTAATTAACTTTGGAAATTAGTCTAATCTTTACCCAGTAACTTGTAATTACACGATGAATAGTAATAATAATCACAATTTTATTAGTTTTAATCATATTAACAAAGTGTTTGACTATCGCCTAGGATTTCAACAGTTTTATTTAAAGGGGTATTGGCTAATTTAATTCAAACGCATTAAACTGAATTGATGTATTCTGAAATAAATGATTTGGATTAGAGTAACAAGTGTTCATTAAACGAGGTAATTTGACCAAAAGCTCTCTCAACCAATCGACGCCATGCAGATAAAAGCCGATTCTGGGTAAAGGATAATTTTACTTTAATGAATGCTGTTAAATAGATTATGACTGTATGTAACTAACGAGTATTATAGCCTATTTTAAAGGTCACATACTAATAAAGGGCACTTGTTATTTAATTTAGCAATGAAGGGTTTGTACGCTTAAGTACGATTCAATAGTGGATTAAGTTGACCGTAATAACTAAGCAGGGATTTAGCAGGATGAAAGATGGACATTCTTTTAAATAACCCAGTATTTTAAATT
The DNA here is from genome assembly GCA_018831715.1 of Matsumurasca onukii. NCBI lineage: Eukaryota > Metazoa > Arthropoda > Insecta > Hemiptera > Cicadellidae > Matsumurasca > Matsumurasca onukii. The sequence continues at coordinate 46,122,445 of CM032062.1, read as the reverse complement.
TCTGAATAGTCATATGCAATCATGCAATAGTCATATGTTTGATTTATATGTTATTATGTGTTACGTATTCTCTTGATAATGTTGAAATCGAACCACTTGTCAGCTCGCTCTGCGCTTAAATATTTAACGGCATTTCCTAACCACAAACCTCATCCGTAGGCGTATTCATATGTTCTCTCAAATGAATGATTCTATGCCTTAAATCTTATTGTTCATCAATAAAAACCTTTTGAAAAATGTATTTTAACCCTTATTTATAAAGGTTGTTGTAGTACCTATTGACGTGGACTAGTCCAATTATATCGCAACAAATTATCAATTTAGTATTGAAAGAAAAGTACAAAATACTGCAAATATACAATTTCAAGATAAACGCTAAACTCATAATAACTTGAGTAATTCCTCTATACCTTTTCTTCATTATTTACGTTATTGTAGTGACTGGAACATGTGTTGCTGGTTTAATTTCCTGAAAGTCGACTCGTACGAGTAAATTATTATATTATTGTTCTAAATTAACAACTAGTAATAATGACTATTACTTAAATAACATTAGTGTTACATTTAAACCATAAAAACAGTGAGAAGAAAATTAAAAGTGAGTAAAGAGACACAACACGAGACGCCTTTGATTGAAGAGATGTAGAAGTCAAAACGGTAAAAACTTTTAATTGGCTTCGTAACACGGCAGCAAAACATTCGCTTTGTGAAGACATACGACGTTTCTTTTATACAGAGTTGAACACACAAAGCTCCTTCTTCATGCTGTGCACATAAACCACTTCATGTTAATTTGTTCAAACAATCCAAATATACAAAGTTTCTGTTTAAGTAAATCTATTCACACAATTCACATAAGATGGTAGGAAGGTATATGGGGTGGCTATATATTAGTGGTATAGGGCCAATCAATCAATGGACTCATGAGCGCCACCAGGAATCTTTTTAAGGGGCGACAGGCCTTCAGGGGGGTTTGGGAGTATGGACAATTATGAAACATAATAGAAAAATGGTGAATTTAGAGCTTGTTTTATGAATGTTTCTTGAGACGGAATCAACAAAAAAATACCAAGTTTATCCGTCTGTAACAATTGTCTTTATTAATTTATTTTTTTACATGGGTTACTTCAAGAACTAATAAAACCCCAGTTCAAAGAACAATCAGCTTTAGTATGAAATAAGGCCCATCAAAATAGTTAACACACTTACTATGGAAAGAATGGCTTCAATTCAAGTTATAATTTTGGGAATTGGGTCTGAAAGTGCCGCTTTCACCGTTGTGAAAACTGCCAATTAATACATTACACACTTAACGTTTTTCATTAATATAAAGTATCACACGAGTGGTAAATCTTTAATACGGGAAATATTAAGGGATGGCTTGACTCTTTTGAACCTGAGATTACTCGTAATCCTACTGGGCTCAATATATGTACTTTTGTAAGAAAAGTTTCGTTGCAAATGGTTGCAGTGAAAACAAGGTACACTGTTATACATAACGGTGTTGGATATTATAAACCACTATAGCCATAGGCAGGGTTATGTTATAGCAAAGTTTCTTTTTTTAATTCTGAGGGAATTCAAAGAATACTTTAAATATGTGAAATAGGTACGAGATTAAAACCTGTTTTGAGGAATTTTTTAGAACTTTGTCAAATCGTCTGTCATTGTATTCGGTTCCGTGAAATTGATAGAATAAGTAGACAGTTGTTGAAGACAGATTTATTCTGCACAGCTCACCGGTTTTAGACCATGTGTGATTATTTACTCGAGAAAGATTTACTCAAATGAACAATTTAACGAAACTATAATAATTCCAACATGAAAACGGAAGTTCGAGGATGTTGGAAAGGGAGGATATTGAGTTCAGGAAATAAAGTGTGCCAGTTATTTGAAGAAATATATAGATTAAAACGTGGTATACGTTAAAATGTTTTAACTAATGAGTTACTTTCTTCGACAGACAGTCAATATAAAACCTTTGAGATTTCACTAGTTTCATGAACGCTTTCTTTACGTAAATAAATCACAAAATATAAATTGTATGGTTTAATTAAAAATTAATAACTAAAACACTTAATGTATGTACTAGCACAAACCAAATTTATTTTCGTTTTAGAATATATTCATTTGGAAAAAGCACTTCTTTTCAATAGACACTTGATCACAAGACATTTTGCTACCTGGATAGGTCTATAACATATAAACTGATACAAAAGTACAGGAGTAAAAGCAGAATCGAGATTTAATAAAGTATCCAAAGATCTCGTGTGAAAATAAATCAACGCATACTAACCTTTTTAATGTTCGAAGCTCGGATTGTTTGGTTGGTCAGTTTCAATCCCAGATCTCACGTGAGGTTTGCATGTTTTATTGCGTTCAGTGTCAAATTACCCACATTTACCCACATCGGGGGAAATCGATCCACAAGTCCCCTTACTCACCCAGTCGCATGTGAAACTGCTAACAATGAACTCGGTTGATTGTCGCTTTACGTAGCTAGTTACAAAATATATAGTTAATACAAAATGATTCCAAACTTCCATTTTATCATTTTTTGTTTGTTTTACTCTAGATTGTTTGGCTTGTTATACTCATTTTTTTTAATTGCCAACAACATCCCCTTTACGCGGAAAGCCCTCTGACATTTGTATATCCAATTACTAAGTGGCTTAAACTTAATGCAAAAGTGTTAACTCAATTAGCTTTTACATAGCTTATACAATTAGCTTTTTAAAAACTGACTTCACTATCTGATTTCACAATGATTGCCATCGTTTAAAAGATCTCGTACCAAGCACTTCGAAACATCTAGTTACAGTCGGGCTTTGGTAGGTTTTTAGAGTGTTGGTGTAAGGAGAGTATATGCCTTATATGATAACGAGATATGATTAATTGATCTCCTAGCTTAACCTCAAATTTAAGCATTAAGGACTCTGCATGTGAAGTAATGTATATTACGAGGGCTCGAAGTAAGTATTTACGTTACCTGCGTCTAAATATCATTCAAAAGATATCAACGGAAAACTAATTTCTTTAAATTTATACATATTATATAAACAAATCGTATTGCACAAATAATGGTCCAAGCATTGATCAGGGTGAAAAACTATGTATTTATTTCCAACGTATAACCTAAAAGTTGGGAGTTGTCTTACATTGTGATAGTTCTTGACTTTAACTGCCACTACAAAGAATACTAAGCGAATAATATCTTCACTACGTGGTTTGAGAACTTAAGAACTGTTTCTTAACCTCGTCTTTGTTTCAATGGTCTCAGGTGAATGATAAGTATGAAGTAAGTTACAATTGATGAATCATTTAAAACACCCTGAACTTATACCAACTGCGTTTGGTTCTTGTATTTTTACTAGGCACTTGTATTGCATCTTTTTCAAGTATTAACACTGAGATTATTAACGAATTCTTATACCAGGCACTAACTGCTTGAGCAACTTGAGAAAGTTCAAAATCATTGTATCAAATTCAAATATCAGATAATTATGATTAAACAACATTCAACACATATATTATATGTTTTCAACTGAAGAGTTCACTGTAAATTGTGTTGACAATAAAATACAGCTAACACGAGAAACTACACACAATTAATAATAGCCAGGGGATATTTATTGATGAGTGTAAATCTATACTCTTAACATTATGTTTAATTAATCAAAGTTACTTTTTAACCATTTGTGTTGTTTGTTTTTGCATATAACAATTGTGATATTACTTTGTTGCATATAGTTGATAATTAAGATCCAACTATAAGCTTTATATCATTGATTGTTAAGATAACTAACATAAGTAATAATTCTGAAATATATTTAAAAAGGTTACATACTAGCATAAGAAAACCCAGACCTTTAAACAACAACAAAATAAAAATATACCTATATTTTTTATTCATAAAGGTTTTTCCAGGCACTTTCTTTTGGGATCCAAAATTTTGATCGGAAGATAATATTACTACAGCAACACTGTAGTAATAAGGGATCCGTCAGACTTACGTTTGGTTTAAATACATAAATAACATGTTTGAATGCAATAATCAAGCGACAATAACAATGAATACACGGATACAATAACAAGAGAATCGTGGTGGTTTGGTACCGCAGCTCATCTCTCCGGTTGCGCGGGTTCGATCCCTACAGTTATACTTAAAATGTGTAAAGAGACGATACAGTGACGATAGGTAATGGTTGAAGTTAAGTGAAGACTTCGTAGTCCTAACTTTAAGTTAAACTTTTTTAAGTTAAACTAGGCCAACTTTACCTAAACTCCTATTGAATTTGAATTGAATAATGCCTATAAGAATTCCTATGTTTTATCCTATTTTCGTGTTTTTACGTAAGCTTATAAACGTGTAGTTTCGTGTAAAAAAGAAAAATTACATACATTATTAAGTCACGAGATTTTAATGAGTAAGCAAGCATTACTCAGTTGAGAGATTGAATTTTCATTTGAGTTTGAGACATCATTACTGTTGATGTGGGTTCCAGGTGCTTTATCCCTCAGATCTCGTGCCTGTGCTGCACGCAATGTTGCCACTCTACAAGAAACAAATGAGTTCTGCTTCCAAACCATAAATTATGGTTTTCATCGGTAATGTACTGTTGAAACAGGAATAAACCTTCTACAGCAATTGCCAGAACCTTTTTGGAGTACAACAGTAAGGAACGTATTATATAAAGTACTAAATTATATATATATAAATGAGATAGGAAGAAGATGAGTTCAAAATAAACCTTGTGCCTCTTTTACAGAATAATGAAAGTCTCAGAAAATGTGATGAAAACTTGTGATTGAAAATACGTACAACTTAAAAAGAATAATGAAAAACTGGATGTTATTCTATGGCCATAGTCTTCTTTCAGACATATATGAGGTACTTGCTAGTTTTGTCTAGCTATAACCTTTTATCAAGGTTTTGTTTTAATAAAGGTACAATATTATAATTTGTATCTTAGTGGTCTATAATTGTTGGCTACTCTTAGATTTTGAAACAAAATGCAACATTTGTTTTACTTGAAAAACTAAACTTATAATATTTTAAACTGAATGCTTATACAGATAGTTTTAAATTGAAATGATGTAAACATAGCACAGAAACTATTTATGTGCAAAGAATTATTTTGATCTCTTTAGATAGAACAAAGATGAAAGATTAAAAATACAGGGTTATTCAAAAAGAATGTCCTACTTTCACTCTTCTGTAAATTTTAGACTATAGGTGTTCCATGAATAATTTACATATGGTTGAAAAGTGGAAGTTCCAAAGTTTTGTTAACGTATATTGAAAAGCCATTTCAACTGTTAACTATCAACAAGATTGCTGCCCTTCAACACAAGATTTTTTGCACTTCCTCATCGGTGGGTGGGACGCATAGGAGTTGAAGATCAGGCTCTTCCCTTCTAGTGATTAGAGGGTTAAGATCTCCTGATCTAACCCCTTGTGGTGTTACATTAAGGAAAAAGTTTACGTCTTATCTCTGCCAAGACATCTATTTGACCCGCGGAACCGTATGAGAGCTGCAGTAAATACTATAAATGAATATTTTCTTCGGATATGTAGGAAGAGTTTGATTATCAGCTAGATTTTTGCCGGAAAGTCAGGGGAGAACAGGGGGTAGCATTTATAGAAATGTACCGATGGGGACAAATTTTGAAATATACGCTTTCTACCAGTATTTACAGGTTATGTTTATATAAGTAATAATTAATAAAATAGAGTTCTCTAAAAGTAAGACATTGTTTTTGAATAACCCTGTAGTTGTAGTGTTATTGAAAAAGAAGGTGTGCTGCCAATCAGCTTTCAATAATGAATGAACCACCTTCAATACCATATCGACAAAAACTGAGACGAAAGTTTCATTATTACATAATTTTACCGCTCATAGTCCGTTTATTTTCGTTACACTCATGTTTTTAGAAAAAGACGGTTTTCAAGAAAAACCTTTTCGTTTTTAAGAGTTTGCTAGATTGCGAATCAATAGTTCAAATGCAACGAAGGTAAGTGCAATGTCACGATAAAAAATAGTATCATGACCTGAGTAAAGGGAATAGAATAAATACTCAATTAAAATAATATTACATTGTGTTGGATCGATAGCTATTTTTCTTAACCTTGATTTTACAGTTCAATAAGTTAATAGTTTTTCTTGAATAATTTTATAAACAATGGCAAAGTAATACCAAATTAGCGTGCTGTAAATGTAATGACAATGCCTTATAAACAGCTCTTAACTTAAATAACGATATTTCAAGACAAACAAATAAAACAAGCACGATTCAAAATTGTCTCAAAGGTTTGTTTTACTCAACAAAATATTTAAAACACTAATTAAACGTTTCCAGCTTTTTGACTCTTACAAATCTTGAACCAAAGACTTTACTTTTGTAAACATTTGATGTGTATTTTTGCACTTCTGTAATGTGACGATTTACAGTTGGCAATAAAGAGTAAATTCAAGATTGGTTGTAAAATAAGGAATACTGACTGTTTATAGTGAATCGTTATTATGATTTATTACAATCATTCACTAGTATATTCATAATTTATGGTCAATTACTCGTAATTTATAGAACAACCTCAATATTAATACCAGATAACAAGAGCTCAATTGTTGCTTTTATGTTTTAGGTTTGAAAAAGAAATTGAATATATCCTAATGAAGGGCCTGGATGAGTCAGTTTTGCCTCTTTCAGTACCTGTGTGATTTAAAACCCCCACATATACAAAGGTAAATAAAACAAAAGATTACAGTTAGGTACTAATGTAAGTAACGTTATACAGAACATAGAAGTACATAATACAGTAGAGTATATAACGCTCATTAGGATGTGAAACCAACTAGAGAACCCATAAGCCGAAGCAAGTATGGTAATTCCGTCACTCAGATTGTACATTATTACATAAGACTAGGTGTCAACGCCTACGTTGATATACATATCACAAGTTTGTGCTGCAATAATTCAATGTGAACTTGTTCAACTTTGTAAGATACATCCAACGGAGGTGTGTAATACGATAACGGGTTTCTTTTTTTTATTTTACGAGGTGACGTTGGAACTACAAAGTCCTCTCTATCACTGAATATCGACCTTTACCTAGCGTTATCGCAAATTCATGTAACAAATAGTTAGTGGTGGCTGCGGGGATCGAACTCTTGCTGAGTGATGAGCTCCGGAGTCGCGTGCGATACCAATCCGCTATGGCTCAGCTGTACAACAGTTTCAATGTATTTAACGTTCATCGTTCACTTGAACAATGGACGTGCTCTGTTCTAGGCTTCACCTCAGTGTTAAGTGAATGTTGATGAGTCATGCGAGATCCCTGTATACTGAATGATGAGATGAGGCTTGCCTGTCTGTAACACGCTAGAGGCCGACACCTTGAGCCCTTGTTAATTGAAAACCACCATCCACCACCATTGTGTCCTTGAACTAGTTGGTAAAGGATAATAGTTTTTGAATGTTTACTCTTGGAATCATGATGGCTCGCTTCGTATAGATAAGCCGACTTTCTGATAAATTTTACCAACATTCGTTAGTTTTTTCTGCTTTGTGTTATTTTTCAGTTATATTCATCTGAACTCTGAAGTTAGGTGTAAACAAATTGCAATAACTTTTCAGCCCCTGAAGATGTTCCCCCGTCCAAATAACTCCAAACAAACTTTAAATATTAATAACTATACAAATTAATACTTTTCATTTTAGACAGTTCGTTCATAAATTTATACATTACTGGTAGCCTTCCGTAGGTATAATATGTACGTATGTATACAGGGTGTTGAAAATGTCTGGAACCACCATTATATCTGGTGAGTGGTTAAAGAAAAACAATTTATATTTTGTGTACGGATATACTATGGTTTTACCTATCTTTTGGTGCCTTATGACATTTTTTACCACTTATAGGGAACGTCCCGTGGAGGATGCAGTAAAAAGTTTTAATGGAAGCCTATGGTAAATGATACATCATTTTAAAGGCCATTTTTTTCTGAGTAAGGAGCCACAAGTTTCATCTCAAAAGGACCACCCTAGCAAAAATGGCGACTGTTTGAAGTCTTTGAAAATAATTGAAAGCTTAATTGGTATTCCTGTTAAAAATAAGTTTAGTAAAACAACACAAACAATTTAGTTAAATGTTTTTTTTCAGTAAGTGTTTATTAAATGTACAGCAAGACAATTATGTTTTATAACTGTATTATTTGTTTGTAAATGGATTACATTAGGTTGTAGAATGAGAATAACAAGTCAAAGTCCTGATAGCAGCGGCCTTTCTTATCAAAATGTTTGCTTGTTTTGAGAAGTTGGGGTTTAGGTTGGGTCCAAGGTCGTTAGATCAACTTTTCAGTCTGTTTCTGAGTGGAGTTCAGACCAGGTAATAGTGTGTTGTTCTGCTTAGTTGTTGTATACTGCAATGGAATTAACAGAACGTGAACGCGTGACGCTAATAATGCGAGGCTATGGTGACCGTGTCAGGTCCTTTCGTGAAGGGCGAGACTTGTTTAATGATTTATTTCCAGATAGGAACCTATATCTCACGCACAAAATAAAAGCTGTTCAACGGTTTGAAGGTACAGGTAGTGTAAAGAACCGTCGAAAATCTGGAAGACCTAAAAGTGTGACAGACGACGAACATTCCCTGGATACTTTGCAGAGTTTTGTAGAAAATCCACATACTTCCCTCAGAAAGGTAGCCCAAGAGCAGGTTGTACATTTTACTTCAGTGCGCGATGTTTTGAATAACAATTTAAGCCATATAAAATCCATTTATTACAAGAACTAAATGAAGATGATTTTGATAGGAGAATGGAGTTTTGCGAAATAATGATGAGGAAGTGTGATGAACATCGTGATTTTTAAATTGTTTAGTTTTTTCTGACGAGGCCTCAACGCCTCACGTTGATATACATATCACAAGTTTGTGCTGCATCGTGAACTTGTTCAACTTTGTAAGATACATCCAACGGAGGTGTGTAATACGATAACGGATTTTACGAGGTGACGTTGGAACTACAAAGTCCTCTATCACTGAATATCGACCTTTACCTAGCGTTCGCAAATTCATGTAACAAATAGTTAGTGGTGGCTGGGATCGAACTCTTGCGGAGTGATGAGCTCCGGAGTCGCGTGCGATACCAAGCCGCTATGGCTCAGCTGTACAACAGTTTCAATGTATTTAACGTTCATCGTTCACTTGAACAATGGACGTGCTCTGTTCTAGGCTTCACCTCAGTGTTAAGTGAATGTTGATGAGTCATGCGAGATTCCCTGTACACTGAATGATGAGATGAGGCTTGCCTGTCTGTAACACGCTAGAGGCCGACACCTTGAGCCCTTGTTAATTGAAAACCACCATCCACCATCATTGTGTCCTTGAACTAGTTGGTAAAGGATAAGTAGTTTCTTGAATGTTTACTCTTGGAATCATGATGGCTCGTTTCATATATATAAGCTGACTTTCTGATAAATTTTACCAACATTCGTTAGTTTTTTCTGTTTTGTGTTATTTTTTCAGTTATATTCATCTGAAGTTAGGTGTAAACAAATTGCAATAACTTTTCAGCCCCTGAAGATATTCCCCCGTCCAAATAACTCCAAACAAACTTTAAATATTAATAACTATACAATTTATAGTATTTATAAATTTATACATTACTGGTAGCCTTCCGTAGGTATATGTAATGTATGTATATATATTCGTAGAATTGTGTTGCTCATCTATTAAATTATTGAAAAGTTACTTAAAAAATAGACGAATTGGCTGGTAGTTTGAATACGTACCAATTAAGTTGTTAGGAGATCTTTATCTCAGCACTATGGAAGCGGTCCACCCAGCCAAGTCAAGAGAGTAGGAACCTACAGAAGAACCACGTCAATGGGTCAAGTACCATAAAAACATAATAAAAATCCATGTTAAACGGTTGCGTAAAGTCGGAGTAAAACCACTTTGAAAATGTTACAACGTTTTTAACGTTAGCTTCAATGTTGACGGGTTCTACTGAACCAACTTTAATTAATTATGGTTTATTTCGTTTCCGCTTTAGCGGCAGACGTTCCTTAAAACGGTACTTTTACTTGTCAGTACCGATAGCCTTAAAAACCCATGAATTCTCTCAAAATAGGGGTTTTTAACACGTAGCGGAGGCTACTGAAGCTTTTTCGATTGGTTTCATTTCTGGAAGCTTATGTGCTTTTTGATCATTCAAAACGGACGCACCACACTAAAACTTTCAAACTTTAAACGTAAGAACCTTGTAAGATGTTAACTATGGTATTCTGGAATAACTCATCAGCAATTTTAAATACCGATAGCTTATCTTCTTGGATTTACCGGTCATCAAAATTGGGAAAAGGACGGTATGCACATGTAAAACTATGTCGTCTAAGTCCACTAAAAAAAGCCGAGGTACATAGTAAATAACGATAACTTGGTCCATTAGAGCGAAAGGGTTTGACTGAAACGTGTTCATAAACAAAATATACTCATAGTCGGGCCTTAAATAGATATCATGGGGTTTTCGGGCCGAAGACCTTTTATATCGGGTTGAAATTTATATTCAGTACCACGAGGGGCATTTTTGGGGAGCATAGCTGTTTCAAGTAATAAACACACTTTGGTGGAACACTTTGCTGTTTCTTAAGTAAAACAGTAAAACATACGTATACAAAATGAATTGAAACTTAACCTATAATACACAGAGAGTTCACCAATCACTTCACAGTGCCTTGGTAGTGTCAGGAACATAAACGCCTAAACTAAATCGAGTGGCAACCAAGAGGTTCAAAGTAAGTTCAAGGGTTCAGCTTGTACAAAGCTTTGTTCAGTTTGTAACGGTTGCTTAATTAACCTGTAGCAACCGAGTACTACTTTAAACGTTTAAACGAAGTTTCTAATGGTAGAAAGTGTTGATAAGTTATATTAAGGTGATACAATAAACACATTTTCTTACCACAGTTAATTTTCAACCGGAGACATTGCTCTGGGGCAGTTGTTCAAAATACGACTATAGCTGATGTATTTCAATCTTTATAAAACCTGTTGTGGTAAGTATTTAAAAATTATTTTTTTGTACATATCTATGTCGCAAACCTTTACGTGATTGAAGTGTGGCACCCCATTCTTCACAACACCTAATGCGTATCACAGGCTTATTAACAATGAAGTTGAGGTTGTGTATTCAAATAGTGAAATAAATTAATAGAACTTAAGAACAGCTGTTTGCATGTTCTCACTAATCAAAATGTAAACATAAACATCCTTCCAAAAACATTACTATACACATGTTAAAAACAAAGGTTTGAAAACACTTGGAAGAATTAATATTAATTTCCATAGATAAAAAACAGGTATACAACATTTCCTCCTTCAAAGATGAAGTTCTTTTTAAAATGGCATGGTGGGAGCTGGTCTGCATGTAAAACTATGTCGTCTAAGTCCACTAAAAAAGCCGAGGTACATAGTAAATAACGATAACTTGGTCCATTAGAGCGAAAGGGTTTGACTGAAACGTGTTCATAAACAAAATATACTCATAGTCGGGCCTTAAATAGATATCATGGGGTTTCGGGCCGAAGACCTTTTATATCGGGTTGAAATTTATATTCAGTACCACGAGGGGCATTTTTTGGGGAGCATAGCTTGTTTCAAGTAATAAAGACACTTTGGTGGAACACTTTGCTGTTTCTTAAGTAAAACATACGTATACAAAATGAATTGAAACTTAACCTATAATACACAGAGAGTTCACTAATCACTTCACAGTGCCTTGGTAGTGTCAGGAACATAAACGCCTAAACTAAATCGAGTGGCAACCAAGAGGTTCAAAGTAAGTTCAAGGGTTCAGCTTGGTACAAAGCTTTGTTCAGTTTGTAACGGTTGCTTAATTAACCTGTAGCAACCAAGTACTACTTTAAACGTTTTAAAACTGAAGTTTCTAATGGTAAGGAAAGTGTTGATAAGTTATATTAAAGGTGATACAATAAACACATTTTTCTTACCACAGTTAATTTTCAACACGGAGAAATTGCTCTGGGGCCAGTTGTTCAAAATACGACTTATAGCTGATGTATTTCAATCTTTTATAAAACCTGTTGTGGTGGCAAGTATTTAAATATTATTTTTGTACATATCTATGTCGCAAACCTTTACGTGATTGAAGTGTGGTACCCCATTCTTCACAACACCTAATGCGTATCACAGGTTTATTAATGAAGTTGAGTAAACGAGTGTTCATTAACAACTAATTTATCTAATCAATGCATAGATTAAACATTTTCAATAGAGTTATTATAAGGATCTCATGAAAACAGTAGTGGGAAACGGTTTTATCGGAAAAGTATCCCTTTCATCTGTTCTTTCAAGTTCTCTAAACTCTCGTAGTAAGAACAAACCTGTACATTATAACGCACACATCTTAAGGTAGAGGTTACTTACACATAAAGCAAAGTATACAGGGTCATGAAAAAGTGTGAAAACGCCTTTATAACCTTTTAACCAGTTTTTTTAGCGCAACCGAAATTGGTACATTTTATTAGAGGAAACAAAAGTACCTTTTAATGCATACCGACACTTTGCCCCAGTTTTCAAAATGGGTGATTGGGGGCGGGGATACTTAATACTCTGTATAACTTAAAGTTAACGCCATTTCTTTCTAGGTTAAGCTAGAGACTTGTAACTATCAACATTCATCAATATTCTCTAAGACCTTCAAAATGAGGTGTCACTCGATGGGGCTACCCTATGAAAATTATGGGGTTACCCCCACAAATCCCCATTTTGAAAACTGGGGCAAAGTGTCAGTAAGCATTAAAAGGTACTTTTGGTTCCTCTAATAAAATGTACCCAGTTCGGTTGCGCTGAAAAAACTCGTTAACAAGTTATGAAGGCGTGTTCACACTTTCGCATAGTACACATCTGTGTAGTTTAAAATCGACACAATTTCTTTTTGGGTTAAGCTAGGACTTCTATTTTTCAACATTCATCAACATTTTCTAAGCCCTGCAAATTGAGATGTCACTCGATGGGGCTTCCCTATGAAAATTATGGGGCTACTCCCCAGTGACCCATTTTGAAAACTGGGGCAAAGTGTCAGTATGCATTAAAAGTACTTTTTCCTTTAATACAATGTACAAATTTCGGTTGCGCTGAAAAAACTTGTTAAAATGTTATAAAGGCGTTTCCACACTTTTGCCTGACCCTGTATAAGGTACACATCATTACAATTTACATTACATTTTGATTTGTCACATTTCACTCATGAGAAATAATAAAAGCCATGCTAGTGTTAAAGTTTAAATAACAAGCAAGATAGGAGCTCAATGTAACAACAAGCTTAATGGACTAAACCTGTACCTCAGGCTGTACTGTACATTAGTAGTGCAGAGATGCAACTCTGGTTACATGTAATCTAACTACTAATGTATACTACAGCCTGAGGTATGTTTAGTCCATTAACTGTTGTTATTGAGCTCACTCCTCTACTGCACTCCATTAGTTACACTGTTACTCTCTTCAACTGCTTGGAACAAAGTAGTTATAGAAGATTACTTGACTTGTAGACATCATGTTAGATTGCATGTAACGAGTTGCATCTCTGCACTACTAATGTACAGTACAGCCTGAGGTACATGTTTAGTCCATTAAGCTTGTTGTTATATTGAGCTCCTATACTGCTGCACTCCATTAGTTACACTGTTACTCTCTTCAACTGCTTGGAACAAAGTAGTTATAGAAGATTACTTGACTTGTAGACATCATGTTAGATTGCATGTAACCAGAGTTGCATCTCTGTACTACTAATGTACAGTACAGCCTGAGGTACATGTTTAGTCCATTAAGCTTGTTGTTATATTGAGCTCCTATACTGCTGCACTCCATTAGTTACACTGTTACTCTCTTCAACTGCTTGGAACAAAGTAGTTATAGAAGATTACTTGACTTGTAGACATCATTGAGTAAACGAGTGTCATTAACAACTAATTTTATTCACCAATGGATATTAAACAATTTCAATAGAGTTATTAAAGGATCTCATGAAAACAGTGGGAAACGGTTTTATCGGAAAGTATCCCTTCATCTGTTCTTTCAAGTTCTCTAACCTGTAAGAACAAACCTGTACATTATAACGCACACATCTTAAGGTGCAGTTACTTACACACAAGCAAAGTATACAGGGTCATGAAAAAGTGTGAAAACGCCTTATAACCTTTAACCAGTTTAGCGCAACCGAAATTGTTACATTTTATTAGAGGAAACAAAAGTACCTTTTAATGCATACTTAATACTCCTATTCCAGTTTTCAAAATAGACAGGGATACCTAAAACTTGTATAACTTAAAGTAACGCCATTTCTTTCTAGCTTTTAGAGACTTGTAACTATCAACATTCATCAATATTTTCAAGACCATCAAAATGAGGTGTCACTGATGAAAATTATACAACCTCCCCATTTGGAAAAACTGGGGCAGTGTCAGTAAGCATTCAAAGTGCCTTGGTTCCTCTAATAAAATGTAAAATTCCAGTTCGATGCGCAGAAAACTCGTTAATAAGTTATAAGGTGTGTTCACACTCTTCGCATAGTACACATCTGTGTAGTTTAAAATCGACGCAATTTTGCTGTTTAGACTTCTATTTTCAACATTCATCATTTCTAAGCTCCGCAATTGAGATGTCACCGATGGGGCTTCCCATGAAAATTATGGAGCTACTCCCCAGTGACCCATTTTGAAAACTAGGGCAAAGTGCTTAAAAGGTACTTTTCCTTTAATACAATGTATAAACTTCGGTTGCGCTGAAAAAACTTGTTAAAATGTTATAAAGGCGTTTCACACTTTTGCCTGACCCTGTATAAGGTACACATCATTACAATTTACATTACATTTTGATTTGTCACATTTCACTCAATGTAATAGTAATGAAAGCCATGCTAGTGTTAAAGTTTTAAATAGTTAGTGGAGTTTTATCAATAACAAAGAAGGATTAGACTCTGACTTCAGGCTGTATATACATTAGTGTGCAGAGATGCAGCTCTGTTACGTAATCTAACTACCATGTATACCACAGCCTGAGGTACATTTAGTCCATTAAGCTTGTTGTTATATTGAGCTTCTATACTGCTGCACTCCATTAGTTACACTGTTACTCTCTCAACTGCTTGGAACAAAGTAGTTATAGAAGACTACTTGACTTGTAGACATCATGTTAGATTGCATGTAACCAGAGTTGCATCTATGTACTACTAATGTACAGTACAGCCTGAGGTACATGTTTAGTCCATTAAGCTTGTTGTTATATTGAGTTCTCTATACTGCTGCACTCCATTAGTTACACTGTTACTCTCTTCAACTTTGAACAAAGTAGTTATAGAAGGACACTTGACTTGTAGACATCATATTAGATTGCATGTAACCAGATGCATCTATGTACTACTAATGTACAGTACAGCCTGAGGTACATGTTTAGTCCATTAAGCTTGTTGTTATATTGAGCTCATATACTGCTGCACTCCATTAGTTACACTGTTACTCTCTTCAACTGCTTGGAACAAAGTAGTTATAGAAGACTACTTGACTTGTAGACATCATGTTAGATTGCATGTAACCAGAGTTGCATCTATGTACTACTAATGTACAGTACAGCCTGAGGTACATGTTTAGTCCATTAAGCTTGTTGTTATATTGAGCTCATATACTGCTGCACTCCATTAGTTACACTGTTACTCTCTTCAACTGCTTGGAACAAAGTAGTTATAGAAGATTACTTGACTTGTAGACATCATGTTAGATTGCATGTAACCAGAGTTGCATCTCTGCACTACTAATGTACAGTACAGCCTGAGGTACATGTTTAGTCCATTAAGCTTGTTGTTATATTGAGCTCCTATACTGCTGCACTCCATTAGTTACACTGTTACTCTCTTCAACTGCTTGGAACAAAGTAGTTATAGAAGATTACTTGACTTGTAGACATCATGTTAGGTTGCATGTAACCAGAGTTGCATCTCTGCACTACTAATGTACAGTACAGCCTGAGGTACATGTTTAGTCCATTAAGCTTGTTGTTATATTGAGCTCCTATACTGCTGCACTCCATTAGTTACACTGTTACTCTCTTCAACTGCTTGGAACAAAGTAGTTATAGAAGATTACTTGACTTGTAGACATCATGTTAGATTGCATGTAACCAGAGTTGCATCTCTGCACTACTAATGTACAGTACAGCCTGAGGTACATGTTTAGTCCATTAAGCTTGTTGTTATATTGATCCTATACTGCTGCACTCCATTAGTTACACTGTTACTCTCTTCAACTGCTTGGAACAAAGTAGTTATAGAAGATTACTTGACTTGTAGACATCATGTTAGATTGCATGTAACCAGAGTTGCATCTCTGCACTACTAATGTACAGTACAGCCTGAGGTACATGTTTAGTCCATTAAGCTTGTTGTTATATTGAGCTCCTATACTGCTGCACTCCATTAGTTACACTGTTACTCTCTTCAACTGCTTGGAACAAAGTAGTTATAGAAGATTACTTGACTTGTAGACATCATGTTAGATTGCATGTAACCAGAGTTGCATCTCTGCACTACTAATGTACAGTACAGCCTGAGGTACATGTTTAGTCCATTAAGCTTGTTGTTATATTGAGCTCCTATACTGCTGCACTCCATTAGTTACACTGTTACTCTCTTCAACTGCTTGGAACAAAGTAGTTATAGAAGACTACTTGACTTGTAGACATCATGTTAGATTGCATGTAACCAGAGTTGCATCTCTGCACTACTAATGTACAGTACAGCCTGAGGTACAGGTTTAGTCCATTAAGCTTGTTGTTATATTGAGCTCCTATACTGCTGCACTCCATTAGTTACACTGTTACTCTTCAACTGCTTTGAACAAAGTAGTTATAAGAACCATGACATATTGTGCATGTAACCAGAGTTGCATCTCTGCACTACTAATGTACAGTACAGCCTGAGGTACATGTTTAGTCCATTAAGCTTGTTGTTATATTGAGCTCCTATACTGCTGCACTCCATTAGTTACACTGTTACTCTCTTCAACTGCTTGGAACAAAGTAGTTATAGAAGATTACTTGACTTGTAGACATCATGTTAGGTTGCATGTAACCAGAGTTGCATCTCTGCACTACTAATGTACAGTACAGCCTGAGGTACAGGTTTAGTCCATTAAGCTTGTTGTTATATTGAGCTCATATACTTTGATTCGCTTTTTGACTGGCTGGTAAGGATTTCATTGACTTAATTCTGTAATAACTATAAAACATTTTAAAGTATAGATTGTATGATTCTTAAGCAACTTACATCTGCTGATTTGGACAAAATCACATACTAGTAACTTAAACTGAAACGTATTTTTCAAACAGTTGTGTACTAAAATAATTAAGAACTTTTGAAGGCAAATTCAAGATTAGTTACTATTACAAAATTTATATTTTTAATTATTTTTATAAGGCTGATATGTTGTTAATTGTCTGTGCAAAATTCCTTTATTCATAGCAATAAAATATTGTTTATTTGTTTATTATCCTCATTAATGAATTCAATGAATTCTAGAAAATATATTGCATAACGAACAAATATTTAATTTATTCCATTATCATTCAAATTGTTCCAATGTTTTAAATCAGCTTAAACAAATCTGCATGAAAGTTCGCTGCTTAGTGTTTAACTTTAACAACCACGCATTGATAGAGTTAGTTCAAGTTTTAATATTTCAGCAACGAACAAACGTCGATGTAATAATGTTGAAGCTTGATTGAAGTGTCATTATAATTTTACAGAATAAACAGAATTTTTACTAAAACCACAAAGTATCTGTCTTATTGTTTTAACCGAAAATGACACAGTCAGAGAAACAGATCTTCATCAAAACAAACCTTTCTTACCCTGGGAATAAAAATCGACTTTATGTAAAAGAAAAAGAGCTTGTATTTGTTTATAACACGTACTAACGTAAATCGTTTAACGTTAATGTTTATTATCTATCTTACGTATTATCTTTATTACGTATCTTTTTCCTTTGAAAAACTAGATTTCAAATCGTCAGCATGGTAAGACTCAGGCCCGGGACCATGAAATGAGGGGTCCTGATCCTCACCCCCAGAACACGTTATGAAAATGTTGTCCAAACTTTATATCCTTAGGTACGAGTATATTTGTGTATCATCTCCACAGGTCGCATTCTTTGTTCAATAATCACCAAATTTAGTACAAAGGTTCCGTTTGTAAATATTTCCGTCACGTTTTTAACCAGCAAACTCGGACTACCAGAACCCACCTTTGGGGGTGGGTGGAGGGGAATTTTCACCAAAGAGGGGTTTTAATGAGCTTAAACAGTACATTTCGCCCAATTGTTATAAAGTTTTTAATCAATAATATATTTTACAATACATCAATATAAAAGAAAACATCCATTAAGTCGTTTCATAATGGCAGCCAAAAATGTGGTTTTTAGCTATAACAGGGGAATGAGTAGTCCGATTTTATTGAAAATTCAAATATTTTCCTTTCATGATAACTAGTTTTTATTTATTAAATAGATAAAGTTCACTCAGGGCTACTCATGTTATTAGCAAAAAGAGGTGAACAGAATAGTACCCTTAGTGCGACAAATTAAAATGTTAAAAGAGTACTATTTAGTTTAGTATATTCAGTAAAAAAAACACGTAAGGCCGAATCGAGGCTGTGAGCGGAGCAAATCAGAGTAACAAATTGGCGCTTTAGCGCTTAGCTGCGTGTCGGCCTTGTATTTTGTTTATGAGTGTGTCGTCTAGTAATAAATAAATGATTAACGGCATGTTGAATTGCAAACTTTTGTTTCAAGCAGAGAATGGTGAAAGATTACAGTTTGTGCTAGGATAAACAGAAAAACAGTACAATGGCTCTGATTGCAGCCCAGCCAGTGGTTTTAACTGCGACGCACATCTGTTGTACGTTATACGGTGGCTTTCAATATATGTTTTTCCATCAATGAATATTGTTCATAAATATTTGCTAACTTTTATACACAAAACACGTTTGACGCTTTTGCGATTTCAATTATTTAACCTAAGTTAGCGGACTCATGGAGGGTTAGAATCGTGCGTGACTCGAGGCTCATCACTCTGCTGGCGCGGGTTCGATCCCCGCAGTCACCACTTACATTTGTAATATGACTATACGGTAACGCTAGGTAAAGGTCGAGGTTAAGTGTAATAGAGGACTTTGTAGTCCAACTTCGCCTCACTAAACAAGACAAACCTTAACTTTTAAATCAAAATAAGATTGGTCATACTAAACCTCTCGTTGTTTCATGCTGTACAATGTTAAAGCTCTTAGTTATACATATTCTAGACATGTAAACATTATTACGATGGAAAAGTTATGACTTAACTATCAAAGCCTTGAATAAATATGAACACTATATAGAAACAGTTTTTTTATAAGATTCGTTTTGCAAAAGGTTAATTTATTAGTTTTCTTTAAATACTTCATTGAGTTTTCGCTGTTTATCTAACATTTTATACAAACACAATGATACAGTAGACTTTTATTTGACACTAGCTGATAGTATTATTAGTGGTACAACAACTTGCTTACATAGGATGGCTATCATATCATAGGGATCCATAAGTCAAATTTCACCATTTCTAAACGACGTATTAGGTAATAATGTAAACACATCCAAATAGACACAAAATTTAACATTGGTACTTTTCAAATATTATTTAACTTTGACTCATTTTCTGTTTTGTATAACAAAGTTAAATTGTTTCTTGGTAATGCTCGAGTATTAATCCCGTATGCAGTATTATGCTTCAGACAACGAACATGCGGCTGACAGAGCAATTTGCTTTTATCCAGGTTAGAAAACTTGCCAACACTGAATTGAATCTGCATATGTGTAATGTGCAGACGCATATGGTTATTTTTTATTTTACTTTAAACTTAGTATTCATAATCTTTATCTTTCACAACAAATTAATTTACGTCAAGTTTTCAAATTTAGAAAGTACTTTTTTTCAACATCCACAGCTTGTTTACAAGATCTATTACTCGTAACTTGTAGTCAAACAAATATACCAATTTCTATCAAGAACACCGGTTCAACTTATAATTTGTAAATATTGCTTTGTACTGAGATTTGTTAATAACCAAGACCATGATTATTATCCTTAAGCTATGGTTTCCTAGAAAAAAGTTCACTGCTATATTACGGCCGTAATGTTAGCGGTGAACGTAACAGTGACGGTGGAAGTAACACAATATTTAAACAGATGTTGACAAAAATAACTTTTGACATGTTGTTTATTTTAGTTGTCAAAGTTTATTTACGTATTTAGTAATGGACAAGCTAGAATTTTGTTTACAAAACAAATGTTGTCATCTGGCGAGCAAAACGTTAACTAATTTTCACCGCTACTTTACGTCCACCGTTTTCTAGGAAACCACTCTCATCTGATTGTATTGAAAACAAAACTCACCGTCATATTACGGCCGTAATGTAGCGGTCACCACTTTCTAGGAAACCATAGCTTAACTGGTTAACATCTCACGCACCCGCATTATACAAATTGTGTGGCAATCTCTTTTTATGAGTTTAGAATCAATGCCCCGAGTGTATTTTAAAGATCTACGTAAGTATAGTTCAAAAGGTTTTCAAAAATGATATCTCGGACTTTTCCGGCCACTTAAGGATAAAACTACTCCTATAACGTCTCTATTCTAGCTATCCCGGTTCACACCGCAACAAAACATTATAGTAATAATTAGTTTGAGATATTTTGGTCTCGCTGTGGAGTACCATCTTCAGTCACTGATTGGCTGAAACAAATCCATTAATTATTATGATATTATAATGATGCTTTGACACGCTGTGAACGGGAAGAACTATCATATATTTAGTAAAAAGAAGAAACGGACTTTTCCTGCCACTTCCGGAGAAAACTACTCCTAACGTTTCGGGCAGTTAAAAGCTCCACCCGCCTTCAGAGGACTACACAAGGAACTAATATTCCTATATATCTTAACTTAAGACCTAACCTAAGACTATACTAATCAATGTTTAAAAATGCCGCTACATCTTAAGTATTGATAGCTTGTCAAAAATACAATTAAAAATAGAAAAATTAAAATGAGGAAACGTTAATAGGAATAAACTACATGCAAGGCCTTAACATAAAACAAATAGCTGAAAACACACAAATGTAGTAGGTAAATATTAATTGAAAGGATCTCATTCAGACTCGGACTGACGAAGCTCGCACTACGAGAGCCGCGCACTAACTGGTCCGCGCACTAAAAGTCCGTTTCTTCTTTTTACTAAATTGCTGTCCGCCACTATTATGAACTTTTAAACTAACACTATCATATAGTTATGACACCGGTCGCGAAATCCTTCAATTTTATCTTAAGGATTTTTATTTAACGTTTAAGAGTTTATTCTTTGTTTTCCAGGAGTGACATATGACGTAGATGTGTCTGATAATTGGTACAGTGTTGATTATACTATAGTGTAAGATTAAGTTAGACCTTGGACAACAGGTGGAGTTTCCCAACTACCCGAAGCGTAGGGAGCAGTTTTTCTCCTGAAGTAGCCGTTAAGGCCTTTAACATAACATTTTAATTGGTCTGTGCTATTGTTACGAATATCAGATGAAACATATTTAAGAACATTGAATTTACATAGTTCAACAAAAATAAGACTCTAATTCACTTAGTTAAGCCCACACTACGTCCGCATAAATCCCAAACTCTTTGAAGACTCGCATTAACAACACATAGCCTACTATTGTTATTACGTGTCAAAAGTAAACAAGTGGCGCACCTACAAGCATAAATCCTGAACTACGCATAAACCAACAGTCAGCTGTGAACAAGCATTAGCATTTAGTTGAACTTCTATATGTAAACTCAATGCTCAGAAGCAGAACTGAACTAAACTGCTCTTGTAGTTAACTACTCGTCTAAAACTTGGACCTTGGAACTGTTCACTTTGGTTAATTCCATTAGTCATCTACTTGTGAAGTTTGCTGTTTCCACTTGGGCTCTGTGTTTTCAGTTGCTTTCGAGTAAAATTTGCAATTTTAGTACTCGTAACAATATAGGCCTACGATCTTTTCATTTCTAAAAAAAGTGTATATTCTCGGTTTAAGTTTTGTTGTTGACGATGGGAGAATTTCAGAGTTTAAATTATTTTTGTGGTCATTTTCCTTTGTTAGTGGCCGTCATTGTCCATAATTTTTCAATATGATCACGACGTTTCGGGATCTGCAATCTGATCCCGTCTTCAGGTGAATAGTAACGCTGATTACTTTAGGCTAGCTCGTTTTCTAATGTTCTGTGTTATGTTTTAAGTTACTATTCATCTGAAGACGGGATCAGATTACATATCCGAAACGTCGATCATGCTCACTAACGATGTAAAAGTCCGAAAGTGTATATATACTTTAAACTCTGAAGTGTATATTGCTTTGAAACATTTGACATAACTAAATACTAAGTTTTAGTGTAGAGGATTCGTTTAAACATAGAACTCGCATTTAAGACGCTTAAATGAAAGATGACGGATTGCGCATTCATCGTACATTTAATCAGTCACAATTACATATAAGAACAAAATTACATAATGAATAAAGCAGAAATTCAAGGATACCGCGTAAGTGGATTGTAGAGAAGAAAGAGTGTAGACCTGTTGAGGGAATCAGTAACATAGACTTTTACAGTATACGTATAGTGTTTGTTATTAACTTGAATATGGACTAGGATTCCAAAAAATTAAAACCTAATAAATATTAATCAAACAAAATAAAAAAAACGACGGTTAAAGTTTATTTATTTAGAAATTTTGCTCTGGAAATTTTGACTACAAATTTGAATAATATGTCATTCAGGTGCCAATTCTACATTATTACAATGATATCTATTGAATGAGAAAGTTCACTGCAAAACAACAGACACCAGAGTATGCTATCCGACTAGAAGTAAAATTCAATTCGAAAAACAATGTAAGATAAATTAATATTTTTTAAACGTACAAGCAAAATAAAAAGATTTGTAGATATAACTTTATTTAATAATATTTTAATTTTGATCTTAGGTTATTAGGTTGTTTAAAGACATTCAAAATCAAACAAAAGATAAAAAGAAGAAATGGAAAGGGTACAAAAGCTCTAACAACGCACTGTTAATATTATCTCTGATACTCTTTTGTGGTGACATAGAACTTAACCCAGGTCCTTGTATGCTAATAGAAATTATAAAACCTGTTGTAATTAACTAAATTTACCTACTGATGGTAAACGAAACCTTGGTGCTCAATCAATTAGTATAAAATAATCACCAGATAACATAGACCAACCAAACAGTACACTAATTGTATGTATCTTTTGCGGGGAACATTATAAAAGACTAAGTTCTCGCATTATGGGGTCCTATAAAATACTTTGGGACCAGAGAGATCATTTTAACAGCCATGTTTTTGACCAGTGAGATCGTGTTTTTTTGGATTAAAATAAATTAGCTATTTAAAGTTTATACAAATTAAGATCTATAATAAGTAGCCGGATCACAAATAGATGAGCCGGATGGTGTAGTGGTAAGCATAATCACCCGGCAAGTGAGACCGAGCATCTTGGTTTGGCTAGTTATGTTAAGTCCGAGTGATCTATATTTCATCTGGGTCAACTGGATTCCATCTGTGTCTATAGCCACATGAAATATGAATGCGGTGATTTGAATAGTATACATTTAACTTATATACATTTTTGACATTAGAAAGCCCTAAACTTAAAATGTGAAAAGGTTAGTATTTGATGTTCGTTTTAACGATACTTATAGAACCTATGATTCAACTGTAACATTTGAGTAACATTTGTATTTATTGTTATTTAAAAGCTAAAAATACTCAATTGGTATTTCAATTTTTTAAACCTAAACATTATTATTATTTTAGGTTATTTGGTGGTTTTATTGATTGTTATTTGCGCTGATTACTTTAGGCTAGGTAATTTCCTAATGTTTTGTGTTTTGTTTTAGGTTACTTTTCACCTGAAGACGGGTTCAGATTCCAGATTCAAAATGTGTACTTTTCGTGTACTGTTCACTCACAAACGATGGAGAACGTCCGTAATAATATTTGTCATCAGAAATTGTACAATCGTCAACAACAAACTTAAACATTTAGAGTGTGGTCTACAATCAAAATACGTAGGTTTCTTTCTTCAAGTACTGTGCTTATTCATTTGTTATTGTATTACTGTGATAGGTCTTATGAAAACCAAAATGTAAATAAAGTGTTAAACTGTTTGATTGATGGCCATCATCTTTTCTTTACACGCAAACTCAGCTAATGTACTCAAGTCATTAGTCATTTCTGATGCGTTTCCAATAACAAACACTTCGCAAAAACAGTGCTACCACGGTTGAATTTAAGCTAGTAAAATACATTGCGCCAACAGGTATTAAAAACGAAGTAGTTGAGTTTCTGAATACGTAATACAAACTGAGGATTTTGTAGCCCTAATCTAAAAAATTTTCTTAATATTTTATTTATTTATAGCCATTTTACAAAGAAATTGTGTTGACTATACTACGACTGGCGTGACAAGCCTAATTATGCAATTATACAATTGTATTTATAATTAAAAATAGAATTTTACTAAATAGACATAATTATGAATCCCCAATAAAAAAAATTGATGGTTTATAAGGTAATGTTTCAGTTGTTTTTAAATGAAACAAAGTCATTAACTGATCTAATACCTATTGGTAGTTTGGTGTATGATCTTTTCCCAGCCTGAAGATATGGTTTGACCTGTTCATATAAAACGTCAAATACAAATTTGAACAGAAAATAAAAGTGAGTAATTAAATGTAAGTATTAATAAGTTAAATGAACTTAAGAAAAGGTAAACAAAAGCCAATAGACTGACACACTAAATTAAATGAACTAATTCTAATTTAAATGAACTTAAATTACATTAAATGAAGGACGGATAACGCTACACAACAGAAGCACGTATTTGTATATAACTTCACAAAATCTTAAGAAGTGGCCGGATAGTGCCCAAGTGCTTTGACGGAATAGGCATTTTAATAGTGCACAGTACCTGTCGGCCATTTTGTTTGTTGTTCCATCAGAGCAATTTAAAAGCAAAAATTTCTTAAGACACCTTTCGCCTACAATCTTTATTAGATCTTTTTTAAATAATTTTACTAGGAAAATGGCCATGTACTACAATTACTTCTCTGACCAGTGACCACGTTAAAACTAATTTATTAGTTAAGTAATAAAATTTAAATACAAAATTTAGAAAACGTTTGGATTTATTTCATAGCTAGTCTTATAAACTAGAAACTGGAAATTCAGCTCATCGAAGTCACTTACAAATTTAATACACTTTAAAACAAAGCTTATTTCATAAAAATCCAATGAAAGCTCGAATGAAACATGATTGGTTAAATGTGATCACTAACCAGTGACAAATGTGGCCTAGTTATACCCTACTAGAAGGAGACAACGAGTAGAATATATGAACAAGTACAGTGAGAAGTAATTGACTAGTCTTATTATCTCAAGCCTGTCAATGTGCAAATAATTAATACGAACCTTATTTTATTAACTCATCCAACTATAAACTAGCTAAGCTCAGATGGCAAAACTGAGGCTAATTTGTAAATCTACCTTTGCGAAGAAGTAGCATTCTGTAGAGATTAAACCAAGTTTGAATCAAAGGTAAATTGACGGCAATGAACTTCAGTCTGTGCTCGGAAACGGTTCAACCTTTTGATAGATAATGAAAAGGGATTTAGCTTTGATTCTGCGTTAATTGATCATTAGTAAGGCTGTGAAGTTTATAGATTTCATTTCGATCGGTTGAAGAAATGTATTAATTTTTATTTTGCTTTGATACACCGACCACTCTTAGAGGGTATTTAAGGTGAATATGGGTATGGTGAGTGTGATGAGTGTTTTTGCTGATGATGAGGTGTAACTATTGGCTTTGAAACCCCAGGATGCAAGTAGAATCTCTGCCTACGTATAAAAGGTTAGTTGGGTAATATATTGTTTTGTTTTTATAGTCGTGTTTTTTAATTATTTATAAAATCGAAGACAGGTCTACATTAAGTTCAGAACAAAAGGTGCAAGTTGCAAACTTTAACCCAACAAAGTCCATTCTGGTCGCAGAAGCTCGTTTATAATTCTCTTAGCTAATAAACAACAGCTGGAAGCAGAAAAAGGTAATTATTCAGGAACTGAGTTTCAGAAGTTCTCAAAGCTGCGGGCAGTCAACAGCTTTCTACAAACCCATTATATCAGAGCCTGTTCTCACGTGATTGTGGCGCCAGCTAGGGTGAGTTTTTTAGTTAGGCTTTCATAAAAATGAATGTAGTCTATTATTTGCTAAAGAGTATAATTATCATTTCTGTTATTTTTCAAGTTTTCATATCATTAATGACTGTCTATCAAGTTTCAGGAGCAAGATTATGTCCTCTGTGTTATTTATATCACTTTTGGCTATCCAGCTTTTAATGAAACAAAATAAATCCAATCTAGACGAAAATGTACACCAACAAGAATTAGCTGTAAATACTACAAACCCGCGGTCAAAAAAGGAGAGGTTTCCCCTCCCGATAATACTTGCCTAAGAAGGTTCCATAAATAATATATTAATTTTAAAAATATTACTTTACTTTACTCATTTTTAAAAGAATACTTTAAATCTACGTAGATTCTCTGTTATTTTCGTGTTTCTACGGACGATAAAAGCTGAGTGTTTTTAGTTAATATCTGTGTAAACCTAAGATACCCGAGACCATGCATAGAACAATAATTATTTAGTCGATCGTGATTCGGCAAAGATTATATTATGGTATTTGCGCATAGATGCCACATGCTGATGCAAGAAAATCAACACAGTGATAATCTTTACGATGGCCACTGAAGTGGTTCGGAAGTCACGGAAGATAAGCCGTCGGTCAATTCCATTGGTGGTTGGGCTATTAATAAGTAACCCAATCTGGGAATAGTCGGCCCTAGTTTGTAACAAGACTACATCTCATCATCTATCAAAATCCATCACACTCACCATCCCATAATCACCTTGAAACACCCTCTAAGAGTGGTCGGTGTCTCAAAGCAAAGTATCAAAGTAAGCGCTATATGTGCTCGGGCTGCCGCAACTATGTTGAATTTCCTGCCTCAGCCAATGGTATCTATGCCCAACCTTCCTAACATAACATATTCTTTGGTCTCGGCATTAAACGTTAGCTCGTATCAAAAGACTTCACTTTACGTACCTAGTGATGAAACATACTGTCAGCCTAGAGCCGACTATGACTCCCAACTTATCTTTAGCAACAAGCCTCGCACACCATTGCACATTTAACAGGTACTGGGTGAAGTGTCAAGAACACAATGTTGGGTTCAATCAAACAGCAACTAAGTAGGAAGCAACTAACAACAAGTTCAGGACAAGGCATGTTACAAAGCTTGGTAATTGTTGTTAGCTAAGTTGTGTTAGCTACTGACTTTCACAATTGCAGTATTCAGTTCATTCGATGAAAGATTTATGAGACGAAGTTAAGAAGATTATTTAGTCATCTTTTAACCTGAAACAATTTATGAGCATCTGAAAGGGTTTCAAGCTGAAATGACATTTAGCAAATAAATAAAAGTACGTTTGACTAAGAAACTGTCAGACCGATCGCATGACATGAGTGGAGAACTATTACAGTAGTATTACAGTACTATTACAGGATTTTATAGCTATTTAATTATTATCAACTGAATGAGCTTGGAGCTCATATCATTTGTAATTTCTAAATAGGCTACATTACAATCAAGTGTTTTGCATAAAACCTTTTCTTCCATAAAGAGTAAAAAAGACCTTCTTAAAGCCAATCTTATTTAAAATATTGACTTTCCGCGGTCTTTACTTCATCAGGCAGACTGGTTTAAAGTTTCAAAGGTTTGTTTTAAAATTTCCAATTTATTTTCCGGTTTTCAAAATACTTGTACATGAAGTTCCGGAACGTTCATGGCTTCGCATCTCAAGGCTTTCAAGTGTAAAATAGATCCAAGTTGTACATCATTCTGAATTTTGTTAAAGATTAGGGAATGAAAACATGGTTGATAAAAACTCTGCCATTTCAAAAGGACGGCCGAAAACAATAAACAGCAACTCATAAAACACCCTTTAATTTTTCCACAACTGGTGATAGAGGAGATTAAGTTCAATTAAATCCAAAATGGCTAAGGGTTCAAACATTTCTTTTATATTGATTAAATGTAGGTCTTGGTCGAACACACGTCATGTTTCTATAGTAACTGTGCTATAGGTTCCTTAGTTTTCAAGAGATTTAAGAATGCACAACTACCTATGCTTTCTTTGTATTAGTCTTATGTAAATCCTAAATGTAATTTCTTTCCGAAATGTCTTATGTAATTTCTTTTATGTAAATCCGACCTACTTAAGAGGCAATCATGCTTTTTGTGCCCGTTTGGTCACAACATATGACACTGTTTTTATTGCTTATCGGTTAGTACCAACATTACGTTAGGACAAGAAGAATACAATGAAGGAGAAAGAGTGTTAGTGGTGTAAGTGTGAGTAAGTACATGAGCTCAACATAACACTAGGTTAATGGCCTGTAGGCCATGTACCTCGAGCTCAACTGCACATTAGTAGAGCAGCATTGTAACTTACACTACATGTGTTAGGACAAGAAGAATACAATGAAGGAGAAAGAGTGTTGTGAAGGGTGTGAGTAAGTACATGAGCTCAATATAACACTAGGTTAATGGCCTGTAGGCCATGTACCTCGAGCTCAACTGCACATTAGTAGAGCAGCATTGTAACTTACACTACATGTGTTAGGACAAGAAGAATACAATGAAGGAGAAAGAGTGTTAGTGGTGTAAGTGTGTAAGTAGTACATGAGCTCAACATAACACTAGGTTAATGGCCTGTAGGCCATGTACCTCGAGCTCAACTGCACATTAGTAGAGCAGCATTGTAACTTACACTACATGTGTTAGGACAAGAAGAATACAATGAAGGAGAAAGAGTGTTAGTGGTGTGGTGTAGTAAGTACATGAGCTCATAACACTAGGTTAATGGCCTGTAGGCCATGTACCTCGAGCTCTACTGCACATTAGTAGAGCAGCATTGTAACTTACACTACATGTGTTAGGACGAGAAGAATACAATGAAGGAGAAAGAGTGTTAGTGGTGTAAGTGTGAGTAAGTACAGAGCTCAACATAACACTAGGTTAATGTAGGCACCTCGAGCTCTACTGCACATTAGTAGAGCAGCATTGTAACTTACACTACATGTGTTAGGACGGAGAATACAATGAAGGAGAAAGAGTGTTAGTGGTGGTGTGAGTAAGTACATGAGCTCAACATAACACTAGGTTAATGGCCTGTAGGCCATGTACCTCGAGCTCTACTGCACATTAGTAGAGCAGCATTGTAACTTACACTACATGTGTTAGGACAAGAAGAATACAATGAAGGAGAAAGAGTGTTAGTGGTGTAAGTGTGAGTAAGTACATGAGCTCAATATAACACTAGGTTAATGGCCTGTAGGCCATGTACCTCGAGCTCTACTGCACATTAGTAGAGCAGCATTGTAACTTACACTACATGTGTTAGGACGAGAAGAATACAATGAAGGAGAAAGAGTGTTAGTGGTGTAAGTGTGAGTAAGTACATGAGCTCAATATAACACTAGGTTAATGGCCTGTAGGCCATGTACCTCGAGCTCTACTGCACATTAGTAGAGCAGCACAACCAACGTGTTAGGACGAAGAATACAATGAAGGAGAAAGAGTGTTAGTGGTGTAAGTGTGAGTGTACATGAGCTCAACATAACACTAGGTTAATGGCCTGTAGGCCATGTACCTCGAGCTCACTGCACATTAGTAGAGCAGCATTGTAACTTACACTACATGTGTTAGGACAAGAAGAATACAATGAAGAGGAAAAGAGTGTTAGTGGTGTAAGTGTGAGGTACATGAGCTCAACATAACACTAGGTTAATGGCCTGTAGGCCATGTACCTCGAGCTCAACTGCACATTAGTAGAGCAGCATTGTAATTACACTACTACATGTTAGACAAGAAGAATACAATGAAGGAGAAAGAGTGTTAGTGGTGTAAAGTGAGTAAGTACATGAGCTCAACATAACACTAGGTTAATGGCCTGTAGGCCATGTACCTCGAGCTCTACTGCACATTAGAGCAGCATTGTAACTTACACTACATGTGTTAGGAAGAAATACAATGAAGGAGAAAGAGTGTTAGTGGTGTAAGTGTGAGTAAGTACATGAGCTCAACATAACACTAGGTTAATGGCCTGTAGGCCATGTACCTCGAGCTCAACTGCACATTAGTAGAGCAGCATTGTAACTTACACTACATGTGTTAGGACGAGAAGAATACAATGAAGGAGAAAGAGTGTTAGTGGTGTAAGTGTGAGTACATGAGCTCAACATAACACTAGGTTAATGGCCTGTAGGCCATGTACCTCGAGCTCTAACACATTAGTAGCAGCATTGTAACTTACACTACATGTGTTAGGACAAGAAGAATACAATGAAGGAGAAAGATAGTGGTGTAAGTGTGAGTAAGCATGAGCTCAACATAACACTAGGTTAATGGCCTGTAGGCCATGTACCTCGAGCTCTACTGCACATTAGTAGAGCAGCATTGTAACTTACACTACATGTGTTAGGACAAGAAGAATACAATGAAGGAGAAAGAGTGTTAGTGGTGTAAGTGTGAGTAAGTACATGAGCTCAACATAACACTAGGTTAATGGCCTGTAGGCCATGTACCTCGAGCTCAACTGCACATTAGTAGAGCAGCATTGTAACTTACACTACATGTGTTAGGACAAGAAGAATACAATGAAGGAGAAAGAGTGTTAATGGTAAAGTAAGTACATGAGCTCAATATAACACTAGGTTAATGGCCTGTAGGCCATGTCCTCAGCTCTACTGCACATTAGTAGAGCAGCATTGTAACTCACACTACATGTGTTAGGACAAGAAGAATACAATGAAGGAGAAAGAGTGTTAATGGTGTAAGTGGTAAGTACATGAGCTCAACATAACACTAGGTTAATGGCCTGTAGGCCATGTACCTCGAGCTCAACTGCACATTAGTAGAGCAGCATTGTAACTTACACTACATGTGTTAGGACGAGAAGAATACAATGAAGGAGAAAGAGTGTTAGTGGTGTAAGTGTGAAAGTACATGAGCTCAACATAACACTAGGTTAATGGCCTGTAGGCCATGTACCTCGAGCTCTACTGCACATTAGTAGAGCAGCATTGTAACTTACACTACATGTGTTAATGTAATGGGTTGTTGAAAAATAAGATAGTACCTTTACAAGTATTTGGGCATTTTAAAACTGTTTCCACTCATACATTTTCAAATTTCATACTTTTTAAAAATGCAACCTTTCTACAAACCATTTTAATGCTGAATGGAATGTGATACTTTTGCTTTGTAAAATTAAATATGCAGTTAAAAACATGCCTCTAAATTCAATAGTGTTGGTACAAAATGTAAATTGCCCTTTCAAACACACTTTTCAAAACTCACCAGGTTTTTAAGAGGTTATAGGTTTAACATTTATGCTAGTCACATGTTTTAAACTAGAGTATATTTGCCACAACCCTAAAACAAGAAATCTCAATCCCAACATGTAAACTGAAACTGTGTCTGAAAGTGTCGTCACAAACTCCTCTGCGGGTATAGTAAAACATAAATAAATAAGTCAATTGTTATGTTTTATTCTAGTGGGGGTTTCCACAGCATTACAAATTGGGAATGTTATCTACTTTTTAGTTTCACTCTCATTTGCGAAAAAGCAGGCTTTTGGCAGAAGTGGTGAAAGTAGGTTAATCAAAATTTTGTATTTAGAGCGCCCATATTTGTTGGTTTTGAATCCAACAACTTAGCTCAAAAGCTGAAAGTGTATTCACTTACTAGTTTTCAATGAAACCTATTTTATCTGTTTAATATTTTAAACAAATGCTGTGAACATATTTGTTACGACAGCTCGGATGTCAAATTTCAAACTTTGACTGTCATCGACTTGATAAAACTTAAAATTTTGCATGTTTTATATGTAACTGCAAAGTGCCCGTAGACAATCGCCATAGTCATGATATCAAAATTCATCTTATAGTCAGGGTCATTATACAGTTGAATACTCTCAAAAGGTGAAAATGGTAAAGTAGAATGGTTAAAGTAAAATTTTAACTTTAATGCACACATGTATCTTAATAGCATGCGATATGTTTGCTTCGAAAAATAAAGTATACGCAACTAAAAGTTGTCATTAATTCCCTTAACTTATTGGCGGTGGCTTAAAATTTCTTCTACTTCTAAAAACTACTGGAATCTAAAGAGAGTGAAAACATGGCCAACAGATGGAGCAGGCATGGGCTAGAATGATGTGAACCCTCGCCAATAAATGATTCCACTAAATTGAACAGAATTGCTTTCCGATTTTCAGACGGGAACTGCAGTCTGAGCGCTAACAAAAACAAAGGAAACCTTGCACAGTTTTCTTCTATATTTGCTTAACAGAGTTGTCTTAAATAAAATATTCCTAAAATTTAAACAGTAGAATATATCCAAGTTTGTGTCGAAATTAAACACAATAAGTGTTCCTAAATGGAATATATATTTAAATTTTAATTGTAGTTTTAATATTGGTGGGAGAAAATATCTTTCCAACTCTTGTGAGATGTCGTATATTTTACCAATGCATCATAAGAAAATAAAATGTTTACTCTTGATTATGATCAAATAATATTCGTGAAGTAATTTAAAGAGGTTCCTTAATATTAATCAGAATTGGGTAAGAAAATATCTTGCTCACGATAACGGCGTCTTTAGTAATTGTGTGATAAACTTATCTCAGTTGATAATAATTTGGTATGAATTTTCTTTTCCGATATAACATATATTACATATAATAAAGGCCTTCATCGTTCTATAAGTGTATAATTCAACCCGTAACTTAACAGCTAAAGTGCCGCTGGGGTGAGAGAAGAGAATTTCTTCTAGAATTGGTTTCTACGGCCTCATGTGTTTGTGCTCTATTATCATACGCGTTACGAGGCTGTTCACTACGCTCAGAGTCACGCTTCAGCCATTCCCTTCAGATTTACGTGTTTTTTACTAGAAGT
The DNA here is from genome assembly GCA_018831715.1 of Matsumurasca onukii. NCBI lineage: Eukaryota > Metazoa > Arthropoda > Insecta > Hemiptera > Cicadellidae > Matsumurasca > Matsumurasca onukii. The sequence goes on along the minus strand of CM032062.1, from coordinate 46,089,212 downwards.
TTAAGTACTAAAAAAAATAATATGTATACCAAATTTCATTTGCCTCGGGTTATTATTAGATTATTAGTGCTATATTTAGAAGTCCGTTTTTGTCCGCAATTTTAAAAATCTCAACGGTTTTTAAAACCTTTTATACATTGATAGTTGCCACTTTAATTTGAAAAGGTAAAAAAAGGAAGTATGATTCTACTTTATCGGATGTGTATAAGGTTTTGAAAAATTCTAAAAGTGTATTTTGGGAGTCAGGATAGGAAACATGGTCCCTTGTCTGGATATTACGATTCTGAAGGTAAAGTAACTAATTTTTCTAAGGAAGTTTGTTAAAACATACTTGGATTTCAGGATTGAAACTACACCTTGAATATATACTTGAATTAAATACTTGAATATCAGAGTATTCAACATATGCAGAGAAGTGTTGACGTGGAGTTTATTCCATTGTCAGGCTCAGGTGTTCTCTGTCTACTTCATATGTTATCCTCTGATTTACTTCAAGTCAGCATTTATATATTGTATGTTATTTCACAGCGATAAAGTCATATGCACTCACTTAAACTTTCCTACCTTCTATTGCCGTTGACTCTTTAACAATATATCACTATAGTTGTAATTTAAAGATACAACTTTTTCGTCAAATAAAAAATGGTTAAAAAGGCTTATTTACATTGTTTAAATTAAATAAAACTTCTTTGCGTAAGAAAACTTTCGTAATTATTTCCATGTTTTGGTATAGGAAAAGGCTTTGTAAAACAGCCAAGGAGAAGTAGCGTATAATGATGTGCATCATTACCCCGGTCCGTCAGTCTAGCCAACACAACCACTGAATCACACGGACTGACCAATGTAATGTTCTACATAACTTTGGAAATAACTATGGGTTGGTACACATGTTTCGTTACTTTAGTTACTGGCTATCTGGATCGACTGTAGTCACTTTATTGATTTTCATGTATTTTAACACCAATTTCATTTTAAATACGGGATGAAAATGATAAAACTACACCTTTTAAATTCCTCATATAAACTTCAGCCAGACTGTACTTTGACGTGTGTCAAGAAGCTGATACCGCCATCACTTGATATGATGCAGGGGACAAACAATGCCACTCTTAGGTTCAAGGGTACGTCAGGGCAACAACCTTCATACACTGAACAAGTGCTTTTGTACTGTCTGAGGAGAAGTAGGACTCTCATGTGACGTTGTCATCTCTCTTCTTGGTACAAACATTACATTAGCTTTTGAGTTTACAGTCTGTATCGACTTTCCTTTGTATTGTGAGAAGAAAATAGTACACAGATATGAATACAGTCGGGCACATTAAAGAACAGATACACATCAAACACATTGAACTGGGTCTAATACGCTCTTAGAGTTTTATTTCTACGGTTGGATTCTTTTATTTCGTCCCAATCATAAACAAACTGTTTAATCTTGTTGTGGTTGTAATCTAATCATAAGGTAGTTGAGAGTAACTGAGTCTATTGGACTTAGTTAACAAACTACTCCAATGCACTTACCAAGTCTTCGTTAACTTCAGACTGTTTGTAACCTGAGTGATTATTACCTTCCTGAGCAAATCTGTAAATGTTTGATACTACACTGAAACGAAGTTTAAAGGTATGCTATTCTCTTTATAACTTTTCTTCTAATTGTGCAGCTATAAAATCACTGTTTGAGTATATTTTCAGGAAATTAAAGAACCTGTAGTTAACCTTGCCTTAACTTTTCCATATTCAATATGTAAGCTCAAATAAATGCTTATGAATAGAAAACCCCTTGACAAGGTATTCATACTTTACTTACTTTACTTTACTGTGAAGCAAATAAATTGAACTCATGGCTGAACTCGTAGAGTCTATTAACGTTTGGATGTAGCTACTTAAAAACGAACTAATTCGCATTCAATTTTAACTGATGAGGAACGATTTTAATCTAAGCTTATAAGCAGTTAAATTGAACATACTGAGTTTCAAAGCTCAGTTGAAACTGAAAAATTACGGAAAACTAAAAAATAGCTTTTGGACTAATTAAGGTTTATCTAATGAATTTGATTGTTGACATTACTAAGATTTTCTTAAAACCATCAAATTGAAAGTTTTGTAAAATTCGTCTGTAGAAAGTTTTGCCTTCAAACCCACTAGGACAATAATTTGCCTAAAACACGTCTTCAAAGGTCAAAAGGTAGAATCAATATTACTGAGCTTTAATGTTCCCGCTACATAATGCATAGCAATTGATAAATGATCGATTTAATTAAAATCATAGACGAAAAAATCAATTAATCGATAGCCATAGTTAATAAGCGAAACAATGTCAACTCAATGTGTATATTATTTAGGATTTTTTTTTTTTTCTATTCAAACAACAGCTTACAAACAATTTGATACATCAAACAATTATTCTTATATCACTTATAATTTAATATTTTCTCTGATGACAAATTCTGCAACAGCCTTCCAAACATTGTGGTCTTGATTATATAGTAAGGTTGAAATTTGTTGGGAGTTGAATATGGAGATTTGTTAGTGTGTTGTAGAGAGAATTTAGGATTTTTTATACAATTTGCAGGCAAATATTAAATGATCGGGAGATACAGATCCTTCTTCAACAGCACATTCACAATTTGGACTTGGTAAAATTTGATTTTATACAAATGTTGATTGGAAAGATGCCAATTCTTAAACGACATAAAAGTGTAATCAAATTTCTTCTTATGGAAATATTTTTGAACCGGAGAGGGTAAATGCAATTTTTTCAATGAAAAGAATTTAGAACCTTTGGAGTTAGATGTCAGAGTCCATGAGTCTTGCCAAAGTTTGTTAGCCTTTTGTTTTAAAAGAGCTTTCATGTGAAAGTAAGACGGACTATAATTTCCATTTAAGGTACTGGCATTTTTCGCAATGTAGTCAACTTTTCATTTCCTAAAATACCAGAATGAGATGGTATCCATAAGAATATAGCTTCATAACCTTGAGAAGTAAGATAGAGGTATTTCTTCTTGATTTCAAGCACTATTGGAGAGAAGTTAAAAGGGCTGCAACTAGAGTTATTAATTGATTGCAAAACACTTTTCGAATCAGAAAGAATAATGAAATGTGATGTTAACAAGGTTTCTACGTAGTATAAAGAATGAAGAATTGCAATAGCTTCAGCTGAATAAATGTTAAATACTGAATTTATCTTGAAAGCCGCAGAATAGTTATTTTTAGGACAAAACATGGCGCATGAAGTGAAGTTTATTTGGATATCTTTAGATGCGTCTGTGTAGATCTGTGTATGGTTCGGCCATGTAGAACACAGTTTATAGTTTATGATTTGTGAGACTTGCACATTTCCATATGATTGGTGTTTACAGTTTTATGTAAAACGGTAAGGCTATTTATATTTTATCTCGGTCGATCGTATCCATCTGTGTTCCAGACTGCATGAATTATTAATGAGTTCAGCTGGGTTCCTAAACATAGCTCTTTCAACATATTTATGTATTTGTCAATGTTCACTTAATTATTGCTATTAATGATAAGGTAATGGTGTAATCGTCATGAAATATAATTATGGACGTTTATCATTGTCTTTTGTTAACAAAAAGAATACGACGTTTCGGGATCCGTAATCTGATCCCATCCTCAGGTAAAAAGTAACCTAAATCACAACGCAAAACATTGGAAAATTTACGAAAGCTGACCAATTACTCATTATTAAACAGCATAAGTTTTCTTTCCTTAAACCTATTTAATTTTAAAACAACTAGCCTAGAAAAAAACACAAGCTCAAACACGTTAAGAAATAAACGAAACCGAGTTAAGGCAGCTGCTCACCGACTGGTTGGCTGGCTGGCTGGTAGCAGCAGACGACCAATCACAGACATGTATCAGGCTGACCAACTGAGTAACACAATAATACCTAAAGGTTTAACATCTAAAATACATAAATACATATTATTTATGTACAGCCAATGGAGGAACGAAATCCTCTAAGCTTTGATGAATGAGACAGTTATTCCTTACAAAGGAGTTAAAATGACTAACAAGACTTTAGAAGGCCCTAACCGGAGAATCATGAAACGAATTGTAGGCCTAAGCCGGACGTCAGGTTTATGAACTTTAGTCTTACACACTTAAGTTTTCTTTTGCCCTGTTTTAATTTCGTAATACCATACTGTGGAATGCTTCATCCATCTTGTATAATTGGTCAAGAATCAATTTTACTTAACCCTCACTCACTTATTTCTTGACTTCGAAATTAATGTATTTGTAACCTATGCTAAGTTTAAAACATAGTATATTTCTATTATATACAACGTAAGGGTTATCCGTAGATGATATGAAAGAACAAAGTCCCTGGCTTGTTGAAGTTGGGTGACAAAGTAAAGGCATGCTCGCGTCTCTGCCAAGCAAGTTTCAATGTGGCGATGTTAGGATCGAGCTTGATTGATTACCAACAACCTCAACACATTCAAGATTTGTTCTGGAGCTCAGCAAATATGGAGGATTCAGAGACAACTTATCATCACCGTAGACCGTTCATTGACCGACTGTTTAGTTGTTACGAAAAGGCGGTGGTAAATTATTGTCTGTACCTCTTAAAACCTTACTTTTAAGAAAGCGCTGGTCCAACTCTGGGTACCTCTTATAACATGAAGTAAAAAGAGTTTTAAATTGGTTGATATACTAAAGTGTGGAACATTTTTCTTTGATATCATAGAGCTACTAGGAATGCTGCAAATAAACATTAAACCACCTACTTTTGTCGTTAAAAATTACATTCTTTCAAACCTTAGTTTCTATAAGAACGCAGAACTCAAAACTTTAAAGTAAACTTTTATTGTTCAAGAAACCTTAAGTTGCTTTTAGAAGCTGAGGCGCTTATGACTGTATGCTTGAAATCAAAACCTTTTCCATTTTAGTACATTTTAATCTACGTATACCGTCCTTTATGGATTTATTGTAGATTATTTTTCAACCTGTTTGTGCAGATAAAATAGTCAGGCAGACTTTTATCAGCACTTAAATTATATCAATACTTAATTGATATAAAATCAAAAATACGAGGGAAACGCATATGTGAAGCTTCATATGAACCTGTCTACTATAAAATACAACATACAATGTTGACTTGAAAGTAAATCAGAGGAAAACATATGAAGTAGGCAGAGAGCACCTGAGCCTGACATTGGAATAAACTCCACGTCAACACTGCGCTGAATATGTTGAATATACAGGGTGAGCTTTAAATGTCCTCCCCACTATAACTTTTAAAGAAGGAACTATTTTAAAACCCTTTAGGGAATGCTTTTATAGGATTCTGAAGTTTGTTTTGGCGTACATACTTTTCGTCACCCAACCCCAGCCGGAATCCCGGGGGAAGGCCCCTCCAAATCTTTTAAATACAACCCCTCCCTTTGTACCACCTCAAAAGAAAGGGAATTACAAAACATTCAACGACGCAAAGAAAAATCTTTTATCTCGACTCGTTTTTTGTTGTACCAATTTAAAGATGACACAAAATCAGGTTTAAAATGCTAGATTTTCATACAATTTATTTTGAATGACAAATCTTCTTCAAAATACTCTATGGGATAATGTTATACGGTTGTGATGCTTCCCTCATAGTATTTTAAAGAAAATTTTATGTGAAATGTAGTATTTTAAACCTGATTTTGTGTAAAGCTTTTCTTTGCGTCGTTGAATTTGTGTTAAATTTTATTTTAAGGTGCCCCACCTTGATTGGCTAAAAATAAGACACGGCTATTCTTTATGTCAACAAACTTTCAGAATCCTAACAAAATTTAAAACCAATTCCTGTAAGTATGTTGAAAGTGGTGTAAATAAAATGTGAGTCTTTCCCGAAGAACAAATATTTAGTATTACGATCAGCATATAAATTTATAATAACGATCAAAGAAGGATTGTTCATCTTACCAAAATTTACCTAAACCAATTGTACAGTATTTCATGCTCAACGACATACTAGTTTTATTGGTCAGTTTTGCACCCTTTATGTTTTACGGCATATACAACTCTAACCAAATGTAGTTATTATAACAAAATATTACTTAAAATGAAATAGTTCTGTAATTTCATTTAAGTCAAAAACAAAGATGGTGGCCTTTGTTTTCGTTTTTGAACGCTAATAGCTCAAAAGCTGTACATTTGACAGAAAGGCTATACGGGGAACATTGGTTAGACTAATGCAATATAATTTCTAGCCATTAGCCATTTGTTCTTGAAACAAAGCGACGAGTTAACTAATGACTTTTTGAAGATATTGGTATTCATAGAATGATTTACAGTGATGGTTAATATAATTAATTTTAATAGAACTGCCTACAATAAAATTAAGCCATTGGCCATACTGTTCTGAAACAAAGCTAAGGAGTTAACTAATGTTTGTTGGCTGAGGTGAGACTTGAACCTATGAACTGCGGACCCGCAGTCTCGTGCGCTACCCACTCCAGCCACTACGCCAGTAACTTTTATATTGTAATTCTAACATAAGTAGTTTTACACACTAACATGTATGGACTATTAACCAACAAATACTCGCATTCTTTAGATACAAAAAATTGTAAAACTCACGCTACAGCTTTTAACAATTAACACGTCTAGAAATCGTATAAATAAATGAATTCCATTAACATTTAAATAACTTCTATGTTTTGAATCAGCTTAAATAAATCCTCATGAAAGTTTACATTCAGCGTCCAACTTAAACAATCACTTTGTAATCGGATTTATATGAAACACATTTATCTTTGCACTGTATTATTTGAAATTTTAATAAGCTCATTTTCAGCCATTACCATTTCCATTATTATTATGTTTGTTTGAATAAATTAATTTGGAAACTGTTTATTGTGACGCTGATTGAAAGACTTTTGTTTGTTACTTCATTTTCATAAAACTTGTTTCAAAATCCTATTCAGTTATTTGTTGCTTGTAAAATGCATGTTTATTATAATAACAACTATAATACCTTTGTAGATTTACAGGGTTTTTTATCCGCTTGTCGAATTGTGAAAATAAAATACATTTGTAAATGTTTCAACTACATCATAGTTTGCAATATTTGTATCATTAAAATGTAACTTAACATTATTCAATTTGATAATTTCAAAAACTGTACCACTAAATAGTATAATTTTATTTTACTGCACTTCTAGTTTATTGTGTACATATTTTGTAAAACATGGCAGAAAGAACTAAAATCTAATTAATATAAAGCGTGACTGAAAGTTACAATATTCATATGATTAGAAGAAATTCTGTCTAGTTAGTGGGCAAGGGTGAGTGGCTACAGTTTGTGCTTGAATACACGTAAAAACTTCACAATAGCCCCTGATTGCAGCCCAGTCAGTTGGAAAACAACCAGTCGTCCAAACTGCACTGTACAGCTGCTGTACTTTATACTGTCTAGTTAGTGGGCAAGGGTGAGTGGCTACAGTTTGTGCTTGAATACACGTAAAAACTTCACAATAGCCCCTGATTGCAGCCCAGTCAGTTGGAAAACAACCAGTCGTCCAAACTGCACTGTACAGCTGCTGTACTTTATACTGTCTAGTTAGTGGGCAAGGGTGAGTGGCTACAGTTTGTGCTTGAATACACGTAAAAACTTCACAATAGCCCCTGATTGCAGCCCAGTCAGTTGGAAAACAACCAGTCGTCCAAACTGCACTGTACAGCTGCTGTACTTTATACTGTCTAGTTAGTGGGCAAGGGTGAGTGGCTACAGTTTGTGCTTGAATACACGTAAAACTTCACAATAGCCCCTGATTGCAGCCCAGTCAGTTGGAAAACAACCAGTCGTCCAAACTGCACTGTACACTGTACAGCTGCTGTACTTTATACTGTCTAGTTAGTGGGCAAGGGTGAGTGGCTACAGTTTGTGCTTGAATACACGTAAAAACTTCACAATAGCCCCTGATTGCAGCCCAGTCAGTTGGAAAACAACCAGTCGTCCAAACTGCACTGTACAGCTGCTGTACTTTATACTGTCTAGTTAGTGGGCAAGGGTGATACAGTTTGTGCTTGAATACACGTAAAAACTTCAATAGCCCTGATTGCAGCCCAGTCAGTTGGAAAACAACCAGTCGTCCAAACTGCACTGTACAGCTGCTGTATTTTATACTGTCTAGTTAGTGGGCAAGGGTGAGTGGCTACAGTTTGTGCTTGAATACACGTAAAAACTTCACAATAGCCCCTGATTGCAGCCCAGTCAGTTGGAAAACAACCAGTCGTCCAAACTGCACTGTACAGCTGCTGTACTTTATACTGTCTAGTTAGTGGGCAAGGGTGAGTGGCTACAGTTTGTGCTTGAATACACGTAAAACTTCACAATAGCCCCTGATTGCAGCCCAGTCAGTTGGAAAACAACCAGTCGTCCAAACCTGTACAGCTGCTGTACTTTATACTGTCTAGTTAGTGGGCAAGGGTGAGTGGCTACAGTTTGTGCTTGAATACACGTAAAAACTTCACAATAGCCCCTGATTGCCCCAGCAGTTGGAAAACAACCAGTCGTCCAAACTGCACTGTACAGCTGCTGTACTTTATACTGTCTAGTTAGTGGGCAAGGGTGAGTGGCCAGTTTGTGCTTGAATACACGTAAAAACTTCACAATAGCCCCTGATTGCAGCCCAGTCAGTTGGAAAACAACCAGTCGTCCAAACTGCACTGTACAGCTGCTGTACTTTATACTGTCTAGTTAGTGGGCAAGGGTGAGTGGCTACAGTTTATGAAAAATGAAGCAACAAAACAAAGTCTTTCAATCAGCGTTACAATAAACAGTTTCCAAGCCAATTTATTTTAACAAAACATAATAATGGAAATGGCCTGAAAATGAGCTATATTAATAATAACAAATAATACAGTGCAAAGATAAATGTAGCTTATATAAATCCGATTACAAAGTGATTGTTTAAGTTTGACGCTAAATGTAAACTTCTCATGAGGATTTATTTAGTTGATTCAAAAACATGCGCTATTTAAATGTTAATGGAATTCATTTATTAATACGAGTTTGACTGATTTAAATTGATAAAAGCGTAGCGTCAGTTTTACAATAATTTGTATCTAATGCGAATATTTGTAGTTGTATGGGAATAGTCCATGAGCATATTAGCATGTCTATGAAAATACTTATGTTAAGAACACAATACTAAATTTACTGACGCAGTGGCTGACTCATCACGACTAGCAAATCTACTCTTTATTTTAACTTAAGTACAATTAAAACCAATTATTATTATTATTGAAAAATTCATTCAGTCGAAGTACTTTTTACGCTGTTTTGAAAAGTTGGCTTTTCTGTTTGTGCTTTCTGACTTGCTACTTCGCAAGCTAGTTTCTATCATCAGTCCAGGCTACTCTATTCTTTCTAGTTACTTTCCTTGACCAACTTACCAACAAATGCTCTTTGTTCAAATGTGTTTCATAAATTGTTGCTGTGAAAAATGTCTGAAGTATATATCAATTGAAAACTAATAATGTATTCCAATTTAAGAACTTATTTAATTGTGATTTTTCTAATCAAACAATCATTATAAAAACTGATCATATGTTAAATAATTAACAATTTATACAAAGATCATCAATACCACACTTTTCCTTCCTTAAGTGGAAGGAATCCTTAGCGATCTTTAACCTATGCATAAGAACGGGCTTCCAAGACCATCTTCAGAAGCATCACAAAAAGCAAAAACTATCGCTTTGGTTTCATCATAAGGGACAATGGTGACCGTACTGATAAAACAGACTTCACTTTCTGAAATATCTCTTCTTCACTCTGTGTCCCTTCCACCTGGCATGTGTGTTTGTCAATTATGTAATCCTGCACAATACTGAGTGCAGCTTAGAACAATTTCGTAGTAGTTAACTGGAGCCCAAAATGACCGTAGCTGCTTTAACATTGTTTGGTGAGGGCGAGTTTCGAATTGCTTCAATTCTTGTTCTTCAGTAGGGTGTATACCTTCTTTTCATCAATCTCATGTCCCAAATAAGTGACAGAACTCTGAAAAGAATTCACACTTTACTTTTGCCTTGCAGCCCAGCATTGCTCATTCTTTCTGAGCACCCTTCAAATTGTTCATGTGTTCATTTGCCATTTCCTGTAATTATAATGTCATCCAATAACACTCCTACTTTGTTTAATCCCTAAAAGTGTATTCATGTAGTCTGAAATGCAGGGCTAGATGACAACCAAATGAAGTCTTTTGCATCTGTAGTATCCGTTGTGAGTTGATAATTACTCAAGTATTTTCTGTCTTCTTCTGCTAATTCTAATTCGCAGATAAGCATCTTTTAAATCTATTATCGAGAAGTATTTACAGTTACTAGTTTACTTGTAAGTTGCTCAATGTCGGTAGTAAAGTTAATCCGACATTCGACAACTCTTGATCCAATGTTACCTAAAAAGCTCCACAAATTGCATAATTTCCATTAGGGCTTTTCGATGCTACAGTGGGTGTGTTCACCACTGGTGTGTCAATAGGATTTACTTTCTAGTACCCTCATTAAACTCAACCTTGCCAGTCCAACTCAACTCTTTTCTGCAATGGAAATGGAACCTTCGAGCCGGAAAACTTGGGTTCTGTGTTTTGTTTGGAACCTGTGTTAAACTCTTTGATAGTTCCTTTAACCGTCTGAAACACATCTTTAAACTCATTGATGACACATCTAACTTGTTTTTCATTATCACCTGAACTTGAAAACTAGTTTTATCAAACACTTTTGATATTGAAACATCAAAATGGGTGGCAGCTGCATTTCAAATGCTATCATTCATGGTAAACCAAACAATGGTTTTCATTTCATAGGCTACGAATCTTGAACGTTCACTTCGGAGTTCCTATTTCTTCCTTCCCACAGAGATCGTCCTATCATGGACGCTCTGGCTCCAGAATCAAAAATCCATGTTAATTTTTACCATTTAAATTAACGATTAATTATTTGTGCACGTGGTATTTTCTTCCTTTCTGTTCTACCATGACGATTCCTAGATCATTATCGTCTACTTTGTATCCTCAGGTTCAACTGCTAACTGCTTTAGATTACACTGCTTACCCCAATGACCTATTTTCCCGCAATTATAACACTTAGATTGTCTAGCAGACATTTTTGTAAGTCGTGTTTGTCAATAACTCTAGAACAAAACACTGCTGATTGTTCTTTGGGTGGTTGTGGTGGTTGACTCCTAGAATCTTCCTTACTTCCTGTGTATTTTACAACTAAGGTTGGTCTTCTTGTTGTTCTCCTTGTCTAGTTCTTCACTTAGCCGTTCCCATGGTTTCAAATCGACGTTTATTTAGTTTCAGACAAGAGCCATTTGCTCCATACCATCCGGCCATCGATGTCGGATTTCACTTCAAATGTAGGGAAATTTATCCTCTGCTGTGGAAACGGTCTCTAACCCGTTCATCAAAGTTATTTTGTAATTTGCACTGTGAGGCCAGTTTTTCAAACGCATGAAAGTTTTAAACTTCATCATGTTCATCGAACACATTTCAAACTTTATTCGAGCCGAGAAAATAGTTTTTGGCCTGTATACTGAATGGAAGTTGTTACGACTTCATCCCACGAAGCAGAGTGTACTTTTACCGGTAAAAGAAAATTGATACCTTTTTTCACGGCTAAGTCCCACATAGGCAAGTAGAAGATTTGTTTCGGGCCATCTCTGTTATTTATGGAGTCTTCCTAACTTAACCCGACACATCAAAAGGAAATGGGTTTCATTCTTCCCAGTTTGTACTTTCATCATAGCTTTACAGGAAAGCTTCATTGCTTTTACTGTTAGAAATATTATTGTCATTCTATATTTGACTCCTGTAGCTAATATCTCTTTTTCCGTCGCCATTTTTTGAAGTATATATTACTGGAAAAACCAATAATGTATTCCACTTAAGAACTCATTTAATTGTGATTTTTCTTGATCAAAACAAAACATTATAAAAACAGATCTTATGTTAAATAATTACAATTTATACAAAGATCATCAATAAAAATAATGTCCAATTGTGTAACCATTAAATGGAGAGGTTTGCAACACAAACAAGATTAAAACTGAAATGTCGGTTCAATCTAAAACCAGGCCGACACGCAGCTAAGCGTTAAAGCACCTGCATGTTAATCGAATTTCCTTGCAATTTGTTAATCTAATTCTGTTCACAGACTACGAAGGCTTTCACAGCCACGCCGGCCTCACTTTTCCTCCTGTGTGTCCAAGAGCGTTACGGCAAAGACCTACGTATTATTTTACTGCAAGTTTATTACTTATCTTGAAGCGATAACAAATTTCAAATTTCATTGAAATAGGACTTAATTCCGCTGTTATAGCGAAAAATCACCTTTTTTTAAATCAGCTATTTTGAACAACTTAATGGGATGTTCATAATTTTAGTATATTGATGATACTGTTAAACATACATTCATTTTAACTTCCCAAATTTGAAGGTAATTTTACTTTTTCAAAGTATTAAACCCTTTTTTTAAACTCCCCTCCAATTAGTGTGGTTCAATTTTTCTAGCTAATGAACTTGGCCGAGATTTTACAACAAGAAATTTATATCGAATTTCATGAATTTCGGACAAAGATATGTATATGAAGTGTGAAAAGTTCTCAAAACGTGTACGGGGTAAGGATCGGTGCTCATTTCATAGTTCGAGTCTAGGTCTTACCATGCTGTCGGCATGAATATCTCATTTTCCAAAGGAAATTCGATAAATTTAACTGCATCCTGTTTACAGGCTACAAACAAACTACCATGTTAACTTTGGTCCTTAAATTGCATTTGATGTAACTATACTGTAACCAGAGTT